>JAWNNB010001719.1:0-600000 GCA_035043285.1 Drosophila subsilvestris
CATTTGCATTTTTTTGCTACATTTGTTAACTACATCTACATGTAAAATGTAGATAATACATATAGAACAAATATTCTACATCTACCATTTAGATTCTACATCTCCTCCGCTAGGGGTTGCTCGCGCATTGCACAGGGCAGAATGTGTGCGAGCGAGAAAGAGATTGAATATCGACAGAAACGCCAGAGGAGGTGGGGGAAGCAACTGAAAATTAATTTCTTCATTCTGGCCATAATAATCATCCGATCTGTACCAGATTTAGCAATCTGGTAGATATGGTCATTCTTTACGATACTGCGATTTTAGTTTTATCTTATGTTCAAAATTGTGGATGCCACAGATTTTCGTCCTTTGTGGAGGCGGAATTGGCGGGCGAAATTTTGAAATACACTATAACATGTGTGATATCACATGAGTCTGGAAACAAAATTTGGTTGCTCTAGCTTTTATAGTCTCTGAGATCCAGGCGCTCATCGGGACGGACAGACAGACAGACAGACTGACGGACAGACAGACAGACATGGCTCTATCGACTCAGCTATTGAATATATATACTTTATGCGGTCGGAAAATTTTCCTTCTCTGCGTTACACACATCCACTTTTACCAGAAATACAGTATACCCCTTAACTCTTTTGAGTACGGTATACAAATTAAACAAATATTTTTGGTGAATGCATGTTGTATTACTGTAAATTTTTTCGCTCTTTGACTAATTCAAAGGATAAGTGAAATACATACATATATAAATACATAATAATATTATATAAATAATAATATAATATAAATAATAATAAATAAATAGTTATAAATAAATAATAATAAATAAATAATTATAAATAAATAATAATAAATAAATAATAATAAAAAATAACTCGGGCTGCATAAACGTGGGCGACTGCACCACCCGGCCGAGGACATTGCCTGACGGTATCCAGATCTCCAGACTCTTTGCCTGGCAGCACATCGAACCGAGGGCGAATTTCTTGCGGAATACCAGAGCCTCTTGGTGTGTCTTGTCCAGCAAGTGCATCTGGAAGGGTCGCCCGGCGCCCCAAAAGGAGTCGTGGAGCTCTCGCTGGCGGCAAAGACGGCATCGCCCAGGGCGAGCGAATGTCTGTTCAATGTGGACCGAGGGCAAGTCCGCCAGGCAATCCTAGCCGGAGAGGGGCATAAACGTTCGACTGCCAGTCACTGTGGGCAGTGGTATCCTGGGCGCCTCTGACCCCGGTCGTGGCTGTGACGTTATGCTAATATGGGAATCGTAAACTGCAAGTAAACAAAGGCAGAAATAATTATTATAAGTATATATCTTTGAATAGGTGTATGCTTGGTGAATGTCTCAGTTTGATTGGAAACAAAGGCAATCGGCCGACTGCTGCCAACAGGTAACACAGGAGGCAGTTGGCCATAATGATACCATAACAAAACTTCTGCTGATAAGATATAGCTAGTTTTATGTCGCATATTTCTTGTAACAGAGGAAAGGCCGCTTAAGCCCAACAACAATTAATCCAAATGCAGCGGCTGGCGAACACAGGCGCAAAATTACTTATCAGTTAGTACAAATTTACCAATGTCCATGGTGATTCACGTTTTGGTTGATATTTCTTGGTTAAATTGTCTCATTCACCTTTCTCTGGGCTCTGTGGGACTAGGCTGCTGTGCCACACGTAAAATAAAAATAATTCATGTAACAAAATAGTTTTCAGTAAAAGATAAATATAAAAATTTAAATAGGATCATTAAATTTATTGAGAAAGATTTTTACAGGTAGAATATGCTATCAAACCAAATTAAAAATCCTCCATTAAAAGGGTAACAAGTAAATCCTTTTATATGAAGCTTTGACGTGGTGTTTCTATGGTTCTTTTACTGGATAGAAATTCTGACAAAGCTTACTGCAAAGGTTGGTTTCGCCGAGTTTTACGCTTTTTGTTTGGCGCATGCGCTTACAGAACTCGAAGAACATAGAAAAAGTAGAACATAGAAGATAGAAAGTGAAACATAGAATATTAACTATGACTTTTAACTAATATAATAGAATATAGAACATATAATGTACTAAAATATGGTACGTGAACGAAGATAGGATACAAAACGTGGAATACCAAAGATAAAGGACACATAATAGAACCAGGTTCCGCTACTCTACTCGTGGGGGCGCTTTTAAGTTTAAGTTCGTATTTATCGATAAATTAATTAATTTATTAATATACTGAGTGCATCAAATATTTGAAATAAAAAGTGTTTGGAAATTTAATTTGTATTTTAGTTTGAACTGATATTTTAAGTCGATTGCTCTTCTTGTTTGCTACGGGCAAGAGTCCAGTCTTCGTTCACTTTGTATGGTCCTTCAATGTGGCATTCCTTGGCGTTGCAGACGCCCACCGTGAACTGGGTACATGGATCGTGGAACTGTATCTTGTCCATGCATATATGAATCATGCCCAAAGCCTCCTTCTCCGTGAAATCACGCTCCTGGGGCTTCTTGTCGCGCACCATGGAAAGTACCAGCTGCCGGTCAGGTCCAGTGGCTGCCACATAGTCATCGGAAATGCTTTCGGCACTGTCAATGAGGGCCAGGTACGGCCCTTCATTTGGCTGCATGCCACCCACAATTAGAGCCACATTCGTGGTATCCAAGGCCATGCGACGTGCACTTATGGTATTCCTCAACCAGCAGGCTATGGCCTTGGGCTTCATCTCGAATGCATCCTGATAGATACGATCCGAAATGACCTGTCTTTCAATTGTGCGCCTGTACATTTGGACATCGTGAAAGTTTCCACCTCCGCCCATAATAATCTGTTTGTTGATCTTGTAGACTCGATCCACATCCTGGTAGCGAGGCACTGATGCCTCCGACACCGCTGTATCGGCAGCAATGAGTACTCCTTTGTCGTAGCGAATCCCAATGACAGATGATCCCATGGGTATGGGCTTTCCTTCTATTTCCACGCCAATAAAGCCGTGGAGTGCCGTGCTGGGCCTTTCGTTCTCTGGATTGAACATTTTTAGTGCGACTGACTTGAATGTGAATATTTGTGAGAAATTAATGTTTTGTTTTTCCTGAAAGTATTAATATATAATTATTCGAAATAATTTCGCCTGCTAGATGCATTCAAAATCGCAATTTTAATATAAAACGAATAATCGAATATACTCAATACATATTTAGAATACTATTTACTATTACTAGTTATATCATTTTCTTATTTTGTTCTTATCATTTAAGTACTACTCTCTTGGTGGTCTTTTAGAAATTTACAATAATATTAATCCTTATAGAACCCACCATACATATATACATACATTTGTATTTATGTATTTAATATCATCAAAAGCACTTTTGATGGGATGATCTTTATTATTATTCCATTTCGGTTCTTAGTTATTGCCAGCTTATGCCAAAATATTTTTTTAATTCCAGTTAAAGTTCTGTTATTTATCTTTCATATCGGCTGTTTGATTTCCAGCCATCTTTATGAACATCTACCGAAATATATGTATCTCATCTCGTCCTTCTGTTTTTCTAGTGAGTTTTTAACGGTTTATTGACTGGCCGCGGGGTTGTCTTAACTGCTGCAATGTCGCGTTTGCCGCTTAACAAGCTGCGCTGCCGCTGCCGCTCCATTCGGATGTGGGGCTCGGGTGTCTTGGGGGTGTCTTGTCGAAATTACGCTCATAAACGTGACTTGACATAATAATCTGGCTGGCGCGATTCCGACGGTTCCGACTCGCCCGCTGGCTTTGTCTTTTGCACTTTTGCCTTTTGATTTTGAGTTTTTTTGTTTGTTTTTTTTTTTGTGGTTTTTGCCCTTGTTGTTCCTTCTCATTCCTTTTTCTGGGTGCACTATATATCCCACTCTTTCCTTTTTATGGGTGGGGGCTTCCAAGGTGGCGTTAATTTTGTTGGTGTTCTTTTTTAAATTATTTTTTGCGGTCGTTTTATGCTTTTTTTTTTTTGTTGCCCTCTCTTTGGGGTCGAATATGGCAAAAATTTCATTAGTTTTACAAACACCGAGCTAACAAACAGACCAAGAAACAAATATTTGTGCTTGAATTTTTTAACAGTTTAGCGGCAGTTTTTGTTGTTGTTCCAGTTTTTCATGTTGCTATTTTTCCCCAGCTCTGGCGAGTTTTTATCTTGAGAAAAAGCGAATAAAAGAAAGCAAAGACCAGCTAAAAAAAAAAAGGGCAAAAGGCAACGGTTGGCACCATCTGGGGTTATGACCCGGTTCCAGGTTCCAGGTGAAGCCAACAGACTCCAGGGATATCAAGTAAATAAACAGAAAAACGTATCAAAGAAATCGAAATGCGAGGATTCGCTGCGAAATAAATAAAGTTGAGAGGTTCGGACATTCTCCACACAAAACTGAATGGAAGAGGTATGGGCTTCAACTGTCTTTGAATTTTTAAGGATGGGATGAGGAATTTTTTGGAATCTGAAATACTCGTACTCCCCAGAAATGTACTAAGGTTTATGTAAACTGGCTTAAATAATATATGTTAATACGAAGTTAAAGAAAATTAAAAATTAAAATAAGAAATAAAATAAAAAAGTTGATGACCTATCTAACTGATTAAGTATAACTAATTTTTATACAAATATAGATAATAGACTGATAATGGAATTATTTTTAAAGGTTGTCAAGTTTTATTTTGAAATTTATGATACCTTTTGGTTCATTCTTGATTTATTTTTAACGAAACCTCCTCTAGTTCTCTTAGATAAGAGCACAGCTTATAAGACTTCCATGAACTAGAACTCATTATATTTCAGATTCTAAAAGATTAAGTATTTCCTAAAGGAGACGAAAAGTTGTTAAGTTATTTAGAAGACTATCATGTGACTCATGTACCCAACATCTTCCATCCCACCCTTGCAAAGAATAAACAATTATCCATAGACGAAACCAAAAACAACAAGCAGTGCACAAAGCAGCGAAAGCAAATTCGCTCTTAGATTCTCTCAGCGTATTTGCGCACCACCAAGAAAACCTCTTCAAATGCTTTAATGCACCTTTTCTATGCTAATGATCTCATCAACGCACGCACTTCACATCTTCCTCCCACGCTTATTGCAGCATAGGTTACAACAACAACGAGAAATAAGCCAAAGCAAACAACAACAGCAAAAATATTGAGAATGTTAAGACTCTCTTAGAACCTTTCACCCTTCCACTCTTTAACAGCATAGAAAACAAGCAGTGAACAAAGCAGCGAAAGCAAAAGCCTCTCTTAGATCCTCTCAGCAAAGGTGCGCTCTTTCAAGGAATTATTAACTTTTTCGCACCCGCTTCAGGTCATTGCACAGCAACAAGTGTGAAGAGAGAATCAAAGATAATTACTCTTCAACGTAACTCTTGCTGCCAAAAGCAACAACACACACACACACATTGCAAACGCGAAGTTGCTCTCAAATGCGCTCACCGCCTACGCTCGTTCACCTTCCTAACCGAATGCTGTGGGAAGAGAGAGCTAAGTCAAATTTAAGCGCTCTCACAATTTTAAGCTGCCGGCGCAGATGCACGTTTATTCGTGTCGTGGTGTAAAAAGTCCTAAAAAATAGTGCAAAATGTGCGGAAAAGTATAGAAAAACCCGTGTGATAAGTGTAGCAAGTGTTTAACAAGAAAATCTGCCGAAAAATTGGTGGAAATTGTTGTGAAAAGCCGGAAATGTGATGAAAAGTGTAAGAAAGAGCAGGAAAATGAAAGACCGTTTGTGTGGACAGCCAAAATATCAGGAACAGTCAAAAAAGATCACAGCAAGTGTGAAAACAATTCATTTCATTGTGAAAATAGCCGCCGAAAAATTGCAATTGCGTCGCAGCGCTGCTTCCAGTTGTGGGAATTCGAGTGGAAAGAAGACGAAGTCAAATAACGGGACCAGCTATGGCGTGAGTTTTTATACCGTACTCAAAAAGAGTTAAGGGGTATACTGTATTTGTGGTAAAAGTCGATGTGTGTAACGCAGAGAAGGAAAATTTTCCGACCCCATAAAGTATATATATTCTTGATCAGCATCAATAGCCGAGTCGATAGAGCCATGTCTGTCTGTCCGTCCGTCTGTCCGTCTGTCCGTCTGTCCGACTGTCCGTCTGTCCGTCTGTCCGTCCCGATGAGCGCCTCGTTCTCAGAGACTATAAAAGCTAGAGCAACGAAATTTTTTTTCAAGATTCATGTGATATCACACTGTTACAAGTGTATTTCAAAATTTCGCCCCGCCCCTTCCGCCTTCACAAAGGACGAAAATCGTGGCATCCACAATTTTGAAGATACGATAAAACTAAAAGCGCAGTATCGTAAAGAATGGCCATATCTATCAGATTGCCGAATCTGAACCAGATCGGATCATTATTATAGCCAGAATGAAGAAATTAATTTTCAGTTGCTTCCCCCACCTCCTCTGGCGCTGCTGACGCTATTCATTCTCTGTCTCCCTCGCACACACTCTGCCCTGTGCAATGCGCGAGCAACCCCTAGCGGAGGAGATGTAGAATCTAAATGGTAGATGTAGAATATTTGTTCTAGATGTATTATCTACATTTTACATGTAGATGTAGTTAACAAATGTAGCAAAAAAATGTAAAATGTAAAATTTTTTTTTTAATTTCAATCATAAGCTCATAAATTTATATACTGACTGAGTACGGGTATAAAAGTAGAGTCGCGACTAGAAGCGACTCACGTTCCTTCTCGTTTTTTGTTGTCGTTGAGTTGTTTTGTTTTTTTGTGTGAGAGTGCGTGCGGGTGCAATACGGCAAGCAGTACAAGTGCCAAAAAGTGAGTGAAAGTGTTAAAGTGAGTGAAAACGTAAAACGTTGACAGAGCGGAAATTAATACAAGGCTAGATGGCCAAAAATATTGCAAGCAGTGCCAAACGGCAAGACAGTACCCGGGTACAAGCAGTACAAGTGAGAACAATCCATGGCAGAAAATTAAAGGTAATGGCAGCAATGCATACTGTGCCTCTCAGCCTTAGTTTTTTTTTTGCGAAGAAATAAGATTTAACCTTTCATACATTTTTATACATTTTTCTTTCTCATTAAAAGCCACCCTAACAATAGCATCCCTCTGGTGCCATAAAGTCACATACACATACGAGTATATGCCCATCTCTTGAAACGTATGGCATTTTCGTTATACATTTTGAATGTTGTTAATTTGCTAGGCCACTCATGTGTGCACTGGCATGGTTTAATAATATCTAAACAGAAATCTGCGACAACCCTTTTTGCGGTAATTAGGTGGCACCGTGCTGTCCTTTGGATCTGCACACGCCCCGCGGCCAAAGACAACAGGGGGCACAGGACACCGTCTACCCGTCTAGGAGTCTCTTGGTCAGCGACACAGCTTTAGTGATTTTATTTTTTATTTTTTGTGTGCCCCAACTGTAGGTGATAAAACAGTGGGGAGTGCGGCATATGCGAATATTTGGGGGAAAGAGTTGTTTAATGGATTAATTAATTTGTAGCGCAAAATTAATGGAAGCATTTATTTATAGCTTAAAATAATAGATCGATTTGTACTTAAATTATAATTAAAATTAAATTAAAACAATCTACTGCTTGCTTGTCTACTAAATTCACTTAAATTTAAAATCGTGTCTAAGCCCTCTCTCTGCCTCTTCCAGTCTGGATTCATATCAGAAGTAGAGCCTATCCATATCTTCGGCCATTTGCAGCGCATTTGCTGTGGGTCCTCTGCCGGACACACACACACACACTCGATCTCTCTCTCTCTCCCTTATCACCTTGTCTCATAAATTATGGCAAAGAGGTTACTTTGTAATCAGCAAATTAACTTTATCGCCAACGGCGCTTGCAACGGTGGGTGGGACGATTGCTATGTTAGGGGTGTGTCCTTTCGCCTGACTTGACCCCTGACTTCTATCTGCACAAAGGGGGAAGAGAACTGGCTGCCCCCTACCAAGGTGTGTGTGTGTGTGTGTGTGTGTGTGTGCAATTTTAATAAATTCTTTTAATATATGAACAAATCAGTCATTAAATCATGCAGAAAGGCAGACAGGCGGACAGGCATGCGTTTTCCTGTTGGATAATCGAAATTTGAATGTTTACACTGTGTGGTGGTGTGGGTGGGGAGGGTCTCACATAACTCATAAGCATCCCCTACTCCTTCATTTGTATCTCCTGCGGTTCCTCTCTATATCCTCTATGTATATGCAATCCCCCTCTTCCAATTTTATTTACAGCCCCTTCTCATCCAAAATGTATCTGCAGGCCTCTTTTCCAACTGTATCTAAAGCCCCCTCCACCGACTGTAAATCTAGCTGTACCCTCTGGTTGGTTGCGATTTGCGGTGTGTCGCGGTTTTGTTGGCACTGGGGATAAATACAGAGATAGAGAAAGGCAGGGAGGAGGGAGTGGCAAATGCAGAGGCAGGAGTGTGGCAACCAGCACATGCGGTAATTTACCTAATTTTCAATGCCGGTTTTCCTCACCCTACTATCCAAATTTTTTTGGGGCTGTGGTGGGGGGTGGGGCTACTGATTGGATTTCACAGTATTGTACCCCCATCTCAAAGCCATCCACAATTCTCGCCCGCCCTGCCGCCATTCGTGAGAGTTAATCGAATCTGCCTTTTATGTTGACGCATTTTCATATCAGACACAATCCTGCCAACCAATTTTCTTGTTTGCATTCGATTTTTCACTTTTGGGGTAGGGGATGGGATGCGGACGAAGCGGAGGCCTTCTTTTGATTCACTAATTTCTGGCCATAATGCAAACAGTTTTGTAAAAGAAACCTCCCAACAAATTTGTTTGCCCACGAAAATGTTTTGTTTGGTTTTTTTTTTGCACCAGAAATTTCAATGTTGGATCATAACACTTTGTGCGAGGTTTATGCTCTGTTTGTGAAGGCCAGAGTTACCTTAACGGATACCTCATTAAAGTTGCCTTATCTGTCAGCTTTAATCTGAGGAAATTACTGTCCAGGAAATGGAGCTCTCTGTAAAGGGGACTGGGGCATATCCCTTGCACAGAATTTCGTTAATAAGAAAAAGGCAGGAGAAAGTGATATCAAATGGCTGTCAAAATGTCAACAGCAAGTGATTTTAATTTTATTAAGGGTCACAGTCACACGCGATGTATAGTGTTTTATATTATATATGTATATGCGAGTATATCCACCTGCCAGACCCAAATCTGGGAGTGGCATATGTGTTGCCATGAAGGTTTAATAAGACAAGGATTATCGCCAAGGCATTATTTCAATCACATACCAAGTGTCGAGTATTTAGCAGACAACACATCGCCCCAACCAATCCCACCAATTCCATTCCCACGGATGTATCCCCAACGGTTGTGCATGCCCCATGTCAGCTAAGGGGCAGAGAGTTTCGCTTCCCCTAAAAAAAAAAAAAGCCAATAAAAATACTTTGTTTGACAAATAAAAGCCACAGTGAGAGGAGCTTTGGCGATAAAATGTTGTAAGATAGCCGCCTGCCTGGCAGGGTAGGGCAGGGCAGGGCAACGCAGGGCAGGGAATACTCTCGTAGGAGTCTCAGTCTGAACTCTCCTGCCAAATGCCTGTGTTACTGACAGGTCACATGTGTGTGTGTCTGTGTGGGTGTAGTGTTTGTGCCGAGTCCTCACATCGTTTGACTTTACGAGCCAGTCGAAGTGCCCCAGCGACCGTTGGATGTGTCTGCTGCTGCCTCTAGTACGAATATACCTTACATCTGGTGTGGGGTATTATGCTACGCTCCTTAAACTGCAAATCTCTGAGATGCCATTCTGCGCTCTTGTCGTAAGTACGAAGTTTTATTCTTAGAGTATTGACAGTGTCGTTTTATTTATTATCACCATTTTGCTATTTGATTTCGACTTGCTGCAGCCTTAGCGGATCTTCTTGTTGATGTTGTCGACAACTGTCCCCACGTCTTTCTTCGCTTTTCTGTTTGACAATAATCAAGCCTGACGACTTTGCCATTTCATATGTTTGCCAACATGAGAGAGCCAGCGACGGCGGCCATCACTGATATGTTTGTGTATGTGTATTGTCTCTCCTGTTCGCCTCTGTCTTTTTCCGAGTATTAGTACATGCTTTTATACAGGGTACGACTGCTATTTAGGGGTATATGTGTTTCGTTAGATATGGTATAATCATAAGATCATCTGTAGGTGGGAAAAAGAAGCGAAGAGGATGGGGTTTCAACAGTTTTTAGTATACATATGTGGCTAAAATTAAATATAAAGGGCTATACCTAAAATCCTTACCGGCTAATTAGAATTATATTAGGCAGAATAAGGAGTGGTACCCACAGTTCTTTTAGATATTCGGAGATAATACAAACATATGTACATATGTATGTGTATCAACATCGATTGCATTTTTATTAATTTTTTAATTTTTACTTTTATTAGTTTTATTTACAAGAACAAGGAAACAAAATTAAACCTCTTTCGTGTTGATTGAAAACTGATTGAAGTTTTTTTTTTACTAATTATTTATTTAGTTTCTCTATATATGTTTTTATTATTTGTAGATTGAGGAAAATATTTGATTCAGAACTTTTTAAAACGAAATTTTGTTTTCTATGATTCAGATATATGTAAGACTCATATGGGATTCATATATGAACATATTTCTAGATTTTTAATCTCCATTCTTTTTAAACGTTCTGCGAATCGGGGGTATCCTTTATTCGAAATATCACATATAATATTATATTTTTTTTCATATATTTTTTCCGCGCACATATTTGTACTTAAATAGACGACCCCCGTCCATCACTTGCTCCACCACTTGCTCCCACTCTTTGTGACTTTAAACGATAACTTTAAAGTCATCTGTGATGTCATTGTCATCGTCACAGTCGCGTCCCTTTCGTGACTTTTCCTCATGCTGTCGGCTTCCTTCTTTCAATTTTTAAGCGATGGCAGGCACGGGGTAAAACTAATTAAAATTGTGGCGCATTAATATGCAAACGAGGGAAAGGGAATACAACGAAATAAAAAAATATGGCAGCCGTCGTTTTGGGCGGCAATTAAAATGGTAGAACAACTTTGGTGGGGCGAGGAAGCCTCTCAAGCACGTTTCGATATTGGAAAATGTTTCTGTTACGCAGATACTGTATCTTTTTGTGTGTGTGTGTGTGCAATGCACACAGGAAGAGACATACATAATTACAGTTGGCATATTAATCAAGTGGTCAGAATATGTAAAGGCTGCCTTGCCTCTCTCTCTATCTCTATCTGCATTTTGCCCATAACCAGAAACTGTGTCTCATCAAAATTGCTTTGCCTAACGGCTTGTCTGTTAGTTAATTGCAGTCACTAACACATATTGATATATGTACTAACACTCTCAGACATGGACATTCGCACAGAGAGGGAGAGAGAGAAGCACACACGCAAACACGCAGAGAACGCTCAAAATTTCAATATATGATTGCATACTTTCGGGCGCCGAAATATTTTGTCGGAATTGGAAAATATGTACATATGTATGTTTGAATTGGTTATGCGCCACCCCCCCTCGTTTTGCTACCCCATTTGATGGTTTGTTTGTTTCCTCCTACTCCACCCGCTAGCCCCCATAGTGTGGACAAAACTCTTGCATTGGTTTGATGGTTTTATGTTCTGCTTTTATTTGATGATTGATGCACTTTCAAACCATGTTTATTCCTCGTCGCTGTTAGCAATGAAGTTTGCATATGTAACTGATTGATTTTGAAACTTGGGATATATATGAAGATATCATAAACTTTGCCTGCATTTATCTAATGTCAAAGTTGTCAATTAATTCAGAGAAAATTTTACATCTTAATGAGGATAGGATCTGGATTAATAAATAAACTAATTAAAAAACATTTTTAAGACTATTTATATTAAATTGCAATAAGCAAGGAATCATATGAAAATTTTAGCATCAACTAAAAATATATTTATGTATGTGCTGTAAAAGTTAGCAATGCATTCTTGGACTATTGTTGTTTATACTGATGAGAATTTTCAGAGTACTTAAAGATAATAATTCCTCAATTAAGCAAATTCTTTAGAAAATTATATACAAAAACAATATTTAAATCGTTGCTCTTTTTATTTCAGATACTGTCATCGACAAACTGCTTCGTTTTATTAATGTTTTTTAATGTACACAAATGTATATGTATTTAGATAACTAAGGTAAGTGCTGCACTCTTTAAATTTTATTTTTATCTATGTATGTAAATCTTTATCTTTTATCTATTCTTAAATTTTCATTTGATTAAATTTTTAATCACTGTATCTTGTGCACACTTTGTTGTTATACTTCCTATCTGTGCTGTGTAATGTTCTTAATTTAACAAACAATTAACAATATATTTTACAAGTGGATTATCAGCGAAAGTAAAATTTTATTGACTCTGCTTTTAATTCTGGTCTCCAATTACTGATTTTACAACCACAATAAATCAAATAAAAATACTCATTTTTTTTTTCTTCGTGTGAAAATCAGCACGTGTGTCTGACTGTCTCTCTGTCTGTCTCGCTGTCTGTCTTGTTTGAAAGGCATAACAATGATGCTAACAATAGCAGCAGCAGCAGCAGACGACAAAAATCAGTCGCACCGATAGGACACAACTCCATAGTTAGTCAAACAAACAGAGGGACATGAACGAGACAACAACAACAACAACAACAATAGCAGAAAAATGGCAGACAAACCAATCCCCAAAAATCCCACCGAATGTTGAAAAGCATTTACAAACATTGTGGTCGCTGAAAAAATACTCTTGTCATAGAGAGGGCAAGAGAGATGGCAAGAGAGAGGGTGAGCGGTCGAGGGAGATACGAATACAGAGAGTGTTATATAATAAACACATGCGGCTTGGGGATTTTGCGGGCTAACTAGACTGTCGTACAAAAACGGACGGACACACTGTCAAACATTCGGGACAGCGGACATCAGACATCAGACACCAGACGGTGGTCAGGCGAACATCAGACACCGGACGAGCGGACCACTTGACCACCAGACCAACGCTGCTGTCAGTGACACTAGAACGTGAGAATCGCAGCCGCAGAGATTTGTGATTTTTTTGTTGGTAGAGCCACCAACGACCGGCATTATGCGCATTTTGTTTTGAAATCAAAGCAGCCAGCGCAACCCCCACTCCTCTCCCCTCTTCGCTCGCTCGACACTTTCTTTGTGGGTCGATTAGGTATACATATGTAGGTGCAGGTTATCATGGAATTTCGGGTGGAATAAACAACAAAACCGAAAAAAGAGGCAATTTAAAGTGAAACAAAATCAGGCATAAAAGTGTAGAACCCGCTCCCAACTCTTTAGCATAATTATTTATAGCCTTATATGTAACATTAACTTATTATGTATGTCGAGCACTTTACGAATGACGATCCAATGGATTGTAATTTCATCATTTTCGCGCAATAATCATGGCCTCTCAACAATCAATCGGCAATCATGCAACACGTGTGAGACATACAGACAGGTACACAAGTCCGGCCGGCAACCAACAAAAAGAGAGAGAGAGAGTGGAGCAAACGAGTGAAACCCCATTCGGGGGCACACGTGACATGTGACATCGATTGCCGCACCAACCCTGCACCAACCAACGTACAGTGCGGAACAGTACAAGCAGCACGATTGAGTTTTTTTTTGTATATGGCCTTATTGCTGATACAATTCTCCGTGTGGATTGCGTCACTCGAATGTGTGCAAATTGCGCTTTGCGAAGCGATTTAAAATTAAACTTAATTATAAACCGAAAGCCCAACAATAATGCTGAGCCGCCCTGCCCTACCCCGCCCTGCCCTGCTTTCCGCACAACCAATTTGACTTACATGAATGAATTGAAAAGCCCCAAGCCCTCGGACTGATAAGCCACGCGTCGTCGCGCGTCTCAGCCGCTGACCGCGGCGCGATTCCAATGAAATCGGTAGTTAGGAGACCCAAGCAAATCGCGCGACTCAGCATAATGCCCCCTCAGTACACAGTGGCTAGTCGCTAGTCCGACAAACGCCAGACACTGCTAGACATTCGCATTAATTCAAGTGTTCCCTCTCTCCCTCTCTCTCTCTCTCGTTGTGTGTGTGTTGGAAACTTGGGAAATACTCATTACAAGTGATGCAGCTATGGTTTATGGATTGGTTAAACTACTCGTACTCGTACTTTGATTTCTAATCAATTGAAGTGCACTTGAGATAATATTGAGGAACTAATGAACCTATTATAATCGTTAGTACGTACAATTCCAAGAGTTTCTTGACTCATTGCAAGCGTTTTACTTGTTTTATAGATCTGTTGGCGTACTTTGATTAGGCATAAGTAGGAATGAACTGAAGAGAATGCTCAAGGGAATATTGAACCCATCAGAAAATAACTTATTAATTTAGTTTCATTTATAGGGATTTAAATGTATTTATAAAACCAATTTACAGGAAGTTATGCATCGCATATATTGTATGTATAACCCGACATAAATACATATATGTATTTGAATCTATAGTTAAGGAACAGAAATGCTGATAATTCCTAAATGATTCAATCGTACCTAAACGTAACGTAATGCTGAAACGATTAGCTGAACATATTTCATATTTCTATGCTTTCTACAGATGCTTTGCTAACATTTGAGACATATAATATATAAGTATTCAGCCCCCTGAAACATACGAATATCGTGAAATCTTGAATAGCTTCAGCAAACGCTTTTAATTTGAGCTAAACTCAATGCTGAACTTTAGTCTTGATAGATGTTTCCATCTATACAACTGATATTTTGTTCTCCTTTTGAAACTCTACAAAAAGCTTCTGCAATTTCCCTTCATCAGCAATACCTTAGACAGCTAGACAGCGACTCGTCTGTGTCTGGGTGTGGTGGAGGGGGGATTGAATTCCCATTTATGCGGTTGACCCAACTCCCATTTTGGTTTTGTCATTTTACTCACGTGCAGCGTGTACCGGGGCCATGTTGTTAATGGTCTATTAATGCGGTTGCCAGGTGAAGGCATACCGTTTGAATCCCCATGCCATGCCGCCAAGCCACGCGTCGTATGAGTAATATGCGCAACGACCTTCAACAAGTTGCCAAGTGAAAGCCAAGCGACATCTTCCCCGCCCTGTTTTTTTTTCGGCTTCGGCATTCAGCATCTGCGTTGACTTCGGCTTCGGCAACTACGACTGCGACTGCGACTGCGACTGCTGGTGCTCTGTTGTGCGGCAGGAAGCGTGTTAATTAGCAAATACATAAAAAAAGCATGCCGGGAAATACGCACATAGATACAGGTCACACACACGCACACACACGCTCAGCTGTGTGTGCGTGAGTAATAGCTGTGTGAGTTTGCTGTTGCTGTGCTTCGACTGGTAGGTACTGCCCGGTTTCTGATTTCAAGGCATGACGAAACAAATCTTTATGCCGCTTCTGCAGTTTTTTGTACTTTTAAGGGTATTAGAAGGGTGTTTTAGCATTGCTGAGAGCTGTGTAATGCAGAAAGTAGTGGAATAAGGGACCTATAAAGTGTATATACTTAAAATATTCTTTCTATAAAATATATACTCATCATTAGCATTAAGTTTCGACCTTTTTCTGTATTAATAAAATTTTGTTGGGTATCAAAAGCACTGGGATTTGATGTTCTAAAATATATATTATAATTTATTTAAGTAAAAAGTTGGGAGCCGAAGCTCCACACAATTCAATTTAATATTATTTAATTTTTTTCCTTTGGTTTTCACAGCGTTGAAGGCAGATATTTTATATGTTTAAAATTTATTAATTTATATTGTTTTATTTAGTGTAGATAAAATATTCTCTCATCGAAAGTCTTGGGTAATTTTTGTGTTTAAACGCCACACAATATTTGATGTATAATTCCCTTCACTTAGCAC
Organism: Drosophila subsilvestris; assembly: GCA_035043285.1. Taxonomy (NCBI): domain Eukaryota; kingdom Metazoa; phylum Arthropoda; class Insecta; order Diptera; family Drosophilidae; genus Drosophila; species Drosophila subsilvestris. The sequence continues at coordinate 15,870 of JAWNNB010001719.1, forward strand.
CCCGTAATCCATAAATAAATCGTTCTCTTTCCGCCACAAAATCCCAGAGCATAATCCACTGTTCGGATTACTTTGACACGTGGTGAAAGGCATCTCGTAATCCATAGATATATCCTTACCTTGCAGCATCGGCATGCCTGGGGATGTCTCTCACGTTGTGCCACGTAATTGAAAATTAGCTTGTCTGCAATGCTCGACATTATGCGTGCCGTGCCGCATACCAAAAAAAAAAAACTAGTAACCAAAATAGCAACAGAAACAGACACACAACAAACGAGGTGTACAGAGTTAAAGGTTCCTAAAACAAGGAAATTTATTCACAATACTTGAGAGGGTGTGGGGGGGGGTTGAGTTGGGGTTGAATTGAGGGGGGCAACTAATTAAAGCTATACACCGGCTAAACACTAAACTAAATTCTATAGATACTCTAATCGATGTACAATATATACTATAGATTGGCTACCAAAATTGGCATTGCTGGGCAGAATTCATGGGCGTGCCCCTGGCACACTGAAAGTACTCGGAAAACTCGGGCATTTGACTCAAGGCATAATTGAGGCGCGTGCTGCCCATGTCATGGTATCTGTCGCCGTCGTCGCCGCAAAAGAAATGCGAGAACTGCAGGAAATAGTATCTGCCATTCGACTGTCGACTCTGGGCATCCTTCATGTAGGTGCGAAATGCCAGGCGGGATCCACTGACATCCGAAGTGCGTTCATTCAGCACCACAGAGCTGTCGTTCAGACACCTGACCGCATCCACATAGAGCGGCTGTTGTTGCAGCTGCTCGCCGTAGTCACGCATATTTCCCTGCACATCGTAGTCCACCAGATCCGTGTCGAAGGCGTGCAGCATCTCGTGGCCCAAAGTGTTGGCCAGATCGCCGTAGAGCATGGCAGGCCAGAATTCCGAGTGGTAGAACGGCAGCTGAGCGTACGAGTACGGAATGATGATGATATTGCCCAGACAATAAAAGTAGGGCGTGGCATCGATGTTGTCAGTGAGATCGGGCGAATGATTGTTGAAACTGTACCAAATAGCCTTCTCTGCGGCATCGGGATTGGCATCCTCCAGCTTGGCCGTCAGCGAGTAGTAGTAGAGCAGGCTGTTCAGATGATTCTCATGGAAGTCGCGACCCACCTTCCAGTTGCTGTCGGCAGCCCAGAAGAAATCCTCTGTGACATTTCTGGGCACATTGCCCACATTCAGGCGCATGCCCAGCACCTTTGTCTGCAACGCCTCGACCAGTGCTCGGTTTAGATTGAAGTTATTCTGGTCCAGCGTCTGCACCAGCTGATCCTTGAGCTCTGTGAAGACACTGTGGATGACACGCTCATCGGCAGGTCGCTGCTGTGCATAGTACACCCGCTCGTAGGCATAAATCATGGGCAAATAGAGGGTGCGACGCATGTGACGAATGCAGGCAATGGACAGGGATTTCGAAGACTCCAAAGGAGACTCGGACACGCTGCCCAATGGATTGTGTGGCAGCTGCAGCAGATAACTGAGAAACCTCGCCAGACTGTACACATTCAGCAGCAGTCTGTCCTGCCGATTGAGATACAATATCAGCTGCCTGATGGCCGACAGTTCGTCCACCTGGAACGAATGATCAGCGTTCACCGCTGAGCGATTGAGCTGCCGCTTCAGGGCGCCCAACCAATCCAATTCGGGAACTCTTCTACGAATCTCCTCCAGCGTTAGGTTGTGAAAACTATCATCCGCAATGTTGGGCTTGGCCAGCCGATTGAGATGTGCCTCCAGTCTGGCAAATGTCTCACTGAGCTGCTGAAAATCCCAATTCCGCTGTGGCAATGCCTCATAGATCTCCCGCGTCAGATTCAGACTCAGATTGTGATTGTGCGGCTGTATGAAGATCATGTGCTGGCTGATGTTGTGATGCCGCACCTCGATCTGCACAAAGTGATCGTGATAGCCATACCGTCCCAGGATAGAGATCAGCTGCATCCAGTGCGAGGTATTCAGCGAGGGCAGTGGTGGCAATAGCTGCAGATACTGCCTCAAATTGGGGCTCCTCAGAGCAGTGCAGCTCTGATAGTGTGTCAGCAGTTTCTGTTGCATGGGATAGCCATGTTCCGGTGCCAGTGGATCCTGTAGAAGACGCAGAAACAGGTCCTCAAAGCGCTGGTTAATCTGTGTCTCACTTATCGTTGTGGCTGTGCCACCTTCGCCGTGAATTCGCCGCCAATTGCCACACGCATAGGCATAGAAATCCACACAGGGATCCAAATCTGTACGCACATAGCTCTCCAGTCTGCGGATGTGCTGCCAATTGATCGAAGGATCGCATTCGCTTTGGTACGGACAGCTCTGATTGAGCTGATATGTGGGTGGTGGCATTGCCTCGACAGTGGCTATCGATAGCAGCAGCAACAGCAGCAGCAGCATAAAGAAAGTCCACAGATCTTGCGCCATTTCTTTGAGCTTCCAAAAAATTTGGATTTGAAATTTCTTCACTTTTTTTTGATTAGTTTCCACTTGGCTTTCTCCCCTTGCTCCCCTTTGGGTTATTTGTTCCAGCTTGCAAAAGCTGTAGGCCTTTTGATTTGTTCACTTTTTGGATTTTTAATCGCAATCATGTCAAAATTTTCTATATCAAAAATGTATTTCACAATTTCACGCGAATCGTTTTTGGTTTTTGGTTTTTTTTTTATTTCTGATTTTGAATTGGTTTTCTGTACGATCTGTTGCGCGTTTGCCGCTTGCTAAAAATCAACTAAAAACTCGATTCACGCGGTTCCGTTTTTTATGTTTATTCTCGCATTTCGCATTTCCAATTCCAATTCCATTCTCTCCCTGTGTGGTTCGGGTGGGTTGGCTTGGTCGGCTACAAACGAAATATAAAACTCGTAAAATCACTCTTAAGTATTCCTCGATCCACTGTCCGCTCGATTGTGTCTGTGTGTGGTGTGTGTGTATGTATGTGTGAGATTCTTGCAGCTCGGCTCTTTTTTTTTCGCTTGGTTAGCTGATAACGCTTGAAGCGCTTTAAATACGTCTTTTCTTTTGGATTTCTTATCTATTCGAAATACACTGAACGCAATAAAGTGGAACGCAGCTTAAAGTAGAATTTGATTTGTTCAAGTTTAATAAAAACACGAAAAAATATGCATATTTTCTGTAGAGATTTATCATTCCTTTGGCGGGTTTCATTTGAAGTGCCTTCACTTTTTAGTATTTTATGGAAAAAAAAAACCATTTAAATGAACACCCCGAGGGGCTCATACTATGATTATGCCAATCTATATTTGTTTTATATTTATTTATTTAATTTTTTATTTAATATACATATATTAAATTTATTTATTTTAGTTGATTTTCAATTAATATATAATATATATTTTATATGTTCTTGAGTTTTGGTTTTCTCTCAGTGTACCAATAATGACACTCACATTCTCTGTACTCGCTGTATTAATTGTTATACATCGTGTTTTAGTTATTAATTATGATCGTAGCTCGGAAATCGGAACCTGATTATCTGTTTGAATTAACGTATGACGCAATTTGAGCTGAAATTCATGATTGCGGCTACCGATGAACGATTAACCTTAAGCACGAGAGGTGATCCCCGACACAAGGGGTCACGAGTATGAGTACGAGAGTACATCTACATTCATACATAAAGATAGTGCTCTCGATTCAATGGTTATTATTGGAGGAGGCTTGTCCATGCAGATTACGATTTTTGCATAAAATACTAAACAAAATTCATGAGATTTTTAATTGGTATTTTTGATTATTATTCTATTAAAATTTCTGTTTTCTTCAGAATTTTTTAAACTTTATTTTTAGTGGATTTAATAAGTCATATTTCGATTTTAAGTGCCTTCAGTGATACTAACTCAACTTAATATTCTTTTAAATACTTCATTTATTTAACAGAAAGAAAATACCTTTACACTTTAATGTGCATTTAAATTAGTTATTTTTTAATGCATTTAAGAAAAACATAAATCATTTCATTTCTTTTCAATCCCATTCCCAAAATCCATTAAAATATTCATATTTCATAATATTTCGTGGCATAATTTATTCATGATTTATACTTCAACGGTTCCTAATCATTAAACTGCAATCCTTCATTTGATTTTAATTGATTTCATTTTAATTAATTGCAGTTTAGCAAACAGAAAAACAAAAGCAAAAAAGAAAGTGTGGAGGAATACTCTCCTATAAATCCATTAGCAGCTCAGTATATACATATATTAATTAATCATTTTTAATACGTGTGGTGTGACACTTTAAACAGGTGAAAATTTTCATTTTCCGCGAAGAGAAAGTCGCACAAAATTTATGCAAAATGATTGAAAATAGTTTTCAAGGCACAAAAGTGACAGGAGATAGGAGGAAGAGAGAGGAAGAGAGAGCAAAAATCGTGTGTAGAATGTTGTTTGTGTCAAAGAGAAAATCAAGCGAAAATTATTTATATTAAAATTTACACTTTTTTTCGGCACATACATAACTCTTATGATATCATCGGTTCGTGAAAAAGGCATACCGCCAAAGAGAAAATATGCAATTTAATTTATTAATTTATTAACAAGCGAGCGAAAATTAATCTCTGCATCCTGGGGATGGGTCCTGGCCCTGGCCAAAAGAGAAGAGAGAAAGGCCGTGAAGAATGCCGAGTCGTTAACGGTTCAATGGGAACCCAACACTTCCGCAGCAGCTCCTCTTTTGTCGGACAGGCAAGCAGGCAGGCAGGCAGGCAGCATTGCTCGCCTCACTGCGCTCCAAGGATCCAGAACCACTGCCGAGAACGCGTACGAGGACGTCAATGGACGCCTTGTTGAATCACCAATTTCATATTTCAATTACGCCTCACAGGACTTCAAGAGCGAATATACTTGTACAAGGCTGTGTGTGTGTGTGTGTGTGTGTGTGTGTGTTGGGCTTGACTATGAGTTTAATATATCTGAAAGATAGGAAAATACTGCCAGTAGAATGTCTGAAAAAGAGACTGCGCATCTTTAATTATTTACCTTATAGAGGAATGTCTAGGCTCTGGCATGTCTTTGGTCTTATAGATTTCTACAAAAAAGCAGCTTGTAAAAGTTAAAAAAATAAACTTCAAATTTAGTTGAAAATTCTGGTTATGACTCTAGAAAAAAGTTTGAATATTTGAAAAGAATATTATAAGAAAATATTAAATTAACTTTATAGCAGCCTTAAATAATAATTATCGTTAATAGTTTTCCATAATCTCCCCCTTCAAAAGACTCGTCTTAGGCTTTAGTGGAAAACTTCTAAAAATTCAGACATTAAAGGCATTTGAAAGTACATGACTTAAATCCCAATTATAGAATTTATATATTCGAATATTCCAGTTTCTTTATTCAGTGTTCATTATTCCTTTATTATTTTTTTTTCATCCATTGTTGATATTTTGTTTGGTGCACAAATCTACACTTACGCATTGTCTGAACCATCATTCCCTTTCCCCCTTTTCCCACTTTGGGCCAAATACATTTTCTGCTGCGCTTTCGCTGAGTAAAGACGAGCATTAAAAATATGTGCGGTTCACTGCCACTCTTCTACTTCCATTGCCATGCGGCAGAGACTCCTCTCACTTTTCACAGAGCGAAACAGAGCAGAGTCGAGGAGAAACTCTCGAGGTTTTTCTACCGCATTTCGCTCTCGAGTTACTCGCGGAGTAATTCAATTCAATTTCCGCCGTACAAACCATATTAAAGTTATTGAAAGCACAGTTCTGCGAGTGCAAACAAACAGACAAAGGAAAATATATAGACAGAGAGAGAGAGAGAGATAGAGAGCCAAAATGGTGGAAAACCTTTTACTTTTTTCAATTTGTTGTCTAGACCAAATCGCAAAGCACAAGAAAACGCGAGTGCCATGCCCCCTTTTGCAGGGAAATATGTATGCCACGTGGCTATTAGCAAAATTGCAAACTCTCTATTTAAAGGGAACAATAACGGGTGGGAGAGAGCGAAAGATTTTCTCTCACTCAGGACTCATCATCAGCATTGGGCAAACCGAAATTTGTCACCTGAGGTTGCTGTCTCCTCCCCCCCCTTCCAAATACGAGTAGGAGTACGAGTATTCCGTGTGTGATTTTTATTGTTGCGCTGCTGCAATCCGCTGGGGTCTTGTTAGTCGTACTCGTATGTGCTGTGGCAAAGATTTATGCAAAGAGGCTGGTGGGGGGGATGGAATTTTTCGTTTATGAGGTTTTAATTGCTGTTGAAAATTTAAGAACATTTTCAGATTTTTGTGTGTGGCATTTTTTTTCTCTCAATTTTAACTTTACTTTGTGTGGTTCTTTGGCTGTCGTAGCCATTTCTATGTTCTCTTTGATCTCTTTACTATATGCTGCTGTATTCTGCTCTTTGATCTCTTTACTATTTTCTGCTCTGTGTGTCTCTTGTAGAAATCTAGAATTTTCCAAGTCAAATTTGCCTTTTCTTGTAGAAGAAGTGTTCAGAGTGTTTTCCGATCATAAACATAATTAAAAATTGATTACCTGTTGTGCAGGTACTTCTTCGCAGGTCACTTCTGAAGGCGCAAAATCTTTCCTGGAAGGTACGCCAAAAATCCCCCAATTATATGCGCAGCTGCTACAGCAGATTTACCTGATTGATTAGCGTGGATTAGCGGATGGTCATAAATGTACCTAAAACCCCTCAACGTCAAGAAAGCTACCTGCCATTGCTATAAGAACCGCTGTGCAAGAACACAACCAGCACAGTTACAAACTGGAACGTCTAACGTAAACAACAAACGAGCAGTGAAATTCCAACAACAATGGTTCTAAGCAATTCCACACCCAACCAGAAGCCCATCCACCACGAGCTCATGATGGACACGGCGGCCATGAATAGCGAGGATCTGAGTGAGCTGCTCCAACTGAATGCAGAGATTGAGGAACAGCGGCATCGCTCCAGTCGTCATAGCAGTGATGCCTGCGGTCTGCTACGGGCCACCATGACGCGTGAGGAGCTCTTTGAGATCTCCTCGCTGGACGATGATCGTTTTTTGAGCGCCCTGGAGCATCAGAATTCGTATGCCACGCCCACCAAGTCGAGGGTACAGATAACCGACTTGGATCTGTCCAGCATTGAGAATCTCATGAAGTACTTTGACGAGGAGGTGCCCGTCACACCCACCAAAAGTGCAGAGGCAGGCAAACTGGTTGCCTGCTCTGGCAAGGTGGCCAGTGCCATTGCCAAGCTGGCGAATCAGCAGCAGCAGCCCGAGATGATTGTCAGTCCGCCCAAGCCCAAAGTGGATGCTGGCAAGATAAAGATTAGCGAACTGAAGCAAAAATACGAACAGCAGCAGCAGCAGCCAGAGACGTCGCAATCAACCGGCAGAGCAGCAGGAGGAGCTGGAGCAGCCACCAAGTCAGCGGGTAAATTGCCCATGAAAGTAAAGGAAATGGCACAGCTCTTCAACTCGAAGATTAGCCAGGTGATGCGACGCGGCGAAGAGCCACAATATGTCCAGCTGCACAATGAATGCTCGCCCGAGCCAAAGCCCCAGCCGCAGTCGAGATTGGAGCCGCGACATGGCCCCTGCTTGGTGGCCGAGGAGGTCTTCCGTGAGCTGAGTGTGCGGGATAAGGCGTTGCTGTTCAACCAATTCGTTGGCGATATGGCGGCGAAGCATCCCAAATTCACGGCCCATGCGGCGGATCTCAAGGCAAAGGTGAAGAAACAGATGGCACGCGGTGAGGTGGTGGCCGAACAGCAGGCGAGTGTCAAGCTGTTGGCCAAAGAACTCGAAGCCAAGTGCATACTAGAGCCGGGCACACCACCGCGACCGGCAGGAGGACTATCCAGCACATCGAGTCCACCCAAGGAGCGTAGTCCAGTCGTGGAGGAGGTTGCAGCAGCAGCAGCAGCTGGAACCGCCACCACCACCTGCACCTCACATTTCCATGTGAGCACACTGACGGTGATCCTGAAGCCCAGCCCCGAGCGACGGGCACCACCACAGCCGCGACCCAGACGTTGCCTGGAGCGTCGCCAGAGCGAGAGTCATGGGCGTGAGGGTTCACAGAAGCGTAATCTCGCCTCCATACGCAGTGTGCTGCCCATCGAGGCGTTTGCGCCGCCCAAGAAGATACGACGAACGCGTCAGGAGCGAACCACCGACCATCAGATGTTTTTTCAGAACGAGCCGCTGGAGAGTCTCTTCTACAGTTGGCTAAGTGCCGAGAATGGGGTACAATTCGACATAACCTGCGTGTCAAACAGCGAACAGACCATCGAGATTGCCCTGGAGGGGGCAGAGGAGGAGAGTTCGGCTGGGCAGGCGCCGCAAGAGCAAACGGCCACATCGATGGGCGAGGTAAGCCAGCGATCGGCAGTGGAGCGGCTGCTAGAAGAGGCCATAGCCAAGCTGGAACTCGAGAATAAGGAAAGGAAAGAGTCCAGCCAGTCGGAGGAAAAAGAAATGAACACAAAAGTGGACACGCCGACAGCGACGCCACGCAAGGTGAAGCGCCAGGCACCGCCAGTGCCAGCGCCAGTGCCAGCGCCACGTCCCAGTTTGAGTCAAACGCAGTCCACCTGCGCCATGTCGAGCAGTGCCTCGAGTCGCAAGCAATCGGATGCTGAGGAAAGTGAATCCGGTTTGTCTACACTACCAAAGGTAAGTACCTACACAGCAGTTTCAATCCTCTGCCAGCAGCATCCATTATTTATTTTATTTTATTTTTTTTGTAAACCCAAAAGATAACCAGTGATGAATCTCAGCCCGAAATGCAAAAGGAAATGATGCAAACGAACGAGTTTGACTTTGCCAAGCCGCAGCGACCGCCACGCAAGAAGAAAATGCGCCGCACACTCACCTGGAAGAAGGAGAACTCGATTGTGGAGGCCACGGCCAATGCCATTACCTCCACGGACTCAGATTCGGACTACAAGCCGCCAGCAGCAGCAGCACTGGCAGCACACACCACCAAAAAGAAGACACCCTCGCATATACCGATGCCCGAGCAGAGCTACATTGAGCTGGACAAGTCACTGATGCGACAGGTGAACTCGCCGCGCAAAATCAAGTCCGCCTACACGCTGACGGTGATGTCATCGCCGTCGCCGAATGCGGACAGCGATCAGTCGCCGGCACAGACGCCAAGGCAGTCACTGGATCAGACCATGATGCTGAGGGATAGCTTCATTGATCAGGGCTTTGAGACATGCTCGAATGATGCCATGGATGGTGGCAGTCCCCTCAGACATTCCGCCATGGGTACGACGGGTGGCAAGCCCTCGGGATTCTCGACACCCGTCAAAGGTGGTCGCCATGCGGTGAGTCCCGCCCAACAGCAGCTCTTCAGCCCGATCTTGACCCCCGCCCAGGACAATAGACCGCGACGCAGCTCCTTGGCCATGCAGGTGATACGTGAGGATCAGCCACTGGATCTAGATGATACGCCCAGCTCCCCCAGGACGCCATGCAGCGAGCGGGAGTTCTTTGCGAATGCACCGACAGTGGAGATGAATTCGTCACAGGACGAGATGCCGGCACCCAAGCCCAAGTCAATGTTCTGGATATCCGCTGGAGATTTTACCATCTCACTGGAGATCTTTCACAATACGCCCGAACGTTTGGGTCTGCTGTACGAGATCTTCACGCAGAAGAGCTGGGAAACGAGGGACATGGCCTTCGGCATCGATGCGCACAAGTTTACGCGAGGCGGCAGCCAGGAGGCCAAGCAATCGCTGCCGGAGCGTCCGCCCAGCGTGCAGGGCTGCTCGCACTATTGGTTCGCCAGCGGTGACCTGGCAGTGCCATTCAGTGGCAAACTAATGGCCGGAGAGAAGGTGGAGCGGCTGTTTGAGTTCCTCGATGCAGAGCTGAATGAGCAGGCGGAACTGCGCTTTGGCGTGGATCATCTGGAGTTCAGCTGCGTGCCCGAGTTCTGGCCCACCACCCAGAAGTACTCCATCGAGAGCAGCTACAGCATGCTGGTGGGACTGCAGACGGGCGCCAGCAATGGACTGGAGGGACGCAGCAAGTACGCCTGGCCGAATATGGGCAGCAATGCCAACAACACGATCAAAACGAGCGACCTCGACCAAACGGAGTTCGAGTCGGATAGCTTCAGCAATAACAGTGGCAGCGGCAGTAGGCTCTCCTTCTCCCCGGATATGTTCTCTCTGGACTACGAGGCGGTGCCACTCGATGAACTGTTCGCCAAGGCGGCTCCGGTGGTGCGTACACCAGCCATGTCCATGCCACAAATGATGCAGGTACTGAAGCAGCAGCAAACGAAGCTAAAGAATGTGGAGGAACGGATTCGCAGCTATTCAAAGCCATCGAATCTATCGAATGACTCGCTCGAGCACTGCCGCAACACGCCCGAATATGTGAAGAAGCTGCGCTCCATTATCCGAGCCATTGACAACATTGGGCGGGACAATGGCTTCCGCACCTGCTCCATGGAACAGCTGGAGAGCTTCATGTATTTCCTCAGCGAGTACGCGGATGTTTGTCTGGCCAACTGCAGCGAGCATATGGACAAGATATTGGACACACTGCTCGATCGTCGCTCTGTGGAGGTCTAATCAAAATATGGGGGGAAAAAGAAAAGAAAACAAAACCAAACCAAACCTCTTTTAATTGTAATATGTATTTCGTTAGCCATTAAGCCATTGCATATCCATGCAAATTAGTTTTGTAAGCAGCAACATTTAATGTTACAAATATTGTATTTTAAATAATAAAACTTTAAAAGAAAAAGTTAAACCCAAAAGTTTTAAATTTTAATTCTTTAGTGAATTAAATTTAATTACATTCCACACACATCCCTTTCCGCTAAGGAAATGACTAGCCGGCGTCAGAAATGTATTTTGCTTATAGAACAACAACATTGAGTTTCAATTGACGTAAGCAAAGGAACATTTTTATGACAGTAAAGATTTGCGAAAATTAAGATTGAGCCATGGCGGGACCAATGAAAAATAATGGAAGGATATTTCCATATATACTTATGTATATATTATATATATTTCATACATGGAACTGGAATGGGCTGTGGAATAAACGGTCAGAGAAGAGTAAATTGTAGACGAGGATTGTTCAAATAGGTTTCCAAAGATTAAACATTTTTGTATTTAATTGAACAACAATTGAGCTCAACAGGTTATATTTATAAGGCGCGTAGAGTACAGAACAAAGAAATATAACCAGATCAAACAACTCTCTTCGTGACTTGTATTTTTTATACGAAATCATGAGAATACGTTGTATGCAGTTTAATATTTATTTTATTTCTTAATAGAGCAAGTGCACTTTGGACGAACCATCATTTGAATTGTTTTATAGGAATAGTTAAGTCCGCGCCATTTTTTCCAAAACATTCCCTTGTATTCAATGCTGGACTGCACGGTACCATTAAAATACATGCCGAAAATGTTACTGAAATTATGCGATTAGAAACAATCATTAAAATAGAAAATATACAGACATACCAATAGGTACAGGCATTGTACCACCAAGCGCCGATGCGGTCCACTGCACAGTTATCTTTCGTATTATTATCGTTGTCCCTGTCGTAGGTGGAAAATTTTTGATTCTTGTGATAAGTCATTGAATCACCCGCATCTCCAGTGAAGGCGCCCAACTTGGTCATTCGATAGGATTCATTTTCACTTTCAATGTAGAACTCATCGTATTGGGCATATCTCGTTTCCCCCTCGATGTCCTCCAGGTGTACGTAAAGCTCTTGGCTCTGTGACTTCGTAATGGCATGCAGCTTATCCAATCCTATGAAGAAGTCGCCTGTGATGTCACCAAATCCGTTCTTGTACTCCTTCCAGTCGCGGAAGAAGTTCAGCTCCTTGTTTGTTCGACGGGCGACCACAGTCCAGCCTGGACCCGCAATCTTTGCATCGCAGGACACTGGGAAGGGGTCTAGGGCCCCTACCTGTATGGTATATATACCATGGGCACTGGGATTAATAGGACAGCGGCTATACGGATTATCCCAAGACAATTCTTGAATATAAGTACGGTCCGTTCCATCTAAGACACGCTGTAAGTAGATTTTGGTTTGCTATTTCCAGTTTATGAGTACACTCGAAACTTTACCCCTGCAACATCCGCCAATCCTGTGCTTTTGCAGAGGAAAAACACCAGCAATCCGTAGATCCACGTTGACTCCATTATTACCAGCTGAAAACTGACTGGAGAGTGCCATGGAATTTCGGCTTTTAATTTTTTTTTATCTCAAATTTTCCTGTCGCCCGCTTACTATTTAGGTATTTGCATAGATAACAGACTGATGTTAATATCGCACGACTGTTCATCACTGAAGGGTCGCCTATAAAATTAGACAATCTTCTAACTCGATTATATGATTATTGGGCAGAACACATTTAGTGCTATTATCTATCATTTTTATTACTAGAATCTTGGTAATTAATAGATAATCCAAAATTTCTTTATGTACGTATAATCCATTTCTGACTTCGATCCATCCATCGATACGAATGTTTTTCTAAAACTATTATAGCTACCCTCGTTAAATTATCAAAATATATTTATATAAATACAGATAGCTTTAAACAAAGGTAAATAGCTTGGACATAGTTGGGGTTTAAACAATGAACATTAAACATCAGAAAACGAGGCAGCTGTGCTTGCTAATAGTACACCAAACGCCATTTAGCGCTGCCTAAGGGGTCATAGATTTTGGCAAATATTGTCGAGTGACTGTCGCAGTGCTAGTTCCTAGAATTGTTGGATACTTTTGTATATCCAATAAATTTATTAAAATTATATAAAATTAAAAACGAGCGTCAACGTTGTGAGTCGCTGTAGTTGCTGCCTCCACTTTTATACCCGTACTCAATCAGTATATACATACATATAGTAACATATCCATAATGCTACACACCCTATTACGCATCATTAATATGTTAAGCACTAGATCATATATATAATCACACCAATACCGATACGCATTATGCATATGCCTAGCACTCAACCCTACCCACATCACAGAAGATAAGACACCCAACACCTGCATAAACCAACGCATGAGCCGATCAACAGGAAGTCTCATGCATTCCAATCGAACGACTGACCACTCCGTTATCAGTTCGTTCCCACACTCCATTAGAACAAAGAGCTCTTGTAAACAAATGAGCTCCCCCAGATGAAATCCAATACCGATCACCAGATGCGGCCACCTTCTCATCTAAGCCGACGCATCTCCCACGCCACCCTCAAGTTGGCCAACGCATAGCTTATCAGTTGCGCTCACCAAATCAGCGCCTCTCGCAACCGAAGCTTCGCCTCTCTCAGCCGAAGCCATCCCCGACAAATCCGAAGACCAATTCAGCCCGAAGTGGAAAGCTTAAGAAGCCAAGCTTTAAAGCTTTCAGAAGAAGGTTTCGAGATCAAGATCCCGAAATGAAGAAGGCAGTTCCGTTTGAGACTTTCTAACATTGAGTCGGGGAATTCAAATCACCCTAAGTTCTAATATAAGTTCGGTTAAATAAAAATAAACTTTTTAAAAACCTACTTTCGAACCCGGGAATTATTATTATATGTATGTATATATGCATGCTTATGATTTATGTGAATTCTATATATATAAAAATGTTGTGTTTGTGTCTCCAACATCTATGCATTCGAAAAGTACTGATCCGTTTGAGCACACTACAGAATCAGGTTTAAGCTTGGTTTGTATCTTCTTTTTATGTCAATACAAGCGACTAAAGCTCGGAAAATCCTGATTTATGTATATTTTTGTATGAAGTAGGATATTCCGGGGCTCAAAATTCACTCAAAATTATTTGCATGCAATTTTTTTTTCGATCGCGAGTCCTTTTTTTCTGTTTCAGTCACCAACAAAAAAAGCCTCCCAAATAAATGAATTGTATCGTCGTACTCGAAACGCAGAAATTACGCCAAGAAAAGAAAAGAGAAAGAGCGGGAATCGGTGCGATAGGAGGATCAGCTAAGACAAAGGCAGAGGAGTATAATGGAACCAGCAGAAAGCCGTGAGGCCAGACTTGAGAATACCCGATCACGAACACAAAAATCGCGTTGATTCAAATTATGGCACACCGAAACGTGACAGGGTACGCTAGTTATTTACAGTTTTTCACCCAAAGAACTCAAAAATCTCCCCATAGAAAGAAAATCTAAATTGAAAATCGCATGCGATAAATGATTGCGATTTTGATTGAAACGCCCAAAAGCATGCAACACATTTTTGACTCACTAATGTGTAGAATTTATGTACATACAATAATAATTCCCGGGTTCGAAAGTAGGTTTTTAAAAAGTTTATTTTTATTTAACCGAACTTATATTAGAACTTAGGGTGATTTGAATTCCCCGACTCAATGTTAGAAAGTCTCAAACGGAACTCCTGTCTTCTTTTCGGGATCTTGATCTCGAAACCTTCTTCTGAAGCTTTAAAGCTTGGATTCTTGAGCTTTACACTTCGGGCTGCATTGGTCTTCGGATTGGTCGGAGATAGCTTCGGCTGAGAGAGGCGAAGCTTCGGTTGCGAGAGGCGCTGATTTGGTGAGCGCAACTGATAAGCTATGCGTTGGCCAACTTGAGGGTGGCGTGGGAGATGCGTCGGCTTAGATGAGAAGGTGGCCGCATCTGGTGATCGGTATTGGATTTCATCTGGGGGAGCTCATTTGTTCACAAGAGCTCTTTGTTCTATTGGAGTGTGGGAACGAACTGATAACGGAGTGGTCAGCGTCGTCTGATTGGAATGCATGAGACTTCCTGGAGTTTCATCCAAAACTATTGGGGTGCTATTTGTGTCCTCTTCTTCTACCTCTTGAGGTTTACATAGTTGATACTTATATTTTTAGGTATTTTCTTAAACTTAATAATTAGATACCCAATTATACTAAATATTGATAATGTGAACAATGTTATTATAACTATTTGTGACATGTTATTAAATTTAGTATGTTCTACAATTATTTGTTTTGTCTGAACATAAGACAAGGGTTCTAATCGAGTTATATTATTACTGACATAAACATTTTGTGTGAAATCAAGCATTGAACTAGTTATGGTAAATTCGAATATTTGGATTGAACAATTATATATTTTAATTATGTTGTTTCCTTTTATTGTGATATCTTTGTCTAAGCAATTTTGACTTAGTTTTGTTTTTGGAAGATTCCAAGTTAACAAAATGTTTGGTTCAACGTAATTCATTTGGAAATTTTTATATGTTTTTGTATAAGGACATTTGGCTGGTTTTTGTTTTAAAATTCCTTTTATACACTCGTCTTTTATTAATTCCTTAGTTTCTTTATTATAAATTTTATCTTTGTAACTATAATATTTATCTGTTGTAATTTCTGTTAAAATATTATTTTGCTCGTCTGGATAGGGAATTACTTTATATACCGGTAAATTGGTACTTTCGCTTGGAATGTTGGAAATTATGTAAATTTCATTTGTGTAAATTTTCAACCAAGTTGAGGTTTTGATGTTTAACCATTTCTCGGAATTTATATGTTTCAAGTAATCTTGTTTTAATAATTTTGGATTAAATATACCTAGCCTAGATAGTTGCATACCCATTTCTATATCTTCTATATATTCTGTGAAATGTTGGAGATTGAAAATTAGTATGTCTAATTGTTGTTTCTTATTATTTTCTTCATTTAGTTTGTTTATTAATTCGAGTCCGTTGTTTATTACATCTATAACCAAATTAAGTTCATTAGATTGGATACTCTGGCTGGCTAGATTGTCAATTTTTTGTTCTAATTCTTTCCTATCTTCTTGATCTAAAGTGCCGAATAGGTATTTGTACGCGGTACCTACTATGTTTATTAAACCTCTTTTGTTACGTTTGGCTATCTTTAGCCCATTGATTTCCCTCTTCAGTTTATCTACTAAATATTGGATTTGTATATCGTTCTCAAAATTCCTAGCCATTGTTAAAAGGTTATTATAGGTTTCTTCGGTTTTAGTTATATTTATTGTTAGATAGTGGTACTCAAAGTTTGTTGGCAGATCGATGGATCCGGTTTTGAACATTAAGTATCCGTTTTTGGACTGAATTGGGTTAATTTCAATATTTTGTCCATTAGTTGTGCCAATCAGGAGCGTAAGGAAGATGAAGATCTTAATTAGGCTGCTGCTGATTGTTTGCATCGATTTCGGGGTTTGGCCTGGAATTGTCGTATTTACTAAGGTTAATTTTCGTTTTCTTTTTAAACTTAGATTTATAGTGCGTTATCTTTCTACCTCTGTTTTTCTCTTCGTAGTGCTTATCGTCTAACTTTGTTATTTCTCCTGTCTTTTTGAAAGGGTTAGTTATTTTCGACTTTACTAATGGTGATTGTCTAAATCGCGTATCTATTTTGAACTCGTTACGGCGTGTGTTCAACTGGGTAATTTGTTTTACCTTATTTAGTTGAGTGTCGTAGTCTGGAGTTCCGGCATATATGAAAATGTCTGAGGGTGTTCGGTTTGTGGTATTATGTTTGGTCTTGTGGTTGTACGTATACAGTATCGATTCGAACTTGGTATATTTTGTTTCTGGATCGTTTTCGCTAGCTATTATCCTTAACTTTTCGTTAACGGTTTTGTGGAATCGTTCGACGTCCGAAATGCCGTTTTTACTGGATGTGATTTCTATTTTTACCTCTTCCGAGATTAGCCATGCTTGCAGAGCTGCGCACATGAAAGCTGAATCTTTATCGGCTTTTATTTCTTTAGGTTTACCCATTTCATTAAAGATTTTCAATATGGCTCTTTTTGCTTCGAGCCAGTCGCGGCTGTTTACTTCGATAAGGGTGGCGAATTTCGAGTATATGTCAATACAGGATAGGAACTGTTTGTTGCCTATCAGATAGAAATCCATTACATATCGCTCTCGGATATTTAGTATTTCCGGTGTTATTTCGAATGCTATGCTCGGTTTTGGCGATGTTACAAGTTGTGCATTCGTTTATTATATTTTGTATTAATTTTTGGTGGTCTGGGTAGTAATATTTTCCTTTAAACCAATTGGTGGTTTTATCAATTCCTGGATGTAGTAGTTCTTTATGGTTTTTTATTATTAATTCCTTGAATTCCGCGTAATTTGATATATCTACAAGTTTTGTACTGGACTTCATTACTTTTGTGAAGTTATTGGGACTGATAATTTCTAAATAGGCTAGTTGAAAGGTTGGAAAGTCTGTTTCATTATGGAAATATAAAACACTCTTTTTGGTGCAAAGATATTCCTTAATGAGTTCTTTGGCCAAAGTATTGGTCATTTCTTTGTAAGTGATTTGGATAATTAATTTATGAAAATAATGTTCTGTAGCTACTTTGTCCTCATTTCCCTTTATCAATTCAATCTGACGATTGAAATAGTTGATAGGTCGTTCTGTAATGGGAATGTGATTGAGATTATCTTCTTGCGCACTGTGTATTGTGGCGCCTGCACTGTCGGAAACCTCTCCGAGTAGGTTTTCGTTTACCTTGACTCTAGAGAGTGCGTCGGCTACATAATTCTCTTTGCCAGGTAGGTATTTGATTTTGAAGTCAAATTCGTTTAATTTGATCTTCCACCTTTGCAGTTTCATGTTGGGCTCTTTGAGGTTGTTTAACCATACTAAAGGCTTATGGTCGCTTAGTATTTCAAATGTTCTTCCGAACAGGTAAGATCGGAAATATTTTGTTGACCAGAAAATTGCTAACAATTCTTTCTCGATGGCAGAATAGTTGATCTCGTGTTCGTTTAATGTTCTGCTGGCATAACAGACCGGCTTATGGTCTTGTGATAGGACTGCACCTATAGCCATGTTACTAGCATCTATAGTAACGGAGAACATCTTGTTGAAGTCTGGGTAAATAAGGATGGGATCTGAGGTGATGAGTACTTTTAGTCTCTCAAATGCCTCGACGTATTTCTCTTCTTGAGGATCTATGACAGCTCGCTTCTTTAATTTGAGAGTCATAGGCTTTGCTATGTTCGCGAAATTAGGAATAAACTTCCTATAAAATCCGCATAGTCCTAAGAATGACTTGATTTGCTTTGTGGTTTCCGGTATCGGGAATCCGATTATGGCGGATATTTTGTTTGGATTTGGAATGATTCCTTCTGGTGTGACTACATGTCCCAGGAACTCGGTTTCTTTCTTGAGAAACTCACACTTATCCATTTGTCCAAATTTGAGATTTGCGTCTCTTAGCTTCCCGAAAACCTTTCTTAGTGACAACAGATGTTCTTCGAACGAAGTGGAGAAAATTATAATGTCGTCTAAGTATACTAGACAATCATTGAACATCAATTCTTCCAAAAGATCGTTCATGCATCTTTGGAATGTTGCTGGGGAGTTTGTTAACCCGAACTCGTAATGGCCGTGTTTAGTTGAAAACGCTGTTTTCATGATCGACGAAGGTTCCATGCGGATTTGATGAGAAGCCTTTGGCTAAATCGATCGTTGTGAAATATTGACATTTCCCTAATTTGTCCAATATTTCGTCCATTCTGGCTGTAGGAAATTTATCCTTGATGGTTATTTCATTGATACCTCTATAGTCTACAACTAATCTATACTTCTGTTTTCCAGATGCATCCATCTTTTTGGGGATCATCGAGATGGGGGAACAGTAAGGCGACTTCGACTTACGAATTATTCCTTGCGCCATCATCTCTTTGATTTGCTTATTGACTTCTTCGTCATGTATTTGCGCGTATTTATACGGCCTCCGGTATACCGGGTCTTCGTGCTGAGTTTGAATCGCGTGCTTAACGGTACTTATGAGAGTCAAATTGTCACCTTCTCTATACTGTATGTCGCTGAACTCGTATATCACTTTCTTCAATTTCTCTTTTTCTTTTTCGTTCAAATGTTCTATTCTAAGTTTGTGACTCTCCCTCAATTCATTATCAAGAGCGGAAGTGAAGTATTGATCCCCGTTCGAGGATGAGTTGAGGCACTTGGGTGCGATCTTTTCTTCTTCTGAAGACGTATCTTTGCCCTTATGTGCGGTCTCAACTTCTTCAATAACTTCTCCACTAGAGATAATTGGGAATATCTTTCCTCCTAACATTACAGTGTTGTCCTTGTAATTAATTACAGCTTGACTGGCACTCAGATATTCTCTGCCTAACAGGATATCGTAATTGTTGGAAAAATTTAGAACGAAGAACTTCTGCTCGGTTGGGCAGACTTTGTTGGGGGGCCTTATTATACTACTTGTTAATCTGACAGGTCCGTTGATGGTATGGACCTTGAGGTTTTCTTTATTTGTAGTGGCCTTCGGGAAATTTTCTTTTATTAGGTTAATGGAGGACATCACAAAGAACTAACAACTATTTATGCCCTCGAACTCAAACGCTTTGCTCGAAGAGGCAGTTCTTTGTTAATGCGGATTGCTTATGGAACAGTCTTCCTCATCACATTAAATCCATTAGGAGCGCAACTCAATTTCATAATAAAATTAAAGAGCATTTAGGAAACCAATAAAAATAAAAACAACAAAAATTCATCATTAAGTATAAAAAAATAAAAAATAAAAAAATAAATAAAAAAAAATAAAAAGAATTAAAATTAATATTAAAAAAAAAATAAAATAAAATAAATAAATAAAATGTTAGGATATAAGTATTTGCTTTAAGTACATAACTTTGTCAAAATTTCAATGTTTAATTATTAGGCTTAAGTAAATAACATCCAAAATGAATTATATACATATGTATACTACTCTACATACGAGTGACTAACGCAATAAAAATAAGTTTATACTTGTAGCGATAGGATAAAGCAGGAAATAAATTAAATTAAATGGAGGATCCCGAATCCACCATACACCTTAAAACTTTGTTGTTTAGGGTAAGTTTTATAAAGGGCCCTCCTCGGTATCTTCCGAGGCTGCTTGATGAAAATTTACGTCCATTTTCATTTGTCCGCTATCACTTTCCCTCACTTTTTTGTCGGCTGATTGGGTTTGCTACTACTAGCTTGGTTTCGATTAGCCTGATAGTTGGCTGGGTTTTGTGCCTGACCTTGATTTAGTGAATTGCGAAATTCGCGGTGCAATCCCTGATTGTTATAATTGTTTCGCGGAGCGTTACTTGAACCGTATGAATTCTGAGTAGGGTAAGTATTAGTACTTTAGTTTGGGTAATAATTCCCATCATTCTTGCGATCTGAATTAGGTGACTTTTGAGCTGTTTTAGTGTTTCTTTTATCCTCGGCCCTGGCTTCATATAAGCCCTCTTCTTGAGCGGCCCTTTTCAGGTTTGACAAGGTAGTTATATCTTTTCTAACAAGGGTCATAAAAAGTCTATCGGGTAATTTCTTTGATATTACGTCCTTAATTGTATTGTTCAATGCGTTTTTATAAATTTGTTTATTTGTTGCGTCTGTCTCTAGTGATAGCTTATTGCTAACAATTAGTGCTTTATTTTCTAGGTCTTCGATGAACTTACGGAGACTTCCGATGAACTTCGTGAAGTAGATCTGCCGTAGGAGGTCTTCATAGGGGGTGTGGTTTTTGAATTCATCGATTAAGGCCGTCTTCAATTCCAGCCAGGTGTTTGGCTGTAACATCTGCGATGTCCTCTGGGCATCGCCCTTTAGTTGGACTTCTACTGCTCCAAATATTATACTCTGTTGTCTTGGTTCTTGAGTTGGATAAAGTTCTTGGATATATTCTATTCTTCTTATGAACGAACTCAGTTGTCCAACTGAGCCGTCATAAGAAGGCACTTGTCTGATGGACAACAGTGCTTGATTCAAGTGTATTTCACTTAAACTTTGTGGTGCTAATGCCATTTTTAATTAGTTTGGTGTAAGTCTTTGTTTGCGACGAGATGTGTTTAATTCACTTCACTTAGTTTTGAACTTAGAGTTCGTTTCTCTTGTTGGAAGTTTTCACTTTGGTTATTTATAGTTTTGAGTTGACTAGGGCTTAGGTGCACCTAGGTTCTTAGGCGGATTCACTTTTGCTAAATTTGATTTTTAGATTAGTAAATCCTACCGGCTGCGCCAATAATAATTCCCGGGTTCAAAAGTAAGTTTTTAAAAAGTTTATTTTTATTTAACCGAACTTATATTAGAACTTAGGGTGATTTGAATTCCCCGACTCAATGTTAGAAAGTCTCAAACGGAACTGCTGTCTTCTTTTCAGGATCTTGATCTCGAAACCTTCTTCTGAAGCTTTAAAGCTTGGATTCTTGAGCTTTACACTTCGGAATGCATTGGTCTTCGGATTTGTCGGAGATAGCTTCGGCTGAGAGAGGCGAAGCTTCGGTTGCGAGAGGCGCTGATTTGGTGAGATTTGGTGATCTGGGGGAGCACAAGAGCTCTTTGTTCTATTGGAGTGTGGGAACGAACTGATAACGGAGTGGTCAGTCGTTCGATTGGAATGTATGAGACTTCCTGTTGATCGGCTCATGCGTTTGTTTATGCAGGTGTTGGGTGTCTTATCTTCTGAGATGTGGGTAGGGTTGAGTGCTAGGCATATGCATAATGCGTATCGGTATTGGTGTGATTATGAATATGATCGAGTGCTTAACATATTAATGATGCGTAATAGTGTGTGGATATGTTACTCCCCCGGCATTTGTCAAAAGCCTGTCCTCAGGTGTTTATTTTAGGGTATAGGTTTGGAGTTTCATCCAAAACTATTGGGGTGCTATTTGTGTCCTCTTCTTCTACCTCTTGAGGTTTTACATATTTGATACTTATATTTTTAGGTATTTTCTTAAACTTAACAATTAGATACCCAATTATACTAAATATTGATAATGTGAACAATGTTATTATAACTATTTGTGACATGTTATTAAATTTAGTATGTTCTACAATTATTTGTTTTGTCTGAACATAAGACAAGGGTTCTAATCGAATTATATTATTACTGACATAAACATTTTGTGGCCGAGGAGGTCTTCCGTGAGCTGAGTGTGCGGGATAAGGCGTTGCTGTTCAACCAATTCGTTGGCGATATGGCGGCGAAGCATCCCAAATTCACGGCCCATGCGGCGGATCTCAAGGCAAAGGTGAAGAAACAGATGGCACGCGGTGAGGTGGTGGCCGAACAGCAGGCGAGTGTCAAGCTGTTGGCCAAAGAACTCGAAGCCAAGTGCATACTAGAGCCGGGCACACCACCGCGACCGGCAGGAGGACTATCCAGCACATCGAGTCCACCCAAGGAGCGTAGTCCAGTCGTGGAGGAGGCTGCAGCAGCAGCAGCAGCTGGAACCGCCACCACCACCTGCACCTCACATTTCCATGTGAGCACACTGACGGTGATCCTGAAGCCCAGCCCCGAGCGACGGGCACCACCACAGCCGCGACCCAGACGTTGCCTGGAGCGTCGCCAGAGCGAGAGTCATGGGCGTGAGGGTTCACAGAAGCGTAATCTCGCCTCCATACGCAGTGTGCTGCCCATCGAGGCGTTTGCGCCGCCCAAGAAGATACGACGAACGCGTCAGGAGCGAACCACCGACCATCAGATGTTTTTTCAGAACGAGCCGCTGGAGAGTCTCTTCTACAGTTGGCTAAGTGCCGAGAATGGGGTACAATTCGACATTACCTGCGTGTCAAACAGCGAACAGACCATCGAGATTGCCCTGGAGGGGGCAGAGGAGGAGAGTTCGGCTGGGCAGGCGCCGCAAGAGCAGACGGCCACATCGATGGGCGAGGTAAGCCAGCGATCGGCAGTGGAGCGGCTGCTAGAAGAGGCCATAGCCAAGCTGGAACTCGAGAATAAGGAAAGGAAAGAGTCCAGCCAGTCGGAGGAAAAAGAAATGAACACAAAAGTGGACACGCCGACAGCGACGCCACGCAAGGTGAAGCGCCAGGCACCGCCAGTGCCAGCGCCAGTGCCAGCGCCACGTCCCAGTTTGAGTCAAACGCAGTCCACCTGCGCCATGTCGAGCAGTGCCTCGAGTCGCAAGCAATCGGATGCTGAGGAAAGTGAATCCGGTTTGTCTACACTACCAAAGGTAAGTCCCTACACAGCAGTTTCAATCCTCTGCCAGCAGCATCCATTATTTATTTTATTTTATTTTTTTTGTAAACCCAAAAGATAACCAGCGATGAATCTCAGCCCGAAATGCAAAAGGAAATGATGCAAACGAACGAGTTTGACTTTGCCAAGCCGCAGCGACCGCCACGCAAGAAGAAAATGCGCCGCACACTCACCTGGAAGAAGGAGAACTCGATTGTGGAGGCCACGGCCAATGCCATTACCTCCACGGACTCAGATTCGGACTACAAGCCGCCAGCAGCAGCAGCACTGGCAGCACACACCACCAAAAAGAAGACACCCTCGCATATACCGATGCCCGAGCAGAGCTACATTGAGCTGGACAAGTCACTGATGCGACAGGTGAACTCGCCGCGCAAAATCAAGTCCGCCTACACGCTGACGGTGATGTCATCGCCGTCGCCGAATGCGGACAGCGATCAGTCGCCGGCACAGACGCCAAGGCAGTCACTGGATCAGACCATGATGCTGAGGGATAGCTTCATTGATCAGGGCTTTGAGACATGCTCGAATGATGCCATGGATGGTGGCAGTCCCCTCAGACATTCCGCCATGGGTACGACGGGTGGCAAGCCCTCGGGATTCTCGACACCCGTCAAAGGTGGTCGCCATGCGGTGAGTCCCGCCCAACAGCAGCTCTTCAGCCCGATCTTGACCCCCGCCCAGGACAATAGACCGCGACGCAGCTCCTTGGCCATGCAGGTGATACGTGAGGATCAGCCACTGGATCTAGATGATACGCCCAGCTCCCCCAGGACGCCATGCAGCGAGCGGGAGTTCTTTGCGAATGCACCGACAGTGGAGATGAATTCGTCACAGGACGAGATGCCGGCACCCAAGCCCAAGTCAATGTTCTGGATATCCGCTGGAGATTTTACCATCTCACTGGAGATCTTTCACAATACGCCCGAACGTTTGGGTCTGCTGTACGAGATCTTCACGCAGAAGAGCTGGGAAACGAGGGACATGGCCTTCGGCATCGATGCGCACAAGTTTACGCGAGGCGGCAGCCAGGAGGCCAAGCAATCGCTGCCGGAGCGTCCGCCCAGCGTGCAGGGCTGCTCGCACTATTGGTTCGCCAGCGGTGACCTGGCAGTGCCATTCAGTGGCAAACTAATGGCCGGAGAGAAGGTGGAGCGGCTGTTTGAGTTCCTCGATGCAGAGCTGAATGAGCAGGCGGAACTGCGCTTTGGCGTGGATCATCTGGAGTTCAGCTGCGTGCCCGAGTTCTGGCCCACCACCCAGAAGTACTCCATCGAGAGCAGCTACAGCATGCTGGTGGGACTGCAGACGGGCGCCAGCAATGGACTGGAGGGACGCAGCAAGTACGCCTGGCCGAATATGGGCAGCAATGCCAACAACACGATCAAAACGAGCGACCTCGACCAAACGGAGTTCGAGTCGGATAGCTTCAGCAATAACAGTGGCAGCGGCAGTAGGCTCTCCTTCTCCCCGGATATGTTCTCTCTGGACTACGAGGCGGTGCCACTCGATGAACTGTTCGCCAAGGCGGCTCCGGTGGTGCGTACACCAGCCATGTCCATGCCACAAATGATGCAGGTACTGAAGCAGCAGCAAACGAAGCTAAAGAATGTGGAGGAACGGATTCGCAGCTATTCAAAGCCATCGAATCTATCGAATGACTCGCTCGAGCACTGCCGCAACACGCCCGAATATGTGAAGAAGCTGCGCTCCATTATCCGAGCCATTGACAACATTGGGCGGGACAATGGCTTCCGCACCTGCTCCATGGAACAGCTGGAGAGCTTCATGTATTTCCTCAGCGAGTACGCGGATGTTTGTCTGGCCAACTGCAGCGAGCATATGGACAAGATATTGGACACACTGCTCGATCGTCGCTCTGTGGAGGTCTAATCAAAATATGGGGGAAAAAGAAAAGAAAACAAAACCAAACCAAACCTCTTTTAATTGTAATATGTATTTCGTTAGCCATTAAGCCATTGCATATCCATGCAAATTAGTTTTGTAAACAGCAACATTTAATGTTACAAATATTGTATTTTAAATAATAAAACTTTAAAAGAAAAAGTTAAACCCAAAAGTTTTAAATTTTAATTCTTTAGTGAATTAAATTTAATTACATTCCACACACATCCCTTTCCGCTAGGGAAATGACTAGCCGGCGTCAGAAATGTATTTTGCTTATAGAACAACAACATTGAGTTTCAATTGACGTAAGCAAAGGAACATTTTTATGACAGTAAAGATTTGCGAAAATTAAGATTGAGCCATGGCGGGACTAATGAAAAATAATGGAAGGATATTTCCATATATATGTATGTATATATTTTATATATTTCATACATGGAACTGGAATGGGCTGTGGAATAAACGGTCAGAGAAGAGTAAATTGTAGACGAGGATTGTTCAAATAGGTTTCCAAAGATTAAACATTTTCGTATTTAATTGAACAACAATTGAGCTCAACAGGTTATATTTATAAGGCACGTAGAGTACAGAACAAAGAAATATAACCAGAACAAACAACTTTCTTCGTGACTTGTATTTTTATACGAAATCATTAGAATACGTTGTATGTAGTTTAATATTTATTTTATTTCCTAAGAGAGCAAGAGCACTTTGGACGAACCATCATTTGAACTGTTTTATAGGAATAGGAAAATCCGCGCCATTGTTTCCAAAACATTCCCTTGTATTCCATGCTGGACGGTACGGTACCATTCACATACATGGCGAAAAGGTTACTGAAATTATGCGATTAGAAACAATCATTTAAATAGAAAATGTACAGACATACCTTTCGCTACAAGCTCTGTGCCACCAGGGACCACCGTGGTCGACCGCACAGTTAACTTTCCCATGTGCATCGTTGTCCCTGTCGAAGGTGGTAAATTTCTGATTCTTGCCATAAATTATTGCATTGCCCGCATCGCCAGTGAAGTCGCCCAACTTGGACATTCGATAGAGCTCATTTTCATTTTCAATGTAGAACTCATCGTATTGGGCATATCTCGTTTCCCCATCGAAGTCCTCCAGGTGTACGTAAAGCTCATGGGTCTGTGACTTTGTTATGGCATGCAGCTTATCCAATCCTATGAAGAACTCGCCTGTGATGTCACCAAATCCTCTCTTGCAGTCCTTCCAGCTTCGATAAAAGTTGCGTTCTCCATTTGTTCGACGGGCGATCACAGTCCACCCAGGACCCGCAATCTTTGCATCGCAGGACACTGGGAAGGGGTCTAGGGCCCCTACCTGAATGGTATATATACCATGGGCACTGGGATTAATAGGACAGCGGCTATACGGATTATCCCAAGACAATTCTTGAATATCAGTACTGTCCGTTCCATCTAAGACACGCTGTAAGAAGATTTTGGTTTGCTATTTCCATTTTATGAGTACTCTCGAAACTTTACCCCTGCAACATCCGCCAATCCTGTGCTTTTGCATACGAAAAACACCAGCAACCCGTAGATCCACATTGACTCCATTATAACCCGCTGACAACTGACTGGAGAGTGCCAGGAATTGTTTTTATATATTTTTCTTATCTTGATTTGACGAGCTTTTCTTATTGGCCAATATAATTTACTGTTTTTGTGTATTTTTTGCACATTCAAATAGATAAAATTGCAGCAATTCAATAAAACCGTCAACGCAGAATAAGATATAATCAATATATAATCTTATCTTATCAGTCACTGAATTTCTTGAAAATTCACTTAATGAGACTACACGAGACTTCTTGTAGGTTGTATGCCTGTGCTCGGAGCAGCGGATGGGAACAAGCTCTTTGCGGTAATCAGCGCTCCTAATTAAAATGCATTCTCGCTCTTGGTTATCTGGCGGAGCATTGACCGAGTGCTAGAATTTGTTGGTAATGAAAATAGTCGAGAATAAAGTCAAATTTTAAGTTTATACGAATCCCGTTTAAACTTATTTTTGTAGAATTTATTCAAGCGGTCGGAAAAGCCCGACAGCTCACAACAGGCTGTTTGAGTAGATCATATGGGCATCTTACAATTTTAAAGGGAATCATTATCAAAAACATTTTAAACGAGAAGGAACGTGAGTCGCTTCTAGTCGCGACTCTACTTTTATACCCGTACTCAGTCAGTATATAAATTTATGAGCTTATAATTGAAATTTTAAAAAAATTTAAAATTTTACATTTTACATTTTTTTGCTACATTTGTTAACTACATCTACATGTAAAATGTAGATAATACATATAGAACAAATATTCTACATCTACCATTTAGATTCTACATCTCCTCCGCTAGGGGTTGCTCGCGCATTGCACAGGGCAGAGTGTGTGCGAGCGAGACAGAGAATGAATAGCGTCAGCAGCGCCAGAGGAGGTGGGGGAAGCAACTGAAAATGAATTTCTTTATTCTGGCTATAATTATGATCCGATCTGATTCAGATTCGGCAATCTGATAGATATGGTCATTCTCTACGATACTGCGTTTTTAGTTTTATCGTATCTTCAAAATTGTGGAAGCCACAGATTTTCGTCCTTTGTAGGGGCGGAAGGGGGCGGGGCGAAATTTTGAAATACACTTGTAACAGTGTGATATCACATTAGTCTGGAAACAAAATTTCGTTGCTCTAGCTTTTATAGTCTCTGAGATCCAGGCGCTCATCGGGACGGACAGACAGACAGACGGACAGACGGACGGACAGACAGACATGGCTCTATCGGCTCGGCTATTGATGCTGATCAAGAATATATATACTTTATGGGGTCGGAAAAATTTCCTTCTCTGCGTTACACACATCCACTTTTAGCACAAATACAGTATACCCCTTAACTCTTTTTGAGTACGGGTATAAAAATTGAGCAAATATTTTAGGTGAATGCGTGTTGATGTAATAACTTCGTACATTTTTCGCTCTTTGAATAATTTCAAGGATAAGTGAAATACATTTAATAAATAAATAATAATACATTTTATTGGCAGAGAATGAGGCATATTAAATAATAATAAATAATTTCGAAAATTATCTTTCATGGCAAGAGATGAACAGATTTTAAAATGATTTCAGAATAGATAGGGATCCTATCTCTATCAATCCAGAATATTTTGGTGTCTTAAGTGGGGTCAGTTTCACGATTTATGAGTCTGTAGATTCAAAGTAAAAAGCTTTGACATGTTGTTTCCATGTTTTGTTCTTATACTGGATATAAATTCGAAGGTTTTCATTTTTTTGTGCCCATGCCCTTTTAAAATCCACTTAACAAAAAATTTATAAAACATTGAGTTTATTAAAAATAGAATTGGTCGTACTGCTAGAAAATTGATCACAACAAAAATATATACATCATCAATTATACCATGGTATACTTATAAATAAAGAAAAATATTAAACGTGGTATATCGAAGATATCGTAGCGCAAAAGTTACATATTTAAGCTACTTTCCTCCTTTAACTTCCTGTTATGAAATCGGCTTAGATTTAGATGCGGAATTACAGGCATACGTTGCAGGTTAACATTTATTTTATTCCTTGGTAGAGCAAGTGCACTTTGGACGAACCATCATTTTAATTTTTTTATAGGAATAGCTATTTCCGCGCCAATTATACCAAGTTATTGCCTTCGTTTCCATGCTGGACTGTACGGTACCATTCACATACATGCCGAAGAGGTTACTGAAATTATGCGATTAGAAACAATCATTAAAATGGAAAATGTACAGACATACCCATAGGTACAGTTATTCTACCACCAAGCGCCCATGTTGTGCACTGCACAGCTATTAATATAATTATCGTTGTCCCTGTCGTAGGTGGAAAAATTTTGATTCTTGTGATAAGTCATTGAATCACCCGCATCTCCAGTGAAGGCGCCCAACTTGGACATTCGATAGGATTCATTTTCACTTTCAATGTAGAACTTATCGTATTGGGCATATCTCGTTTCCCCCACGAAGTCCTCCAGGTGTACGTATAGCTCTTGGCTCTGTGACTTTGTAATGGCATGCAGCTTATCCAATCCTATGAAGAAGTCGCCTGTGATGTCACCAAATCCGTTCTTGTACTCCTTCCAGTCGCGGAAGAAGTTCAGCTCCTTGTTTGTTCGACGGGCGATCACAGTCCAGCCTGGGCCCGCAATCTTCGCATCGCAGGACACTGGGAAGGGGTCTAGGGCCCCTACCTGAATGGTATAAATACCATGGGCACTGGGATTAATAGGACAGCGGCTATACGGATTATCCCAAGACAATTCTTGAATATCAGTACTGTCCGTTCCATCTAAGACACGCTGTAAGAAGATTTTGGTTTGCTATTTTCATTTTATGAGTACTCTCGAAACTTTACCCCTGCAACATCCGCCAATCCTGTGCTTTTGCATACGAAAAACACCAGCAACCCGTAGATCCACGTTGACTCCATTATTACCAGCTGAAAACTGACTGGAGAGTGCCATGGAATTTCGGCTTTTAATAATTTTTTATCTCAAATTTTCCTATCGCCCGCTTACTATTTAGTTATTTGCATAGATAACAGACTGATATCGATTTCGCACGAGTGTTCATCACTGAAGGGTCGCCTATAAAATTAGACAATCTTCTAACTCGATTATATGATTCTTGGGCAAGCACACATTTAGTGCTATTATCTATCATTTCGATTACTAGAATCTTGGTAATTAATAGATAATCCAAAATGTCTTTATGTACGTATAATCCATTTCTGACTTCGATCCATCCATCGATACGAATGTTTTTCTAAAACTATTATAGCTACCCTCGTTAAATTATCAAAATATGTTTATAGAAATACAGATAGCTTTAAACAAAGGGAACATTAAACATCACAAAACGAGGCTTATGTATATATGTATGTATATATGCATTCTTATGAATTATGTGAAATCTATATAGATAAAAATGTTGTGTTTGTGTCTCCAACATCTATGCATTCGAAAAGTTTTTATCCGTTTGAGCACACCATAGAGTCAGGTTTAAGCTTGGTTTGTATCTTCTTTTTATGTCAATACAAGCGACCAAAGCTCGGAAAATCCCGATTTATTTATAGTTGTATGAAGTAAGATTTTCCAGGGCTGTCAAACGTTAGTACTGTTTTCGATCGCGAGTCCTTTTCATCTGTTTCAGTCACCAACGAAAAAATGCCTCCCAAATAAATGAATTTGAATCGTCGTACTCGAAACGCAGAAATTACGCGAAGAAAAGAAAAGAGAAGAGAAAGAGCGGGAATCGGTGCGATAGGCGGATCAGCTAAGGCAAAGGCAGAGGAGTATCATGGAACCAGCAGAAAGCAGTGAGGCCAGGCTTGAGAATACCCGATCACGAACACAAAAATCGCGCTGATTCAAATTATGGCACACCGAAACGTGACAGGGTACGCTAGTTATATACAGTTTTTCACCCAAAGAACTCAAAAATCTCCCCATATCTAAAATCTAAATCTAAATTGAAAATCGCATGCGATAAATGATTGCGATTTTGATTGAAACGCCCAAAAGCATGCAACACCTTTTTGACTCATTAAATGTGTAGAATTGATGTACATACATATGTACATATATTTATACATATGTACATATGTACCAATATCAGCAACCTTTTGAGACGGAAGAGCCAAAATTCATTCAATTCAATTCAAATGTTTCAGTTATTATCACGGTATTTGAAAAGGATCTATATTTTATTTTTGTTTTGCTTAATAGTTTTTAATAAGAAATAATATTCATTGATATAAAAACATACACATTTTTCGCTTAAAAAATATATTTTTTTTATCGTAGTTTTGAAAATTTAATATAATTTTTAATATGTTTTAATGGAACTGGAGAGCCGCATCTTTACAGCGAAAGACCCGAATGCGGCTCGCGAGCCGCAGGTTCCCGTCCACTGGGTTAGGTTAAAGCAAAAAAAATTTAAAAAAAAAAACCACATTTAAAATGTTTTCTAGTGAGATAACCAATGGAAATAATGTTTCAATTTGAAGTAAAGCATGTCGTCAAATGTCGCACAGAGACGTGTAGTTAGGTGTAGGTTTTATTTACTATTTTTGGAATCAACATCTGTTAAATATCTTCATTCTTCGTTACCTAACCTGGGTATGCCAGCCCACAGCACTGTGGGTAGCTTGACTGTTCCGTCTTAAAAAAAAGGAGTGTAAATCATACCATATGATAATTAATTGAAGAAAGAGATTTAAACTATGCGTTCAGAAATCGTTCATCAATAATTCTTCCTGTATTTGGGAACTTGGATTACATTTAAAACTCAAAAAAGCCCTTTGTGGCAGCTTAAAAATGTTCAACTGCTGCATCAGCCTCTTGCCTCGAGAGATGTCCAATCCAAGGCTGACTATTTGTTTTCATTGCGTATACGCCACGTAGGACACGAGCAAAAGGCAGGCAGGCCAGGCAAGGCATCACGTAAGCAGCAGAAAAGGATTTCTGCCATGGCAACAATGTTTGTGCAATTGCCGTTGCAGTGCAGATAAAAGGAAAAGAAAATGTGGTACCCAAGAGCCGAGTACCGAGTACCAAGAGCCGAGAGCCGCCTCCGGTTCAATAACAATTTCACGTGCCCAAAGTGCTACGTAAACATGGAATGAAATATAAATCCGGAATAAAACGAAGCTTTGCATTTATGCGATGTTCTTCTGGTCAGTGCTTCTGGTTGTGTAAGGACAAAATAATACCCAGTTGAAAACAACAACAACAACAACAAAACCAAATCCATGTTTATATGAAGCAATCCCAAAAAGATATTTTATTTGTGTTCTCTCTTGCAGTTTCTCTCCGCTCCGCTCTCTTTTGCTTGTGGGGATGGAGGATGTTTTGGGTGGAGGGGGAACCATAATATCATTAAATGTACAATTATCACTCTTATTGCTAAGAAACACAAACTAAAGCCTATGATATATGGTATTTAAATGTATATTCATGTGTATGTATGTATTTATGTATATGTTAAGTTTAGAACATAGTTTTTACTTATGGTTGGCATCTGGGCATCATTGGGTCCGGGCTTAAATGGATATCTATATAAATATGCTTCAATCAATAAGAATTTTAGCCAACCAACTCAATTGTTTTCTTTGCTCTCTGCACTCTCTCTGTGGTGCTCCTTTTATCTTCTATTCTGATTTTATGTATATTCTTTAATTGGTTTTTGATTAGTGCCGCCATTGCGCGCTCTCTCTCTCTCTCTCTATGTATCTTTTTCCTTTGGCTCTGAGTATTTTTTATTATTATAAATTGCTTAATATTCATATTGTATTACAAATGAGCAATCATTTGTATAGCTTATAACGAGTACATAATTTACAATTGCATTTGCGTTGGTTTTGTTTTCTTTTGTGTGTGTTTTTTTTCTTCTATTTACAGTGTGCGTATCGTGTGTGCTTTTGTTTATTTTCTTTTTGTTTTTCCTTCTTTTTTTTTAACAATTTGGCAACATTTGAAATGTATATTTTTTTTTCAGAATGGTTTATTTAAATTAATTAATGTTTCAACTAACTAACCTGCTTTCGGTCTGTGTTTGTGTGTGTTTTGGTTTTTTTTTTTGCTTTATTCTTTTTTTTTTGGGAAAATATCTGTCCACAAAAATTGTATATTCATTTATTTTGTGCAAATACCCTCACCAAAACCCGGTTCAATTTGAATCAAAATAGCTTAAAAAATTTCATAATTTGTAACTTATACTCTCCTCATCATTTATAGAACCACCAAAACTTAAGAAAAAGAATACCTAAATAATATAACTAAAATTAAATCATTTCCAGGTACTGCGTCAAGTGCTTTCATATTTCTTAAACTGTTGGAAATTATGTATTCCGCTTTTTAAAGATGATGAAAGCTTTATACTAGAACCCTAAATTATAGGAGAATTATTCTCAAATCAAAGATTATAATTAAAACTGCTCGATACAATTTTGCTGATATTTTAATTGTATTCTATCGAAAAACATAAGTTACCTGTGGAGTGTAACCCCCTAGTCGGAGTGTTGAAACGCAGCTCTTTGTTGATTAATTTACTGCCTTTTGTTTGTTCAAAAACTTTTTTTGTCTAGCTGTTATTGTGGTTTTAATAATTCTAGGCCTCGTGTTCATCTTTTTTGTATGGACCAAAAATCGAATCAAATATTTATGGAGGGGGGCGGGAAAAGGCAAACACAATGCTAACCAAAAACTTGAAATGGGTTTTGCGTTTGGCAATTTGCTTAATTAAGTTCATATTTTGTTTGGGGTTTTCATAATTTTTTTTTGTTTTTGTTACGTGCGTGGCGTCGTGTGTTTTTGTTTGTCTATTTTCTGTCTGTTTTGTTGTTCTTTGCATTTTTTATGTTGGTATTTTTTTTGGTTTTTTAATGGCACTTTATATATTTTTGTATATATATAATATGAGGATATACATATTTTCTATTGCATTGGAGCCTCTAACCATGCAGCAGTAACGAGAGGAGTGCCAGGAGCCAGCACATCATTAGGGATCGATGGAGACGACTGGCGCTGCCCTTGCCCTTGGACCAGTCATAGCCCTTGGGATTGTTGCCCGTCAGCTTCTGTTCAGATTTGCCAATCTCATTCAGATTCGATTGATATTTGATGCCCACTAGAAAAAACAGCAAAAAAAAAAAGAAAATACACAGATAAATGACGTCAATTGGTGGTTTAAACAGTGAGTGGAGTGGAGTTGGGGCGTGCATTGCATTTTGTAGTACTCACATTTGTCAATCACAATCACCGAATTCGTTGGCCCTCCTCCTACTCCTCCTCCTCCTCCTGCCATGCCATTCAGTTGGTTGTTGTAGCCATCCAAAGTGTTTGCCATCGTTGTGGTTGTCGTGCGCCGCAGTGTTGTGGTTGTGGGCGGTGGCTGTGTGGTGGGTGGACTCGACACTGCAATGCGAAATGAAACGAAACGAACGAATCGATTTGAATACGATATATATCGATATATATATAAATACTTTTGTTCGAGTGTAATCCACTGAGTAGACAATACAACAAGAGGTCTTCAGCTCAGTGCCTCTGTCCGGATGCAATCATAAACAACGCTTCCAACTTCATTTAATGGCCAGACGACACAGGCACCCCTTACCCCTCAACCCCCCACATCCATACCCATTCTCAGAGTCAATATCTTAACTACGCTTCTTGCCCTCTTTTTCTCGCCGGAATTTTCCTCACTTTTCAGGCATCGTAAATTCAGGCTATTGCTCGCTCGCTCGCTCTCCTTTCGTTTTCAATTTCTTGAAGAGAGAAAGAGGCAGGGAGGAGCGCTCGCTCCTTATTCTTTTCTTTTCCTTTTCCTTTCTTTTTTTTGTTCGGTTGGCTGGTCTCTGGTCCTGGTGCGCTGCTCCTTTGGCATTATTGACGACAATTTGTTGGGGGTAAAAATTTATGTGGCCCAGCATTTGGCCTGCGCCTTGGCATCGGCACCCAAAAACTACTCCTGACACAGCGAACATCTTCTTCTCCTTCTGACCAACCACTTAATAAAATTGTCACAGGTTCATTGTTCTCATTGTTGGCATCGCCCCGCCCCGCACCGCCGCACTTATTATTATCAGCAGTCTGTCTGCCTGCCACTCGCCGCGTCGGTTTTGTGGGGAGAGGCCCATTGTTACCTTTAATTGGTAGAACGACACCCACTTCCCAACTACTCGTATTCCTGTGCCCCAGTCCTTTGTTGTGACAGTGCCGTATATAAAAAAAAAATAAAATCTATAGCATACAGAATACATATATACATATATATATATTCGTAGACGTAGACGTATACGTAATACGTATTGTATATATAAATTAAGTTGCCCTTTTTTATGGATGCCAACGCATCGATATTTTATATTGTTTTATGAACTTTTGTGTCCAGCATTGAAGTTGGAACTTTAATGGGCAAAAAAAAAAAGCGACTCGTAACTGCCGTAACTGGGGAGTGATTTGGCAAATTGACAGATTATTGACACTTTATTGGCCCAAAAGGGACTTTAATTGCCAAATGTGTTCCGTTTGTGCTTTTTGGAGCATTACTCTCTCTCTGGTTGCGTAACGTGTTAACGAACTGTGTGGCAATCAATTGATAAATCGAATTTTATATCCCATGAAGTGGTGGGAATATGTATTATTATACACAGAAATTGGTGGAGTAGAAAGGTACGTTTTAAATGTAGATATTTAGGTGGTTTTGGTCCATAAAATACTCGTAAATGATGAGTTAAATGTGTTAAACGAGTTTATAGATGTCTTTCCGTATTCAAACCCTAGATTTTTAAGACTATAAAAGCTGCAGAAATATGAATAATTATACGCAGCAATTGGCGGATTAATAAGATGTTATCTTTACGTAGAAATTAGGATGCTCTTTGAGATTTAAACCACATCAACTACTCAAAGATACAAAATTGAATTCACAAAACATTTATAAATATGTGCAAACGTTTATTATTTAAAAGTGCATTCTTGCACAGGATTTACATACATCCAAATCAATATATTCCTGTCTGTTCTTATAGAACTCTGCAACCATAAAATCTATAGCTTGTGTTTCTTGTGTTTTCTTGTGTTGCCTCGACTTGCATTTATTTTGTTTCTAAAATCACATTCCCACAAAAATTAAGACAAATATATTATGCGATAGCGTGCACAAAATAATATTTTAATTTTTTTTTTTATAATTAAAAATAATATAAATGACTTACTAACGCTCACAAAAAATAATAATAACTAAATATTAAATCCCTTTCCGAAAATGCTGCCTGCCACTCAATTATTTTTCTGCTATTTTTTGTACCTTTTTGCCCATGCCCCATTACTAATTAAAAATCTGTACAGCTAGCAGTAATGTTGCAGCAGCCCTCTCTCATTCGATTTCAAGTTGAAAATTCTCTTCATTTATTAGCCCCTGCCTGAATGGGGGTCCCTCTACCTAGCCTACTCCTGCATGCAGAAAAGTATCCAATGCAGACACATAAATGATGGTCTCTGATGGTCAACAAAACTGCCGCCATAATTAAAGCCACAAAATGATGCAGTTTTGAATTTGCCCGAATAAAACCCCAGCTCCTGCCACCACGCATCTCTGCTCTTGTAATTTATGTTGCGCTTTTGGGGACTTGGTGTGGCACGCAGCAATATTAGAAGGTATAAATAACACATATTACGGAAGGGTGGGTTTACGGTGTCCCCTTCAATATTCGTACTTACTGTAAAGCTTTATGTTGCCATCCATGTCGCCACGAGGATTTTTGGCGACACACTTGTAGTTGCCATAATCGCTGCCCTGGACATTGGTGATCGTCAGTCGCATTGTCGCCTTGTACGATGGATGGCCCGGAATCGTTTCGGTTCTGCAAAAGATAAGCGGGGTGGGGGGTGAGTGTTGTGTTGTGTTTTGGGCGCAAGTTCAATGACAGCAAATTGAGCATGGACTGACGTAGACGTACATAGCCACAGCCACAGCCTCAGCTACAGAGATAAACCCCTTGAGTACGACAAATCAGAGGCAATCAAGGTATCAAGGCCAAGGTGAAACTGATAAGTCCCCAGCCCGGGGTCTGTGTTTCACTTAAATCTAATCAGAATGCGACCCGGCACACCACTAGGGACGGGTACAGTGGCCACAAGTACAGCCAGAATGTTCCAGCATGTGGCTGTGACCTATAGAACAGCCGTTGGGAGCAGCCACTGTATCCCACCCATTCGAACGATGAAGACTGACAGGCGCGGCAGCGGTTTGCCTGCCTAAATCTTGGGGCATTCACTGTGTAGACTATAATCTGCAGCCCAGTTGCAATTTGTCCAGCATGCTGAAGCTTACACTGATCGTTTGGCTGCTCTTCTCGTTGGCCTGGCGCACCACACCGACCAGTTGTCGCCAGACGCGTTCGCCGCAGACCATACGCCAGTTGCTGGCCACACAGCTGCAGAGCTACATGGACACCACAGCGCGTCCGTGTGAGAATTTCTATCAGTATGCCTGTGGCAATTGGCAGCTGCAGCAGCAGCAGCAGGAGCAGCAGCAGCAGCAGCAGCCCAACCAGCAGCACCACAGAGCGGATCGGGAAAAGGAGCGCGAGCGAGAGCGAGAGCAGGAGCAACTGCTGCCCAGCGATACGTTGGGCGTGCTCGATCACCAACTAAATCGACAGCTTGAGCTGGCACTGCGACGCTCCAACGAGAGCATTATGGATGAGGAGCCGCCCATCTACGATAAGTTGCGCCTGTACTATCGCTCGTGCAAACGGCTGAAGCCCTACAATCTCAAGAAGTATCTGCAACTACTGGCACCGGGCAATGGCACCCACTGGCCACTGCTGAGTCGCAGCTGGCGGCGTGAGAAGTTTCATTGGCTCACGACCATCGGCAGACTGCGATTGCATGGCCTGAATGGAGTGCTGCTCAAGGAGCAGATACTGCCGCGCTGGGACGACGCCAGTGCCTACTCCATTTATCTGGACAAGCCGAGTCTGGTGGAGACGCTGCCCATGGGCGAGGGAGCCATGATCGAGCTGCTGCTGGACATTGGCCAGACGAAACGCGTGGCGAATGGATTGGCCCGTCAGGTGGATGACTTTGAGCGGCGACTGCATCGGCTGCAGGAGCTGGAGGATGACGAGGGGGCCAAGGAAATGCAGCTGGGCTATCTGGCGGAGTATCTGCCGGAGCTCAAATGGCTGCCGTACATGCGCGAGATACGCGTGGACACCGAACCCGATGTGCGCTCCACGCTGATCATCCAGAACATACCCTACATGAGGGCGCTGCACGAGTTGGTGGAACGCCAGCCGCCGGACACCATCTGCAATTACATCATGCTGAAGTGGCTGGCGTTCCTCAAGCAGCAGGGACCCGCAGAGATCTCGCGGGGCGAGTGCGTGGCCAGCATGAGGCGAGCGATGCCGCTGGCCAGCAGCTGGATGATTGGCCAGCGGCTGTACGATCCGGAGGCCGAGCAGGATGTCGGCTCGCTGTTTCAGCAGCTCAAGCAAAGGTTTGCCCACATTCTGGAGGAGAATCGACTGCAGCTGGCGCCGCCCATTGTGCATGTCCTGCAGGAGAAACTACGCGCCATGCGCCTCCAGCTGGGCTTTGTCCAGCTGAACGACTCGGGCTACGTGGAGGATTACTACCAGCGGTTGGAGCTGAATGGCCACAATTTCTATGCGAATCAGCTGAAGCTGTTGCGCCTGCGCGTGGAGAAGAATCACGAGCTGCTCGCCACCACAGCCACCACGGATGTGGGGAATGTCAGCTACCTCACGGAGTCCTGGCTGGCGAGCAGCTCCTCGCCGTTGTATGTGAAGCCACGGAATCTGGTGCTGATGCCCTATGGCCTGCTGCAGCTGCCCGTGTGGCATCGCAACACGAGTCGCCTGCAACAGCATGCGGTGCTGGGCTTTGCCCTGGCCCATGAGCTGATCCACGGCTACGATGCCTCCGGCATTGACTACGATGCCATGGGCAACATTATGGGACCCAGCGAGGAGATTGCCGGCAATCAGCGCTTCATCCAGGGTCTGCGCTGCATGCAACAGCAGCTGGCCACCGGTTCGAGGTCCCTCAACGAGAAGCTGGCCGACTATGAGGCATTGCGTCTGGTCTACGAGACCTTCTTTGGCCTGAAAGCAAAACCACGGGAGCCGCGTGATCCACTGCTCGCACAGTTTAGCCAGCGGCAGCTCTTCTTCATTAGCTTTGGGCAGTTCTTTTGCGGCAAAATGCCGGCGCTCAGCCTCCAGGCTCAGTCCCATCTGGAGCATGCCGTCGACGAGCTAAGAGTGATGCAAACGCTGGCAAATTTCGAGGAGTTCTCGCGGGAATTTGGCTGCGAAAAGCGCACCAAAATGCAGGCCAAACAGCGCTGCAGAGTCTGGTAGCAGCAGGCAACAACTAACCTTAGGCTAGATTTAAACGCCAAATAAATGAGGAAAAGCCTAGAAAAATGTAATTTTATTTTTTATTATTATTTACCCCTCACCAGAGCTCTCTGTGGGTGGTGCCGTGGGACACTGGAAGGCCTCGTTAAATGCTGAAAAGTTTTTTAGAATTTGCTGCAGACGCACCATGTGTGAGTCATGATAAAAAAAGGTTGTCCTGCCAATATCCGAACAGAAAAATCGCGCCAAATTGAGAAAGAATATTCGCTGCAGAGGCATGGTCGTGAAATCCGGCTGAGTTCTATTTTGTGGTGACTCCCCCTCCATGCTGCCGAAGTACGCATCGTAGGCGAAACGAGCGCCGATAATGTCCGCCACTCGCTCATTGAGGTACGCCGTTTCCGTGCGGTTTATGCACTGCAGACCGGCTTGGAATTGCGAAGAGATGACTATATATTGACCCCAAATGTTGAGATTACCGTGATTATCGAAGCGAACGCCATACCCGTCAAAGGCGTGCATCAGTTCGTGGCCCAGGAGGAAGCCCATCAAACTGAACTTGAACACATCGTGGCTATCCGCAAGGAACACCGAATGACATTATCGCGGTATACAAAATAGGGGCCAGTGAACCTGTCGATTTGACAGTCGAAGAAATACCCGTTGGCTCTGTCTGGTATGTGGCTGAGCTTTGCCATACACTGCGTTGTGCGGAATTCCAGCAGCTTCAAATGGCTGCGACTGTAGTCCAGAGCCGCTGTGGACATATCCAAACTCGCGTAGTGCTCTGTGACGATGATCCATATGATCCATATGCTGCGGCATATTGCCGAAATTGAGTAAAATATCGTTCAGTTTCTGTTTGATCATCGCGAGCTGCGCTTGATCCAATCCCAGGTGATTACGCTCCACGAGTCGCAGGAACTGCTGGCGTATTTCTGAAAATATTTGCACAATGGACTCCGTTTGCCTTTGCAGCTGGCCCGGCGAGCTGAGGAAGCGCTCCTTGTAGAGCAGATTCGTGGCCAGATTCATGTTTCGGCGCACATCCCTGATGCACCCAATCGGCTTGCGGCTGTCCATTGTCACTGCCCACAGATAGAGCATTAGGCGTGTCATCATGTAGCTGGCCACCACCATGCGGTCCTTGTTGTCCAGCAGCTGCACCAGTGCCTTGAAGTAGCCCAAACTCTTGACGTTCACACTATACTCTGGCGTGATGTGCTGTCCCAGCAACAACTCGATGAACTTCTGCCAGTCGGCTTTAGTGTGTGCCTCGAATTCCCGCACTGTCATATATTCGCTATCCGTTTTATCGATGTTTTCTTCAGTGAGATTCAGCAGTTCCGTCTCCAAGGCCTGCAGTTTTTTGGTCAGCGAAAAGGTGCTTGTCCGCGGCACACCCAAGAGGGCAAGGGTTTTCGTCGTTTCCTTGAACGGCTTCAGACGCTCTTTCTGTTCTTTGAGTCCGGCCATTCTGAAGTCTATTATATATTCGCTGGTGTTGTATGGACGTGGCATAATCATCGCATTCAACAGGATATTCACCTCGCCATAGCGATGCAGGCGTGCCAGCGTCTCCAGCCATTTGAAGCGATCCTTGGGCCAAACCCTACCCGGCAGTGTTAGCTCCGGCCACGTCAAGTCTAGGTCTGGTGGCACAAGTGTCAGGTAGTGTCTGCCACTGCGTCTGTCATTCGATGCGTTGAGGCAGGTGCTATAGAAGCTCCACACCTTTGCCTCCACACTTGTCACATCGAAGTCTGGCTTCTGTGCCCGCTGCTCCAGCTCCTGCATCAGCGTGATTAGGTCCTGGCTCATCTTGTAGTCCACCATGGATACGATCTCAAAAAAGGGATCTTCCGAGTGTTTTTTCGCATATTTTCCGCACGCATGACCGAAGAAGTCAGCACAGGCATTCACTTCTGTATCCACATAGCTGAGAATATTGTCTAGCAGACGGGTATTGGGATTGGCCAGCTCCTGCGCTCCACTGGGTATAGCGACGATCGCGACGATGAGCGCGAGACAATTAATCCTCATGATTGCTGCCGAATAACTGAGTCTGCTGCTGAGTCGGCACGGTTGGCATATTTAATTTTGACATTATCAGGCGCGCATGTGTTGTGGGTCATGCTGGAGCTGATAACTGATTAATCGTATGACGAATGGCCAAATTGATATGAATTTTTGGACAAAACACTTGCTGCCCACTAGCTCCCGATTTCCTCATTCAGAATACATGCCATGCCGTGCCTAAATAACACTTCTCGACAAAATCAAACTTTTTTTCTCTCAAGTAACCAAACCGACTTTTTCTGTTAGATTTGAGGCTTAAAATGTTTTTTAAAAATTAAGGTTTTCTTTTTCTACAGCATAATTTTATTTAAAGAATTTTTAAAAATAAAAAATTTTTTTAAGCCAATTTTTAGAGATGGCGTTTCTGTTTTTCATATAAATTAAGTAGCCTTCATTTGGTTAAAATTAACTTTACCATTCTGAAAATCTTATAAGTGCAGCTATAATTTGTACATAAATATATGTGGTTTCAGCTTACGGTCTGAGAATTATTATTATAAATAAAACAATAAATTAAAAAAAAATTAATTATTTTTTTTTAATTCTAAAAAAAAAATTCTGCCTTTATCAAAAAAATACCCATCAAACAATTTCAAAGCTCCCAAGTCTATCAGGAAAAGTAGGTTTGGTTCCTTGAGGAAAAATCTTGTTGGATAGTGTAATCAGCTCTCAACTTACTTGTACTTTGGTGATTCTGTGATCATTTGATCATTTTCGCGTGTCCAGTAATTGAGCGATGTAGGATTCGCCTCAATGAAGCACTCCAGCGTGACATTGAAGCTCATGGGGATGCCCACCAGCTGATGCGGAATCCAAACCATAGGAGAAACTGTATTATGGGGGGAAAAGACAATAAAAATATATAAAATAGTAAGAAAGTCCCTAAATCCATTGACTTACAGTCCACGCTGACTTTGATCCGCTTGGAGACGCTGGGCGGCACTCCGTTCGAGGCAATGCACAGATACGCACCCATATGCAGACGCGAGATGCGCTCCAGCTCAAGCGAGTCCGTCTCCAGGTCGTTCACTGTCAGAAAAGATGGCAAAAAATTCACAAAAATTGTGTATTCACATTCACATTAAATGTCGAATGGGGTGGCACGCACTCACCTTCGAGCGTTTTATTTATGACAATCTTGTGGCCATCGTCTCGCTTCCATTTGATGGTCGGCTCGGGGCTACCTTTCGCTTTGCAGCGCAGCGTCACGTTATCGCCCTCTCGCACGATGACGTCGCTGGAGGTCAGGGCATCGTCGATGTTCGGCGGCACTACGTGGGACAGAGGAAAAGGAAGTGATTAGTTGGTTGGTTTGGGGAAAGTCTCATTATATTTGTCAGACAGAAATATAATCTCGGCGCAAAAACCAAATGATTTACAAGCAAACACACAAAAAAATTAAAATTGAAACTTTCTTTGCCAAGAAAAAGGAAAGCCAGAGAACGGAATGACATTTTTGGGTATGCTAGAATTTTGTTACTCTCTTTTTGGGGTTATTTAATATGAAAAGGGCGACATGGAAAGGTCTAGGAAGGGAATTAATTAATTCAGAATTAATTCATTAATACTTTAGCTATTTTTATGTCGTTTGAAATAAATTATAAATATCAGTTAAGTGTGTAGCTATATTTATGCGCATGGATATTTTATTTTATTTTCTATTATTTATTTTATCTTTAAAATTTTAATGTTAAATTTATTCATTATATTTGTTCAAATCTAATTTTTTTAAGTATATTTTCTGACAAAAGCTCTGAAATATCGAGCATAACCCAAGCAGATAAAAACCATAGAGAATATCTAAAGAAAAAATGAACATTTCACGCATTGTTGACTCCTCCGATGCACTGACACTCGGCAAAAACCAAGTTTTTGGTTCCACTCAAAAGTCACTGCGAAACTTAACTTTAAGGCCAATTAGCTTTGCCACCAGGTTCTGGCCTGCTGAAGCTTCCTCTCATTTTTTTATATTTTTTGACTGCAAAGAGCAACGAAATTCCCTTTTTTTTTGGGGGCGAAGAAGAAGTTTTGTTAATTTAAAAATCGATGCGGCAACCTTCATCAAATTGTCATCAGTTTCACTCTCCTTTCACTCGGTTCACTCCTTCACTCTCCTGACCCCTTCTTTACTCTCCTTTCACTGGGGTCACTCCTTCACTCTTCTTTCTCGCTACCCAGCCCACGGCCAAAGGAATCTTTCAATTGCCGGGGGAAACCCTTTTTTGGCGTTAAGGCCCCCTCACAAAATCTGTAATGAAAAATCTATGCAAATCACAGAATCACAAAGGAGCGACAGCAGCGGTCTAAGGATGGTCCTACGCAGGACGCAGGACATATGGATCCATTGACTGTCGCACTTGCTGACTTCTGGCTGACAGTTGCTGCAGTTTTCACCATTTGCCTTTAAGCCTCATTTTATATTCCGAACATTTTCTGTAATCAAAACTTATCGCATGCGATATTTTCACACTGAGTTCAAAGCCTGGACATTGCCCGAGAGTCACGTAGCCCCCCCCCGTTGAACGTTTAGTTACGTTGGCTGTCTGGCATTGACGCCTTCTGTCTATATATTGTACGTATTCGTATTGAGCACCCCCAAAATGGGACGACCCATCTGAGGCGAGGCCCCAATCCAATTGAATGCCAAAACCCAAACCCAAACCACTAATCAATGAGGCCAGTGATGGGGCGTGTCAGTTAGTAACTGACAGGCCGTCTATATTATCTATTGGTACGCGTAATAACGAATATCTGCCATATCGCGGCCAGGTGAGAGTACATCCAGCGACTGTGCTTGATAAATATTTGACTTGGGTATTTAAGAGGAAATTCCTTGGGTATAAACGGGCTTCATTTTAAAAGGAAAAGGCTTACACCTTTAAGGAAATATTTATGAAAATATTTATCTCTTTAATGTAACTTATTTCTGTACGTATTTTCTTCTCAAATATTTAATTTCTCATTATTAAAAAATACCTTTGATAGGTACGCATTTAAAACAGACATTTTTTCGTTTCTTACAGATATGCCAATATCCTGGTTAAAGGTAAGTTGCTGTCACATTTCATTTCCCTTTATGATCGTTCTATATATATGCTGCAATCTGCCCCCAGACCAATACCATTATCCTTCAACTTTTCGCCCTAAAGGGTGGCAAGAAGAACCTTAAGACAAAAAAAACTGTAATTAAAAGCGGAAACTTTTGTAAACTTTTGTCTTTATACCTTTTGCGCTCCTTATATCTCCCAATAATGACCGAAAAAGTTTCTCGTTTTTTTCCTTTTTGTCATACTATTAATAAACGCTTGATGTGCTAATCGCAGGACAGAAAGGACACCACAGAGCAGTACGTACCCGACTGGGCACTACTATGGAGAGTAAAGGACATGGGTTAGCCAACAGATGCTGCTGCTGTTCCATAGTTTTTTTTTGACATATTAGTTTCTTTATTGATATTTTTAGCAGCTGGCGACAACAGGAAAAGTTTTAGCCCCCACAAAAATGTTTGCCATGAAACTTTTTTGCTTCCCCCCAACCCCACCACCCCCTTGTGTATGAGGCATTTAATTAGCAAAACATACAACATTTTGGAAGGACATTACATAGGATTTCTTATAATCCTTCAAACGTTTTGGCACAATTTCTAATTGGAGTTTTAATTTTTTGTGTTCTAAAATATTTCACACTCAGCGCTTCATAATTAAATTTTAGCTTGCGCTAGCTGGCAAAGTTTTCTCTTAATTTTTGTCGTATTTTCAAGCGTCTCAAGCGCGGATAACGACGTGGCATGGACCATCCTCTGGCCATCTAATGAGCGGCAATTACTCTTCATATTTGCCGCAAGCACCACATGCAGGTCGCAGCGTCGCAAGTTTATCATGCGGCTCATAAATCTGTTGGCTGAAAAAAGTTGGTGGACCAACTGCCTGGCTGACTGGTACGAGTTGGTGCATCTAACAATATTTTAGTTTAGTTTTATTTAAATGCTGATTAGATTTTTGGGAAGGATACCTTTTTGGGCA
Source organism: Drosophila subsilvestris (assembly GCA_035043285.1). Taxonomy (NCBI): domain Eukaryota; kingdom Metazoa; phylum Arthropoda; class Insecta; order Diptera; family Drosophilidae; genus Drosophila; species Drosophila subsilvestris. Next base: position 60,806 of record JAWNNB010001719.1, read on the forward strand.
GTTTTGGGGCGATTTTTGGTTGGCCTTTCTAGCATTTAAATAATTGGGAATTTTAAGCAGAAGCTTTAGAAGACCTAACGATATGGAAGAGGCATTTTTAAACGCTGAAAAATTTATAAAATAAATCGAAATTACCTATCGTTTATATATGACAACATTTTCCATACAAATGTTGCTTCAAACTGCTTTTAAGGTCCAAGTACAATGCCCTTGGCCATGAGTTTATAAAACAATATATATAGTAGTAGTGCCCAGATAATGCCTCATGGTGGCACGTACAGCACCAGGCAATGTCAACAAAATAATTGAATTTAATAAATTGCCTCATTATGTGAGCAGAAATGAGAAATTATGCGCCAACCCGTGCCGAGAGAGGCACTCTAGAGGCAGAGCCAGGACCAAGCCCAGGGACACGTTTGGTGTTTGCTTCAGTTGCATGTTGCATGTTGAATGTTGCATTGGTCGTGGCATTTGGTGCGGTCATTTGTTTGGTGTGGATGTTGATGTTGCTGCCCCTGGGGGCCTGGAGCATAGCAGCAACAGCAGCCTGTCCGTGTAGTTTGCAGCAGGAGGCGCTGGTCACATTTAAATGCATTTTGTGTGCATGGCTCATAAATTCAGACGCGTTTAAATGTTTGTTTTTTTTTTTTTGCATACTCAAGCCACAAATTTTGTGTCTGTTCTGTGCATTTTATTCCATTTGGCGCATTTCACATTTCGCGCTGCACGTTGCGCATTTCGCATTTGAGTCAGCAAATTAAATTCACAAATGTGTCGCTGCCGCACCGACATGCGAGTATACCCCCAAAAATAAATATGTATGTATATTTATTTATTCACTCATTTGTGGAGCAAACAGAGTTTCCACCGACAAGAACAATTGTGCAAACGACAAATGCAACATTTTAATTTCATTAAATATCTGCTTCACAATGTAATTATGTTCTATTTTGTTGGTCTCCTATTTTGTGTTTTGTTAAATTGACTGTCCGTATAACAGGCAGGGGGGGTGATGGTGCAGGCTAGCGGGGAATATTGCTGCAGATTTTTATATGTATATCCAACATTGCGCACCATTTAATTTTGTTGCATTTAATTGGATTTGTTATGTAAATGAAATTCATTTGATTTCGCTGCAACGACCCCTTCACATCACAAGTATCAATCTTGTTTAGACAATGGAAATGGAAAATGCAATTGCGCGAAACGACCCACTAATGGACAACATAATTTATTCCACAAATTGCTGGTCTAACATAAAAATAGTACAATATGTTTTTAAACAAGAAAGGAAACCCACCATGGGCTTTGAGTGCCTAAGGGGTTTGATGCCATAAAAGAGGGATTGTTTCTATCAATGATCGTACAAACTATAAATATAAATATAAAATATTCAAAAAAATAATTATTATTTAATTAAATAGTTTTTATAGTAAAAACAAATTTTATATGAATTAAAAAAATGTAAAATATCTTATTTGATCAACACTTTCCCCAAAGGACCCAATAATTAAATTTTTGTACTTATTTAGTTAAAGGAATATTCATTTTTGACGAGAACGTTAATTCAGCATACAAATTGCCCCTAAGTAAACTGATATCAAATGCCAGAAACGGAGACCAATTGCTAAACCTGATCATATTTTTTTTTAAACTGTTTAAAACTAATTAGGACTTCGGTTTAAAATTCTTCCTCAGCATGGTAAACATCTCTGAAAAATCCTAATACCTCTCTGAAGGGCACACAAAGTGTAATGCATGGAGGAGTCCTTCTCTTTAGCTTTGGAGCGTGAGGGGGCCACTCACAATATTTTGTGTCTTCCTTTTTCGGCTTTTCTGGCCAACCCCTTGTGCCCTCTGATGGGACTTTTTAAAAAGCCGTTAAGCACGCTCCAGTGTTGTAAAACGCTTCAATAACACGCCTCACACGCACCACGCGTCCTCGCAATTTGATGTGGCGTGACCAGAGCAACCAGGGCGGAGGCAACTGTTTCCACGATTTTTTTAACCGATTCTCTTCCTTTATTTCGGTGCAACGATGTCGCCATTTTTGCCATTTTTTGCACACGCACACACACACACACACTCGCACAGATTACAGTTATCTCACACAGACAGTGTAACAGCACATGTGTAGAGGAGAGACAGGCCGCCCCGGCAGGCCACACGCTGATGTGGCAAAAGTCCGGGGACCAACGAAAAATGCAAGGCAAATTTGCCAGGAGGGAGGACAGGCAGCAAAAAAAAAAAATATATATATATATGAAAAAATACCACTATGACAGCTCTCTGGTCGGGTCTCTGGTCTGGTCAAAGCCAACAAAACGAGCAAACGCATACGGAAAAGGCAGGAAAAAAATGTTTTTAAAATATGCCAGAGCCATTTTTATACCTGGCAAAGTGTTAAGGGGTATGCTGGAGTAGACCTGCCGAAGATATGTGCATGAAAGCTGGAAAGCTGCCACTTGGTTTATTGATGGTGCCAATACATTAAACTATCTATAAATTAAAAGCCACAATATATATTTTAATCGGTCTGCGGGAATGATTTATCAAGGCACAAACGAAGGCTCAGCACTAAGAAGGGATTTTGCGGCTTGGGAGATTTTACTTTCATCTATTTTACTCAATGAATCAACAAAGCACAGTCACTGCCATTAGTTTCTTTTAAAAAAAAAATGTTATAATTTATCCCAGGGTAACTCTCAGTCCATATCCATTGGTATTCCCTAGCCAAAAGCACAGCCTAAACAGAAATCCTGCAACGTGCAGCATATGTGTCCTTGCATTTCCATGCGGTGTCTATGTCTATGTCTGTGCCTCTGCCTCTGCGCCCCTGCATCTCTCTAGCTCCTTCCGTCCTAGCATGTCCTAACTGTTGCATGGCACTGTGTGGCCGAAGCGGTCCATTCTCCTCCTTTCACTTCATCGTACGCTGCCTGCCATTTGTTTGCGCACATATTTTTCAAGTTTTGCCACAAAAACTGATTTATGCGAGTGGACCCAGTGGCACGCCCACTGTCTGCTGTCTGCTGCGTACCAATTGCTGCCCCATGCAGTAGCCATAGCCATTGGGAAGGAGGGGGCGCCCCCGTACTGCTGCCCCGTTCTGCAGTGCTTTTCAGTTACGATGTGAACTGTTCGCCCCGTCGTTTCTGTTTGTCCACCGGATGATGTTGATTTGTCAACTTGAAAAGCGGATCTTGTTCGAAAATTCTTGCATTTCCCCCAGCAGAACATTGAAAAGTTTTTTTGGCAAGTTTTTTTGTATTTTTTATTAGATTTATTGCAACGATTTCCCGCAGCAACAGAAACGCTTTTCCCACTCACCAAAAAATAAAGCAAAAAAAACAAAAAAATGTGAATACATACGCCAAACAATTAACATTGAAAACTGCTCTGAACTGGCAAATGGACAAACAAAGAGCAATTAACATTTGTTGTACTCGTATGTCGTGCTGTGTACATATTTGTGGCAAGTTTCGAAACTATTTGATTTTCGATTTTGTTGCGGCCATTACCATTTTGTTTAGTTCTTTTTTAAATACAGAGTGAGAGATAGATAGAGAGAGAGAGAGACTAAAACTAACCGCAAGCAATTTGCATGTTTTTGTTTGCGATGAAAATGGTGGAAGTCATCGATTTGAACAGCGGAAATTAGAGTGGATAGAATGGGATTGAAAAAACGATTTAACTGGAAATCAATCGATATTTAAAGTGATGACTGTGCTAGGCATCGGGGGTTTGATTAAAGGATAACAATTAAAATTTTTTCTTTATGATTTTTTTAAATTCTAAAAGATTTCATAAATTTCTAAAAAATATTTAATATACTTTTTTAAAGTCAAAGAATATTTACGGAAATGATTTTGATATAAAGACACCCGAAAAAACATCCATTTAATAGCTTTCGATCTGCGCTTCGATTCTAGCTAAATATTTATCTACTGTGAGGCACACCAAAACTCCATTTGAATGTCAGTCAGTCAGTCTCGCTCTCGTGCGCAAATGATTTCTGTTCTCACAGCTGCCCAAAATGCGTCCTGGGGGGCAGCAGAGTTTACTTGTGCCATGGAACACCATGAAACACCACCCATGGTCAATACTGGGCCCGAACCTATACACAGAAACACACACACACACAAATGCAATTGTCAGACGGGGGCGGGGAGAAATAACACAAACAGCCAGGGGACATGGAAACATGCTGAGATCTGCATTTGAATTTTAGTTTTGGGTTTTTCCCATCATCTCCCTCATATGAAGAATTTTTAAAGCATACTTTTATGGGTCGAACTATTATTGGAATATTTACGGCAAAGGGGAAAAAGTGCTTAAATTTAAGTTTAAGAAGAAACTTGTCACAGACTGACACAACTAATTCCTTGTAGCAGTTGTTGGACAAATTAAATAAAATATGCAAAGGACATGCAAAGGTTTCAAGGACTCAATGTCAGTCGGTCGTGAGGGGGGGGGGGGGGGGGGGGGGGCTGGCTGTCTGTCTGACTTACCAACAACTTTGACAAAACCGTATTGGGTCTTCGCCGTCACCGTATTGATCTGGCACATGTATCGTCCCTTGTCCTCCTCCTGGACATTGTTGATGTGCAGGAACCAGGTGCGATGCTTGTCATGCTTATCATGGGTAACACTAATCCTCGGATTACGCGTTATCACATGATTGTGTACGGTGAGAATGGCCGATTGCTCAAAGTGCATCCACGCCACCTGCAAAAAAAGTTAAATCAAATGAAAATTTATACCAATCTGAATGAATAATTTATATAGCTTGTTGCGGGGGGTGGGGATACAGTAAAACAGTGATAGAAGGTGCCAGTAAAATGTATGCAATATTTGTAATAATTTATTCAACTGTTCAGGGTATACTGTATGCGAATGGGGTCACTCCTATGACTACTATGGATGCCGCCACACCTACTCGTCCAGCTTGTGTCTCATCGAATGGCCACCCCATTTATTAGTTTCAGCTGATGACAAAGTGTCATCGCTTTTATTGGCCAAACTTCGGGCCCATCATCATCAATTCTTATGAAGGATTAACGTTGGCATTCCCGGTCAAAACTTTTTCCAACCAACCGCCCCACGTCCACATGTGACAGCAGATGTTGCGACACGAAAAAAGATTGCCCAAAAATTTGAGCCGCCTGCGTGCGTCATTTGTGAAATATTTTTCGCCCCTTCGAATTATGCAATAGTTTTTGCTGTTCCTTTGCCGTTTTTCCTGTTTTTTTTTCGTTGTTTGGTGGCAAACAACAAACAAGCAATTTATGCAAATTTAAGCATCCATTCCATTGACTAAGACGTGCTAAATGCGAGCCAGACAGAACGAGAAGGATGTAGCGAACATCCGCTGCTTGGAGGGAAATGTGTGTTTTTTGTGTCGATGCCATTGCAATGATAAATTCCAAAAAACGGGAGAGACATCCACTTGAAGCAGGGAAGGAGGAGAGATAAACAATGCTAATAGAATACCAAAAGCAACCCACTATCAAGGGGCAGAACCCTTGCCAGACAGTCAGTCAGTCAGTCAGTCAGTCAGCCCCCTCGATAGTGTCGGGACAAAACAAAGACAGATATCGGTTAATTTTTCAATGTCTGCAATGAAAACGTGCAGCAGACCCCAGACGCGGAACTAAAGATGAGGCGACTGGCTTATTTAACATTTTGGGGCGGTAGGAGGGGGGGTCTGCTCGTCTACTCGTTGGCATATTGAAAGTCAGCTTGCCATATACTATAGCATGGAAAATTAATGCATTTGCATTCATCAGTGAGCGACAAGGCAAGGTATAGTCAATGAAAATCAATAAAAATGCATTTTTCGACTGCATTTATTCACACTTTGGCTTTAAGCGAAAATCTCACCCAAACCATTGCCGTTGCCATTTTCATTTTAGAAATTTTAGTTCGCTTTTTTTCCGTTTTTCTTTTTTGGTTTTTTTAGTTAATTTGAATGAAATTAATTAGGCGCCATGTATGGCCAACAAAAGTGGTGTCCTCTGTGTGTGTGTGGGTGTGGCCTTTAGCCAAATTATATTTTGAGTTTTTGGGCATGCAAAATGTCAGCGAAAGTCAAGGCAAAGTTGACACTGAGGGCCTGTGGCCCGTCCTGGCCTGGCCTGGCCTGGCACTCTGACGGTGTGACTTTTTAATAGGCTTTTCCCCAGCAGTAGCAACCAGCAGCTGCTGCTATTAAAATTTTACGCATATTTAAGTCCATTTATGGACTGTGTGGAAATGGCAAAGGTCCTGCTGCTGCTGCTGGATTATCATTAGTCTGTAGAGGACAGTCCTTGAGGCCCTTCACTTGATCTCAATTTTAAAGTTTTTGGGCTAATTTGAGTTACATGTCGACAGAAATGGGCGCAGGATGTGCTTAAGTGGAAGATGTAGTGGTAGAGAAGGGCCAGAGCTAGGGATTTCCATAGTACATGCTATTCCTTAGCCAAATCGGTCATCAATTGTCATTTGTGTAGCGGATATTGATGAGGAATTGACTCGTATTGCAGCTACCCTTCTCTTACCATTTATAAGTGGCATTTCAACATAAAATTCTAGCCATTGCTCACATGTGTCATCTGACACTCAAAGAGTCTGGTCTGTTATCCCCCTCCCCCTTAAAATATGCGACTAGTACAAGTAGCTTTGCCCCCATTTCATGCTTTTTGAAATCTGTTCGTACTCGTACTCGTATTTATCTTCATTTTTATGGCATTCAGTCGTCTCTGGCCCAGTATTGGGCTGATGGCCCCCAGTCGATAGCAGACGACAGACAGAATGGCCAATTTGCAATTTGCGTAATGGCTGGGACAACTCTTCTATCTGGGATGTTGCCCGCTCCTTTTCCTTCCTTCCTAGTAGTTGAGTCCTGTCCCTGTCCCTGTCCGTACCAAAAAACACACTAAATGAAGTCATAAAATTTTAAACAAAAACTAAAAAGGAAAACAACTAGAAAAAACTTTTAGCCGAAGCAAAAATAAACACACTTTATTATGCCTGAAAATGTTTATGCTTTTGTATGCTGCCCCCCAGGAGAAGAGATAGTGTGGCAGGGTGAGCGGGCACAAGCAGTACAAACACCAACATAAACAAACGAAACTTATGCTCATGTTCCTGACGTTTTTGTACAATTGGATAGCAGGGTATTATAGTTTTTACAGATAGGTTTGTATCTACGTTTTTTATGGTGTAGATTTTAGCATCGAATGCCCTTAACTTGGATGATATTTTTTTATGGCAATTTTGTGCTGAATTTTCTTTTTTCTTTTTATGAAATATATAAGTTGGATTGGCGTTAATCGGAAGACTATGTCATATACACAGTTGCCAGAGAAAATATCAATCGAAAAGCAAGAAACTTAAAATAAGAATTGAATTAGGTTTGCTATATCTCATAGCTGCCATAGGAAATATCGGTTCAAATACAGGTCCTTGTAAGCGAAACTGCAGATATTCCAAGCCTAAATCCGACAGCCAGAAGTTTCAAGCATACAGATACCAATCTGTATTATTTAAGGGTATTAATAGCCTCGGCCCCTGAAACTATATTTGCCCCCCCCCCCCCCCCCCCCCCCAACGTTATTCCAAGTGTATTAGACTGAGTGTACGAGTATATATGTATGTATGTTTTTGTGCTCCTATCTGTGTGTGTGTGTGTGTGTGAGAGTCTCTGTCTCGACTGTTTGTGTAGGCGTTGAAAATTGAAATACAAACAAAGACACAGGCCCCCAGTCTTCGGGGCTCATGGCCGGGCAAGAAAACTGTGTTTTGGCATGGGGCAAGGAGCTGGCAGGGGGGTTGGATGGTAGAGCTCTTGGCAAATGAAAAGCGTCTCGCTTAATATTAACAATTTAAGCGTAAACGTGTTAAAAGGAGCGTCGCGACGCAGCACTACGCGAGTTAATTTACACGCAGCTCAAATATTTGCACAGACGGAAATGGAGAAAAAAAAAAACACACAACAAAAATAAATTAAATAGCGCACGACAAGCACGAAGTGGGTATGCTCTATCAGTGTAGAGAAGAGAAGTGGGCGAAAAAATAGGGTACTTATAGTACGAATATATTTACCATAAAATTATTCTAAGAATAAGAAAAAATAAAATAAAGAAATTTGGAAGAGGAGAGAAAATTTGTAGAATACAGAAATTATTTAATATTATTTTGTCTTTATTATGTCTTCACTAATTACACCGAAAAACCCAATTAGGTGAAGCAGATAAAATCGTCCTAGAAGACGACACACGATCCATTTTTTGCATGAAGATTTGATTGTATTCTCATGTTTTGTATTCAAATTCCTATTTCCAAGTCGCTTCTGAGCTCTAAGTTCTTTTGTTTATATTAAAGATTAATAAAATCTCTAAAAATATCTCCTATTTCTGCATATTTCAATAATGAAAATGCTTAAATCTCTTGTCTTGATCATTGTCATACCATACAAAATCCACTCGCATCTGTGACCAGGGCTCTAAACAAGCAGTCATACCCCATACCCCTGCTCTACCTGGTCTATAAAAATCAATTCCAAGTAACCGGGCTGTTAGCAAGGATGATGGAGATGAGCAGGAGCAGGAGCAAGAGGAGGAGGAGTACATAGGTTGGTTTTAACCGTCGGGCTACGCAACTATTTTGCATGCAAAGTCACGTTTTATTGCAGCTACGAGCGGTACTCCCGTTTGTTGTTTTTGTTGCTGGTTAACTTTTGAGCTTACCTGAGGCCAATGTGGCAGAGCACGAGACAGAGATATATAGACAGGGAGACAGAGAGAGAAAGAGAGAGAGCTGAAGAGATGAATGAATGAATGGTTAAGAGGGGGGGCTGGCCGCTTCGCTGGGATCTGAGGAGTTTTGGGGCATGCCAAACTTAAGGGTCATAAAAATTATTACGAGCACCACATAACATGCGACGAGGGAGCCAGAAAGCGCACAGAGAGAGAGGGCAGTAGAGTCAGACAGGGAGAGGGAGGCAGAGACAAGGAGCCATCGTGTCAAAATGAAATTTATGCACGTTTCGGTCGCACGCACATTATGGAAATTCAATTGGATGCAAATTTAAATTGCCGACACTCACACACACACACACACAAACACACACACACATATATAAAGAGGTAGGAAAGAGACAGAGAGAGAGAGAGAGAGAGTGTGATAGAGTGAAAGAGATAGCCAGACTGCTATGCATATCAAGCGCAGCCTAAAAGTATGCACCAGACAATGAATATTGAGCAGTGTCGATGAGCCAGTGACCAAGTCCATCTCTCCCCACTCCCATTCATCTTCTCGTATCTCTCTCTATCTCTCTCTCTCTGTCTGTGTGTCTGCTTTATACTCTTTCCCTCTCTCATTGCTTCAGTCGTGCCTTGAATGCCGGAAAACCATTAATTTTTGGCCTAACCAACTTGAATTTCGTTGCCCGGGACTCACAAATTACTTCATTAAAGACGAAGACGAAAATTCTCGAGTTGTTTTTGCCCCATTCTGCCATTGACCAACTTTGTTTTAGCCCAAGCAAAAGGCAAACATGACAGAACTTGTTGTTGCAGACAGAGACAGAGGGAGACTTGGAGAGAGAGAGGGTGGGTGGGAGAGTGGGAGAATAGCAATAAGGGGAAGGGCGACAGAGTCAACAAGAGGGCGCCTGTTGCTAGTCATCCCAGAGTGAGTTCAGTGAGAGCGAGAGAGAGAGAGAGTGAGAACCTTGGACTTGTTTGTTCTTGTCCTTCTGTCCTGCATCACTTGCAAATGCCCCTGGAGGCGACTCAAGTTTGTGGAAATGCGTGTATATTTGTGCAGCATAGGCATAAACCAGCTACAGGCAGCACACACTCATACAAATGGCAGTAAAAACTCTTTTTAGTAAACCAGAATACAGGTCTAAGGTGTGCCAGAGAAGTTTCAGAGAAAAAAATATCAAAAATGTGCACAAAATTTATTAAAAAACTACAAAATATTAAAAAAACTTGAGTGAAATAATATTACACATAAATATAAATAATTATACCACTTAAATAATATTAATAAAAATAAATATTCCCTAAATATTATATTAAAATATACCGAAATAATATTTAAAACTCAAAGCATATGTTCACATCAATATAAATAATATTTTTACACTTAGAGTGATAATTTTATATGTATCAATATTTATATATTTATCAATTTTACTGTAAGTATTTTCATGTTCCAATAAATTGTATATATATTTGGCTGCCACAACCAATAAACTTTGGCCCACACATCCACCATCCCCCAGAGTTGTGTGGCATAGTTTAATTATGATTTTCGTAATAAATACACAAGTGGCTACTCACCTTGTAGGAGCCCAGATTCTTGACCGAACAAGCCAATTTGACATTACGCCCCGCGGGTACAGTGATGTTCTCAATGACATCTGTGAATTCGGGATCTTCGCTGATGACTGCAACGATAAACAGAATGGGGGGAGGGGGCGATGAGTGTGTGTCGGGATTAGTAAAAGTAATTAAGGCAGTCACTCAATTTGTTTTGCTTCCCCCTCTTTAGTTTTTCTGCTTCTGTTTTTCCATAAATAGAAATAAATGGAAATGTTTCCATTGAGTGTTTGTGGATTTTTATAGTTCTAATTTTGGGCATAACGATTTATGGGCATACTTAAAAATTAAGAGCAATAAAGGCAAGCCCCCTCCGTTTCTGTCGACGTTTTGACAGCACGAAAAACTGTCAGTAAAGACTTTTGAGTGGGCATTAATATCTGCATTGAATCCAAGGGGAATACAAGGTTAAATTCGATTTGAGTCTCTGATACGGACCAAAGGTCCTGCCAAAGCCAAAGCCTTAAATCATAATTAAATTTTATGCCTTACGCCCTTTTTCGGGCCGAGCAGGGGCTCAGTGGGCAGTACCGGAGTACCCCCCCAGGTCCGGTTTGGCATTCGGTTTAGCCTAGTGTGAAATTGCATTTCGTTGCATTGTTGCTGCTGCTTCTGCTGCTTTTGTATCGTTTGTAAACGTTGGCCGCCTCTTATATTGCCCTTTGTTTCGAGAATGAGCGCCACTCAGGGCCCATCCGGGACCCACTGGTGTTGCTGTTGCTGTTGGTGGTGTTGTGTTTGGTGCATTAAAGGTGATAAATGTTGTGCAAACGGTTGGCAGCTCTCCGGTGCTATTGGAATTGTGCGGGGGCCCATAGCAGGCCATGGGACACACAGGTCGCTTTTGTATTGCCCTCAATATATATTTTTGTGCTGCCTGCTAGCGTGGGGTAAGCGCCTTTAAAGTGACGATTAAACAGATCAATTCTTTAAGTTGGGGGCTATAGCATTATTTATTTTATTTTATTTTAGCCAACTTTTTGCTTTAAAATATTTTACTAGAAAATCTACAGAATTGTCTGCAATTAAAACAAAGATATAAGCAACAAATTTGCGGCCCAAAGAATGCTTTTTGATGCAACCAAACAATGTTAAACGTTGCTGTCTTATGTCTAACCATTAAATGCTAATCGTTAATTGCATTTACTAATTCCCTTTGCTGCCACATATTTTGGCCTTATTTTAAATACGCAAATCATTTTGCAGACATTTGCAATAGAATTTCTCTGGCACAATTTATGCTCTTATGACACTTGTGACACATCAAAAATACGAAATCTAAAATCTGTAATCATTTTGTTGAGTCAATACACGGAATGAAATGTCAGACAGGCAAAAGGGGCGAAAGGGGGAGAGCCTGGTCTGGTCTGGGCTGTGCTGGGAGCTGATGCTGGAAGCATGTAAAAGCCATGGGCTGTCAGCTGCACATACATAGCTGGTAGCATCATTATGGGTTTTTGGTTTTTGGTATCGTTATCCTTGTTGGCTCGTTTCTCGCTTGATGGTCCTGTCCTGTCCAGCCCCGGATGCTACTGCTGCTGCTCCGTGATGCAACGGCAACTCATTTAAGTTCTAATCACCTGCAACGACGACAATTAATTAGCTGGCTTTGGCCAACGACAGTGGCAGCAGCCAGTCATTAGTTTGGCAGTATTCCCCGTTCCAACGGGGACCGAGGAGGGTCATTCAGGGCAGAACTTGAATTCCAACGGGATAGATAAACAACAAACACTAGTTGTAGCAACAACGGGGCAACGGGGCATCAGCATAATGCGGCAAAGGCAGCCTCAGAACCTCAGCGCAAGATGGGAAGGCCATTTAAACGACATCCGATGCGACAGATGCCAACAGAGAGATGCAACTACCCAACGGATATTACAAGCTGCCAGATGCAACAACGAATAGCAAAATATAATTAAGTTGTGGAGCGAAGAAACTTTCTATCCGCAGCAGCAGCAGCAGCAACTGCAGCAGAGACATCTTATGGCATCAAAGAGCGCTTTGATACTTCAATACCTGTCTCCGCCTTAAACGTTTATCCCCCAGCTTGTTCTCTTTCGAATAATTTTATTATTAGCCATAGATAAACTTGCAATCTTATACCAACTTAGCCTAGAGCAACTCCTGGCACTTGGCCTTGATCATGTTGAAGGTAACACTGCCCACATTCTGTGCCGCATTGCACAGCAGCTCAAAGATGTGACGATTCCGCTGTCCCTGCTCCACGGTGCGCTCGTGCAGCTGTCGCAGTGCCGCCGCATAGGCATCGTACTTGGCCTCACTCTCCGTGTCCAGCTTGAAGATCTCGTACAGCTGCTGGAGATCGTACAACTGGCGCAGGGTATCGTCATACAGCAGACTGGGCGTCTGGGGCAGCAGCAGCGACCACTGCGCGTGCACCTGCTCCAAGAATTCAAAGTTGCTAAACAAAAAGATGACAAACAAATCCAAACCCTTCGCTTTGAGTTGCTCCAGCAGTTTCTCCGTCAGATGCTGCTCGGCACTGGCCGTGTCCCTGAGCTGCTCGTAGTCTGTCGTGAGGTGACGCTCCAGATAGCCATAGACCTTCTGACGCTTCTCGAAAAAGTCCTGAGTGGCCAGCATTCCATCCAGCTGCTGCAGCATGTTGTCCAGCCTGGGGGTGCTGTCCGCCAAGTCCGCGTGCTCGCACTCGATGATGTCCTGCAGTAGACCGCGAAGTATCAGCAGATAGTTGTCGATTATTTCAGCGCCCGAGAGCTTCACCCGCTCGTAGAGCTGCTGCCCAAACTGATTGAGATCTATGCTGGTGGTGTTTCCCTCACTGTGCGTGAGATTCAGCTGCTCCAGAGCCGCGCCCACCGTTTGATCATTGATCAGCTGATGCTTTGGCTCGGGAACACGGGGACGATCGAACTGCTGGCACAGACGATGCAGACGCAGCTGTCGTATCTCCTGGGCACTGGACTCCCTGGCTGCCCTGAGCTGCGATTTCAGGCGATTGAGAAACACTAGATTCCGCAGCACAGAGGTGTGCTCCAGATTCGTGTCCGGATGATGATGGGCATCTATTAGCTGCTTGATGAGCGTCACTTTCGGTTGCAGCTTTGTGCTGGCTCTCGCCGCACTCAGATCCGCCGTGTAGTTGATGTAACGTGGATGCCCCTCCAGCTGGACCAGAAAATCATTGAGACTCATTGCCGCACGCTGTTCGGCCTGGTCGGCCAGGCCGCGCAGAAAGTCCAGCTGAAAGTCCTTGGCATTAAGTGGCAAAAGTGGATCCACAGCAGCCACCACCCACGCGAGGCACACACACAGAATCAGCGACGACCACTCGAACATCTTCTCAATAGGACTGGGGTTGGCCAACTGATTGAGGCATCTGCTCATTGTAGCAGCAATCTCTCAGTCTCTCAGTCGCAAGTGTAAACATGGAATCGAATCGAACCGACTGATTAGCACATGAAGATCCCCGGGTGGGAGACGAGACACAGGCGGCTTTGTCCGGGGTCAGTCGGTGAGGCGCGGGTTGGCTTGCTTGATATGCTGACAGCTGATGAATGAACGAAGCTGCAAACTGAACGAGGCTGAGCCCGTTGTTGCTCTGTTGCTCTTATCGCACTGGACTGTGCACCGAGAGAAATGTTGTGGCAGGCCCTGAGTCCGGCGCTAGACCACAGCAGCTGTGGTTAACCCCACAAGCCAGAACCAATTTAAGTTAGGGCCCATGACAAGGGCAGGTACTGCATAAAAACGACGTAAAGCCAACTAGTTGTTGAAGAAAAGGATGGCGAAATGTTGAATGTTTAAATTAATTTCAAGAACTTTAAGCAGCCAGTAAAATGCTTTTCTTTAGTATTGTCTGCTCTTTTTGTAGAATTTGTTTACTGACCAACACTGCCTTGTTCTAGTATTTTTAATGCACATTTAATCCTGATGGCAGCACTGGCTGATTGGCATCACTTTTTAATTGACAGCACTTATCTCCTTGCTTATCTACCATATTTCATTGCATATTTGAAATTATTTTAAAACCATTCACCAAATCGAAATACCCTTTGAACACTCAATAGAGTATAACAAGTTTTTGCCTGTAAACAGTCAGATGTGTGTTTGTGTGTGTATGTTTGTGAGTGCACGTGAGTGCAAAAGTCAAAAGCCGCTCCTCTTCCTTCCGTTTGCCATCTACGTGTGGCAATTGTGTTGACCAACCTCTGGAGTCCTATACTGGTCCTATGTGTATCTGCCTCTCTGCTCACAAGTTAAATAAAAGTTGCAGACGCTTTCCATTCATTGACAAAACTTCAACGGCATCCTAATTGTACTGTGGCGTGACTCGTGGCTTGTGGGATCTGTACTGTGGAATGGGAATGAGAATAGGGGGGGATTGGGTGTGGGTATGGGCTACCTGGACACACGACAGCCAAGAGCCGAGAGAGCGAGCACTTTTTTGCCACATCTTGATTGAAATTTGTCAGGTTGATTGAACTCTTTGCCTGGCCTTTGCCAACATTCGAGTTTAGTTTCGATTTTTTTGGCTCTTTTCTCTTTTTTTACTTTTTCTTTGGCAACCTTGTTCATTAGCTTTAAATATTTGATCAAAGCGACTAATGGCCGTGGAGTGGTTGGTTGGTGACCCACACACACACACACACCCAATCCTGTAAATTGAAACTTGGCTGCTGTAGCCGCAACTTCATGATTGCCAAACACCTATCCCTCGCAAGACAGCAGCGGGCCCCAAAAGCCCAGCAGGCCACAACAAACTCGGTTTACGGCTTGGCAGAAAGCGTTAAAAAGTGTAGGAAATACGAGAGCACAGCAGAGCAGAGCAGCAACAACGTACAAGTTTTTAGCCAGAAAAAAAAAGGCAAAGCAAAGAATAGAAGTGGAAATTTTCCAACAATTGCACAATTGGCATGCGCTACGCATTCGCTTGAATGGCGGTCGGCATTTTTGATACCAAACATTGGCCCCAAGGTTAAGGCATTCTATCTGTAGGGATTCCAAGAAGGGGAAATTTGAGACATTTCTTGGATATTTATGGCATTTCAATGGTTTACTTTCTAGTAAAAGTTAAACGGCAGTTAGAATGTTTGATGATTTGCTCAGAACTGATGAGAAATGTACAATGTACCGTCAGCAGTGTTGAAAGCTTATTAGAGGTCTTAACCAACACTCAGTAGTGTTGGACAGCGTGCTAAAAGGCAAGAGAAACGGGCACCTAATTTATCAAAATGAATAAGTGTTAGTAATTTAATTTATAGGAAATTCAAAACCCGCTGGCTCGCTCAATCTTTAGCAACGTTGCCGCCCAGCTTGGAACTTCTTAAACAAACCCAACCAGTGTTAGAAAGCGAGTGAACTTGGCTAAGAAATTCAATAAACAGAAACCAGTAAGAACAATCGAAGGGTAAAGTGGCAATAAATTGATCAATTGAGCAACTAAAACTAATTCTATTTATAATACCCTTTTTGTAGGGCATCTGTAACTCTTTGCCACTTTACTCCACTTGCTGCAGCCAGCATTATCCTGCTATTTCTTAGTGCTGCGCCTTTGAGGGAAAACTTTTCCACGTTTTTTTCCATCGTCGCCATCCATTTTTATACCCGTACTCAAAAAGAGTTAAGGGGTATACTGTATTTGTGGTAAAAGTGGATGTGTGTAACGCAGAGAAGGAAAATTTTCCGACCCCATAAAGTATATATATTCTTGATCAGTATCAATAGACGAGTCGATAGAGCCATGTCTGTCTGTCCGTCCGTCTGTCCGTCTGTCCGTCCCCATGAGCGCCTCGTTCTCAGAGACTATAAAAGCTAGAGCAACGAAATTTTTTTCCAGACTCATGTGATATCACACTGTTACAAGTGTATTTCAAAATTTCGCCCCGCCCCTTTCCGCCTTCACAAAGGACGAAAATCTGTGGCATCCACAATTTTGAAGATACGAAAAAACTAAAAACGCAGTATCGTAGAGAATGACCATATCTATCAGATTGCCGAATCTGAACCAGATCGGATCATTATTATAGCCAGAATAAAGAAATTAATTTTCAGTTGCTTCCCCCACCTCCTCTGGCGCTGCTGACGCTATTCATTTTCTGTCTCGCTCGCACACACTCTGCCCTGTGCAATGCGCGAGCAACCCCTAGCGGAGGAGATGTAGAATCTAAATGGTATATGTAGAATATTTGTTCTAGATGTATTATCTACATTTTACATGTAGATGTAGTTGACAAATGTAGCAAAAAAATGTAAAATGTAAAATTAAAATTTTTTTTTTAATTTCAATCATAAGCTCATAAATTTATATACTGACTGAGTACGGGTATAAAAGTAGAGTCGCGTCCAGAAGCGACTCACACGTTCCTTCTCGTTTTTATTGTATTTTTTGTTGCTTTCTTTTTGTGCCTTTTGTTAACAAAGCCGAAACAAAACTTTGCCACGCTTTGCCAGGACGTCTATAAAGGCGACGAGGACTGGAGCCACGAGCCAGGAGGAGGACCTACCCTGGTCAGGGGCGTGAAAAGCGCTAAAAGCGTTTAAATGAATTTAAAAGAGTTAAACTTTTGTTTTATTTTTGGAACAATATTTTTTTTGTTATTTTTTGCTCTTGGAGTTTTCTCATTTTTTGTTGTTTTCTTTTTGGCTGGAAACATTTCGGCTTTTGTGCGTTTCACAATTGTTTTCTCATACTGTGATTTGGCTTAAAGTTGTAAACTTTGTCGCTTCCCCCAAAGCGGACTTTCACATCTCCTCCATCTTCTCTGTGGAGAAGAGGGGTAGCTTGCTATGAGATAGGGTAATTTGAATGCAAATGATGAGCCAACTAGCTAGCCAGTGGAAAGGCAAAGCGAAAGCCACAGCCTCCCCCCCCAAAAGCCAACGCCAAACCTAATTGATATGCTTAGAAAGAACAACAGTCGAGCGAGCGACGACAGTTCACTGAAATGTGAGACTGGGCAAAAGTTTGCCATGGTAAACAAAACTATCTGCTCCATTCCTCTATACCAGTGCCCCAACTCCCAACAAACTACAATTTCCTCCCTTGCATCTCTTTCGCCGTGTCGCCATCACCCACTCTCTGTCTCCTTCTCCCACTTTCTGTCTCTGTTTGTGGCTGTCACAGTCAATTGGCCCCAACAGCTATACGCTTCACAAACTGAAACGAATGCTTCTACTTTTGGGTCACTGCTACTACTATATGAAAAAAACCCAGTTGAAAATTGAAGAAGCAGCCAAAAGAGGCAACAAATATTTATACATTAAGATTAGAAATTGTTAGAGTTGGGAGTAAAGGACGAATCTGAAAATATTCTACAATCTAGAGTGGAGTTTAGTGGGTATCATTGCATTTGTTGTTCCTCTCAATGATCCATTCCATAAGCTGCCTAAAGGCCGTCAATGCTGCCAATCTTTAGTATTTATTTATCATCTTTACATAGTCCTAGATTTCCTATATATAAACCGATCTGCTTCAGATATTATTCTATTAGAAATTAATAATCAAGAGCTACAACTCCGTGGCCCTTAACTAGCTTTTGTTCCAATCCGATCATACTTTGCTCTTAGCTTATCTCACCTTACTCCAACTCCCTTTTGCTAGTTCTATCATTCTTTATCCACTCTCTCTACTCGTACTCTCTCTCTCCATCTCATTGTTGATCTACTTATCTGTCTTTTGCTATTTTGCTTTATTGCTATATCAAGTTGGCAGATTAAGTGATGGCTCAAAGGAACAGAACAGCCAGCCAGTGCCAGCGAGTGAACATAAAGCAAATATATATTTTTCAAGTTTACTTTTCAAGCCAACCCAACGCTGATGAAGAGTGCACTTTAAATTGCACCCGCCATAAAGGATGCCACAAAAAAAGGGACTCTAACTGGTAACTGCAGCTGCAACTGCAACAGAAATTGAAACAGAAACAAAACTGTGACGAGGGGAACTGTAACTTTAACTGAATGCTGCGCCACACGGTGACAGTGGGGCAGTGTGGGGAATGTGGGTCAGGGTTTTGTATGTGGATTGTGGGGGGGTGGAGGGGTGAGATCTCTGGTGTTTATGCATTTAGCGACATGTACGTGGAGGAGTCTCCGCCACACGCTACAGTTATAGGTAAACGTATCACTGGTCTCGCTCTCTCTTACTCGACTCTTTGCCTTTGGGCACTCTCTTCTATGGTCTCCCGTCTGTGGGTCTCGTCTGGCTCTCTATCAGAGTTTTATGGCCAAAGTCCGTAAGGTTTGCCCCACCATTTTTTCGACTGTCAACTGTTCCAGCAACCGGGGCCGGTATTGGACTGCCAGACAAGTAGCTGAACCTGGGACAACTCCAACTCCAAGTGGCGACTGTTTCGGGTGTGTCGGGTGTGTCGGTGGTGCTGGAGCCGAAGTTCAATCAAGCAAATGTAATGCTGCCCTTGCCCTGGCTGCCAATTGCAGGCAAAAGCACAAAATACAAAGATTGAAACGAGCATTGACAGTTTCGACTGAGTGAATGAGCGAATGAGTGACATCGGTGTGTGTGTGTGTGTGTGTGTGTGTGTGTTTGTGCGTTTGTGTGTGTGTCCTTGTGTGTTACTCTTCCCCCTCCTCGTTGCACTGTTGTCATTCTTGTTGTTTATGTACGAGTACCAGTACGAGGCAATTGCATATGCAAAAGGGTCGATCGAAGAGTTTATAGAAGTTTCAGATGCATCACAGCGTGTTAATAATCCATGGGGCTCGATTATTTCAATACTTGTTTATCCATAAGACACATTCTCAGCAGTAAATACCCGTAATCATTCGTTTCTTTGATTTTTGGGTGCCTTTTCCATTAGTTTCTATGGAAATTGTGTTTTTTACTTGGTTAATTTTAAATTATGTATATTTTGAATAACAAAACTGAGAAAAATCAAGTGAAAACAATAGACTTATTACAAAACTAATAAATGCTTTTGTCTATTTAAAATTGAAAATTACCATTTTTACATTTTAAGACTATTATAAATATTCTGATTAATATAATACTCCATCGTAGGGAAATTTCTATATTTTATTGTTACATTTTTATAAATATTTTTTCTATTCTGATATATTATTATTTCCATTTTAATGGATATTTCATTTATTCTGAAGTCTTCTTGGTGTCTCGAGTACAGCAGCAGCATTTTCCAACAGAATGTTCTTGTGCTCTGACATAAAACTCTTGGCACAGCCCTCGCTGTTTGCTTCTCCACAAATAAACATATAGGTAGGGTATGGTAGGATAGGAGAGTAAGTCCTGTATGTGTAAGTGCCTCCTCCGCCTGGCATGCATGAGTATATGTAAGCAAAAGCAAAGTCAGAAGTTACTCAGGCGGAAATGCGCATAACTGCATCACAGCCACAACACACACACACACACACACTCAGCAGCCATACAGTCTGACACACACACACACACACACAGAGAGACTGCCACACAGATGTGGGGGAAAACTTTAAGTAGCCGCCACACATTGAAAGGAGGATGGAAATGCGTAACGAGGAATGGCACTGCTCTGTGCTCTGCCATTGGCCTCCATTGAGGCACTAAGTGCTGCTTTATTAACCAAGAGTCAACAGGAGCAGAACCATCAGCAGCATCAGAAGAAGGAGCAGAGGAGCAGCAGCATCAACAGGAGTAGCAGCATCACCTGGAGAAGGAGAACCATCAATGGAAGGAGAAGCTATAGAATAAGCAGCAAGCGAAGGACAAGCACCAAGAATAGCATCAGGAGAAGGACCATCAGATGACGCTTCAACATGGACATTGGCCACAACAAACAAGCGAGCTAACGGGAGTCGCACAAACTGCAGCTGCCGCAGCTGCTGTTGCTGTCCGCTCAAAGAAGCATCCTCTTAATTATGCACTTTGTGCTGCAGCGCAATACACTCACTCACTCGATTGACCTATGTGTTGTACTCGATAATAATTACTAGGCCCAAATGGCATTAGATTCAGAGACCATTGAATCACCATCGGCGCTGTGTGCAGCAGGTGCAGCATTGAGTGTGACACTGAGGCATGGCGTGACGGATCTATTCAATGAAACGTGGGATACAGCTGCTGGATGTGTTCTGGACAATGACAGGGGGGACTCTGGCTACTCGAAGGGGTTGAGAAAGGGCATCTAAGACGCCTGCAACGATTGCACTGTCACTTAAATTACATTGGGATCTGCTCAGTGGTAATTGTCTGAGGGAAGAACTCTTAGAGCTCGCGCGCTCCAACCAACCAACCTAGTAATTGCCAATTTCCGAAATGAAAACATTTCAAGATCTAGCGATTAATTAGAAAGTCTACTCATTAGGCGACACGGCACAAGTTTTGGGGGGGGGGGGGGGGGGCCACCAGGAAGCCGCGAATTGTGGCAACTTGTGGCAGGCAGGGTTTGAAAAAGCAGGTGACAAAATGCAATACCTAAACACTCTCCACCTGCTTCCACTTGGTGGCACTTGCAACCCCGAAAACCCCCATGGACTGTGCCTGTAAAAACTTCAAAAGCCGTGAAGTACTTGCCACGCGAATCGCAAAATTTAATGACTGGCGCGTGTGTGGCATTCAAGTATTTGTTTACACACCCCAAAGGAGAAACCAAGCAGGGCAGATTTCTGTGTCTTACATTTCGAAGGGCAGTCCTGTCTATAATTAATAGAAACAGAACTTCCTTACAGTCAGGACAGGGCAGGGCAGGCAGCAGGCAGGTTAAGTAAACTCTTCCGGTGCTTGGGCTTGTAAATAATGCTGCATATTAATGACACGATAAAATGAATCGAAGCGGAGGAGAGGAGAAGAGCAGAGAGGAGAAGCATACCCCCAAGAGAGAGTTCGAGTTATGCTTCAATAAATTTAAATCAATTTTTGGTAGCATTAAAAATTACAAAAGAAATAGGGGTTCATTAGAGTATCATCAGAGTTTCAAAAGAGTATCAGCACAGTATCATCAGAGTAAGATTAGAGTATCTTCAGAGTATCATTAGAGTATCATTCGAGTATCTTCAGTATCGTCAGAGTATCAGCAGAGTTTTATCAGAGTATCAGCAGAATATCATCAGACTATCAAAAGAGTATCATTAGAGTATCATCAGAGTATCTTCAGAGTATCATTAGAATATCATCAGAATATCATCCGAGTGTCATCCGAGTATCAAAGTATCAAAAGAGTACCAGCAGAGTATCTTTAGAGTACTACAAATGCCTTAATCCCACAGAAATATCCTCGGCCACAGCAATACAAAACACTTATCCCATTTGCAGAAGTTTTTACACAAAATCACCCATCATCCATCCACGTTTCATCATCCTCAATTATTATCGTACGCATACGGAATGGGCAAAGGCCATAGACCATAGACATTTTTAATTAAATTCAACTTGAAAACTCGTATCAATCAAAATTTAGGCAAAATGATTTTCGGTTTTCGGTTCGATGATGTAAGATTCGTTCGATTCCCCTCAATACCCAAATGACCTCCGAAGGCCAATCAATAGAAATAAACTTTGAACTTTCCTCCCATCGAACTATATCTATGGCCTTTATGTGTGTGTATGTGTGTGTGTGTGTTTGTGTTTCTATGTTTGTGCGGAGCAACAAAAGCAAACAAACTGCTGAGGGGAAAATACTACCATAGAGCAGAGAGGAAAACTTGTAGGAAAATCCAAACTAAAAATGGCAAATGGAATCAAATCAAATAAAGTGAAATAAAAGTTGGGAATAAAATGTGATTATATATTTCGGTGCCGGTGCCCCCGTTTCCCACTGCTCCATCCGCCTCGAACGTGCCCCAAAAACGTAAACTGTCGATGAAATCTCAGACCCTTGGTTGTTGGTTGCATTCAATGGCTGCTGCTGCTGCTGCTGCAAAACACAATGGCGGATGGCTAGGCGAGGATGTGTGAGAAGTGGAAAATTCATTTTCACCCCAAAAAACGGCAAAAATAGAACGGACACAGCAAACAGGCCAAAGAAAGGCACAGAGAGAGAAAATAAGAGAACATAAAAGCAGCAGCAGCAGCAGCGCATATGAACAGGAAAAAATAGCGATAACTCAAATTGAATGCCAATAAAGTAACATATGCGACCCCTCTTCTCCCATACCTCGGGAGCTGTGAGCTGGGAACTGGTAGATGCTTCTCAGATCTGGATCTGGACACTTGAGTGCGTTACGTTGCCTTCAACACTAACAAGGCTCTGGCCCGGAAACGAATTCGAATCGAAATGCCAAGAGCAAAACTAACGAGCTTCTCCGTCTCCCCCTATTTAGCTGCGAGCTGCTCCCCCTCTCCATCACCATCACCATCTCCATCCAAATAAAAAGAAGAAAAAACGTAATGCCTGTCTGAAATAATACGGAATAAGAGCGTACATATGTGGGCCATTTGGCGACGGGCCTGCCTGCCTGCAGCCTGTCCCCTCAAAGGAAGAATAAAGGAAGGTGACGACGACGACGCCGCACCAGCCAAAAAGGACGATAACGAACTGCGAATGAAGGCGACAATCTGCTGGAACTGGTAGCTGGGCAGGGGGTCCTCGTACTGTCAGCTACGTTTCGTTGACAACTATTGACACTAACATGATATTACTTATGCATAACGCCATATGAGCAATGATGAGGCGCAGGGAGGCACGGGCACAGAGGTGCAATTGAAAAGTTACACAAAATCGAAATAACTAAAGAAAAACTACCGAGAATATAATTCGCAGTAAAATTAACCAAAATGCATTCAAATTAAATTCCATTAATAAAATGCAGTAATGGATAAATGCCCATAACTTCCAGTAATATTAATTCTTCATTTTAACTCGTATTAGGCACAGAATTTTCAATAGATTTTATGATTTCTCATACCTAAAATTAATACATTTCATATTTAAAATACATTTTTTTGTATATTTAAATTAAATATTTTCATGTTAATCTTATAATTTTTTTCCTATTTATTGCACTATTTTATATTTAGTTAAATTATGGGCTGTATTGAAAACAGATTTTAATACATTTATTTTTAATTCAAAGTGAATTCTATTTAACTTTATTATGCTTTTATTCAATTTAAATGTGAGTTTTCCTTTTAATATTTAATTTTGTCGTGAGTTCCAAGAGTCGATTCAATGTAGATGCTTATTTTCTGCCTGCTTCACTTTACCAACTTTTGGAACTCCTCTCGCCCAAAACATTGCCACTGCAAAGAAATATAGTTCCCCTAGCTGGACTCTGCTTCTCCATCTGTCTTTCTGTCTCTCTGCCTGTCTGTCTGTATGTCTTTCTTTATACTATAGATGTGTGTGTTGGTCTTTTGTTATTTTTGCATACATCATTTTGAAGGCGTTTTTCAGGCTGTATTTTTCTTGCTCCATCATCCAATGGCTTCGAGACCACGACCTGATCCTGGGGTCGTTCTTTCATGGCTTTGAAATTTTTGTTGTCGAAAACGGCATTCCTATTAACACTCTCGGCCATTTTACACACAAAGGACATTATCATAAGCTTTTTTTTTGCATATCGATGGCATGGCTGTAATATATCTATGGAATATCTATGAAATGTATACGAAATGCGAGTGTGAGTGTCGTTCTATTTTCTCATGACATCTCTCATGTATTTTTCCAGCATTTCAGTTCTGTTTGACTATTTCATTTATTTTGTTTATGCAGAAACTTTTGGGGGCCACCTGAGGGCATTTTCTACCAACAATAATGTTTAGTTTTCTCTGTGTATTTCTTTCTACAATTTCCTACTTTTTTGTTAATCAAATATTTTATCACTTTCTCTATCCCTGCCTCTTTTCCATTCTCTCTCCCTCTCTCTCTTTTGCATAAATCAAATGCTCGTATTTTCTGCTGAAAAATACTTTTTGGCATCAACAAATGGAAAATTGATACAATAATAGATGACTAAAAGTCTTTGGTTTTTTTTTTAAATAATTCATTCTGGGAAATGAGTAATTCAAATTGGCTCTGCTTTTTCGAGCATTAAATGCTTGATAAACGTTTTGTGGATTTAACAATTTTCCTAGACAGAACTTCACTCAGGCATTCACTTCCACTTCCAGCAACAACAATCGCTCGCACCCACAATCGTTCTCAAGGGGGCATTCAGCAAAATAATTTCATATCTACGGAAGTTTGGATACCCTGAAGTTCTAAAATATTTATGGCAAATATATGATATAGTTATCTGACTTAAATGATTTTTTGTAGGCTTATATATGTATGAACCATTAGTTGCTAACGTTTCCTAAAAACAATCTTATCCTAGTAAAACTAGGATGTGCAAATGTACTCACGATCATATACGAATAGCACCATAAAGTGGGCCAAAACGCATCGCGGATACCAAGAAGAAGCGCAAAACCAGCCGAGGGGCTCTGCTGCATCACGCGCAACTCTGCTAACTGAACTGAACTTTCAATCTATCGTTTCTGATCCTTATTCTTTCTCCACTAAAATGTGAACCTTCGCTTTAGAATCATTATACGCCTGCCACCAAGAGCACAACAATATGGGCGCGCCTCTAATGCTCTGGGGGCAAATGTGGAGGCGTGCCACACTAAATGATGCTGAGTGCACATTGCCACAATTCCTAGAGTGTTGCTATTGTTGTTACTATGGCTGTTGCTACTGTTGCGTTTGCCTCTTGGTGGCATAATTTACATGGAAGGCAGTCAGCACTTGAAACAAACCATTGCACAAAGGCCACACACAGCCACTGTAAACCACAGAGAGCCACAGAGGAGCGTGTGTAGCAGCATGAGATAGTTGTAGAACACAACTGTAAGTTTTTTGGGGCAGGGTATGGTGTGTGGGGTAGGGGGTAGGGGGGAGTGCGTGCCTTATGATTAGCGCAATTTAGTGCGGGATGAGCTTGAAGATGCTCGATGCAAGGAGCGTACGAGTGTGCGAGTGTATACGTAATGCCTAATTAGCGTTGAAGCCAAAAAGTTTCCATAGCAATGGCTAACCGCAGGCTGCACAAACAGACAGACAGGGTGGTAAACGGGGGTGGTGGTGGGTGGCACAAACACAAACAGACACAAGGCCAACTCAATGGGGCAACTTCAAGCTGCAAAAATTTGTTTGGCTTTCGGTGCTGTTCTGCTTTATTTTTTGTATCCCAGGCGAAAAGCTGCAGCCGCCTGTGGCAGGTGCTGCAGTAGTGTGGAGAGGGGGTGAGAGCAGATTGGAGGATGGACGACAACTGTTCGTGGCATGCAAAGCGCGATAATTGACCCGCAAGCAAGCGAGTGAGAGGGAATCTCTATGCCACAAGGTTTGCCTCTGCATTTGTGTGGGTATTTCTGTGTGTGCATTTGTATGTGTGCCTGTGTTGGCCATGCAACTGTGCAACAACTTTCGCTTTGATAAAGGACCTTGGCGTCGAGTCGAGTCGCAAGTTCTGAGTCCTTTAAGCGGCATCGGGGCGTGCTTCCAGCGCTACAGAGTGCAGAGTAGAGTACACGGCACACAAACCCACAAAAAATATATAAAATCAGCCAAACCACAAGCATAAATTTTTGTGGCACGCAGAGGGCACCCGCATTGCTGCCCTACGACACCCATTTTTTTTTTTTTTTACCGACTTTAAATCATATTTTATTTGCGGATATTTTTTGGGGTAAATTGAAGAATTTCATCAACTGAAACCAGCAAGAGTTTTCCAATGTTTAAGTCAAAGAAAAATATAAAGAAAGCCTTTAGAAAACCCTAAAGATTGATCATTTTTATGGTAGCTATAGGACTCCAGCAACTCTAGGAAAAAGACAATTTAATACCCTTTTTGTGTGTTTGTAATAAATATAGATAAATATTCACAGGAATATATAGAATTCTCCTGTTTAAATCTGCAAAGATATTCCGAAAAATAAGTCCCCAAAATGCTATGCCACTGAGAGAAAAAAAACACAAACCCATAACCAAATCTCAGTAAAACAAAAAAAACGAAATATACATATATCTTAAAACAATAAAAAGCGTACAAACAAATAACAGCACACAAACGCCCAACTCATTCAAGCGAATTAAGCGAAAATAAAGTTCGCTCCCAAAAAAAAAAGAAAGAAAGAAAGAAAGAAAGAAAGAAAAGAAAGAAATAATAAGAAAGAATAAAACCGAAGAAGTTTCCTTTCTTTGCTGCTACAGCCCTGCTCACGCCCCCCGCTCTACTGACTGCGTGTGAAATCAAAAGGAAAATCGGACTAGATAAAGCCAACAGTGCAGGCCCAGCGGCAAGTCTGGCATGGAAAATGGTACAAGCGAAAAAGGGGGAAATGGAAATTCGGGGAGAAAAGGTTCTCCTCTAAGCGGTCGAGAGTGAAGGGATTTGCTACGAAATTAGCCAAGGCAATTTGCATAAGCAGTAAAACAAAGCAAAAGCTTTGGGTGCCCCCACAAACGAAGAATGTCCTGTAGTAGTCCTCCTGAGCAGCCATAAATGGGCAAGAAAAAGGTTGGTTGGCAAATAAACCATAAGCTGATTTTCACAGATATTTTGTTAACCTAAAATTACTTCATGGAAATTGGCTAAATAAATTCATTGTTTTGGATTCCTGTGTTATAGTGGGATAATCGATTTAGGGAACTAATTAGAAGAGGAGGTGTTTTAGATACCAAGATATTTAAGGTATACAAAGCACCAAAAAACTATTCGGCTCCCAGAATCCAAAAACAAATTACACCGCGCGAAATTTTAAAGTCTTGGAAATGCTTCAATTTTCAAAATTTGCTGTTCCATAATAACTACAGGTGCTAAAGTATTTTCTTGATTTACTTAAATATAATTTAATATTAATATTAATTAATATTTAAAATTGATAATATTTTTTTAATAGAACCCAATATCAAAAACCAACCTCAGTCGTTCTGGAAAATAAATATAGATAGATATGTGCTTGAGAGTCGTTATTCCTTAACTATTCATAGGTTCGTCAAGTCAAATTGTGAATGCCAGAGCATTTTCGTTAATTTGCCAGTGTTTCTTCATGCAAATATAAACAGAATCATTTCCCAAAGTTAATGTATTTCCATACATAATTCAATTAAAAATCTTTTTGTTACCAATATTATTCCACAATAAATATTATTCTCAGTTGTAACCGTTCGCCATCATATTTAATTTAATTCATTAATAATATATTAATAATTAATTCCGCTACCCAATTAAAAACCGCACTTTCGTGTGTAATTCTCATGGGGTAGAGCCCAACAACCTTCTTCTTAACGGACTTTTCCACCGCAACAAATCTCTCTCGCTCGAATCACACATTTCAATTTTGTGAATTGCTCGCAAAACATTTCGAGAACTTTTATTTTATTGTTGGTGGCTTTATTTTATAGAGCCACCATTTTATTAGGCGTAAAAGTAACATTTAAATGTTAACACGCCATTTAAACACACAAATTTACACAGAGAATATTTGCCTACAGTCGACGCCGGCCATCAGGCATTGGGCGTCATGGAAAAGGAGAAAAAAAAAAAAAACGGAGGAAAACCAGAAAACTGTGGCATGCCAACAGGCGCCCGGCATGCGGTTTTTCCGGCTGCTGGGCTGGGCTGGGCTGGGCTGGCAATGGCAGCCGAGAGGACGGCGACGACGGACAGAAAACGGACAGAAAAAAAAAACGACAAAAAAATAGAAAAAGGAAAAAAAAACTTGTCTGAAAATTTATTGACGAAAACAAAGTCAAGTGCTAAGGAAGAGCTCCCCCACCCCCACGCAACGACGGGGCAAGCCACAAGCGAAGGACTACCACTCTCGCATCAGATTGCATGCCCATGGATCCATGGGGTCCATCCTTCCATGTGTTTACGAGCTGGCGATAAGCTTAAGGAGGGCCCAACTGCTGGCCAACTCCACATTAAGTATGCCACACGTTGCCCACTGCAATGTCGCCACCGACCACAGCAGCAGCAGCAGGAGGAGCAGCGGCAGATCCAACTATAAATCTATCATGTTTACGCTGAAGCTTGACGAGCTCAGGCCGCAGAGGATGAGCCTGGAATCTTGGGGAATCCCCCATGGTACTGGCAGCAGCAGCAGCACCCAAAGACATGTACACTGGGCGCACAATTTGTTTATGCAAGTCGCAAAGTGGTGGGGCAGGCGGCAGGCAGGCAGCCCGCTTGAGGGCAAAACGTTGCTTGAATTATGGCTTTGTTTATCCCAAGTCGCACCAGTGGAAGAAGAAAATACTCCGTACGAATGCCATCCATGCTGAAGGGTTCAGAAGTTTTCCGCCAACGCAGACAAAACAAAAGGAAGTGAGCGGGAGACAGAGAGAGAGGAGAGTCGCCCGCCCAAAGGGAAAACTTTGGAAAACGCACAATGCAACGTCCCATGTCCATATCCATTGGGGGCGACTGGAGCACTTGGGCCTTTATCTGTGGCTCCGATTGTGATGGCTGGGGGAGGGACGGCGTGGAGGGGCGTGATGTGTTATGGCATCGTAGCAATTGATTTTATTTGCCTCACTTATTGATATCGCGTGTTATTTTGATTTTATTAGTGGGTTTCCCTCCGCCCCCCGTCAGCCGTACTTTCTTTCCGTCACAAAAAAGGGGACAAAACACATTCCATTTTGGTTACCAATTTTCATTTGCAGTTGGGAGTTTTTCTTTATTGAGGTTTTCCTTTTGTGGATTTCCCCACATGTTCCGGCCACAAAAAGGCCATTTCCTGGCTGATTTCAGATGATATTCTTTTACTTTTATTGAAGGAAATGTTTGAGCAGATTCATAGAACGGGTAAATGTTGGAAGGAGCTGCCTTAAATGTTGTCTGATTTAATTCGAGAATTATTTCTTTTTCCATGCAATTTATGTTGATTTAAATCGCCCAAAAATCATCCCCAATCTATCCATTAAATTTAATACGATTCACCCCTTTTTTTTACGCATAAATATTCATTCATTTACCAAAGCCCCCGACTTTTGTTGACTGTTGTATTGAAACTGAATTTACATTTTTATTCGCCATTCATTTATTTATAAACTTGTTGCTCCTTTGCTAAACTTTTGGACACCCTGCTTCGACAGCTCACAGGAAAGAAACTCCGAAATAGCTTATTGATTTCGTGGCCTTTTTCGCAAACAGTTTGACACTTTGGTTTTGGCACTTTGACAAGCGGCGCACGGCTGAAAAAAGTTGCACCTGAAATATTTATGAAAATGTTTCTGACACGTTTTTAATAAGGTTGGTTCTTCTTTACTTTCTTCCTCCCCCGCCAAAAAAACTTCTGCCTCAGAGTTCACCTTCAGTGGCTGCTGTTGCTGCTGTTGCTGCTGCTATATTTGTGGCTCTGTTGCTGTTGCTGGGGCACTGACTGACATTCCCTGGTGCTGGCTGTTTGGCTGTTTGGCTGCTGGCTGAGCTGCGTTTGACAATTCGTGTTGTTAATTTAATTAAAATCAGCGGCTGCGGTGGCGAAAGGCATCGCGACAAGGCCAAAGCCCCCCCAGACCCAAGATCCATTCGTGTGTTTGGCAGGCAGGCGGCTGCTTCTACAAAATTTTCCACGAAAAAAAACACCAACCAAGTGAGCAAAACGGCAATGGCAATCATCTGTGGTGCAGTGTGGTTGAGAAAGGTCGACGGTGGAGGTGCCACTGCCAGTGCCAGTGCCAGTGCCAAAGCCAGTAACAGTGGCAACGGTGGCACGTTCACCAAGTGGCCTGTTAATTAACCAAAATGATGCTATGATGCCCTATGTATATGGAGTGGGGCTCTGTGGGCAAGGTCCTTCTATGAAAATTGCAAAGTGGTCATTATGTAAGAAACTCATTAGCCAAGTTATCTAAACGAATGTATAGAGTAGGCGGGAAAGGATTTTAGAATATATTTATATACACAGGTATTTATATAATTAACTACACATAAATAGCGGGAGGGGGAGGTCATTGCCAAGAAGAAAGCCAGACTATATGAAATCGGTCAAGTTGTGTAAAGACCTTGAAGGTCTTTTGAAAAGTAAATCGTTTTTAGGTTGAGTGTTAATATACATGCATACATTACCATGAGTACTTAAAGAACCAGTTGAATTATACTAGCCCTGTGGTACGTAAATATATGGTAAATGAATCGTATTCATTTTAGAGAGGATATTTTTACTTCCTATCAGAACTCAGATATTTAACAAAACAGATGCATTAAATGTATTCAGTATTTTTCTAGGATTTCTACGCTTTCTACACTCTTAGTGTTCAACATTTTAACAAACGCCCTCATTTGATTAACTTAAAGAGTTTCAAAGAACGTTGTGATATTATCAGTTTGTATACCCGTAAAGAGTTAAGGGGTATATTCGATTTGTGGTAAAAGTAAATATATATGTTGGGGGCAGCTGCACCCCCTCCCCCTTCAAAATAATTTTTAGTTGAATATACATTGGACTTTTTTTTGCTTCAGTAATTAAATATTATTTGCCACCCCCCCCCCCCCCCCCCCCACACTTCGCGAAATCCTGGAATTTTGGGTTTGGCGTACGAATAGCAAACACAGCTGCCTCGTTTTGTGATGTTTAAACTTCATTGTTTGCCTGTTTTTAAAGCCATCAATTCTTTGAAATATATTTTGATAATTTATCGAAGGTTGCTATAAAAGTTTTGCAAAAATAAACATTCTTAACAATGGATGGATGCCATATAGCCAACACAACTGATGAACTTCGAATGGGAAATGGATCATACATAAAGACATTTTGCATTATCTATCCATGACCAAGATTCTTGTATTCAAATTGAAAGATAGTAGCACTTAATGTGATTAGCCCAAGAATCATATCATCGAGTTAGAAGATTGTTCAACTTTTTAGGCGACCCTTCATTGATAAACACTCGTGCGAAATCGATATCATAAAATCGATAACTAAAAAGAAAGTGGGCGATAAGAAAATTTAAGATAAGAAAAAGATATAAAAGCCGAAATTCCATGGCACTCTCCAGTCAGTTTTCAGCTGTTTATAATGCAGTCAACGTGGATCTACGGATTGTTGGTGTTTTTCCTCTGCAAAAGCGCAGGATTGGCGGATGTTGCAGGGGTAAAGTTTCGAGTGTACTCTTAAAATAGAAATAAGGAAATAGCTAAGAAAAATCTTCTTACAGCGTGTCATAAGTGGAACGGACAGTACTTATATTCAAGAATTGTCTTGGGATAATCCGTATAGCCGCTGTCCTATTAATCCCAGTGCCCATGGTATATATACCATACAGGTAGGGGCCCTAGACCCCTTCCCAGTGTCCTGCGATGCAAAGATTGCGGGTCCTGGGTGGACTGTGATCGCCCGTCGAACAAATGGAGAACGCAACTTTTATCGAAGCTGGATGGACTGCAAGAGAGGATTTGGTGACATCACAGGCGAGTTCTTCATAGGATTGGATAAGCTGCATGCCATAACAAAGTCACAGACCCATGAGCTTTACGTACACCTGGAGGACTTCGATGGGGAAACGAGATATGCCCAATACGATGAGTTCTACATTGAAAATGAAAATGAGCTCTATCGAATGTCCAAGTTGGGCGACTTCACTGGCGATGCGGGCAATGCAATAATTTATGGCAAGAATCAGAAATTTACCACCTTCGACAGGGACAACGATGCACATGGGAAAGTTAACTGTGCGGTCGACCACGGTGGTCCCTGGTGGCACAGAACTTGTAACGAAAGGTATGTCTGTACATTTTCTATTTAAATGATTGTTTCTAATCGCATAATTTCAGTAACCTTTTCGCCATGTATGTGAATGGTACCGTACCGTCCAGCATGGAATACAAGGGAATGTTTTGGAAACAATGGCGCGGATTTTCCTATTCCTATAAAACAGTTCAAATGATGGTTCGTCCAAAGTGCTCTTGCTCTCTTAGGAAATAAAATAAATATTAAACTACATACAACGTATTCCAATGATTTCGTATAAAAATACAAGTCACGAAGAAAGTTGTTTGTTCTGGTTATATTTCTTTGTTCTGTACTCTACGTGCCTTATAAATATAACCTGTTGAGCTCAATTGTTGTTCAATTAAATACGAAAATGTGTAACCTTTGGAAACCTATTTGAACAATCCTCGTCTACAATTTACTCTTCTCTGACCGTTTATTCCACAGCCCCTTCCAGTTCCATGTATGAAATATATAAAATGTATGCATAAGTATATATGGAAATATCCTTCCATTATTTTGCATTAGTCCCGCCATAGCTAAATCCTCATTTCGTTGCTGTTGCATAGTGCTGTATATAATCCTTGGATCCATAAATCTTTACTGTCATATTAATGTTCCTTTGCTCAGCGCTCGTCACCTTCGTTTTGGAGGAACACAGACAGTAGGTCATAAAACGTTCTGATTCAATCTCGTCAAGCGCTCTTTTGGCGCCTCGCCTCGCCACATCACGCTGTCTGCTCGTTCGCAGATGCTACACATCATGTGGCAGATCCTTCATATTCTCCTGCTCTTAACTTTATTAAGCGGCAGCCAAATGATTTAACTTCAGCCAGACGACGGACGCCTTCGTCTTTCTCAATGTTTCTGTCTCTTTTTTTTTTTTGCTCTTTCGCTCACTTTTGCTCCTTTTATATGCTTCTCTTTTGCTCTCCTGCTTGTTCAGCTGTGTATGTGTGTGTGTGTGTGTGTGTGTGTGCATGACATTACGTAAACAATTACAAAACAGCAACAACAACTAAACGACAGTGATGATGAGACGCGCAGGAAAAGTCAAAGTTGAAACAGGGGAAAATCGAGAATGTCACTCGGGAAAAATCAAATTTGTCAAAATCTTACATACATATGTATATGTGGATGTGTGTGTCTACTATATATGTACATTAGACTGGGCCAAAAAAATTTTTTCCCGAAATTCAAACGGGACACCCCCTAGTTTTGTTACCCTAAATATATTAGTAATTTACATGTTTTTTTTTATTTTTTAGAGGTACTACCGAATTTCAAAAAATTTTTAAACAAGAACTTTTTAAACAAACTTTTTTTTTGTAATAATTTCGAAAATGCGCTGAAATCTGTTGCATATATATTAATACCATTATTATCGGCATTAGTCAGTTATTGGAACCCAAAAAACCTGCACAAGTTTTTCCGAACATGTTAACTAAATATATGAAACTACGCTGAACTTCCTGATTTGTACCAATAGCTAATTTTTTTACGTTAACTAAAAAAAATAAATAAAAGCACCTTATTATCAATATTAACTAGTTTCTAAGTTTCAATATTATTTGAAAAAACCGACGAATTAATTTTTTTTTTCCATAGTCAACAAAAAGTTTATTTTCTATTCGTGGTAGCAACCCCTTAACATTAAACTAAAAATTAAAAAAAAATGGTATAATTTTATTAAATAACAAAGAACAGAACTGGGGGTGTCCCTTTCAAAAAACAAAAACAAAATTGTTGATCCAATTTTGGCCCAGCCTAATGTACATATATGCAGAGAAATTAATAAACAAAATATTAACATTTTTAATAATTTTAATAATAATTATAATAATATTTCTAATAGTTTTACCGCGGTGTATAGGGCCATAAGCAGTACTTTAATCAGAGAGTACTACCATTTTTCTCAGTGTATATTTAGGTTATCTGTGTGCGTGTGGGCGTGTTATTCAGGACAATAAAAATTACACTTAATTTGGTATTTAAGTGGCGACACACAATCACAACAACCAAGAAGCAAGCACACACCAAAAGTGTTTTTCCCCGACAACAAAAAATTGTGGAAAAACCATAAAAAGCCATTGTACATTCCCGTTCACCCCCAAGTGTTCCAAGAGTTGGTTGAGTGTTAAGTATCATTATGTAATGTCACATTTAAACAAAGGAAATGCCCTGCCCTGCCCCCTCGCCATCAGAGTGTTTCGAATGTGTGTGTGAGACATTTGTTGACGTGTGAAAAAAGGGAATGAAAGGAAAACCCAAGTCAAAGTCAAAGGAAACTCAAGAAATGACTCAGAGAGTCAAGTGATTGTTGTTGAAACTATTCGTTTAACATGGCAAGGGAAATACTTAGCTAGCTAGAGATGCCCTTAAGGGCTAGGAATGGTGAATGGGCAAGGGAGACATCCCATTATAAGGCCAGATGACAGATAAAGCACACAAAACACAATGAGTTATTTCCATAAGAGCAGAAGATCATTTGTCAGCCGAAAGTCGTCTTTGGCTAATCTGCTCCGATAAATACACTTTAAAGCCACTTTGGGGGTTAGTTTCAGATATCCTTTAAAAATAGATTCGTTAGAGTAGGCTAATCCCTTTAAGATTTGTGTGTACCTAAATGGGTACCTAAATATGCAACAAAACTACATACATATGTACATATGCCATTCAATCACAACCTTTTCTCAGCAACAGCAAAGCTAATTTGGAATTAAAACTAGAAAACTATTATAGAGAAAAATTCCCGCTACTCCGTATGGAGGGAAATGATTCCCTTTTTTCCTACCCACACATAAACTTGATTTATGTGAAACCTAAAAATATACATAAGTATACCGCCTGTGGAACTAAATATCACAAAAAAAAACTAAATATAGCAGAGAATTAAACATAATATAAATAGATATAGCTATCAAATAAAATCTGCATTAAATTACCCATGAGAATAATACTTCAAAATTGTTCTTAAATATAATTGAATTTAATATTTCCCTGATCCGAAAGGATCATACACAGCAGACAGCAGACCTTCGCATCTTCCATATATCATTCCATTTGATGGTGTGGCACTCTTGCTGCTTCGTTAAAATCTCTTGGCCTTTTAAAGGACATTCCCTCAGACCGCTCACATTCTGATTTACTATAAAAGGGGATTCCAAGCAATAAAAAATAAAATGATTTTTCGCTTCGCTTCATCGCTTAATGGGTAAATGGGTGAATGCGGGAATGGGAATGGGCATGGGCATGGGGAATGTGGGGCGTGGTCGTCTGTTGGGCATTCCCCGTGCTGCTTATCTGCCTTGATTAGCAATTAGCACGTGTCCGTGTCCGTGTCTTCTGTGGCCCAACGGGCAGCAACAGCAACAGCATTGAGTTATTATGGCGAAGGTCAGGCCATGGCCGAGGCCAATGTCCAGATGGGCAGCGGCCCGTCAGAGCAACATCCCGCATGGGCGTCGAGAGTCGGCCGTCGGGCGTCATGGGGAGCTTCCGAGATTAATGATGTTGCCCCGAGTGGTGGCAGCGGCGGCTACCCGTAAGCGTTAAGGATATGGGAAACCCATTTCTTCTACGGTTAGGATTTGTATTTGGGACCCCCATACGCGCGCT
Organism: Drosophila subsilvestris; assembly: GCA_035043285.1. Taxonomy (NCBI): domain Eukaryota; kingdom Metazoa; phylum Arthropoda; class Insecta; order Diptera; family Drosophilidae; genus Drosophila; species Drosophila subsilvestris. The sequence goes on from JAWNNB010001719.1 coordinate 96,431, forward strand.
ATCTCTCTCTCTCTCTCTTTCTCTCTTGCTTCCTCGCTCCGTGTGTGCAGTCGCATAAATCAAGGAGATTATCAGGTAGCGATAGTCGCAGCAAAGGGATTTGCATATGAAATTTAGTTGACAGCAGTCTTATTTTTTTTTCGTCGTCCCATACCCTTACAGACATACGCTACAAATGAGTCTCGTTAGAGCGTGTGTCCTGGCGGCATGTCCTGCACGAGGATGCATCCAATTAGTAGACCATTCAATGGGGGTGGCAAAGCAAGGGCATAGTATCATGGGAATAACTGATGGATGGAGGGTAACGTTTATGATTTCATATAAATTTATGTATACGTCATTTCTTTTATTTTATTACTCGTAAGTTATTCCTTAGATTGGAATAGATTTTGCAATATATTAATATAAACCTACCTAATTGAGACACTTAACTCGTGCCTTCACTTGGACATAAATGTTATGACTGCTTCATCGTGAGCTTCTTTTTACCCCACAAACAATCATAATTAGTATACACTTGAGAATATTTATCGCTCCCTTCAGTGCCATGCCCGTAAAATGATTCCAAGTTGATCTCCTTGCCCGAAGCTAAATCAAAATCGCACCAAGACTAAAAACTTTGCTAGCTAATAAATGGCATGGAAAAGTTTTCGGTTCGCTCGTTTGTCATTTTCCTGGTTAACTGCGACCCGACCCCAAAGAGGCAGAGACAGACGAACGAGAGGGTGTCCAAGAATAATTGTTAATTTGTTTTGTGGCACCGAAAAGAGTCCCCCACCAGGAAGAATGTTGGCTGCTCTGACAGCAATAAAATTTATTTAAGTGGCCTCATAATTGTTAACAACAAGAAGAACAAATATAATAATAAAAGCCAAACAAAAGGCAGCTGCAAGGGAAATGAGCAATTATTAAGCCATGAAAAATGTAAAAACCTCCAGCAACAGCAACAACAACAGCAGGCGTCATAATAAAGTTATTATCCGAGAGACAGAGAACGCGAGGAGAGAGAGAGAGCGAGCGAGCGTGCTGAGCGAGTTGGCATTTGGTGGGGCCTCGCAGGCTGAGCAGAGATACGCAAAATACTCAACAATGAAAATATTAATAACGTTAATGAAATTCTCATTTGCTTGGGCGGCAAAAAGCACAGGCATGGATGGGGTAGGGCAGGGCAGGGCAGGGCAGTGCAGTGCTGGGATAATAATGTTAATGAGAGAAGGACTCGGTGACGGCGGGGGCGTGTTTGGAGGCGACAAGTGACATGCCAAGGGTTAAGTTAATGCCTCGCAAAGCACAAGGTACATTTAATGGAAGGTGAGGCAGCTGCAAAAGTGCTTGAGTTGTGGCTTAAGCATGCGGCATGTGGCGCAGCACTACGATATCTTTTCGATCGTCGCTGCTTGAAAGCTGCCACTGGCTTACCTACTTTTTGGAAAACCTTGGCCAGGCTTTCTTTCGCCCTCTTGTACGCTCACTCTCTCCCTCCCTACCTCTCTCGTTCCTTCTTGACAGGCAAAACAAATATTTGCCCCGCTAAGTAGGCAGCAAAAAAAAACTTTAAATGCCTTTGTGTGTGTGTGCGATTGTGGGGGCGTGTTCTTATATGTGTGTGTAAGTCTGTGTGTGCTTCTATGTTTGCTTGTGTGCGTGCTTGCGGTCAGTGGCAACATGATTTTTTGTGTGTGTGTTTTTTTTCGTATAATAAACTTAATGAATTTGTCATGAGACTTTGATGACTTTTAAGTACCAGAACTTTGTTTGCCAGTGTCCTGCCCGTCAGCAGTGTGCAAATTAAATGCATACCATTATTAAATTGGTTTATTTTATCACATGAAAATTGTGTGTGTGTGGTCTGTGGCACAGAGCAGAAATCATAAGAAAATATAATAAGAATCTATATAATTCTATTCAAATCAAGAACCATTTATTTAAGTGTAAATTATTATTGTTAGCTGTACGCAGTATTGAGCACTATTTAAATATAGATAATTACATATTTTATTTATTTATTTATTCGCTGGAAAGACAGAAAATTTCTTGAATTTCCCATGAATTTTCTACTATTTTTTGTTTATTTTTTAATTCTATGCAAAAACCGATTGCTATTTCGCCCCATTAATTAAACACTTGAAGCACTCCCAGTCCCACAATCAATCAGACATAATTCATTCAATCGAATTTTAAATATGGATGATTAAAGCATAATTAAATTTTTGCAATTTCGAGTTCGAGTCTAAGTAGATTACAGCTATGTTAATTGGCCTGGAAAAATTGCAGCTACATATTTGTGGGTATTTAAAGTGTATTTAGTTGATTTACGCGTACAACCGATACGAACCGTGATCCTTTATTGTTAATCTACGGCTTTAAAAGTCTCATCATCTAGTTATGCATTTAAAATACACATATCGTTCCGATTGGGATTCAGTCCGTCAGCCACATATCCAAAGCCATTCCCATGTCACATTTTAATTGCCCTGACGCTGTCAGCGCTCCTCCCACATGGGCCCCCACACACAGAGCAGCCATTAATTTAGTTAGTTCGCTTCCTGGCCCGACCCCTCACCAGTACACAGTACGAGTGTTGCCCCCATCCACAGCCACACCGCCGGAATGTCATGCAACATGTTAAATAACAAGTGATTTACATTTTTTGTTTTTTATACATTACATACATTCTTTTTGGCCAGCATTCCGCACACGTGCTGGCCATGATTGTAATGCAATTAAATGAATAATTAAATATAATATGCCGCAGGACACATTTGTCCAGCAATGTCCGAAATCAGAAATGGAATACCCAACAGTCTGCGAATATCTTTGCCGTGGAATTCTGGTATTTATCCATAAATAAAATCGATACATTAATGCAACTATCTCTGGGAAAAGGCCACATCATATTCAGAGATATTTTTAATATTTTAATAATATTTGTAATGCAACCAAACAAATGAACATGTATTGATTTTGGGAATAGATTGTTGATCCACAGATGGAATATATGTAAGTATGTATATAGTTTTAGGTGTTGCAAATATCAGGTGTATGTGTGGTTAGGCCAGAGGGGAATCACAATACACATTTACCTCTTCCTTTGTATTTCTATGCTTAGAGTGCCTCAGTGTGCTGTTGTTTCTTTGAATTACTTAAAACTAGACATCTTTACGATCCCCATCCTGATGTTTGGCCAAAGCCACAGGCGGAGGCAGCACCAGTGGTGGTAGCTTGACGAACTCCAGCTTGAAATCCTTAAACAGACTGCGTGCCAGATAAAGAAACGGTCCATTAATATTGCTATTCGTCTTGACCGATATTTCGCTATAAATGCGGTCCTCCGGCTCGGTACCACCGCCCAAAAAGCTTTCTGGCTTCAATTCGAATTGGAAGTCAGCCTTGATATCCGCCTTGTTTCCACAGATGGCTATTGGAACATCTGCACAGAACTTTTCCATCATAACAGCGTAGTTGGGAAATGTGTCGAAGGCATCCACCGCGGCCAGGTCGAACATCAAGATCGAGCAGTCGCTGTTCTTGTAGAAATCAACCGGATAGCGCTCCAGCTCCTTATCCTCCTTGCCCCAGTCCCACACATCGAATCGAATAGGTCCGCGCGTGGTGCTGAACATTAGCGTGTCCACGTTGGTTTCATACTTGTCCGTGGGGACATACTCCTTCTTGAATTCTCCAAGCAGATGGCGTCTTAAAAACGTGGTCTTGCCACAGTTTGCGTCGCCCATAATAATACACTTGTAGGTGGGCATATTCATGGCCTGAGTGGAGTATTATTTTAAAGAGTAATTTCTTTAATTGCGAATCTCCGTAATTTCACTCACCACAAAAACTATATCGAAGAATTTTTTAGAATTTCCGAATTATTTTCTAGTGTCTCCGACACTTACTTTATAGTGTTGTACAACTACAAATGCTAGAGATGGTAGTGATGGTGAGGCACTGCCAACTTAACTTGCATTAATCAGCTGGCAGTACCGATATATTTAACTGATATATTTTGAAATGTTTTGCTCAAGGTCTTAAAACTCTCCCCAAAATTATCTTCTACCAAAGAGTTAATAAACTATTTCTATGAAAATGAAAATTACTTACCATTATTGAGGGTTGAACCGCCAACGCTGACGCCGTTTCCCTCGCTGCCAGTATCGGTGCTCAAAGCCATCGTTGAGGCCAATAGGCAGGCCAGAACCACCGCGAGGTGCATTAGAAATATTGCAAATTGATTAAACATGTTGGTTAAACGGTATATGGATTACACTTTGTTTCGAACGTTTTGTTTGCCTTATCAATTATGCAAGAAAACGGTTTTAATTAATTAGTGCCACGGCAATGCAATTTTTGTTATCATTATTTTTTTTTAATATTAATATTTATTTTCTTTACTATTCCTTTTTTTAATTGAAATCGCTGCACAGTTTTTGTAACCTGATTGTTTAATGCTGTTTATGTTTTTATTATTTTTTAAAATGCTGCACATTTAATTGGAATACACGGGCTTTTTGCATGGATTATTTTCCTGAAATGTAAGGGAAAAATTATGAATTGAAATGCCATCATTAATCACTGACTGAAACATAAATTTAAAGGGAAAACAACATTAAACGAGACGCGTGGTCCAATTTGCTTATAGATTTATATATGTACATATGTATGTATTGTATTTAAAGGCAGACTCTGCTGATTTATTTGATACCCGAACCCCAACACAGACGCCGCCCCAGACGACGGCAGACATTCAGTTCCCAGTTCCCAGTCTGGTTATGAGGGGGGCTGTGTAAATTCTTGATTGAATTTCGCCTGACGTAAGCGGATTAAAAATAAATTCTATGAGAAAGCATAAAACAACACACAACAAAACAGAAAAAAAAGAAAGAAAGAAAGAAAAGGGAGATATGGCGGTCAAGTCATAAAAACGCAGCAGAAAAAAAGGACAAGCGTTGCCTACAAATTGGCCAGCATGAGACAGATAAAAAACGTCGCTCATTTGGGGAGCAGGACAAAAAAAATACAACAAAGCTATAACGAAAAATTGATTAATAACCAAAATGCCTTTAACTATTTTACACACATTAAACGCACTGTACAATTAGTATGTTTCCAATATGTATTCAACAATTTCAAAAGCAATTTATTTATTTAAGCTTTAATTTAACAATTAACCGGTTTTCCGTCAAGTGCCCCTCCGCTTTTGAATTGAAATTCAACCCACAATTGATATCTCATGCCTCAAGTCCCCATCGCCTTAATTAAAACCTAATCAGATACTCCATTAAACGTGGCTCAGACAGAGAACAGTATTAAAAACCCAAGACCCCCCACGTCGCCCATACAGAAACTGGTCTAAACCGCTTAGGGGAGACAGAGACTTGATAGTCAAACATAACACTGCAAAAAACAAGGCGTTTGAAGTGTATTAAAATACATGAAAAATGTGAAAAGACAATATTTAAAATGTGACCACATTTCAGGGTGTTTTTCAAAGACTATAAAGTCATCTCATACATCTGATTGAAAGGTTGTGAATTCTACGATTGCAAATTCAAACTAGAATTTTTATTTTTCTGGTTCATACAGCAAGATTTTTCCTTGAGGTATTCATTATGTGCTGCTCACACAGTCATTGAAATAAGCTACTGAAATTGAACAAAACAATTTTTGTGGGCTGCCAGCTGATTAATGCAAGCTAAGTTGGCAGCGCCTCACCATCACTACCATCACTAGCATTTGTAGTTGTACAACACTATAAAGTAAGCGTCGGAGATACTGGAAAATAATTCGTAAAATTCGAGAAGCTTTACTATTTTACGAATCAGTTTTTGTGCTGAGTGCAATTACGGAGATTCGCAATTAAAGAAATTACTCTGTAAAATTATACTTCACACAGGCGTACCCCATTCTGTAACTATCAATATGCTTAATTACAAGTGTATTATTATGGGCGACGCAAACTGTGGAGGACCGCATTTATAGCGAAATATCGATCAAGACGAATGGCAATATTAATGGACCGTTTCTTTATCTGGCACGGGAGCGTACCCCTGCGGCGGCACTCAAAGCATAGAGATACACAGGAAGAGGTATATGTGTATTTTCCTCAATTCGCTGTGGGAGGAAATGATTCCCCTCTGGCCTAACCACACATACACCAGATATTTGCAACACCAAAAAACTAAATACAAACATATATTCCATCTGTGGATCAACAATCTATTCCCAAAATCAATACATTTTCATTTGTTTGGTTGCATTACAAAAATATTAAAAATATCTCTGAAAATTAACTGGCATTAAGCTTTGAAAACTTGTGTATGAAAGTTCCCGTTTTTTTTTTGCAGTGCCATTGGCATCACCATCATCATCAGCTTCTGTATCAGCATCAGCAGCTGCCCATCCTCCTGCTCTTCTGTGGTTATCTGTGGCTGCATGTATGTAGATTCTTTTTCCTTTCTGTTTGCCTTCTAGTCTTCCTGGTTGTGTCATAAGCGCAAAGCAATTTGCTCTGTCAGCTGTTGTTTTACACACCCAGTTCCCCCATCTCTATCTCTCTCTATCCCCGTATCCGTGCAGAGTCTATCTCCGGTTCTTGGATCGGCACCATCTCCTGCTTCGCCTGCTCTTTCTCCTTCTTCAATCTCTCCTTCATTGTATTGCAATATGAATGCATTTCAATTAGAATGCTTCCTTCGGGTCCAGCTGTTGTGGATTTGCCGTTTCGTTCAGTCAAAGTTATTGAAAACCATTTGTGAACTTAATTGATTTCCTCGTTTTGTGGACATTTAAAGGGAGGGGGGGTGGAGGTGAGGTGTGACATCTCTATCGACCGCCGCGACTTTTTAGCCTTGCAGATGATCCTTCACAAAAGGCGATGAGCCCCCACACACAATGTTTGGCATCTCTATTAGCTGAAGTAGTAGCTCGCACAACTCTCTCTCTCTCTCTCGCGATGTCTATGCATATTTCACAATATTTCTTCTTTTTTTCATGCCCCAACGATTTGGAACAAGGCCCCGCACACACACACATCTAGAGGTACTCCCAAAAACAACACCCCTCCCTCTATGTGTTTTTTTCGCATGCAAAAAACTAGAAGAACAAAAAAAAAGTAAAGCAAAAAAATGCTTTTTGTATTATTGCCAAAAGTTATTATGGCGGGTGGAGCATTCCAATTTTGTTTTGTTTCCTGCCTCCCCCTCACTGGCTCTTATCCCTACCCGTCCCTCATCCTCTCTGTATATCTACAGCTCCATCTGCATCCCCCGCCCGCCTCTCTCCAACGCGTTGCGGTGCATACTTTGCGGTTGACTGGAAAAGTTTTTGCCTTTCCACGAAATAAGGAATGTTGATGTCACGGTGGCGTTTGCTGCCCCCCTCAAAGTCGAGTCTTTTGCAAAATTTCGCGGAATTCTTATTGGAAAAATGGAAAATTTACGCTTATATTTTCATTTGTCAGGAGTTTAATTGTGCTTCATTGAATCATTGTTGGGGCTACATTAATACTATTAACATATGTACATATGTATGTATGTATGTACTGATATGTAAATCTCATCCATTATTCATTTATATATTATGCAGTTTGTGTACTTAAAGTTTTCAGCATTTTAATTGCTAGAATTAATTTGTACGCATGATATACATTTTTGAGGTTCCTTAAATATACTCACAGATGTGACTATTCGTTTCTCCCATTACATGCAGCTCTTGTTAAAATTTCTGCTACTGCAAATACATTTTGCATTGGCTTCTTCTATGGCTTAATTTATTTATTATTTAATTTTTAATCTGTACTTAAAATACATTTTTTTCTCTTATATTTCAGTTGCTTAAAATGCTTTAATGATGCAACAATTGGTAAGTGAGTAAATCAAACTTTTACCCTATGTTCTACGTGTCAAATATTCTGCCTAAAAAAATCCCTAAAAAGGGTATTCGTATATTCAATTCTTGGAAAACTAAAAAACCATCAGCCAGTGGTTGCCAGTAGTTTTGCTCTGCTCTTAAAGCGTTTGATTTTTGCAATCTAGCTAATAGCGAAAAGTCAACACTGCCGACGGCGGCTTTGATTCCCAATGACAGTGAGTAATGTTTGTTTTATTTCACTTTTATTTTTTTAACTCCGCTAGTATTTTGTGTGTGTGTGTGTGTGTGTCTGCAAGAGAGGGTAATGGGCAATATCTTGACTCTGCAACGGTCTCATCCTGACGGTTTCGTTCATTTAAATCAATATTAATAGCAATGTTTACGCCCCGCAGGCTGTGAGGATGGTGCCAGTGGTGGTACCTTTTGCAGTCTCCTGCAATCTACTGCTCTTCCTGATGAGTACAGACAAAAAAATTAAGGAAGAAATGCACGCACGAATGCGCTGTATCCTACTGAATGACGGTTGCTATACTCCTGCTGCTAAGACTCCTCCTACTACGACTCCTGTTCTGCTGTCTGCTGTACTCCTCCATCTGTGACTCCTGCTTCGACGATGACTCTTACACGGAGTCTCCCACGAAGCAGTCATTCGCTTGTGCATAATAAATCAATTTACATTTTCTCTCGCCACACGCAAAAATGAAATGCAAATAATGGCAACAAACCCCGAGGATGGTGGATGGAGGATGGAGCCAGGGAGTACGAATCCTGGCTCTGATGGGGTGACATGGGGGCAGTAAATGACAGATGTAGGAATGGGTGAAACACTTTTCACCGCAGAGATTTACGCGCACTTAAATCACAGCCAACAGAATTGATCACCATCAATGAAACAGCTGTAAGAATGGGTAAAAATCAAAAATAACGAGGGGCAAATACGAGTCGATGGGGCAGGGCATGGGTAGGGGAAGGGGAGGGGAATTTCCTTCTTAATTTCCATGGAAATCTTCTTCTCTCTGTTGGCCATTTAGGAACACCGGGAATGATGCACTTAATGAGCATAAAATATGCTAAATACCCAAGGTTTGTTAGTGCCTTCTTGTATCTTCTTTTGCTGCCATCGGAGTCGAGTCGAGTCGTGGGAAATGGCAATAAGCGAATCGCGGGAATTATGCAAAAGAGTGTTGATGTAAATCAACAGTTGCTCGTCTCGTCTCCCCCAACGGCCATATCCATGTCAATGTCCAGGCGCTTAGCTATTAATAAAGGACATTCAGCAGCTGCAACTGCCACTGTCTGCTGTTTGTTTGTCAAGGCGCCAGAGTCTCGAATGAGCCGAGCAAAAAATGCAGGCAAAAGCAGGCGAAAGCAGGAAATGCAGGAAAACACAGCTGCAAGTGGAATTTCCACTGATAAAGTAAATTTAATGATAAGTAATTTAAGGCGGAACAGACAGCAAATTTTTTGCCATTTAATTCGTAATCAGCATAAACAATTTACAAAATATTCAACACAGAATACCACGGAGAATACAAGAGGAATGCATCCGTTTGGAATAAAAATGCAATGGGACACGTCCAGGTTTTGCTTTCCCTTGTTACGGAATTTGTAGGATTTCTGCGTAAATTTCAGACTGAAAATATCACAGATCTCTGATGTATTTCGTATCCAAGCAGCTATCTTTTCTCGTAGATTTTCCAGATTGAATTTTGTACTCCCTTTAATTACAACTTAATCCAGAATATTCGCAGCACTTTGGCTGTCCGCTAGCTGCCCACTTTTAAGCTCTTTAAAATACAGGTATTTCAGGACAGCATTCTCCGGGCTCTGGCCCTATCGCATTTCCACCTGGAAAATGGCCATTAAAGGTAGCTACCTCATTGACAACAAGGCAATTTCTTACTGCATTAAGCACGTTGGGCATGGCAGTGTAAAGCGTAAATGCTTTTGTTAAATAAATATACATATATACCGTAGCCGCCATAAATATACATATATACATATATATATGTTTATATATAGCTATAGGGGGGTGGTACATAAAGAAAGTTTACTTCAATGCTGAGCAGCGTGATTTTTCATGCGCATAGTTCTGCAGACGGTGGAAAACTTTACCCAAAGAGGTTAATACGCTGCATTCAACAGCAAAAAGGGGGGCCAGAGTGGAGAACTTCGCGAAGGGGGAGGGGGGGAGGAAATAGATGGACAGTGAGAGAGAACGGTTTGCTCGATGGAGCTGCAGTTTCTGCTCATCCTGCTCCTTCTGGCAGTGGAAGCGCCGCGCATAAACAACTGAAGAAATGAAGCCAGAGCACAAAAGGCAACATTTTGCAGCTTCTTTTTGGGGGCGGCGGCACACCCGCATAAACCAACAATGCAAGACAGCAAAAGTGTTTAATAACTCAAGGCGGCGGCAAGGCCATAGAAGTGGGTTGAGGGTGGCATTGCGATTGGCTGTGAGAGTGAGAATGAGAGCAGCTGGCCGTAACGCAACCATTAGTGATGGAGCTGGGAGAGGACATGAAATGCTATTTTGTTAGTTGCGTCTATTATCGATGCCAGCAGAGCACAGCAGAGACTATAGACAGCACTTCAATGGGTCTAATGATGGCAAGAAAGTCATTGGTGATCGTTTTTTAATCGGAAGACACAATTATCGATGACATACGAACATAGCAGCATCACAGCATCGATATGTATATCAATTTCAATTTAGCAAGAAGGGATCTTTGATTTTTCAGTTGATTGAAATGGGTTGGATATTTTTTTAATGGATCAATTGGCGATAAAGAGAGGTGCGTTTCGAAGACAGCCACGAACTACGTCGTAATACGAGCCTGGCAAAACTTAGATTTTTAAATTGGGTAAGAAAATAACCCGACAAGCTTCGTTAATCTGCTGATAAGCCAATTGGAATTAATGCATCTCAAAAAAAAATCAAAAAAAAAAATTGAAAAAAATGGATTAAAAAATAGAGCTATCTTTCCAAATATAATTTCATTTGAATTTTCCTTCTTTGAACTCAATAACCATTCGTTCTGTATGAGTTTCAGAATTTTTGAAATGACTGTGGAACTCCACAAAATGTTTTTCTAAATGCGAAATTCACAAATGTACAATTTTCACGGATTTAAAGATGAATATGATTCTGTCTGATCTTGTCCACTGTAATTTTTTCCACACCGGTTATTGAACCCTGATCATGAATAGTATACAAACTACTGGGGATAGTCACAAATGAATCCAATATGTATTCTGCGAATTCCCTTTCCGCTTAATCTTCACGCTATCCGCCATGTGCAAATCTCCCCATTATTTGCGCTAATAACTCACCGTGGCAACAGTATGTCTGGTCTGTGGATTGTGTGCAGTGGGGCTGGGGCTGGCTGCAGCAGTGGTAGACCATCTGGGGGCGAATTGTCAGTAGGAATCAGCAAATCAATTTATAAATAGACCAGCGAGACGACAGAAGAACAACGCCTTTCCATGTATCCTGCTGCTGCTGTTGTTGTTGTTGCTGCTGTTGCTGCTGTCTTCATATTTTTATTTTCAACATAATTTAATTAGTAGAACGATAGACCCAGAGACGCCACCGCCGCGAGCCGGTAAGACGGCGACCTTACCCCAAACACACACAAAAATCAACAACAAGTCGAACAACGTTGCAACAACAATATGGTGGATGGTCGCATTGCCAATTAAAATAAACACTCGCACACAAACGTTGATTAAGACCACAATTTTGTAATTATTAATGGATCAGCGATAATATTATTACAAGCAGCAACCAGGAAAGGTCGTGGTAATGCACGCGAAAGAACTACTAACAGCGATTTAATTGGAGATTTGCGACACGAACGAGAACACGACTGCCGCGCGCAACGGTATATTTGGCACTGAGACACGAATGAACAGAAACGAGCTGCGCAGCAGACACATCAAGTAGCCGAGACACAGCAAGCATCATCCGAAGTGTGGCTACGAGTCGTGTCTGGTCGTCGTCTGGCAGTCAGTCACTTCGGCTCCAGCTCCCAGCCGCCTGTTAAAAAGATAAACAAATGTTGCGGTTGGCCGTGATTTATGTTACATTTATGTACATCTGTTTACAGCGCACATTTAACAGGCACATTCACACCCACATGCTGCTGCTGCTGCTGTTGCTGCTAACAGCTGTTACCATGTCCAATGCAAATGCTTACAGCAGTTTTAGTGTTTGAAACAAATGCGTGGAAATGTTCTCTGACGCGTTTTATGTTTATCATGTGAGATGAATGTGTGAGAAAAGTTAAAGATCAGCCCAACAAACAAACAAAAAAAAAGGGGGGATGCAGCTGTAAGACTAAAGTGTTTTGTGTACGCAAGGAAAAATAATTAAGATGCTGGGATTAAAGCGAAGTCGGAAATTTGGGCATTTCTTGGAAGAGTTTTTCTAACTTTTGTGAATGTTTTGTCTTTGCTTAAAAAATTAAATTTTCTTTCAAAAACTTGTTCAAAAAGGGGACAAATAATGTGTAAGCGCTGAGTGGTTAAAAAATTTCATAGAAATAAAACACACTCGGCCCAACATGTTGTCTTGAATTATAGAACTGTTTGAAGTTCTTATTTATTGACAATATGTCTTCACTTGAAAACTGGAACTAAATAAAATTTTCATAACTTTAAATGAGAGCTTCTGTAAATTGTATGGTGGAACTTCTTTATTATACTTTATTATGCAGGAACACTTAGAACTTCTTAGTTCAATGCATAATCTACATTTGTGTGTATTAAATGGCCTTTAATTCATATAGTTTATATTATGCCCAGCATCTCACTATCATTATCTAGTGGCTCGTCTTATTTTTATTCTATTCTTTTGTCAATCCTTTCTCTACTGTGAAGCTCTTTAAAGAGTTTAAGTACTTTTTTTTTGCATGCAAAACTCTCATATTCCGCAGTTTTGCGATATTGTAATTGGCAAACTAGGCGAAAAACTTCTAAAACATTGTCCCAGAATAAAAATGCTTGATCTACAGCCAATGTAAGCCAAATAAGCCAATGTTAAGTTACTTCCGAAAGAGGTTTTGGCTAGAACAACATTCTTTGACTCGAAGCTAACATTGAGGACTTTGTAGGGGTAGAGCTAGGTAGGAAATATTCTCTTAGCTTTGAAGTGATATTTAACAGCTGAATGTTAGCCCAAAAGCATGCCTCGTTGCCTACTGGTATATTTAACATCACTTATTCAAGTGCAATACCCCTTCAAAACCCAATGCTTACATAGTTACAGTTCTAAGTGCCGCTCTTACAGGCCCCTGTTAACTGCGCACCCTTAAAATATACCGTTATCAACCCCTTAAGCAACGAGTGAAGCTTTATCCGAAAGCTTTCAGCCCAATAAACTTTCCAAGTTCGATTAAAGTTCAATTTAAACTTCCAAACTTGAACGTCCAAGCAACTTGACAGCTCAAAAAAGAAAGCCAAACATCAAAGAGAGAGAGAGCAGCGAGCAGCGAGCAAAGAGCAATGGCAATCAGCTGATTGTCAAAAGTCGCCTCCCCCCCGCCTGCCCTCAGCAGCCAGCTGCCGAGGGAAAACAGTAACTTTGTCGCTTGGCTCCGTTCCGTGCGCCCCCAAATAGTCGTTGGTATCGCCATGGACGCGGGGTGCGTCACCCAGTGACGTCGACTAACGGGGCGCATGCAAAACAGTTACGCGTTGTGTACGAGTGTTCTTTGTGTGTGTTTGTATAGTCGCGGAGTTGCATTGAAAAACGCTTTACAAGAGTCAAAACAATAGCCGAAAAAAAATAACAACGCCAAGCACTACTTAATAGGCCTTGACCCGAAGCAAGGCAAGCGAAGCGGAAAAGGTGGGCACCACCAAAAGGCTGTCGCCGCATCATGAGGCACCACCAATTAACAGCAGCAGCGCCAGCAACAATAACGTGAAAGCTAACAAAGAGGGAAAGGCAGTAAGCAGGAGGGAAGGAACCTGCAGAGAGGTGCTGGTGCTGCTCTGCGGTGTGGCCTACTTTAACGCACCTGCCCTGGAGCCCTGGAGCATGGGTTCATGTCTTGGCAGCTGCGTCACAGCCGCCGCTGACACCAACACCAACACCACCAGCTCCAGCACATCCACAGCATCGTCTTCCTCCACGGCCTCGACGTCCTCCTGTGTGGCAGCAGCGGCAGCTGCTAACAGCTGGCTTTGGTAAGGTCCCTAGGGAGAGGAGATGGAGCAGTTAATTAAAATTTAATTCCGTTGACTTTGCGTAGTACGGGTTGTACCTACCAAAGCACTCGCCAAATCCAATAAGCGAACCCAATCAATACGAGCTTAGGCACAACCCCAAAGAGGGGATGGACACCACGGGAGGGCAGGGTTTGGGGTAACTAATTAGCGCTAGGATTGCTCCATTAATTGCTTGCACGCTTGATGTCCGTCCGAGCGCCTTAGTCGTTGTCCAAATTGCATAAGAAAACATAATTTGCGTGTTGTGGGGGGTACTGGCCGTGGAGCTCCGCTCAATGGAGAAGGGTCAACAGCCTGAAAGTATGCAAGTATGCTCGAGGGCCTGCATGTTGCCACAAATAATGCCACAGACGACGACGACGACGACAGACGACGGGCTTCCACGGATATGTGTGTATTGCACCAGTAAGCGAGGGTTGGTTGTTGGTCCCACATAAACAAGGGGCAAACAAAAGTCACAAGTTAATCAAATCAAGCGAACGTGAACCCTGTACCCTGTACGCTACGCTCCTACTGGTGAAGCAGAACAAGTGCTCGAATTGTGGACATGTTTATCACAACAGATAACAAATTTCTATGAAAGTTTCCATTTGGATTACATGGAAGATCCAACTGACAGAATCTAGACAGAATTAGTATTATTTAGTGGATTATCTAGCGAAAAACAGCCACTGATTGTATGCTAGCCAACACTATCGATCGGTTTACAACACTCTTGATCAATATACAACACTCTTGATCAATATTCAACACTATCGATCGTTACACAGCACCAACGATCATTATACAGCACTAACGATCATTATACAACACTATCGATCGTTACACAGCACTATCGATAATTATACAACACTATCGATCGTTATACAACACTCTCGATCGTTATACAACACCAACAAGCACTGCACATCATCCACCAATCAACCAATCATCCCAAAAACCAATATACCCCTCAATAAATAAGGAACAAGCAACGAAAACAACACCCAACATCGAAGACCACAAAAGGTGCAACGTATGCACTGAAAATACAATTTGCATTTTGCCACTTACAGGCGTCGCCGCAGGCCCAGGGCTAGGCTGGCCAACGACGAGCAGGCGGAACAGGAGCCCGAAACAGAGCTCATATCGAGTGGGGACAGGACGACAGGGGCGGGGCAGCGGTGCCAGCAGCGACGCGGCCTTGTCTATCGCATTCTGAAGTTCAAGAGGAAGCAGCAATGCCCCCAGTTCCTGGACAAGTACTGGGAGCAACAGCCGAGCTATGCGAAGCTACAGAATGACAGGTGCGTGGATGCCACATACACATATGTTTGTGCACCTACAATAAACCAAGCCACAACCCCTTTTTTTTCTGTAGTGCAATATCCGATATACAGCTGCAGAATTTGGACGTTTTCAAGCTGCTCAATGCCCAGGCAACGCCCAGCAAGGAGACTGAGATGCATGGCAACTATCAGCGGATGGCCAGCTCGAGGGCCAGCTCATCGCTAGATCTGGAGTGGGAGCACGAGTACTCACAGCTGCGCAATTACCAGCAGGAGCAGAAGGAGCAAAAGGAACAGCCAGCGGCAGAGAACGAGAACGAGAACACCCCACCGATGGCCGCCAAGCAGCCGCGTTACGCTTCCCTGGACCAGCTAGCGACCGCTGCCTCGATGGCTGCCGGCAGCCATGGACGCCATGGAGCCGCTCGGTATCCGCGTCTGGGCAACCATCGGCATGGCGGCTCCTTTACGCGCACCTCCTGCTGCTCCTCCACACAGAACTCGTGGTCGCACATCTCGACGCCGGAGTCGCTCGAGTGGGATGTCGACGAGGAGCGGGAACAGCAGCTGCAGCTGCGCCAAGAGGACGACAATCTGGACGATGAGACGCTCAAGCTGCTGCACCAAATCGAGCAACTTAAGCATCATGTGCTCCAAGAAACGGGCGATGGACTGAGCATGGGAGCTGTGGCTGTCGTTGGGGAGGTAACGGAGGGTCTGCAGTTTAGGGCGACGCATTTCGGAGGCGGCTCCGAGCTGGAGGCGTCCATAAGTTGATTTCGAGAGGGCAGTTGATGTACATAAGAGTATTCTAAGAGCAGATGAATGAGGATCCTTTGAGGTAGGGGAGTGTATTGTAGTATATTGTAATAGAATAATTCTGGATTAATAGCAAATATATAGATGGGTATCCGTATCCCCGTAGATTCCAAAAAACACACAAAACAGTGCACGCTCGAAGGAATGAAATGTACGTGAGGGAGTGAATATTTATTGGAACAGAAAATTCCCTGCTTTTAAAGATAATCCAAACCCGCACTCGATCCATTTGGTAATCGATTTATTTGATTAGTATTATTTGAATTTATTTTGAATTGGCTATAGAGATCTGCAGCTTAAGATCTTTTATTTTTATTTTATTTATTTTTATATATTTTTAAATTATTTTAAATTTATTTTATTTACTTATAATTGGAACTGCAATAGTTCTAATGCTCATTATTTTTGCATAAAATTCTCAATTTAAGTTCTGCCAAATATTATCAGTATTCCATTATTGATTTATTAATTTAAATACATTTTATTTGCGGCGACGCTGGTTAAAGATACGCTTGGAATTATTAACCTTGCCACCGGCATTTAAACAATAAATTGGCATTAGAAAAAACTATCTGCAGAAAGTGTTTAAATCCCCAATATTTCAATTGAAAATTCTCGATCCTAAATTCTTCAAGTTCTTTAATTTTAGCCCACAAAAAAGTCTCAACTACAATCACATACTTTAATTTCGGATTACATTTAATTTGTAGGGTTACTTAAAAATTCTCTTCCCAAAAACTATTCTTGCAATCCAACAACTACAATAATTTCCTTCACTCTATCGAGCGTGTACTGTACATAGTATCTGATGATCCAAAGCAATTAAGTGCCTAGCCTACGAACCCATTCCATCAGCACATTGGAATGGAAAACTCTACTCCCAGAAACAATTTCCCCGAAAAACCGAACACTCAATAAAAAAAAGCCTTCTTCAAGCATATCGTACAACCGCAAGATTAGCAGCACAGACAACTAAATTTTCCTATATAGATTATAGATGTCATACGTGAATAATACTTGCTTTTAAAAGTGTTTTACTTTGCAGTGAGTAATCCCGAGATCAAATCAAACCAAAAGCCTATTATATTTTCAAAGTTTATTAATGAAAACGAACAGAATACAAAATAATTACGTCCTTAAAGAGAAAGCAAGAGAGTTAGGGAAGCAACAGAAAGTCCCTTCGGAAAGTTCTTATTGTAAAAGAAGAAAGTGAGTTATGGGAGCAACAGAAAGTCCCTTAAGTGGGACAGAAACATGAGAGTTAATTACGAGTATATTTAGCAATGAATTTTGTTGTTGTGTGACCTTTCTCGGCATCTCATTTATTTATTTATAAACTAAATATTAAAGAAACATTTGTAGAAAATATATATATATACGAGTATGTATGAAGTGTGTGTGTTTTTGGGTTTCGTTTAACAAATCGTAACTATTCGTAAGTATTCGATATTCGATAAATGGCAGTTTTTGCTTTTTATTTAGGACTCTTTAACCGATTTTGCTCTTGAGCTTATCCCAAAACGAGGGCTCCGCTGTGGCCTCCACTTCCAGTTGCTAAGGGGGAAAAATATAAGAAAATTATTAGAGGTTTACGTTGAGGGTAAAAGCTTGTGCCAAAAACTCACCTTTGCGGGCTGCTGCTGCTGCTGCAGCTGTCCACTGGAACTGTGGCCTGTCCGATACCCAGACCTACCCAGATTACTCAGATCCTCCACTTCGATCTGCTGCTGCTGCTGGCCAAGATCCTCGATATTCTGGGACTGCTGTTGTCCCGCCTCGTATTTGGCATTCCAGTCCACGTCCTCCTCCACTTGCTGCTGCTGTCCCTCGTTCCAGCCCAGTTCCAACTGCTGCTGCTGGCCCAAGTCCTCGACCTGCGGCTCCTCACCTGCGGCACGACTCCATTTACCCAATGTGGCACTGGCGGTGGCCGACGAGCCAGTGGGTCCGCCACTGGCCGAGGCAGAGGCTCCGCCCACGGGCACATTGAAGGTGTAGTCGCGGCGACTGTACTCGTAGCCAGCGCTGGGCTGCGATGAACCGCGACTGTAGGGCAATGGCAATGGCGGCGTCGGTGTGGAGAGGATGGGCGATGGACGGGGATAGGGACGGGGCGTGCGCGTTTCGCCCTCTAGGCCGGGCTCGTCTGTCTCATCGTAGCTCTCCTCGTACGTGTGCGGTGGCTGATCGCCGCGATCCTTGGAGAAGATGGGCCTGTAGACATGCGTGGCATTGGTGCTGCCAGGATCCACCACATAGCCACCATTGGCAGTGCCACCCGCAGGCAGATCGATCAAACCCTGACTCAGCAGATACAGGACACGTCGCCAGATGACCAACTCCTGGCCAAACTTACCGTATCTGCTCTGCAGCCTGCCCAGCGTCCATTTGTGGTTCTTCTCCCAGTTCTGTGCCTCGGTGGCGGCCATCAACTTGCGATGATTCACGTAGGTCAGCCAGCGGAGTTCGCCCTCGCGGAATTGCTGCAAATCGCTCTGCGTCATGCCGTAGTAGTGGGCCACCTTCTGGATGCGCTCCAGCTCCAGTTTCTGCCACTCCTTAAGCTCCTGCACGGAGATCTCGTACTTGCTGGCAAAGTCCTGCAGCAGCTTTGTGTCCTGATTCTGCCAGCTCTTGAGCTGCGTCTGGGTCATGTTCTGGGTGCGAATGAACTCGTAGAGACGATCCCGTTCGCGACGCTGCCAGTTGGTCAGCTGATTCAGCTGGCGTTGCTCCAGCAGCTGCTCCTTGCCAATGTTGCCAATGATTATGCGCTGCATGGGCGCCAGCTGACCCAGGCCCACCTGATAGACCAGCGCCAATTGGCTCTGGAAGCTGTCGTCGTGCGAAATGAACTCGAGCAGCTCCTGCTCGGTGATCACCAAATTGGTGGACACCTCACGCAAGCGTAAGCGCTCCTGCTCGTGCCAATTGTTCACCTGTCGCACGGTGTCCGTGGTGATGCCCATGTCCGCAAAGCGACTAAGTTTGTCGTGTATGAAGAGGCGCAGCGTCTCCACCGAAATCTGATATTGTGGCGCCAAAGCATGCACATCGCGGAGCAGCAGCGTCTCGAGTGCCTGCCTGCCAATGTCCGGCTTGTTCACGGCCTGCAAATAGATGCGCTCCAGCTCGCGGCTCTGCCAGGACAAGGCCGCACCACGATCGATCTTGCGTTGATCCAACAGACGCTTCAGCTCATCCTTGTACCAGGCCTTGAGCTCCTCAATGGTCACATGGTACTGCTGTACGGCCTGCTGCAGATGCTTCTGGTCATTGTTCAGCCTCAGCTCCAACTCTTCGATGGTCCATTTACGCTGCTTGCGCTGCTGCTGATTGATCAGATCCTGGATGTACTGCTGCTCCTTCAGCTGCCACTCCTCGAAGACGACGGGCACCGTGATGAGACCCTCCGACTGGGCGCTGTTCTCCAGCCATAGATGAATGTCCTCAATGGTCACATGATACTGGCGAGCAATATCCTCGTACACCGCCTTGTTGCGAATGAGATAACTCTCGAACTCCTGCCGCGACATCGGATGCCACTTGGTGACGCTTCTCAGGCGCGACAGCAGATCGTTCTTCCAGTTGGATTGTGGCTGTTGCTGCTGCTGCTGCTGCTGCTGATCCTCCCAAATGTTGACAATCTCCTCGTACTTGACATTATTCTGTGGCCTATCAATCTCTCCGATCAGCGATAGACGAGCCGCCTCCTTTTGCACCCACTTCTCCACCTGTTCGACCGTCACATGATAATCGCTGGCAATGCCATCCAAACGCTGCTTGTCCCGCTTCAGGAAGTCCACAAACTCCTGGTAGCTGGCGCCATTGCGCTGCTGCTGCAGCCAGTCGTTGAAGCCTTGGCTAATCTGCTGCTGCCACTGGGTTTGCTGCTCGAATTGAACCAGCCCAGAGCTCTGCAAACGCTTCAGTTCCTCGCGTGACCACTGCTCCACCTGATCGATGCTCACGTGGTGGGTTTGCGAGAGACTTTCGAGGCGATCGTGATCCTTGGTCAGCTCACGTTCCACATCCTCGTAGGGCAGTTCCTGTTGCTTCTTGAGCAGCAGCTCAATGAGACGCTGTTGCTCCAGCGCCTGCCATTTCGTGAGATTCTCCACCTTGCCCTGGCCCGTGCTCTTCAGATTGACCAACTGCTGGCGCAGCCACTCCTCAATCTCCACGACATTCACGGAGTACTGATTGGCCAGCTTCTGGAGACGTTCACGCTCCTGATTCAATTCCATTTCGAATTCCACGTACGTCAAATGATTCTGCTGCTTGACGAGGTTTTGCAGGCGCTCCAATTCGGACACTTGCCAGACACTGAGACTCTTCAGCGACTCTTCGGTGTTGCCACGCAATCGCTTGAGCTCCGAGATCATCCACTGTTCGATTTGCTCCACACTCAGGCGATACTGATCCGCCAGCTGATTGAGATGGGCACGATCTGCGAGCAATTTCTGTTCATATTCCGCCGTTGACAGTCCATTCTTGTATTCGGCTATCAAATTCTTGATGTAATCACGCTCCACCAGCTGCCAGTTTTGCAGTTGCTCCATTTCGAATTGTCCCTTCTTGTGCAGATCCTCAATGACCTCCTTCACATAGGTCTCGACCTCCACAACACTCACATGATGCTGTTCGGCGAGTTTGATTAAGAAACGACGATCGTTTTGCACCTGCAAGGGAAAGAAGGGAAAGACAAGAGAAAATTGTTAAAAGATACAAAAAAAAATTAAAGATAGATACAAAAAAAAAAAAAAGGAACGTTGTGAGTCGCTTCTGTGGACACGACTCTACTTTTAAGCCCGTATTCAGTCAGCATATAAATATGTAATTCACATATGTAGAATTATAAAACATTTTATAATTTACATTTTAATGCTACATCTGTCATCTACATCTACATCTAAAATGTAGATTTTACATCTAAAAAATTTGGTCGCTCTAGCTCTTATACAGGGCTGCTACAGAAATCACTTCCGCTGGAATTTCACTTCAATTCTGTTCCGCGGTGCCACACACCGATTCGAAATCGCGCACTATTTATCCAGCGATTTGATTGAATAAGCCCATAAAACACACTTAAAACGATTTGAATCTTACTTTCCCATATAGGTTGTTCAATTGGTGATTAACCCTCATCCAAATAATTTAACATTATACATGTTAAGTTCATAAAATAGGGATTTTAGTAAATCACCATTCAATCCGCTGACTGAATTTTCACTTAACGATTCCGCGCTCAATCCGCTGGCCACCTCTTTCTTTCTCTTAGCTTTCTAAGCTAATACAGTACTGCCACCTGGGGATGAATGCTAGAGCTGTCGAGTACATTTCTTTGTTTGACGCGCACGATATGGTATTTTTGTTTGCTTTAAAATTATAAAGGTACAGCTTTGAAAAATCTATTATTTTATATCATCAAGGAATAAAATGAAGAACCCATTGTTTTGATATGATAAAGTCAATAAAACTGCGACATAAACCCTATTCGAATTGAATCTTGAAAGCCATGTCAGCCCTGGCCCTAGTTCGAATTTGCTTTGTGAAAATGCCAAGAAAAATGAAATCGCTCGCGGAAATCCTCGGCGCGGATTCCCATTTCATTCGTGATTTCTGTGGCACCCCTGATAATACTTTATGGGGTCTGTATGTATGTACCCCTTAACTCGTCGCGTACGGGATATATGTAAATCCCTTTCTTACCTTGGTTTGAAACTGTTCCAGCGTAATATTCGAGTGCTGCTGGAGTAGCGACAATATGCGCTGCTGTTCGGTTCTCTGCCATGCGGACAGCTGCTCAATGTTCAGTTTGCCCTGCTGCTTCAAGCGCTCAATCTCCGTGTGCACCCAACGCTCAATCTCCTCCACTGAGGTGTGATACTGGAAGGCCATGGTCTGCATATGCTCACGATCCTTTTCCAGCTCGGCACGCAGCTCCTCGGCGCTCCACTGTTTGTTCTGGCTGATCAGTGCCTCGAGGCGTTCGCGTTCGGCCAGCTGCCAGGAGGTCAGGTTATCAATCTGCAGCTGTCCCTCGTCGCGCATGCGTGCCAGCTCCTGCTTCATCCACAGCTCAATTTCCTCCACCTGAACGCTGTACTGGCGCGCCAGGCGCTCCAACAGCTCACGATCCTGCCGCAGACGAGCCTCCAGTTGTTCGGTGGATTTGTACTGCTGCTGGGCAAGATTCTTGAGATGGAGACGCTCCACCTCCTGCCAGTTGGTGAGCTTCTCGTTGGGCTTCAACAGACCCATGCCAATGAAGCGCTGCTCCTCCTTGTTGACAAACTGTTCGATCTCCTCGATCTGAACGTTGTGCTGCATGGCGAGGCTCTGCAGCTGTTCGCGATCCTTGAGCAGCCACTTGTGGAACTCCTCGACGGTGAAGTCGCGATCCTGCACCATATTGGTGAGATTTCCACGCCACTCCAGCTGCCAGTTCTTGAGGCGTTGCATCTCGATGAGGCCCTCGTCCTGAAGCTTCTTAATCTGCTGACTGATCCACTGTTCGATCTCCTCCACGCGCACCTGATGCTGCTGGGCGAGGCTATAGAGATGCGTCTGGTCGCGACTGATCTTCGTCTCGATCTCATCGATGGACAGATCGTTCTTGTTGATCAGATTCAACAGGCGCTGCCGTTCGATCTTCTGCCAGTGATTGAGCTCCGTTTCCATGCGCAGACGACCCTCACGCTGTAGCCGTTCGCCCTCCGCCTGGATCCACTTCTCAATCTCCGAGACCTGCACATTGTAGGTGCTGGACAGCTGCTGGAGACGCGCACGATCGGCCAGCAGTTTCCGCTCAAAGTCTTCCAGCGAATATTTGTTTTGTTGCACCAATTTGGAGATTTCCACGCGCTCCACCTGCTGCCAGTCCTTGAGTGCCTCGGCCTTGACCAGACCCTCGCTTTGCAGCCGGAGTAGCTCCTTCTTCAGCCACTCTTGGATGTCCTCGACGCGCACCTGATAGGTGCTGGCCAGCTCAAAGAAGTGCGACTGATCGCTCTTGATTTTCGCCTCCAGCTGCTCAACGGTGAGGGAATTGTGCTGGACGAGTTGTTGCAAACGCTCGCGCTCCTTTTGCTGCCACAGGACCAGCTCCTGTTCGACCTCCTTGAGCAGACCCTCCGACTGGAACTTCTTCAGTTCGCTCTTGATCCAGCCCTCAATCTCCTCGACCTTTACCTTGTACATGCGTGCCATTTGCTCGAGTCGCGACCGATCATTGATAATGGAGTTCTGGAACTCCTCGATGGTCAGCTGATTCTGGCCGACAATGTCGCGCAGATTTGTGCTCACGCTGATCTGCCAGTCCTTGATGTGCTCCTCCAGCTGCTGCTGGCCGCGCACCTGCAAACGTTGCAACTCCTCGCGCTGCCACTTTTCCAGCTCGTCGACGCTCACGCGATATTTGGTGGCCAGCGTCTGGATGTAGTTGCGATCGTGGATCATCTGCTGCTGCAGATCACCCACCGAGCCCTGATGCTGGCGCAGAATGCTCTCCAGGCGCGTACGCTCCGAGCTCTGCCAGGCGGAGATTTTGGATACCTGTTCGTTCTGCTCCCTGATGAGATCCCCGATGCGGGCCACCTCACCGCGCAGCCATTGGGTCTGGTTCTGCATATCGCCCTGATACTTGATCGACAGATCCTTCAGTCGCTGCTGCTCATTCCAAATGGAGCTCTGGAGTGCCGCAATTGTGGCATTGTGCTCACGTATCAGCTCATCCAGACGCGCCTGCTCCTTGGTGTTGTCCTCCGTGAGGGAGCTCGAAGTGGGATAGGTCGTTGGTTCCTGCGGCAACTGTGGCAACTGTGGCGCAAGCGATTCATTTACCTTATCGAAATGCACATACAAACGCTGCAGCTCCTGTCGCTGCCATTGCTGCAGCTGATCCTGACTGACGCCGTGCTGCTGGGCCAGCTGCGACAGCTTTCGCTCGTTCTCCCGCTGCCAGCGATTGATGTCCTGCGCGGAGAAGCCATTCTGGTGTATCAGCCAGTCCAGGCGACTCCTCTCCTGCCGCTGCCAGGCGCTGGCATCCTGCACCTGCGACTGATACTGTCCCAACAGCGCCTGATAGCGCGACAGTTCGCGGCGATGGAACTCATCCAGCATGGGCAATGTTATCTGATAGCGCTGCGCCACGCCCGACAGTCGATCCTCCTGCTGATGCTGCCAGTCCTCCAGTCGCTGTGGCGTCGTCAGATACCAGAAGAAACGTTCACGCTCCTCCCGCTTCCACTGCTCGTCGCGCGGCACCGACGACTGGCCAAAGGGGCGATGCTCGTCCAACACCAATTTGCCATCCTGCCAGCGCTGCTGCGACTCGGCGCCACCCACAGAGCTGGTTCCATCGGGATGTGTGGTTATGGTCTTGTTGAAGCTACGCAAGAACACCGTGGAACTGGCGCCAGCTGGGGCGCTGCTGATGCGATTGTAGGCCCCACTGCTGGGTATGATCAAGGGTGCACCGCGTACACCGCCGTCCACATGCACCACCGAATTGTAGCCCACGACAGTGGGTTCCATATTCTCGCGCACATAGTCGCGGATGGTCTTCTTCCTGGTGATGGTGGTGGTGGTGCTGCTGCTGCCGCTGCCAGCTGGCAACGAGAAACCCTGACTCAGTTGGGCTGCACTCCCCCCATAGTTGCCCGTCCGCTTGGTGGCCTCTGTGCAGTTGCGATGCACCACATAGGTCCTGCCGTCGATGACCTTCACCTCTTCGGGATAGGCATAGTTCTTGACCTCATCGAAGCCACTCAAATCCAACGGCTGGTAGCCACTCAGGTCCACGCTCTGCTGCAGATTGCCGGAGCTCACATTGCTATTGCTGGCGAAACGTTCCAGCAGCTCGGCGGCCTTGGACTCGAAGAAATTTGGCTGCGAAATGGTGGCATAGCTGAGGCTGCCCTGCCGCATATCCGCCACCAGTTGTTGGCTCACTTGAGAGCTCAGGGCATCCAATTGGCCAGCACTCTTGCCGCAAAGATCCAAAATGGAAGCTGTGCAAGCAAAAAGGATTATAAGTAAAAGAGAGTTTTGTCTGGCAGTGGAGGGGGGGGGAACACTCACCACTCCAGGAGCCTGCAAAGCCCAGACTTCTGCTGGTGCCCTCCGACAATGAATTGAATTCCTTTTTCAATTGATTCGCCAGCTCTCGCACATCATTGTAGTGGGCATAGGCCCAGGTGCTCATTTGTGGTGCAGGCTGCACATACGCAGTGGATGCCTGGGATGTCTGGCCACCGCCATACAAAGACGACGACGACTGACGGGTGCCATAGCTCGATCTGGAGTAGCCATCGTAACCATTATAACCCTGACTGCTGGCCACAGCCAAGAGCAGGGCACACAAGCCCAAAGCTCCTCTCATGCCGCACAAAACTGCAGGGAGAGAGAGAGAAAAGCGTGAAAAAAACTATGTATGTCATTCATAAAATAATTAAAGCAGAGGCCACAAGTAATGAGATTTTTTTTGGACTGCCGATAAGGGGGCAAAATCTAGACCAGATTCAGGCACACAGAGCCATGGGGATTATCAACGCATTCTGTGGGTCGTCAAAAGGTTAATCAGGCGATAATCCAAGGCGTACTATAAGTCGTATTCGTATGCGGATTGTGTGTACGGTTGTGTACTCTAATTGGGAGGAACAAAATTTTCGGTTTCTTATTTGTTTCGGGACCTATGTGGCCTCCAAATTCCCTTTCCATCCGGTGTTTAGTGATAAGTGGATGCCATGGACATGGCAACGTAAAAAAACTGATGTCTGATTTACTTTTGCCAGACACCTTTGAGCACAAAATTTTATTTTCTTTTCTTTCCGTCAAATGGGTCACATGCATTTTTTCCTGCCCAATTTTTCAGTGTTATTTTTATTTCTGGAACGCCAGACACTGCAGGCGCTGCTTGTGTCTCGCTGCTGCTGCTGGTTTATTTATAAATTATATTATTTTTATTTTTAATGCAAGTCTTATTTTTGGCTTTTTTTTTCTTGATTTTTCCGATGTTTTTTTTGGTTGCTTTATGCAAAGATTTTCTACTCACTTTCCAATGGGGGGTGGGAGGCTGCACTTGTGCCTTGATTTTGTCTTAATTTCGTTTCACAGGACACCTCACTGTACTTTCACTTCACTCTTACCGTTATGTTTGAGTTTTTTAAATATTTATATTTCGAAATTGTAAGAACCGTTGCGCCTCGTGGCGCTGCCGCAACTGACAGCCAAGCGGCAGGCATTGAATCTTTTATTGGAAAAATTCTCAGCATTAGAGAGAATGACAGCGGCAGAGAGAGAATCATCTGAGAGAGAGAGAGATAGAGAGAGAATCATCTGAGCGAGAGGGAGCAGATTCTCTTATCAGTTGGCCAGCGTTTGCTCTTGGGAATCTCCTAAAAATCAAACAAAATATTTTATATTACAAATAGAAAATAATAAATAGAGCCATTTGGGCTACGACGTCATGGCCCAAACGGAAGCCGGTCCGGTTTTGTGAATGGCAGCACTTAATGAGCTCATATTCCTACCTCCAAATGAATCACAAGCCACTGCCTGGCTTTGGTTTCATTTTGTTTGCACTGCGAACGGGCAATAGATCAATACACCGACTTGAAATATTTGAATTTATATGCGTGATCTCATGAGAGCTGACAACTGCAGCTGAAAATACTCAGAGAACGCCTTTTTTACATGACAGATTCTGGTGGCGGGGGGGGTCAGACTGCGTGTGGGTGTGTGTGTGTGTCTGTTTGGGTGTTTCTCGGCTGTGAGTGATTCAAAACAATTAGACAAGAAATATGCAAATCTAAAAGTGACCTTGGCGACCCTCTGCCTGCCCCCCGCCACTGCACTGACATTTCAATTGGATTTGATAAGACGAAAGCGACAAAAAAACCGCAAAGGGGTTAAACCGGGCAGCATTCTGGCTGCCACTTAGAATGCTATGATTTCTATTGGACTAATTAGCATGCAACCACAAGATGAGTTAGACAATATTTGGGGGAGCTTATAATTTCCACGGAATTGCGTATTATAATTTTGCACACAATTTTGACCACTAGAGTTCTTATATTTTTCATGGAATTGCGTATAAAATTTTGCCAAAAAATCAGATTGAATTACAGCTAAAAGATTACCAATAGGCCCCAGCCACTTCTTTGCTTTACTCTTCTTAGAAACCACAACAAAAAACTCATTAACGGGTATCCCATAGGTCGTAATATCCGTAATAGTGCCCGTAGCATTCTTTCATTTCTTTTCGTTTTCTTTACTAGGAATCCCCCTCAGAGTCGTCCCCATTGAAGCACACAGAATACAAACTGAAGTGCTCTTTGGCCAAACAAAAAATATACTCATAAATCACTGACGACCACATTATGTTTGGCTCGACGACGAGCTGTGAGATATTGCCAGTGACACCATGTCACCAATGCGTTCTATAAAACTCAGCAGATTTACAGATTTATAAATAAAATAAAAACAAAATTATATTTCAAATTCAGTTAATGACGAGTGGGCTGATTACTCATCAGCTGCGAGCAGACTCAGGGGGATTCTTAGGAAAAAGGTAAACAACAAAATGCAAAAATAATAATTAGCCAATATCCGGTTTTTAGACCAAATTTCAAGTTCAAATTTAAATTCAAAACAAGATGTGCCAGCGCCATCTGTTGTACTTAGTGTTGTAAAACACTTCAATGAAACATTTTAGTTACTACCCCACCTTTCCACTGCTTAGATATGTATCGGCTGGGCACATTAAATATTGTTAAAAATATCGGTTTATTGACGCACCTTGTTTTCAGGGTCACCGTTGACGGTATATTATGAAAATGAGATGGTATATTTTGGTATATTTTTGAGGGTCGGAGGGTATATTTTGTCAATAGATCCGCGGTCACACTGCTTTTTGTGCTGAATTTTTGGCCAAAAAAGCTTAAATATAATTTTAAGACAAATGCAATAAGTAAGAGTGTCTAAAAAATGGTCTATCTAATAGAAAATTAATTAATTAATGGCATAAAATTATGTGTACAGTGCTGAGTGTGCTGGCGAGCGAAAAGTACCAACCCGAATATCAGAAAGTGAATAAAAATAACGTTTGCGCTTCAACACTTGACAAAACGAAGTACGTGGTGTTCTTGTGTGTTCGCTAGAAACTTGTGGAAATAATTGACTTAAACACAAGCGACAATCATTGAGAATCGGTGGAAAATGTACCTGCTGTGCACCGTAGCCAAAATTCGTGTTAAACATAAACTGTCATAGAGAGGGGGAAACGAAAAATGGGCATGGCCATACTGCATGCACCCGAGCAAGTGAACGCGGAAGCGGAAGCCACCAGCAGCAGCTGTCCAGCAAAAGAGAAGAAGTCGAAGGAGCAGCAGCTCCAACATGGCAGAACATCGAAACGCGTGCAGTTCTATCGCTTTGCATTGTTCTTTATTGCTGGCAGCTTTGCTGCTTTCTCCTTTCACGCATTGACATCGTCCGGCTGGAGGCTGCGCCACCAATTGCATCATCTGCCCAATGCCCACTATCTGCAGACGCGGGACGAGTTCGCCGTCTACTCGGTGGAGGAGCTGAACGCGTTCAAGGAGTTCTACGACAAGAGCATCAGCGACAGCGTTGGCTCCAGCTACTCGGAGGCGGAGCAGACGAACATCAAGGAGGCATTGGGCGCGTTGCGTCTGGCACAGGATATGCATGTGTCGGGCAAGGATGACAAGGCGTCGCGACTGTTTGAGCATGCCCTGGCCCTGGCGCCCAAGCATCCGGAGGTGCTGCTGCGCTACGGCGAGTTCCTGGAGCACAATCAACGCAACATTGTGCTGGCGGATCAGTACTACTTTCAGGCGTTAACCATCTGTCCGAGCAACTCGGAGGCACTGGCCAATCGCCAGCGCACGGCAGAGGTGGTGCAAACGCTGGATGAGCGGCGTTTGCAATCCCTGGACTCCAAGCGGGACGCCCTATCGGCCATACACGAGTCGAGCTCTGCTTTGCGGCGCGCCAAGAAGGAGGCGTACTTCCAGCACATCTACCACTCGGTGGGCATTGAGGGCAACACCATGACACTGGCCCAGACGC
This sequence comes from Drosophila subsilvestris, assembly GCA_035043285.1. Taxonomy (NCBI): domain Eukaryota; kingdom Metazoa; phylum Arthropoda; class Insecta; order Diptera; family Drosophilidae; genus Drosophila; species Drosophila subsilvestris. The sequence continues at coordinate 125,722 of JAWNNB010001719.1, forward strand.
GATCCATTCTGGAGACACGCATGGCCGTCGATGGCAAGTCCATAGACGAGCACAACGAAATCCTGGGCATGGATCTGGCCATGAAGTACATCAATGCGAGCCTGGTGCAAAAGTAAGCACACAAATGAATTTATTTGAACCTCAGCTAATGGAAATTATCCTTTGAAGACTGGAAATAACCATCAAGGACATACTGGAGCTGCATCGTCGAGTGCTGGGACATGTGGATCCCATTGAGGGCGGCGAATTCAGACGGAATCAGGTCTATGTGGGTGGCCATGTGCCACCAGGACCTGGGGATTTGGCGCTGCTAATGCAACGCTTCGAACGGTGGTTAAATTCGGAGCACAGCAGCTCGCTGCATCCTGTAAAGTGAGTGGACAAAATCCCCTCAGTAGAGGGATATACTCAAGCTTCTTGTTTACCTTGCAGCTATGCTGCCTATGCGCACTACAAGCTGGTGCACATCCATCCCTTTATCGATGGCAATGGACGCACTTCGCGCCTGCTGATGAACACCCTGCTGATGCGGGCTGGCTATCCGCCCGTAATCATACCCAAGCAACAGCGCAGCAAATACTATCACTTCCTGAAGCTGGCCAATGAGGGTGATATACGCCCCTTTGTGCGCTTCATTGCGGACTGCACCGAAAAGACGCTGGATTTGTATTTGTGGGCCACTAGCGATCTGCCCCAACAGATACCGATGCTCATACAAACGGAGAGCGAGGCGGGCGAGCAGCTGGCCCAAATGCGCTCTGCGCCAGCAGCCCATATCGCATCAATACCGGAATTCCAAGAGTTCTCCGGCTCGGGTTTCCTGCCCTGACACCCAATTAGCAAATTTCTTTCAGTTATTTATTTTTGTGTGTATATATTTTAATCAGCGTACTACAATTCCTTCACCGCTTTGTGTAGTTTATATATTTGAATGCCGTGTGTGTGTTTTTTGTCAGACTGTGATCGTATTTAAGCTTAAAGAACTAACCAAAAAACAATAACAATAACAATCTGCTGCTGCTGGACAGATTTAGCAAAATCAATGCACAAAACAAAAACAAATCAGTCGGTACTAGTAGTGCTATGTGCTATATATATATATGTATGTATAAAGTTAAGTAGCAATTTGTATGTGTGTATATGTAAGCCCACAAATATTGTGGCGTTTATTCCAAGTTTTAAGGGAAATCTTGAGCTGTTCCCTGGACAACATGTAAATATGACATATGCTAAGAAACTGATTTTATGCTGTAGTTTTTCTTTAAGAATTATTTTTGCTACTACTTGAGAGGGCAATCTAACAGTGTGGGTGTTTTTTTTTTTTTGCACTTTTTGAGCTGTGTATTGGTGTGGTAAGAAAGTTCTTACATATTCCAGCAGCTGATTAGATTATGGACATTAATGTGCGCATATTTATTGCATAAATTCAATGCCGAGTGGGCACAACCAGACATTATAATAGTAAGATACGTAGCGTTTGGAAATATCCATAGTACACAATTTTATAGGGTGTCTTTAGGCACCTTGGGGCTTTAGCACACTCTAGGCTGAAAGGCTGATCGATGGGCGTGCTTTCAGCTCAGCTAAGCAGCAATGTGCTGGCAGTGTGTTTGATTTGTTCAGCTACGCTTTCAGCTAGTGAGTGCGCGAGCCCCAAGTGCAGTCTCAGCTCAGATTTAACTGCACAAGCAAATGAATTTCGTTTACTTGCTTGGGCCTCTCTTTAGAAATTTGTAGAGTAATCAAAACCAAAGCGAAATGGTTTACTTTTAGCTTAGGTACTTTTATAAATCTGTTTCCTTTAGTATCTGGAAGTATTTGCCTATAATTGTGGAATATATTTTATAATTGTAATTAACATCGCTCAGCGATCAACAAATCATTCATCATCGAACTTAAGTAACTTATTATTGCACATTTGTGAATGTAGAAAAATGGATTTAGATCGCCTACAACTTGGCGCGCTTCAGATAATCCTTGTAGGTGACATCGCGCCACCATTCGGGACGCTCAAAGACGCCAGGCGTCGAGACAATTGTCTTTTGCAAATGCTGATAGACCTGAAAGAAGACGCACAAGCCATTAGCAGAGTAGGCAGAAGCATAGGGTGCACCCGCTTAGAACTTACATTGCCATCACTCATGCCCAGCGGTGAATTGAGAATAAAGTCTGTGGGCGCAATGGCATCAATCAGTGCAATGGCCTCGTCCTTCAGCACTGGCAGCAGCTGCAGTATGCCCTGCTGATAGAGCTCAATGTGTGGGCTATCGCGGAAGTAGCCGCCCTGATAGAATATGGCCGAATACTTGGTAACCAAATGGGCGCCATAGAATGAGAGGAGCTGCTGCAGCACCTGCTTCTCGGCAGAGGGGGGCAGACTCTTCACGAACTTGTAGAACACATAGTAGATGGTGCGCTGAAGTGGGTTAAAAGGCAGCTTAGTTAATGCTCCAAACACAATGAGAACGCGCACTCACCTCGCCATAAATGATGGACAGTTTCTGGGCGGCAAAGACCTGAATGTTGTTGCGCGTCTCGAAGGCATCCTTGCCCTCGCGCTGCAGCTGTTCGGCACGCTTGACGGTGGCTTCCAGCTGCCAGGCGGTGAGCCAGTTGAGGGCCTTCAGGAGATCTTAAAAGGGGAAACAGATGACTTGAGGAATAAACTTCAAGAAAGTGAAATACTCACTGTCGGCATCCAATGCCTGCGCTGGCGTGCGCTCCTCTGCCTTGCTCTGCAGAATGCCATTAATGCCGCTCAGGAAGGACACCGTCTCCAGCGGCGACACAGCCACAAAGTCGGCATTGCTGCGACGCAGACTGACCAGCCAATTGGAGGCCTGCTGGATGAGCGTATTGTTCTCGCCCTCGTACGTGCAATTGGCATCATTGTCGTTCCTCAGATCACCCAGACCAGCGGACTTCAGATAGCCATGTCCGCCGCAGGCCTCGCGACACTCCTGAATGCCATCGCGCGCGGCCCAAGTGGCCACCGGCTTGAGGGCCGACGATATGGCATGGATTTCCATGCCCGCCTTGGACGTATCCTCGCCCGTGAAGCCCTTCATCGTCATGTCCACGTTCTCCTTGCCAATCCACAGCGTGGCCACGCGCAGCGCAATGGCTGTGGCCAGATGTGGTATGAGACGATACTGCTGCGACTGATACTCAATCACGGGCCACTCCGTCTGACTGCTGTTGGGTCCGAACTGCCTGCGGCTTGCGCCATAGCGCGTGGCTATGGACACCGCCTTGCTGAGGGCCACATACGTGATGGCTGTGATGTTGACACGACCCTGGGAGAGGGCGCCCAGCGAGGCACCCAGTCGCTTGCGCTCATCCTTGATGGGACTGTTGTAGTTGCCCTGGGCATCGATGTCGCCCGTCTTGGACAGCAGATTGGCCTTGGGAATGCGATACTGATTGAAGCTCACAAAGCTGCAAGAGATTTTTTCGGATTAGAATGGGAGCATAATGGGGCGTATCTGCTGCGGCACCTACCCATTGTCGATGCCATTCAGGCCGATCTTCTCGCCCATGTCGCCCACCGTGACGCCCGGATAGGGCAGCAGCGTGCGCTCATCGCGTATGGGCACCAGGAAGGCCTGCAGGCCCTGATGCTTGTCATCGGGCACATACAGCTGCGCATAGACAATGGCATGGGTGCAGGTCTTACCGAGATTGCCCACCCAGCATTTGGATGCCTCAAAGTCGGGTGTGTGAATGATAAACTCCTTGGTCTTCAGGTCATACGTGGCACGGGTGCGCATGCCCAGCGCATTGGTGCCGTGCGAGAACTCTGTGAGCGCGTAGGCGCCCAATATCCGATTATCGGAGATCTTGGCAATGTACTTGCCCAAACGGCCCGAGCCATTGGACACCAGCGTGCTGGGGAACATGCCATTCGAGAGGCCAAACTTCACCGACGTGCTGAAGTCATAGCTGAAGATGGCCTGACCAAAAGCCAGCAGCAGGTGAGGTGTACCCAGGTACTAAACGAAAGAGAAATAACATTAATAATGGACTGCAATCTGTGACGTGTCTCGTCTCCCCACCTCATTTACGCCAAAGAAATGCTGCTCCCAGAGCAAATGCTGCCGCTTGTTGGCCATCTCTCGCGTGCGCTCCAATGTGGCCACCTCCGGCTCCCGCTGGTAGTCGGGGTGCTGCTCCATCCATTGCCATACCTTGTGCTGTGTGCAAGGAGGGGGTTGTAAGTTCGATTAGTCAACGAATAAAAGATAAGAAGGCAGGCTTTTGGGGTAAGATTAGATGGGTGGGTTAAGTGGCTGCACTTTCCACGCAGATAACACAGCACAGACACAGAGAGCCAGAGACATTGTACTTTGCACCGCACCGCAGTAGCCGGGCGGATCAGTCGGATCGGTTGCACCAATTAAAATGTAATTAATGTCTCATTGGTGTTGTTGTTGGCTTACCTTCAATCGAATGTGCTCTTCGCCCTCTAGGAGCACATTCATCCGCTTGTAGCAGAAGCTCGCCTTCTGGCGATACTCGTCCAGGGGTCCGCTGCGGAACTCCGGAAAGATCTTCTTGTCGTCGAACAGATTGCCCGCCTGCTGGCCATTATCCTCACCACTGTAATAGTCCGATAATGAAGTTAAAATCTCGTTTATTTGATTCAGTTTCCCGTCGTCGCCGCTGTCCATTGCAATTGTTCGCAATCGATATCGTTATCGGCGGTACGGTACCACCCCCATGTACTCACTTGATTACAACCATGTCTATTGCTGTCTCTGTCTTTTGGCTCGTCGTCTGCTGTGGATGTGCTAACGGTCACGACTCTGCTCGAACTGTTTGAAAATTAACAATTGCCGAACTATTATTGGAAAAAGGTCGAAGGAAAGTGGTCAGCGATAAGATTTAGCCAGCTTATCCGCAATTCATGGCCAGCCACCTCTTCAAGGTGTGCATTCGTCTTGGATAAGATAAGAGCGCGCCCATAACATGGTTAGAAAAAGCCCAAAAATTCCACATTGTTGCTTGCTCATTTTTTTTGTTGTTGTTCGTGTGGCAGAGCAGCGCAGCTCAGCTTGTTTTTAGTTTATTTTTACAAAATTATAAAATAAATTAAAATTGTTATCAGCACGAAGAGAGAATAGCAAGAGAAGGATAGCAATAGAAGCTTTCGATAATTGTTGTTTCAGTGTTGCATTACATCGACTGGCATGGGCGGCGCGTATTTAAATTTAGTTGAGCAGTGGAACTTTTTTTTACTATTTTTAACCCAACTGATAGATTAGATTTTGTATCAACTTTGGTTGCGATTACACTATCCGACACGATTTTTCCTCAAGGAACAAGACCAACATTTTCTTAAAGATTTGGGGCTTATAAATGTTTTGATGATTTTTTTTTCTATTGCGGATCTTTTTTTTAAGAATTTTTGAAGTCTGTTATTTTTTTAAAGCGTTTTTCGGAGGTAGCGCTTCTTTTTTTACATAACTTAAATATATTACGTCTCGTTGTAATAAACTTTTCTATTATGCAAAGATAATTATACAGCTAGAAGTAAAGCCCAGACATTTTGTGATTTCAGATTACCGTCTGGGAAATATAAAGCATTAAAATGCAAAGATGATAATTTTTGGGTAGTATTTTTTACCAAATTTCTACTTTAAAAAGGTAGACACGACAAGATAAAAAGATATAAAAGCTTAATAATTACCAGATTAAAAATTTCAAAAATTTTTCAACAAAAAATTGTGCCAAAAAAAAAATTCTTTAAAAAATGTTAAAGCTCCATATTTATCAGAAAAAGTCTGTTTCGATCGTTGAGGAAAAAAATGACGATTTTGTCGAGTAGTGTTATTAAAGAAACACTTGTGAATTTTCCTTCTTAGATAATAAAAATAAGTGTTTCTTTATTATTTCCATTGCAGATAATAAATATGGGTACTGATTGGCACCGACTTTGGATGATTGCAGTCTACTATATGTGTAAAAGAATTAAATTTGGAATTATCGCATTCTTTATGCGTAGAAGAATTAAATAATAAATTGGGTAAGTGCTATATTTGGATTATATTAAAATTTAAACTATTTTTGACCATCCAGATAGCAGAAATCATTCTCTATTGTAGCTAAATATGTAAAATTATACGGGGATTTTATTCTGATATAATTAGGAAGCATTATCTGGAGGTATTATTGAGCCCAAAATTGTCAAGATTTCGTTGGTTTATCTTTGTAAAGTAAATAGTTGTTCCCTAGGCAATTATATATTGCAGTAAGCCAATAATTCTGTTTCCTTACCCCATGTTAGCAAAAGGCGCTGTGCAAATTGAACCACTTAAAACTAAGTTTAGAACCTGGCAAAACCTCTGCAGTATTATGGCATATTTAATTGGCTGCTCAGCCTCAGCTGTTTGCTTTCCCATTATTCGCAGTGTATTGTGTCGCAGTTAGAAATGACAGTCGCTTGATAAATGCACTTTTAATTGATCTAATCGCTTTTTATTTGATGCCATAATTATAACTATTACAACTTACACTTAGTTAACATGCAACGCGCGCTTATCAGTTCTTGCGTACTTGGCTTTCTTTTCTTCTCAATAGATTTATATTTTGTTACTGGTTTACGTTTAGTGATTATCATGTTTCTTAAGTCATAAATATAGATTTCGTTACTTGTTGTTTTTTCGCAGCACTAATTTCGGAGCACAAATTAAAATTGTTTGTGTGTATATATTATATATTTTGTTGTTGTACTTAAGTTATGGTTGTGTTGTTGTGTTTGTGTGTTTATTAAAATCATTTTTTGTTGAAATCCTCTAAACGTTACGATTTTGACAGGGGTAGGGTGAAGCTGCTCCACTTTGGGTCGTAGCTCCACAAAGAATTAAACTATTTAGGTAACACGTAGTCGTAGTCATTGATTAGTAAAATCTCATAATTTCTGTTGCATTTGAATTTGTTATAAAAAGCATTATAAAAATGCAGCTGCAGCTGCAGCGCTGCCCTACCAAAAATATTTACGTAATTTCTAAGTTTAAATTTTCGCATTTAAGCTGCTAAATATATAAGTAGATAATATTTAATATATATACTTGCTAAAATATATACTAATTGACGAATTGCTTGCTTTTTGCCAATGAAATGAATGTGATATTTTTTTTTGTTAAAATTTCCTTCTGCTCCTTCTTATCGGATTACAACCGTACGTATGAGAGTCACAAAAATCTCCTCAGCTGCTTATCAAAGTATTTAGAGATTAAATATTCATATAGAATGGGGAGGGGATATTGCAGTGTATAAGGGGAAATGGTCTACAGAATGTTTGTGCTAAATATAATTTAAAAAATCAAAACTAAACATTTTTGCTAAATTAACTAGGGCTTTAAATATATATAGAAACTAAACTTTAGCAGAGATTGCAACTGTGTGGTGGTGTCCATTAAAAAAATATATCCGGCGTGTCGTACAGATTGAGGCTCTTCTCCATTAACGTCCCAGACAGCAGGTCCACATCGAGCGGTGAGGGTTGTGCAGCAGCAGCAGCAGAAGCAGCAGCACCCCTTGATCCACCCTCACCATTCGTCTCATATCATCGACTCTGCACCGAGCTGGCCGCCGATGAGTTGGAGGAGAATGCCGACTGTAGGCTGGTCATCGAGCCCTTGTAGTTGACCGAGCTGAGCACCTCATAGAACAGGTTCAGCTGGGCACCCGTCGGACTGAACCAGTGCATCAGATAGCTATCGTTGTGATGCATCACATGGGAGCCCTGCACACTCTCCTTGTGGCGACAGACGAGGGTGGGCTCCTCCCGGAAGTAGTTGACGCCCTCGACAAAGTCCTGCAGATCAAAGTAGGACACAGCATTATCTGTGGGGCGAGAGAGAGAGACAATGAAAAATGCTTCAAATGGAGATGCTTTTTTGCCCTCTGCTCATACCATTCTTCTCGGGCAGCTCCTGGGTGACGCGATACAGCGTAAAGTGCAAATCGTTGCGCATCACATCAAAGTCCCATGTCAGCACACTCTTGGGATCCTCGTTCCTGATGAGCAGCTCATGGCTAAAGCCCGCCTTCAGGTCCACACTCTTGTACAGATTGTGATGTTCGTGCTGATGGGCAGCCGACAGACGCTTCATGGGCGCCACAGCCACTGGAGCCAAGGACTCGGCATTGGCAGGCGATACAATGGTCACATCATCATCATGATCCTCCAGGGAATTCATTTTGTAGAGCGTCTTTGGCACCAGTCCACCCTCGTGTATCATGGTCTGGGGGGAAACAAATGGCCAAATCAATTATTTATACAAGTTTAGGTAGATAAAAGAAATATCTATCTTTGGCTAGAAGTAAGCGTAATAACAGTTTCAAGTGAGACACAGCAGACAGCGGACATGGGGGGACATGTGGACATGGCTGGCGGATGTCAATGCTAAGCAGCGGCAGCGGCGCAGATACTAAATGGACTTGACACAGTTCGCACAAAAGAACAAAACAAAAGAACAACAACAAAGAGGACACACACACACACACACACACACACACAAAGAGTGTAAAACATAACGATGGACAAAGGCATAAGCACGCCTGTGTGTGAGGAATAGAGACATGAGAGACATATCGCAGAAAGAGAAAGATTTGTTTGTAGTTGAAAGAAAGAAACTAGCTTACACAATCGCAACTGGCTAAATAACAATGCGTAAAATATTTCTGACCGACTTGCTCCGACACATGCGACACAGGCTGCAGGTTGCAACCACACCACACAGAGCCGCAAAAGGAGGCAATAAAAAAGGTTGAACAAAATGCAAAAAACGAATCAAATTTTTACTTTTTTTTTATCTACACTGGGCATTCCGAATTGCTACAACTGACTGCAAAACCAGATCAAACTACATTATCGTCTGAGGCTCGCTGTTTGACAACTCACCTTGCAGGGTCCGCCCAGAAAATCGGGCACTATCTCCTCGTCAATGTACTGGGCCAGACCGTCCGTCATGTGTGCACAATCGGGCCCATAGAACAGGAACTTTGAGCGTGTGTGCTCATCTGTGTGTGTGTCGAGCAGGAAACGATTATAAGACACAGTGACAGATGCAAAAAGGGAAATGCCACACACTCACCAATGAAAGCGCTCACAATGGTCCAGGCAATGGGAAACACTCGAGGCGCTCGCACCACCAGCACACGTCCCATGGTCTCTGGATAATTACGCTCCACTGACTCGATGATGTACAGCAAAGCCTTGATGCCGGGACGCCACAAATGGCGCATGGACAGACCCTCCAGGTCCACAAGCAGCGACCAATTCAAGACAGGCTTGTCCAAACGCTCAGCAGATTCATTGATCTTTTGTATGCCCTCCTCGCAAATGTGTAAGGCCTGTTGGCGGAGAAATTAACAAAGGTATCCCAGAGATTATTTTGTTGCTCAAAACATACCAATCTTAGCAGACCCTCCATGCCCAGACTCTTGAGCAAACCCTTGACATCCATGTGACCCAAACGCAGTATATAGATGGGCCTGCCATCCTTGTCGTGATGATGCCAACCGCCTGGAAAGTGCTCCACCACCACCGCTGGCTTGGTATACTCCTCGAGGAGCGCATCAATGCGATGCTCCTTGCGCCAATGCAGCGAATCGCAGAGCATGGCAAAGGCCTGGCTCACATGCCAGTCCCTGGCTGACAAGAAACGCAGGATGGTCTGATAACTGGGCACACGCTCCAGATCATCGACACCATCGAGCATTTTTCTCAGCTCCAGCAGCTTGGACTCCTGCATCGGTGACAGTTGGCCCAGATTGCGTGCTATAAAATCGCCATCGAGCAGGATATCGTGATGCTGCTGCTGCTGCTGCTGTTCCTTTTCCGGTGTTGGCGATTTGGGGGCATCGAGTGGCGGCACCCAACGCTCCACATGCGTGATGCCCTCTGCCTCCATTTGACTGATGAAATACTCGATTATCTCCTTGCCCTTGAGCGTTGTCTGTGTATACTGCTTCATGCCCATCTTCTCCATGGAATGCTCAAAGCCAAAAAAGTTCTTTATGTCCAGCGTGGCCGTCTGATCGAAGCACGTCCATTCGGCATTGTCCGGATGGGCGTAGTAGCGACACCGCTCGAAGATTTCGATGCGCGATGAGAAGCTCTCGTTGACGGCCTCGATGCTCAGCGTGCGGGCGCTCATGTCCAGATAATTGTGCTGCAGAAAGTACACAAAATCTACGCCAATTAGCTTCTTGAAGATGTAGGGCGCATCCACAGCCAGCTTGCAGCGACGGCTGGTGTTCCGCTTCGACCCGTTCTCCAGCGACTCATCCTTGATGATATCGCAATCGAGGACAATGGGCATCTGTGGGCATTTGGGAAAACGTCGCTCATAGGCCTACAAGTACGAAGAGAGAGAGAGAAAGAGCATGGATTGAGGGATGAGCTTTGAGTGTATGTGAAACCATTGAGATATCGAGACTATGAGGGTAAGGGCAGCATGTGGAGGCTGGCTGCCCTATGGCGCTGGCTAAGGGCACAATGCCAATCGGCCTTGAACGCTGGCCAATTTATGAACATGAACTTGGCTAGGACTTTGGTCCCTGCTCCCCCCCGCCGCGTCACTGCTCTCTGATACAAAAAACATTGGCAAAATAATTGCCAAAAATTTCTATTTCTATTTTTGGTATACTCTTTGTGGCTTTGCTTTGGATTTTTGCTGAATATTTTGTATTAAATTTTGGTCCAAATCGTTCATAATTGCATGCACAAATATTTCCCTGTTTGAGCAGGTTTTTGCACATGCTCTAAACTATTTTTAGTTGCTCTAATTAGTGGTAGAGCATTTGTGGTTCGTGCTGCTTTTGGTCTACTTTTTTGTATGGTTCCTCCCCAACTCAACGGAGAGAGCTTCTTCAGCTTTATCTCGTCGGGTGGCATAAACAAATGAGCAAACTACGCCGCATTCACCACACGACCAACTAGAGCTACACTGTGCCAAAAAAAGCGAAGACTAAAAAGTGGATTTTAAAACTAGTAAAAAGAACCGCTAGACGCGTACTCTTTAGTTAAATATTTTAATGTTATTCTTAACATTAAAAATGAATGGTCTGAGAGCCAAAGAAACAAAATTACAATCAAGAAAAAAAGCCTCTTTTATCTATAGATCTATTATAGATTTTCTCTCACTTTTATTTGCTATTAAAAGTGTAGATATTTTTCTACCTTCCCAATTCTGAGAATGTTTCCTTTTTGTTGATAGAATCTATTTAATTTTCGCCTCTGAAATTCCCATTAGATCATTTTCTTCTACTTATTGCACACAAAAAAAATCTACTTCGAAACGTTGAAATAAAAAAAATGTTTTTTAAATATGTGGGAAATGTACCACAAACATTGCTCCGTGTGTGTGTGCAATTTATTATAATTACCTACAAAGGCGCTGCTGTTAATTCTCACACGAAATGCCATGCCAGAAGTTAAGAGCACATCGATTTTTAGAAAAACATTTCCCAACAGAAAATGGCCCAATGAAAGTTTACAAATTATGCAGAACAAAAAAAAAAAAGCAGAACTGTGGCATCAAGAGGCGCCACAGTGCGCCACAGACATGGCCCCAACACCAAGGTCAACCTGCTACATGGTCGCGTGTCCTTTAAGATGCACTCGAAGGCTGTCATTTGCCTTCCTGTGACGGCCAGGACAGGCAACGTTCGTAATTACGCCGAACTTGTTTAATAATTAAAATGTTCAAGGCAGATTGTGTCGCCACGGGCCCCGTTGGCAGGCAGTCTGGGAAAAAGCGTGGCCCAGGACAACTTGTTGGGTTCCGGTGGCTCCACATCGATTGCTGAATTATTTAGCTGGTGTAAAACGTGTGAACAGCCACATGAGCAACGATTTACGACCTCTGCTTTGGGGGGGCCTAAAGGTTCCGCAACAGATTTATGGCCAGAACAAACCAGAAAGTCCAAGCAACAATCCGTTTGCCTTTCTCTACCACCCACACACCACACACACACACAATCCTTTTTATTAGGCTGCCAACGGATGGATGAGTTATCCTTGGGTTCCCGTGGAGTCATGGCTTATGCTAATTGGCCATTAAAAACTTTGTCGGTTCGTTGCTCGACTTTTACAGTGACTCAAAAACGGAGAGGGAGAGAAGGTACAAGGCAGTGGGGAGTGGGCAGTGGGGGGAGTAGGGAGTGAGTGTCAGTGGCACGGGTTCTGCTTTTGTTTTCGCTTTTTTTACAGCGGCTCCTATATATAGAAAGTGTGCAAATTCACTTGGCACATGTGACGTAGCATCAGGCAGTCTGGTATACGTATTGAAACTTCTCTCCCACACCTCCCCCATCGCACCCCGCACCCCACGAGACTTGACACGACGCAAAGCGAACGTCGAGAGCGTGTCGGTGTCGTCGCTCCGAGCCAAATGTAAATTGATGATGACCCTGATCTACCCCGCCACAAATGCATTTCAGCCAAATGACTATTACGTCAATAATGCAATATTATAAACAAATACTTCTCGTACTTTCTGCTTTGTGGAACTTGCAACGATGCATTGACGGTGGCCACAAAAATCTGTGTGTAAACAAATAGTATCTATAACTAGTTTCAGTCATTTTTAGGAGACAACTAAAAAAGGGAATTATAGATTGCTAATTTTAGAGTAATAAATCTCTAGAGCAGAATTTTTGCATTTCAAATTTATGACGAAAACTTTGCAAACAAAAAACTAATTTCCAATGATAAATTTTAAGCGCTTTTCCAGGTGCTAAATCTTTTTCCACACTTTCCAAATCAAAACCCACTCCTAGCTGATTGCAAAGGGTAAACATCTTTTCTTGAAATCTGATATTTCCAACTGTTTTTGCTTCTGCAAACGAACTCAGCTTTGACACATGATATTTATTTAATTTGAAAGTTCTGCTGCCTTTGGCTGGGCAGGGGGTGCTGGTGCCCAAGTGAAAAGATATCCAATGTCTATCCTTGGTATTGCCTCGTACCAGTTACTAAAGAGGAATGCACAAAGCTTGTCACATTTATTGTGCCACCAAACATTAGTTGATTGTGCAAATTTAAGCATTCATTTAACTCATATCATGAATTGGTGCATTCCCCTGTGTCCCCTGGGTCTGTACAATCAGACACATATTCGTAATACCCTCTGACTGTTCCCCACATCCTCTGCCGCCACACAGAGACAGGGGGGCAGGCAGGCAGGCACTTTCATACAATTGAAAACGTGACCACTCGTTCAGTGGGTGATAGATGGGACAGGCAGATGATAGACACACAGACAGATAGATAGATAGATAGTATAATGCGATTATTTACTGTTAAGCCAATTAGTTAGTTACTTTACTCGCCAGCCAAATGGCCATACAGTGGCATAAATGAGAGAGTCTTCCATTTATCTATGTTTCGTGTCAATGACATTATGCTCTGGACTTTTGGACTCGCAACTACACAGCGAAATAAATTTATTTATTTATTTATTAATAAAAATACTGATAATAAATTACTTGCGCCATTTGTGGTAGAAAACTCTAATTAAATATTGTGTGTGTGTGTGGGGTTTTTCCAAAGATAAGTTCTAGATAATAAATATCACATAGAGAAAATGCGTCATTGAATACTTTTTGGGGTTCGACGTGAGGTTTGCGTGGGATTTTATCAGTAAAAATCTATTTATGAAATAAAAGCCAATTTGATGGAAAGTTTATATAAATATTAATACAGTAAACACTCGATAAATCAAGTATTCATAATTTTGCTTGGCAACAAACATTCCGTTAGCATTTTTGAACCTAAAACTATTGAGTGCCCACTGTACCACAGACAGACAGTTGCTGTATCTGACAGGCAAGTACTGTTATCAGTTGTATAACAGACACACACACACGCAGACACATACCAGAGTATATTATATAGTTTTTTGTGCTTATACGAGTATAGTGTATCTTTTTTTCACTGATTGTTATTGTACAAATGGGCCATAATCGCTTATTTCCTGTCGCAATTGTCAGTTTTGTCCCATTGTGTGTGAGAGACGAAAAGACGGATCTTGCGAATGCAAAACACGAACATGAAAGCCCTGGGTTACCCTCACTCCATCTCTATCTCACCCGCTGTGCTACTCTTCTTTCAATGGGATAGTGGGACAACATTGTGCTCTCTGAGAGGGTATACTGAATTGTAGCAGATGTTTGTTAGAAAGATATAAATTTCCCCATAGTTATATGTCTAAAACTGTGCATAGAAAGGGGAATTTTTATTTCAGCAATTTAACTGCATTTTAATTTTTTTTTCGTTGCCTCACTTCATTGTTAATTTTATAGCAACAAACGGTTTGGTAAGGGTATCAAAAGTTGCGAACTTTAAAACTATCCTTTACTCTCCGCCTCCCACTTATCCTCCAGCATCTCACCCTTCCCCCGCTCACCAAACACACTCATCTTTTGTTATGAGAGCAAGATTTCCCATTCATGAAACTACAGACGGACAGAGAGTGAGAGAGAGAGAGAGCAACAGAGATAGAGCGACACTGTGTCTCTTTCTGAACAATAGAGAGGTAAATTATGGCTGTCCAAGGTTAATTTTATTTATCTTCTGCATTGGTGCAAAAATTAAGGGAAATTCCGAGTGCAAGGGAATCGCGCTTCCGAATGAAAATCAATCAACAGCTGCTGTGCGCATAATTGAGAATGTTGTAACCAGCATTATTCACGTTAAATATAAATAAAAAAAACGCGTCTATGGAGCAGAGACCAGCGGAGGAGGAGGAGGAGAAGGAAAAGAGACACGGAAGAGACACGACACGCCTACATGGCCTGGTCTGGTGGCTGATTCTGCCTGCAAATAAGATACACACCTTCATCACCAGCTCAAAGGGATATTTGTAGACCCGAACGGGGGATTGGAATTTCTGCACCATCTTGTTGTTCTTGTGGTCTCAATTTACACTTGACACTGGTTAAAAATCAATTTTCACTTATTGCACTTCGTTCGTAGTTCCGTTTTATGTGGCGTGGGTGGATTGGATATCGCCTCCGTAAAGCAGTTTTAATTTTGAGCAGTATATTATTCCGTTGACGAGTCGTACTTTCTCATGACACTTTCAAATGATAATTCACAGATTTCGGTTTAAACACTGCCTGCCCTCTCAATCCGTTCTCTGGTATCACCCTGTTGTTGTTGTTCCTTTTGTTGTTGTATTCTGTATTATGCACACAGGCCCCAGCGTGTGTTTTGGGTCGTTGCAACCGCAGCTGGCCGTGGAAAGCGGGGAAAGCCTTTCTCTCTCTTTGTGGAGCAAAACGCCAGTGATTGTGATTCTTGGAGCAGTGGAGCAGCAGCGACGACGACGGCGTCAATATGGCTATCGATGGTTTTTGGGGTGGCGATAGTTCGGACACGAAATCGCTATGCTTTGAATTTTGAATTTGAAATATATTTCCAAGTTTCAATACTGTAAAATTTGAGAAAATTCAGCCACTGTGTTGTTTCAGTTACGACAGTTATACAGTTATAGTGACAGTGTGTGAAATCTGCAATTAAATTTAATAAATAAAAGTGACTAATTTTAATCGGTTATGTTCGTGTTCCCTATTCAATATATCGTGTGTATATCGGTATCGCTTTCGATACGCACCGTGACCAACGCCATCGATAGTTGGCTGCCATCTCTAGACTTTAGATGGAATGGATTTTCGTGAAATAAATAAATTGAATTGGCGTTTAAATCTGAATAACAACAACAGCCTTGTCGAATACAGCAGTGCGGTGAACAAGTACACGACTTCCGATGTGCCGGACGAGCATCCAAAAGTCCTCAGACAAATCGATTGTGCGACAATGGGCACGAAACAAAAACAGGCACCAACAACACCAGCCTCTGCCTCTGCCACTGCCATAAGCGCTGTTCACGAGGGGGGTGGTGGTGGTGTTGGTGCCGTGGGGACAGGGACTGGAGACTGCGCTGCAGCAGCAGCAGCAGTGGCGTCGCTTGAAACCGAGGGCGGCAACGTCGTCGGTGATAAGGCAAGTGCACTCTCGCTCTCTCCACGTCGTGTATATGCAATTTTCACTGCCCTTTTTCCCCTCCCATCCCACACACACACACACACACACACACACATAGATTGGAGGCGTGGCGGCTGCCTTCTGCGCCTTGGATCTGGATGTGACCGGCTATGGAATGGCAGCTGCCGCCGCTGCCTTATCGCCCACCGATGCGGCATTCGGTGGAGGGCTCAGCTCCAGCCGCACCTCCATGAACAACTCCACAGAGAATCTGAGCTACGCCAGCGACAACTTTTACGGCGACGATCTCATCCTGCTCGACGACGACGATGTGGAGGCGGAGGAGATATCCCTCAATTCGGACGACTGTGTCTACGCCTATCGCGGCGACGGCGCCGACTTTGACCTCTCGATGGATGCCGCAGCCATGGGACGCGGTGGACGGCATCATCTCGACTTTGGCCTGCCCGTGGGTATGCCCGATCTGCTTGGGGCCGATGATGAAACAGAGTTTCTGGAAATGGACTTCGAACCGGATCCCTCCTCCGAGCTGGAGTTTGCCAGCGGTGCCCAGGATCTCGGCGCCCTGCCGCAGGCCAATCTGCTGCTCATGCAGCGGGACTACAGCCAGATGAGCGGCATGGGCATGGTTACACCCACGCAGGGCAGGCAGCTGTACAGCTCGCCCATCGATGATTTCCCCCAGGAGGATGCACTGCAGCAGCAGAAGCAGCGGCTGAACAAAAAGTTTGCCCGGATAAGCCTCAATCTGGATCAGATCAAGGACGGCGCTGGCAGTGGCGTGGACATGGATTTGGATGAATTGATTGGCGGAGCCGTGGAGGAGGGCTGTGCGCCACATGTGGGCGGACAGCTGGCGGACACAGCGCTGGCCCAATCCCTGCCCAGCACACTGTACACCGGCTCCAGCTTCAGTCGGAGCACCAGCGTGCCCAGCGATCATCCCGAACCGAAGCTGACGGGAGCCAAGCCCAAGCGACTGTCCAACTCCTCGTCGGTGATGTCCAAGAGCAGCTCGTCCTCGAAGTCGCGACGCTCGCAGCCCTCGGCCAGCTTCGACGAGCGCTGCTACAGCTGCACGGACTTTCGCGCGACTTCCGCCTCGTCCTGCCAGCAGCTGCCACTGCAGGGCTCGGATACGGTGGCGCCCATGCTGGTGGCTGCTGCTGCAGTGGTGGCCATGGCAGCCTCCTCATCGTCCATGGCCCACTTTGACTTGACGAGCAGCAACGAGGAGAACTGCCTGGACTGCCTCGAGAAGGAGTTTCTGGCCAACACCATTGGCAAGGCCCTCGACATGAGCACCTGCCCCAAGTGCCGGCGCAGGGTGGGCAGCAACAGGGGCAGCAGTCTGTCGCTCTACACCCGGGCGGAGCAGACACGATGTCGCAGCGGATCGCCGGGTTACTTTGATGAGGCTGGTGGCCTGTTTGCCGGATGGCATAGCGGTGCAGCTGGCGCCGGTCCCAGTCTGGGTCCCGCCTATAACCAAAGGTTTATTTCGTGTGATAATAATTTTGGCGGCGTGCAGGTGAGAGAGAGAGCCTCCAAGGAAGGGATTCCCATCGAGGGATTGTTGCTTAAATGCCCCCAATTTTTTTGCAGCTGCTCAAGCAAAGCTTTTCGACTGAGCCGCTGGTGGCGCGTCTGTCCACAGGACAACTGTGCGATGAGGAGCATCTGGTGCAGGCGCTGGACAAGCTACACATTTCCTACGACAAATCCCTGCTGCACACATACTTTGCGCAGCTATCCAAGCCAGTCAGCAGCACCAGCAGCGCAGCGGCATTGGGAATCTCAAGCAGCTGCTGCTGCAGGCCTCCAAGCGGCAGTGCAACCATCGCAAGCTCAAGAAGCTGATCGAACTGGCCACCCAGCAGCAGCTTCATGTGCAATTTAAAAGGGTATGTCGCAGCAGCGGTCCAGTCCAGTCCCCAAGCGGTAGATTAAACCAATTTAATATTCCCGTCACATTTATTGCTTAGACAAACGAAGGGGATGCCACCACCACCAGCACAGCAGCAGCAACAGCAGCAGAGGCAGCTTTGGTGCCCGTTAAAGTGGCGGATATATTGGATGCCTGGGCACGCCATCGAGATCTCTCTGTGTTGCGGCAATTGGATGCGCGCTTCCATCGCGCCAATGTGCTGGGTAAACACTCGAATTTGTGCCCTGCCCTGTGAGCCTCAGTTAACTCTTTTTCTGTTCGTTGTATTGTTGTAAACAGGAAAAGTTGGTCAAATTGTGCGACAGGCAGCTGCTGCGTCGTTTGCAGCTGCCACCGCTGTTGCCTCTTCAACGTCAAGCGCGGCGACGCGGCGTGCCCTGCCCGAGTTTCTGATGATACCGCAGTATTATGATAGTGGCGAGCTGACATTAACGCGCAAATGTTAAAGAGGAACAAGGACCAACACACACACACGCACACACACATACACACACACACACACACACAGAGAGACACAGACAAGAGAACGAACCACACACTAAAATGGAAAGTGGACAAACAATTGTATTGCTTAGGCTGCGTTTTATGTTGTAATCCCCCCATGGAGAGAGACTGTGTGAGGCAGAGACCTACCGCCCCTCCCCTCACCATGTTTAGTGTGTAAACGCAGCGTTTTGTCACGTCGTCTCCACAATTTAATCGTTAACCGAGTTTTGCAATATCGAATATAGTTACAGTACCCGTACCCGTACCAGTACCCAACCCCCGCCCCATTATCTATGTATATGCCAACACGCCCACTAAACGTATATCACCCATATGCATATGCATACATAATATATATACATATACATACAGTACATACATCATTATGTATAACTCGTACATAGCTTAGCTTGTATACAGAAACGAAACAACAAAAGAAATCTGAATAAACTCTAAGTAGGAAAGTAAAACTCAGACAGACACACACACACGCCACACAGCTACAGTCCTAACCCACAAGGAGAGGAGGATTCATCTCATCCATTAGAAGACACAACAACCAGGCAGGCAGACAGGCACTCTGACTACTGACTACTCCTGCTGCTGCTGCTACTCCCTCCCTCCCTGACTCGACTCGACTCCGATTTGATGTGTAAAACGGTGAGAATGTTTTTGTTTTTAATAAAATTACGCTTTATTAATTATTAATATGTATAATCTGCTGTACTCGCACGCAAGCCGCTCCATCCGCGCTTCTGCTGCTCCCTCCGTTTATATCTATTGGTATCGCTGCTGTGGCTGCCGGCCGCCTGCATTGTAATAGCCACCGCCTGGTCCACCACCCATATTCGGTGGCATTGGCGGTGGCGGTGCAACGGCAGCATTATAATGCGTGGGCGGCGGCTGCTGGACATTCCATGCCGCTGCAGCATACTGTGGCATAGGCACTACGGGTGGCGGAGGTGGCGGCGGTGCATGGTACATGTGATAGTTGCCCTGTCCACCACCAGTCGGCCCAGTTGGTCCCGGCGGCAGCAGTGGCAGTGCATCGTTGTTGCTGTTGTTCATGCAGCTGCCGCTGAGGGCGGAGGGCACTGCATTGGCCAGCGATTTGATGCTCTGTATGTTGTTGAGGTCCAAATGGTTGCCATTGCCACTGCTGCTGTTTGTGGGCGGCGGTGGCGGTGGTCTGCTGCTGCTGCTGCTGCTGGGCGTTTGCTCCTCCACCCCCTCCACTGGTATTCATGGGCTTAACAATTGTGGGACTGTCCGCGCGACTGGGTGGCTTCTGGGGCGGACTGTTGGGCAGCTGCGCCTCCTTCTGGGTGGACTGATACAGATCCAACACCTGGTGGCATATATCCTCAAGTATCTCCATCGTCACATCCGACACGAACATGTCCCACCACCGCTGGTGCTGCGGCTGACGGCCCTCCCAGTCCTGGACCGTGAATTTGCTCAGTTTGCTGGCCAGATGGATGAGCGCCACCGCTATGATCTCCGGCTCCCACTGCAGACAGACGACCGTGCTGAGGGAGTCGTTGACAAAGTTCCAGGCCATTTGGACCATCTTCTGTAGCTTCTGCTGGTCGCCCTTGAAGCACTTGGCATACTTGAGCAGAAATGTGTACGGATGCTCCACCTGCAGGTCGAACTTGATTGTCTGCAGCAGTATGCGCTCCAGTGTCATTACCTCCTCCTTGGGATCCTCGCCAAACGAGTAGAAGTAGTTATCGTTGAGGATGCCGCGCGCCGTCTTGATAATGTCGCGACACTTTTTGGGCGTCTCCTCCACCTTGCCGGCGAAGAAGAGGCAACAGCAGGCGGTGACGTAGCGTGGAAAGCTTCGGAATGAGTGGAACATGTAGAACCGATGGAAGTACACCACTCCGGTGGCCATTGTGTTGTGGCCGAGTCCCATCTTTGTGCCGCACTCCATGATGAAGCGGGCGCCCTCCTTGCGGTAACGGCGCTCATTCTCGAACGTGATCCCATCCAGAATGGACGGTGTCTCTCGCAGTTCCTTTTTGTCATAATACCAGCAAGGCATCGCTCTTTTCCGGCTCCTGGGGAACGGCGGTCGGTACGCAGCAGCAGGTTGGGTTCCGTTATCTTATTAATTTTGGTGTTATTTATAAATAAATGTACATTTGTTTTAATACGTGGAAAAATATTTTTCTTTTTTTAGTCTTTGGCTGGCAACCCTAGCGGCGAGTGTTGGTAAACTGTGCCAAGTGGCCTCGAACGATGGATGCAGACGGGCGCCGATACATGTATCGTATTTAAAGTGAGGTGAGTGCAATTAAATTATTAACATAGAGAGACTACGTTTTATTTAGTTATTAATTATTGCATGTATCTATTTATTTTTACTACTTTGTGTAGCTATAACTACATTTAATTTAAATTTAATTATCTGCATCGATAGTTAGCTGCAATCTGCTATCGATACTTAGAAATCATCGCTGCATTTTGCCTGTTTTGCGGAGTTTTGCTATAATTAATTGTTTTTATTGCTTGCAACTATAGTTATTAACGTAATGGTGGTGTCCAAGTGGTCAAATGCTTGTCATTGCAGCCCCTGCAATTGCTGGCATCGCAAAGTACGCACAAATTTAAACGCGGTAGCGAAATCCGAGCCGGCGCCCGTCACCACGCCGTCGCAGCCGCCGCAACCGGCAGCACTTGTTGCTCTCGTCCATGACCATGCTTCGACAAACAATTAGCAGCGACTGCAGCACAGCGCCTTGGCATAGTTGAGGTACGAAACTATTTATAACAAGCCTTTCCAGTTGTACTGCAAATTGCTCTTCGGCAGACATCCAATAATGCGGTCAACAGAGCGCGGATCTGATTGCTGCTGGCTGGACTGAACGGGGACTGGCACTGGGACTTGTTTGTGCCCGCAGCTAGCTAACAGGAGTTTTTGGCTGTGTGCCGGACGCTGCAACTGAAGTTTGCAATGCCTGGCTGTGCCGCCGCCCACTTTTGTCGCAGTGGGAAACATTTGTCTCTATTTTTGCATAACCACCAACCAGCGGCGGCTGTGGCATGGCTAAAATTTGAATACAACTCTCGCGGGAGTGGAGTTCCTCGAGGGAAAACGAGTTTCTCTATTTTCGAGTTGAGGAAGTCTCCCACAGACGGAGAGACGGAGATGTGCCTGAGGGTGTGCGCTGCAGACAGGTAAGCAGTTGCAGATTTATAGTTCCCTTCCCTATAGTTACATATGTACACACACATACAGCTCGGCTGCAGCAGAAGCCAACAACAATGTTATTAACCTTGGCAAAACTCTGGCTGTGTGGGGCGGGGCGGGGCAGGGGAAGCGCTGGCTGTAGCTTCCTTTGGGTGGCTTCTTTTGGCCAAGAATTGTGCCGGGTCTGCAGCAGGCAGAAGTCTAACCAGTTTCTTTGTGTCTTTCATTCTTGGCTTGGATCGCGCTGCTGCTCTCCCGCTGCCTGCCTGCCTGCCTGCCACTCCACTCTCTCTCACCGCTCGCTCGCGGCTAGTTTCCAATGTTTAAGACACGTTTGCAGCTTCGTTGCGCTTTGTTCAGTCACTTTTTGAACGTCGCCACTGCCAGACCAACCAAGCGGAGATCGCGTTAGCGCGCTTACTCTCTTTTGGCCAACACACACCGGGGGCCCCACCAGTTAACAGTTGTACACACACACACACACGTAGTACATATATTGTAGAAATACCAACATCTCCAAGCTTAATGCGCGTTCGTTTCGGGTCTCTTCCTCAAAGCAGAAAAAACAACAAAAACAAAACAAAAAGTGACTTTCAGTGTGCTATTCCTACTATATAGAAAAAAAGTGCTTGCCTAGGCTGAAAAAAAAGTTTTTTCTTTTCAATAATAATACACTTTAAAAGCAACAACAACAAAGATAAATAAGCGTGCAAAAATTAAGAAAAATGCCTTGCGCAAATTTATAACCAGAAGATCGTGCAACTATAACGCTAAGCTGCGCTGCGCTCGCTCTCTCTCTCTCTCTTGATATCAGTTCAGTACAACAGTACAACAGTCTCTCTGTCCATCTTTCTCTCTGTGTATCTTCTAACCATCTTCAACATACATACATACATACATCATACATACTTATGTATATGTATATGTATCTCTACTGCATGCATTCTTTGGAATCATTCTATGTGGATTATCTTCAGTCGACAATTGGAATATTTTTTACGTTATACCTCAGTCTATAACGCTAAATAAGTGAGTAAAAATATAAATTGGAACTACATATATTATGGTCTGGTATATAGAATTTCGTTTAGGGTTTTCGAATGATTCATTTGGGATTTGAATCTGAATGTAAGCTTTTGACTGCATTGTTTTTGCTGACTTAGATTATCACCTGTGGATGATTCAGTATGTGTTTAATATTTCTGTTTCTCAGAAATAGGTATTCGAAAGGCATAAATTATGTCCTCTGATGTTTCAATTTAAAATTAAATATTTAATCAGCATTTCTAAACCATAAATTATCTGCCTTGTGATTCAATTCGGTTAGAGCTTTGAGAAATCCTAAACGATATATGGAACAAAGCTGTGAAACAGAATTTATCTGTGACTTGAATCACTCCATCTACCTATGATTCAGTGCGGGTTGAAGTCATTTCTAAGCGTAAGATTATCTGCTATGTGATACTGTATGGGTTTTACTTTAGTTTTCTTTAAGGGAATATAAACTTATTATCTTTCTGTGACTTATACTGCTTTTTTTCAGGATTCCTAAACTTTTAAATATTTTTTTAAATTGGTTTATGAAATATGCTTTTCAAATATTTATTTAAAAGTGCAATATTTCCGCCCTAAATTTTATCCCATTATACTTAATTTAATCTTGAACATTTTTAGTCCAGAATAGTTCAAAAAGTACGATTTTTAAATGGTTCTCATTTCTTAGATCGCAACTGTAGTACCTTTCCCTTTAAATTCAATGAGAAATCATCTCGGAGGTGCATTATTTCCGCCTTTGATGCGCTACCCTCGGATGATTCAGTTGGTTTCTTGAGTAAAATCATTTCGTGTTTAGCCTTAGATATGAATATTGTTTGATGTGCTTGTTGCTTGCTGCTTGCTGCTGCTGTTTTGTGACTGTGATTTATCATCGTCGCAGTCGCATTGAGCGCAGTCAGCGGCGCTGTCGTCGTCGGTGGAGCCACAATTAAGTGCTAAGTGTATGACGATTAGATCATCCATGGGGCGCGTCAAACCGCTTAGCCAAGCTAATTCGAGTGTGTTGGCCCAGGCGTAAGCCAAGGCCATTAAGGCACATGGTGCGCTGCTCTCTCTCTCACTCTCTACCTGTCGCTCTCTCTCTGTCCAAGAGGCAGAGCGAGAGTTGATTGAACCTGCCACAGCATCGAGTAGCCAGCCATGTGGCATGCTGCAGCTGCTGTCTGTTGTTAGGGAGTAACCGAAAAAATTTCAAGAAAAGAGGCCTGTTACTACGCTACGCGTCATAATTATAGGTGTACGCTGATACCTTAAGCGGTTCTCTGTCTGGGGTTTGTGGAATCTTTTTCAAATGATTCATTGGCGAAGCTCTTAAAATCTTCTTACCCCCACAATTGAATCATAATTAGTTGTTTGTGTGACTATTTCTCACAGTGTAGTGCACTCTGCATTTAAATTGAAACTTCTTTTCGATCTTTTCGATCTCCTTTCAAAGTCTCGCAATGTCACAATTCCCTCCCTAAGCCCTGGCTTTCCCTGCTTCACAATTACCCCCCAATTACTTGGCTTATCGTTTGATTATTTCTCACTGTGTAGCAGTGTAGCAGTGTAGCAGTGCAGCAGAGGGCTCATTCCATTGTTATTTGTCTAAAACACAAGCCATGTAAATGTTGTAGCCAGCCGCTGAGTTGTTGAGTTGTTTTCTCATTTTTGTTGTTTTTTTTTGCACAATATGTTAACAATTTTGATTGGCAATGCTGCAGTCGGTGGTGGTGCTGGTGCGTGGTGTGTGTTGTGCATTGTTTTAGGATCTGTTGCATGTTGCAAATTGCAATTGCAGCCGCAGCAGCAGCACCACCACCATCAACCGGGCAGAGTCCCACGAAGCGTGAACAACTCCAAAGCGACTTCGTATGTGACGGGACGGGACGGCGTTGAACTCAACCGAAATGGTTATGGCCGCATCAATATCTCTGCTGCTGCTGCTGTTTCTCCTGTTTTTTATTGTTGTTGTTGTTGTTGTTGTTACCCCCCCAAACATGTATTCTCTCGTACATTACACATTCTTGGATGAATAGACCCACGGACCACGGAGACGTGCCCATAAATCACGCGTGTCTTGGCCATACTTTTAAACTTACTTTTGTGGTAGCCAAGCGCGAGGCAGGCCAGCACTTTGGGTCTGTCCCCACCACACACACACAGCACACATCAAAGTGTCAGCTACCTCTCTAGAGTGGTTTTGATACTCATTAGAAAGGGGCATGTTGTACGGGTAAACGTTGATGGAATGAGTAGAAAGATTAGCTGCAGTTTTGAGACTTAAGGAGCTGTAATTACGGTGTACAGCAAATTAAAAATTCTAGAATTAGTTCTGTAGGTTTTGTGTACCTTTTTTAACTAAAATCATTATTTTAGAATATGGAATTTACTATATAAATATTTTTAACTCATTATCTAGCATTCGTTGGGCGTATTTCTGTATATTTCCCCTCCCGTTTCGAGAGTTTTCTTCACTGATTGTCTCCCCTTGTACAGGGTATCGCTTGGTAGATTCTCTAAATATCTCGTTCTTAGTTGTTTGGCATTTTTTCATGTTTTCATATTGATGGAAGTTGTTTTGGCCTTTTTGGACTTTCCAGAGACGAACAACCGTCTTCAGTTTTGATCTTCAAAATACTTTATTAGCTAATCCTTAGACATTCACAAGCAGCTGCCATAATTCGATGCTGTTGGACAGGTCCGTTTGTTATTATAAATGTGACTTTAACAGCAGGTAGTTTTTCTTTAATTTATTTGAGCTTATTAATATTTAATGTTTAATAAATAAATAGATAAATGATTGTGTGTGTGCCTGGGTCATTGAATTGTCACTCAATGTGGCTAAGTGTTAATTAAATAATTATTTGTTTAACTTTCCACATGGGAAAAACCAAATGTGACGAGTGATTTCTTTTTTAGTTTTGCTTTTGCTTTAAAAACTCTTCAGCTTTGGCCTCCAATTAGTTTGTAAACTCTATGTCGAAGATCTGCCTGCTTTATATATATTTTTTCATCAGACGTATGCCCATTCCCACTCCCATACGCAATAATCTCAACCGCAAACAATGGACTTGTAAAACCCACAAGAAGTCAGCACTCATAAATGTGAGAAGATTCCATCAGAGCAGAGCTTGAACATTTTAATTAGAATTTCCTAACCGGCAGTTAGGAAAAATACACATATATATAGCCGTAGATATATATTCCCTCAGACTTTAGCCTCAAGCAGAAAGCCATTAAAATGTTATATTTTTTTTTTGGCGGCCTGCTTGTGGCCTTTCAATGAACTGCTGGCACTTTGGAGTATGTCAAAGTTGAGGCGGCTTCCATGCGGCTTTAAGATGGTTTATCAATTGTGGGGGGCCAAGCCCCAGAAAGTTCATTAATCCCCCCGTCCCCTAGGAAATGTCAGAGAGAATAAAAAGAGAGCGGCAACAGACGGCGGGCGACACTTTCTACAGTCCAGAGAGCTCTCGCGGATTGGATCGTGCGTGCCTTGCCTTCTGTCATGATTCAGGTCAACGCGTAGAAGAAGTAGAAGTAGAAGAGGGAATTACAAAATGTATTTATATGTATTTCTCTTTTTGGCCAAAGGCCAAGCGATGACTGAGCTAAATCAAATTAAAAGAAATCATCGGTATCCTATTCCATAATTCGATTCCAATTCGATTCCAATGTAGCCTGGGGGCATTCTGGTTCTTCCCCAAAGAGCCACGAAGAAGTGCTCAACGATTGATTGCTGCGTTCAAGTGGGTCAGCCGGCATTTGGCTGGCTCCCTTCTGTGGCTCATTCTTCAGGTGAGAGGAAGTGTTCCCCATGCTGTGCCAGTTACCCGTTCTCGTACTTGGATTGTTTTACCCGCTGACATGAAAGTGTGACTATGCAAATCATCAATGTTCCCAGAGAGAATTTGCCTTTACAGGTCTTGTGTGTTCTGCTTACCTCTTTCCATATTGATGTACCTAATTTGGGCCTTAATTAACATTTTCCAACGTAGCAAAAAATTCAACATGCCAAATGGAAAATGGAAAACCAATTGAAATACTACAGCATTTTCAACGCCCCAAATTTGGGCCGCCGCTTGAACTAAACCAATTCGCTCCGGTCCACTCCACTTGAATCCACTCCATGCCGCACCTCTCTCGCTCGCGGAGCAGCGTGAAGGCCGAACCGGCTCTTGTGGCACACACACACTCAGAGAGCCAGCCCCAGCCGCCGCATAATGACTAATAATGCCACCGATTTGCATGCTATAAGGCAACACACAGGCCAACAGACAGACAGACAGACAGAAAGACAGCCAGCCCAACAGGCCAACAGCTTAACTATGTCTTGAGAAACTGAATTGAAACGAAACTGGTTTCCATTGCATTTCATTTCATTTCATTTCATCGCAAAGTCTACTACTACGACTACGATTGAGAAACGCAAAACAATTGTTAAAGGCTTCTCCGGGCAGATCCGGGCCAGAAGAGTGCAGGAATGTGCCTCTGCCTTTTAAGAATGGAAATGAGTTTGGGAATTGGAAAGGGAATTCATACATAAATGGAATTACTAATCCAACTTTAGGACTTTAAGAATGAACATTATTTTAGATTTGGCGAATTGGAAAGGTAATTTCCATTAATCAATTCATGAATTCTGACTTGAGTACACGGAGTTTGGGAAGATTTTTAGATTACTTGGGAGTCCCTGCTGCGATTGTTGGAATAAATATGCGGCTTAAATATATACTTTATTAGAGGGGAATATTCTATATTGAAAATGCAATTACCAGTGGGCAACATTCGGGCACAATAAAGGGAAAGATGTTGATTCCCATTCATACAAAAAAAGCAACCAAACTCAGTATGGAATAGATTTTTGAATTACTGTAAAATCAAATCAAATATAATTAAACATAACCCGAAATAAATTCATGGAAATCAAAAAAAATATTTCCTTATTATAATTTTGCCACCAAAAATCACAATTTTCATTGAGAAATTCTTCCATTTGCTTTAGTTTCAAAAGCAAACAAATTCTTCATTGGCCAACTGAAATTCGAACCAATTGGCAAAAATTGCCTTAAATCGATTTTGGTCAGCCTAGCCACAAAAAGCGATCAAATCGACAAATGTAATGCCAACTAATTTTTTGTACCATTAAAGTTTTGATTTCAGTCGCTGCAAAGAGCAGAAGAACTCTGAACGAACGAAGTCTGAAAGTCTGTGGTAATGGTTTTTGGTTAAGATTTGATTAGTTTTTAGAGTGGCCCGGGCTAGATGTTCGTTGGAGAGTTCATTCAACCAGCACGAGCGGTTCTTTTGAAATGTGTTAAATAAATTTGGGAAACTTCCGCTCTAGGATTGGCCACACTTTTACCTAAATCCGATCATGGGGTGGTGTCTCTCTCTCTCTGGTGCCTCAATCAATTGCAAAATCATTTTGTTAATTTGCTGGCAATTATAATGCATTTGATTGAGAGAGTCTTGCCATTGTGATTGTGTGTGTGGCAGACAGACTTTCACCCATTCAAGTGGAGGCAATGTATACAAATGACTCGACTCCTTCTGGCCCACATCGAATCGAAATGATATGAGTATTTCCCTTGGGCTTGTGTCACAGTCCACAGTCGTTTTGACACCTGGCTCTGAATGAGGGAATCTCTCTGTGTGTAGGTGTTTAACTTCGAACACGATCCGATTTCTTTCTTTCTTTATGTTTTCTGTTAAGCTTCCTATTTTGGGGACTATCTTGGCCTCAATTTGCATAATTTATGTAATTTCTGCTCAGCTTTTGTTGGCCCATAAATAAAACACACAACACACAATTTTTTTTTTGGATTTTATTTTTCGCTTTTGTTTGGGTTTTTTTTGGTTGTGTTTATCTAACAATTTGATGGTTAATTTCTAACAATTTCCCTTAAATATTTGCGATATGAATTTATGAGCGGCATCACGTAGCTTTTGAATGGCACGGCACGATCATGAGATTTGTTGAATCTCTTGATTGAAATTTGAGACAATTATTAAGTGCTAAAGATATGCTATAATTTAAAGCTTTTCTGCTAGACATATTCATTACGTATATTAGACATTTGTTAAGGTTCAATGATCAGTGGGAAAATGCGCAGTAAAATATATATTTTATACGTTTGATTTTAATGATTTTCTTTTTTTATTTTATTTTCATTTCTTTTATGCTTTTTTCTGTATCTTTCATCGGTTTTTCTTGAAGCAAAAACTTTCTACTTTTCTGAGATATCCATCTGTTTTTATTATTTCATTAAGCGTTGTTCTTAGACTTTATTATGGGATAGATTTTGGTTTATTATACAATCACCGGCAAAGACTTTCGATTTAGATCTTTAATAAATGAATAATTCAATTGTGGGAAGAAAAACTCGAGAGTGGTTTAGGCATTATTGCAGAGGATTTATCAGATATATTTTCGATTTCTATATACGTTTTTAATACCCTAAAATGATGTGCTCTTAGACTAGACAAATAGTGAAAAACCCTTTAAATGCTTAATCTTTTTGAAAAATGTATTTAATGTGCTAAAACTGATTTTAAATTATTTGATGTACCATTCACATCCTTCTATATTTCCCACTCTTCCCTCTAATGATTCTAGAACCTCTTGTTTTGGGTTAAGACCTATCTTTAGTTGAAGATCTTTTGCTGGCCTAATCGACTAACCGTTGAACAGACTCAAGTTCCCGCGTTCTTTGCTTAAACAAAGCCATTTCTCTGTGCCTGCTTCCCAACACAACCGCTAAACACTTTAGAAGGTCGGCGTCGGCGACGGTCTCTGCTGTTGTCACATTTTCTCCCCAAAAGAAGTTGACAACAACTTAATTTCCAAAAAGCATTTTCGTATGACCTTGTTCCCACAAAACATGCTGCCACAAAAATAAAAAAATAAAAAAATTACAGCAGAAAAACTCCCATCTAGAAACCACAGAAAGAGACAACAGAAATGTTCGGAGAGAGATATAAAAATTCAAATCAAAGCTTGAGCTTAATTTACGGTCTGTGGTAGAGTGGAGAGATTTCGTTTGATTTGTGCAACCGGGACACGTACCACTGATCGCTACTCCAGAGAGCTGCACCCACGTTTTGAGACCTTCGTTCCCTCATGCCACTAAATCCACATTTCCATTCCGCAATCCCCAATCCCATCATTCCGCCCGAAGCCGTTGATTAAAAGCCCACCTACTTTCGTCATTCCATCTGAATGTGGATGGGACTCCTCCGTATATCTGTCTGTCTGCCTGTCTGTCTAAGTCATCTTATCATCTGGAATTGCCAGTTTGCCTGACTGTCGACCATTCATTCATTCATTCATTCGCTGCTCGTACGAGTGTATTCTTAAGTGGCACTTTGTTTGGTTGCCGGTGCCAGTGCTGCTTCTGCTGCTGCTGCGCATGCGCTGAGGCGTGTCCAGTTCTCATCTTGAATGCAGACGCGTCATTCTATCTCTCATTCCCGTTTTCAATCATCTTTATTTTTCTCTTTTTTCTGGCTGTTGTGCCACTTCCCTGCGAATTTGGCACACACTCAAGTCGAGTCGAGCCGAGCCTCTCGTCTCTCGAGTCACTCTTGCATCGTGTCGCAATAAAAGATACAAAGATACTTTGTGTTATTTCTTTTTGCCGGTTTTAATACCTTTCCACACGCCCCTCTTGGAGACTCTTCTCTCGGTTGCTGCGGTTCTCCAAGTAATATTTTTTTACTTGTATTTAATTGCTTCTTTCATTAATTTTGTAATGGAAATTTTATGCATCGTAAATGGGTTGAAAACGGTGGGAAGCCATGAAGAAATTTCTATATATAAATTGTGGATAATTCTTAAAGTATATTTAGAATTGGTAATCAGACTTTGGGATGGTGAGAAAGGGTTGAGGTAACTTTAAATACAGCTTGAAAATTAAATGTGTAATATTATGCTCTGTAAGATTATACTCTTCATAATTATTGGAAAGCAGCTTCCAGAAACATATGCAATGCCTTACAAATGTTTATAAACAATCAACATTTAGCCTTGTTCTCCATTTCAGTTACGAAAAATGTGTGTTTAGGGGAGAATTGATATAAATGCGGTTATTTCTGTATTCAAAATTAATATAGAATTTCACAGATAATTGAGTAAATATTGGATAATAGTCTAGTTCCCTAACAGACCTTAAAGAATACAGCACACAAAAGCTATTTGCATTTTCTCTAAGATTTAGCCTAAATTATTTGTGCAGGAACAAATCTTCTTCCAAGTTTCGAAAAATGTATTAAACACTGAAGTTCGTTCCATTCCGTCATTTCTAACCTATTGGTTTGAACCATTTTAGCCTGCCTAACAAATATCGTTCCATATAGATTGATTTGATGGCTATTATGTCATTCCTCCCATCTATTCTACCCATTTATAGAATCATAACCGATTGACACCTGTAAAATCATAACAATCCCACCTTCAAACTTTACAAAAAACATTTATTAAAACGTATTAAAACTTGTTCTCTGGCAGAAATATAAAACAAAGCCATACAGATTGATGACTTATAGCCATAAATACATACAATATATACGTATGTATATAGTATTTGTACGTATGTAGTATAACACAATGTGTTTGTAGATCGACTGCGAAATTGGAATTTTTGCATAATGACAACGACTTTAACAACAACGATGCCTCCACATTGAGTTCGAGTGCGACAATCGATTCGAATCTGGCAGCAAGCTTTGCGGTTTTCCCACGAAATTTTGTTGAGGTTTGCTCAAGTGATTTAGCGTTTCGTAGAGATCTCTATATTTTTTGCTCTTTCTCTGTCTAAAATGTCACCACATACACTGAGAGAAATACACTGGTTTCGAAGTTGGGGTTGGCAAACTTTTCGCGAAGGCGTTCACTCTATAAAACAGGAATCAAAAATAATTACACAAGCTGAAAAATGCAAAACACTAAGATTGTTAGAAAATTATTAGACCAAAACAAAGTGTTGGGCACGGGAGAAAAAAAAAATGTAACACCAAGCAACAAAATTGAGGAAGTTTAAGGGAGTACGGTTTCCTTGTGCCTCATGGGAGTGCCTCTATAAATGGCTTATAAATTATTGCTTTCATAAAACAATAATAATAGACCATGAACCTTAGCTTGAATAAATCCTTAGAAAATCATTAGAAAAATATATTAGCATCTGTTCTTAAAAATCTGAATAATCTTCTTGACACATAAAAAAAAAGGCACACCATTTCAGAATCAATAACTTTCTCCTAGATACGAACAGGGCACGCCCAGAAACCTGCTCACTGAGCATAATAAAACGTAAAAAAAATCAGCAAACCATAATTCCATAATTAATTCCATTCTCTAATAGCTACAAAAAAAATTGTTGTTTAGTGCAATACCGCCGCAAGGTTGCTGCAACGGCGGCGGCTTCCCAACCAAACATTTCATTAGAGCAGAAAATCAGAAAATATGAATTATAATGAGAAACAAAAAAAAAAATACAAAAAAGCTACAAAATTTGCATAAACAAAAACGAAACAAAAGTGAAACAGTAGGCGTGGCGCGTGGCCAATGGAAAATAGCAACAACAAAAATACAGAGAAAAAAAACAACACCGAGACTCCACAGATCAATTAATGTGCATTGAGACCCACCTAAGTCGTAAGTTGTAGGATTGCCAGACAGACATTTCATGGCATTCACTTTTTGCGGTTACTTCCTGCTCGCCGCCACGGCTACGGCTGTTCCACAATGTTGAAAGTTGGGAAAACTTTAGGGAACACAGTAAACCTTTTGCACAGTGTCTCTGAGAGACTCTGAGACTGCGACTGGAACTGAGAATTGTGGTTATAGCAATTCACGAATTTCGCAAACGATGCCCCAAAGAGACACCAACAAAAAATAGTGAAGAAAGACCCACCAAATTGTATATGCAATTGTGTTACTCTTTGCTTGGTACTCTGTAGTTGAAAGAAAAGAGGGGTGTCTTCGGTGTCTGTGCAGCCTGAAGAAAGGGTTTACGAAGGCTTCAAATAAATGTAAATGTTTGTTTTTATAGAGGATCAACAGTAGAGTCAATCTTTAGAGCAGTTGGAATGGTTACAATTGAATAGGTGATATTTTCTTGATCTCCACAAAATCATACAATTTAGATAATTATTATAAGATTTATATGTAAAATCGGTTCTTATTTTCTGAGCTTAGTCTCAATTTAATTGATATTCTCATGTTAATTATTGCCATCCCTTTTCTTTTGAAGTTAACATGCTTTCCCCATACTTAATGCCCGTTTAATCTCCCTTAAATAATTATTTACTCACTGCGCGGTATTCCCTAGTCGAATGTACACAAACCCCTCCCAGTTATTTTATTTTATTGTTTTGCTGTTTGTTGAAGTTTTTGGTTTCCCACTAAAATTTAAAAGTCTACAATTGCGATTGCAATTGCAGAGTAGAGTAGCGACTCCCCCATCTCCATTCCCAATTTTGTCTCTCAGACTTTTGCGAAAACTGAATGTTAATGAATCTGAATCTGAAAATGTGTACTCTGGTTGTGTGTTCGTGGTTGAGGCTGACTTTAGTTACCCGCAAATCAAATGGAGATTCATGCGCTCGTCTCTGAGTCACAGAGTGCAGGAAAGTGAAAGTCCATTAGACATCTCAAGTGGTGTGCAAAACAAAAAAAAACAAAAAAAAACAAAAAAAAACAGATCAGACCCAAGCGAACGGTTTGCCTTTTGTTCGAATTTGGTGCGTTTCACACGCAAGTTTATTACACTTTCAACTTTGACTGGCTGGCGCAAAAAATATAATGAAACGTAACGAAAATGTAAAATGAATTTGGGGCGAGTTACATGACACAGCCAAGCGAAAGAGCGAAAGAGCGAAAGGTGTGAAAAGTTTTGAGTTAACTTGGCGATTGGCAGATTGGCGTGAAATCAGGATGGTGACGGAGACTAAGCAAAGCTTACTAGAGGCTTAGAGAGCGTGTGCAGCTAAAAGTGCCTGTATAGTGCTTTGAACACCATTACCTTAAATCTATTTAGTGATTTTTTTGATGAAGTCGCACCAATGGGTTTTATAGGATTTATCGATAAGAAGAATCTGCAGCAGAAAAAGTTTGAATATATAGAAAACGAGTAAGAAACTTTCAAAGCTTTTTAGTGGTGCCTCTTCGATTCCATTTACCCAGAAACAGACTTCGCTTACTACCAATAATGAAATGACACCTCAGATCATCATCCACTTATCCCTTCTAGAATTCCTCTTTCAAAGCGTCTTCTGTGCACTTTTCACCCCCTTTTATATTGTTGTCCTAGACCTCTTTTAACGCAGATTGCATTCGTCACAATGTCCAAAGAGCCTTCGCTAGATAATGAGCCAAAAAGAAACACCGTAAGCCAGTGACATTGTAAGCGATAAGTTCTTATCGCTGACCAGCAGCAGCGATTGTTGTCGCCCCCCAAAAAAAAATCCAGTAATAAATGTTTTTCTTCGTGTTTTATGCAAACAACTCAATGGACATTGACGATCAGTTTGGTTTGTCAGTTGGCGTGAAATGGTGGGGCGTAACCAGCCAGCCGGGCTCTTCAATGTGGTAAGAGATCATTGAAAATGATCGCGGGGATTACGCGCGAATATATTTTTCTCTCATTTTCGAAATATATTTATTTATGGGTTGGGTATTTATGGGTGATTCGCGACTGCAATCGCGCACGACGACGACGCCGCCCGGCTGCGACGCTGCGTTGAAAAAATATGAACACAAATTGTAAATAAAATCAGAAACAAAAGAATTATGATCGTGTGTCGCCTCCTACCGAATGAGACTCAGTCTGAGTATATTTTTTTTTTCGGTATTTTTGCTAGTACTCAAACGTAACCCAGACGCTGCTGCGGTCGGTCGGTCGGGCGGTATGGTTAGCGGTCGGTCGGTTCGTCTGTTGAGTGGATCGTTTTGTGTCGCGGAACACCCTTACGTTTTAGCACTTTTTACCGCTAGAACAGTCGCACAGTTAGCACATGTACTAAAATAAAAAAAAGCACGAAGCAGAAAAATTGGCAACAAGATTACAGAGCCCCGTTAGTAGGAGTAGCGCGTAGCGTAGCGTCGACCCTCTAGTTTCCGGCGATTGCCATTCGACGACGACGTGCCGCTGTTTTGGTGTTTTGTTTTGTGTGTTAAGAGAATCGCCTTATCACACACGGCCACGGCACCGCACCGCACGATTATTATTTTGGTTTACTATTATAAAATTTTTGCAGTGTTTTTTCTGTGTGTATTCCATACACAGTATAATGTGCACTCCACGATAACCACCATACTCTTTATATATAAAATATATATATATAAGTATATATTTAACGACATTTAACTCTTGGCTGTAATTTTGCACATTGAGCTAAATACGAAGATTCAGTTAGTGCCTTGGTGTTAAAAACGTTTTAGGTTTTTAGCACAACGTTTAAGGGATTACAACAAACGAACGAGAAGTTTCTCAACGACCACAGGTGAGAGCAGAGATGGGTATGGGTGCGAGGGAGTTCCTCCAGCAGTCGGGTTCCATTGAAGGGTGCGGCCTGTTAAATTGATAATTAAGAAAAGTAAACATTTGCTTACACACAACACCGTGAGATAAGATTCTCTCAACTGGCGCCGAACTGTAAAAATAATGTATTTTTATGCGATTCAATTTATTGGCGTAAAAACCTCTACATATGTGCTAAAAGTCTACTAAGAATGTGGGTGGTAAAATTATTCAATTGAGGGTTTATTTATGTGATCTTAAGTGTGTAGACTTTGAGGGGATAAAGTGTGCATACCCTTATATAGGGCCGAAAATGAAATGATTCTTAAGTTGTAATGCAAAAAGAGGTGTCAAATGTAGTAAGGGAATATATATCCATAAGTATGCAAGAACACGGATTTTAGGCTGTAAAAGGTTTCTTTTAAGCATTGCCTACGTGATCTAAATCGAATATTCTTGAAAGGAAATGACGTTATAAAAGTCTGAAAGGTGAAACTAAAAATGAATTTGAAGTGTACTCAAGGCGTATAGTATTTATGAGAATTTTTGATAATATTTAAAATGTTGTAGTACATTTTTTTTTAGAATTTTTAACTTAATTAAATGTACATACACACTTAGAATGTGTTTTAATAATTTCCCTGTAATTTCTTCTTATATTTAGAGAGACTTCTTTTTAATTTCTGACAACAATTTCACTGTTTCCCATACATGAACTAAAAGCAAATGTATTCTAAATACAAGTCACACCCAAAACATTAATTTATTTGCAAATTCAACAATTTCCTTCCTGCTTTTGCATGCACTAAAACTACAAATGAAAGTTCCCCATTAGTCAAGGTCTACTTTGCGTCAAAACTTTTTGCAAATGCTGTGTGCTAAATGTGCTAATTCCACCTAAAGACCCTTCATGTACATATACACACATTTATTTACATGCCTATTTAGGCATATTACGAAAAATATCGCAACGTAAAGCCCCTTGGATATGCAATTGTACAACGGAATGACTCATTGAACAGGCCAAAGGCAAGCGTTTCCCTTACATATACATATTCTATATTTCATTTGAGCTTTTTTTTTCTGTTGTGTTTATGAAAGGCCAACGGGCAAGAAATTGAACAAAACCCGAAACGAAACCAAAATAAACAGAGGATCGGGGAGCTGTGTGTAAAAGATGATCGGTACAATGCGTGGCCATGCGGGCTAAGAGGGTGGGATCGTTGGCCATTGGAGGCGATACGGAAAAGAGGGGCAAAATAAAGCAATTTATAACTGCATATTTCTGTGGCATATGGGGCAGGCGGCAGCACGGGGCACGGTGCACACATGAACTCGGTGGAACTTTTGCAATTACTCGTAAGATCAACGGCGGCTTGGTACGGGCCAAGAAAGCCAGATGGCCATGGTATGCCCCCCGCCCCTTCAAGATTTCCGCAATGTTCTCTAGATCTGCCGCTCTACTCTCGCTATCTTTTTCGCTGTAGTTTTTGTACCTATCTTATAAAATAATTTATGCTTTTCTAAGAACAGTCTCTCCTGGCCTGCCCTGGCCTGGCCTGGTCTGCCCTTCTATCGAAGCGTAGCCGAATGTGGTGCGGTGGTTGAGGTCTTCTTTTTGGTTGGGGTTTTTTAAGCATTTTATTTATAGAGGAGTCTGAAATGTGACGCATTTCGTTTAACGTTGGCATGTGAACTTATTTTCTTTTTCTTCTTTTTGTTTATCTCTCTCGCCTCGTTTTTTTTTTTTTTTGTTTTATTCGAAGCGAAATGTGAATGACTTGTATGTTGGTACAAGTGACAATGTTTTAATTGATCAAAGCCCCTGAGAAGAGTAGAGTGTCTCTCATTGTACAGATCTGTCAAGGTAGAGCACACCTTATGTCACGGCAAAGAGAGCCTCTTGAGTTGTGTAGATTTTTGCAGGTAAAGCAGATCGTATAAGGACGTTGACATGCAACGACCGAGGGGCGTTGCTGCATGTCAAAGCATTAGGGAACATGCAGGAAGGGATATGATCATAGGAAGTGCAGCGGAGAGTGAGAGGTTCTGCTGATCTTCGAAGGTGTAGCACAGCTAATATAATGCCAAGATTCTCTCGCGCTCTGTCAATCTACGAAAATATATAGCACACCTATCTATCGATCTTCGCAGCTATAGCACACCTTCTATATCATGCCAAAAATCTGTCTCATTCCATCGATCTACGAGGCTATAGAGCAACCTTCTACCATGCCTGGCTCTTGCTTGTATTCATGTTTTTTCTTGCAGGCTCCAAAGTTCACCTCCAATGTGGGGCTTAGTCGCTCCACCTTTTGATGGATGCGTTGAGCAAAGCCCAAACGCAAACAACTTCCGATTTATAATTATCTATGTGCCGCACCGCACCGCAATATACAGGGTGTCTTGTCAGTCGATTGGTCACAGTAACTTTCCTATGGGTTAACATTGTAGTTGCCCCGTATCTTATCGCTGGGTGTAGGTATATTTTACAATTAATTTTAGTTGTGATTGCAGAATCTACTAGAGCATGTACTAGACAACAAAATACATATTCCTTTTGCTCTTGTCTGGTATATCTCGCTATTTAAGTACTCCATATATCTCTCTATCTCTGCATGAGCAGTCCATATAGTAGACATGAAGGCATATTCCTTGAACGAGATAAGCCAAGAGAGATAAATGATTGATGTCACGCTCCTTCGCTCTTCTGATGACACCCCTTCCCTGCTTTTCTCTTTTCGTTTTCTTGGACAGCTGTCAAAGTTTTTGTTTACATGCCAAAACATCTAAATATGGTAGCATCTCATCGCATCTCATCTGCATGATTAATTAGAGTGATATTTCTTGCATATACCCAGCGACAGCTACTTATGACACAGAGAGACGCGTGTCTATGTGCCAGCTGCGGGGGAAAGTGGCGCGAAGAAAGTGAAAACTATTTCCTCAAAGGGAATGGCAGAGAAGAGAAATGAATGCGTTCTAAAAGTGCTAAAGTGTTAGATGAAAACATTCAGCTGTTGTTGTCGTCAGTGGGTTTCCGCTTTCCGCTTTCTGGATATGCCAAAAGGGAAATGTTTACGTAGCGTGTGCTAAATATGTGTACTAAATGTGCCTAGTTCTATAAATCATCTATAGATCAAAGCAATGAAGCAAAGCAATGAAGGCACAAAATAATCTTCTGGTGTTTGATTTTGTCTAGCATCATGAAAAGAGTTTAGATAATGTTTTTTTATATGTGTGCTAAATGAGTGGAGATTGTATTTTTTATGTTAAGGCTAGTTGCCTGGTGATCTAATGGATCTAAATGCAGCTGAAGTATTAAATTCAGCTTAGAACATATACACTGCCGATCAATGGAATAGACTCAGGAATTTTCCGTATGAAATTTCAATTTTTAAATCAAAGTACTAATGAACATGGAAAAAATGTATTTTTGCAGTATACATAATCCTATTCCTTTTTAAAAAAATCACAAATTAGCGCTCTAGGGCAAAAGATTTTTTTGTAATATTTTATTTTGTGTTTGAACCTTGAAACAATTTACATTTTTATCGATCAATGGAATAGACTCAAGTACTTATAATTAATATACATGAAAAACTTCTTGAGAATCTTAATTTTAAAATGTTTTATTAGGATATTGAAAGTTTTATTAATAATGAGTGTAGCCACCTTTATTAGAAATGACTTCGTAAAGTCGATCTGACATTGAATCATAAAGGGACTTCAAATAGATCAAGGATATTTCGCTCCAGGCGTTTTTGATGGCATTTTTCAATGATTCAACATCTTCAAATTGTCTTCCCGACTCATACACTTTACGCGAAAGCCATCCCCATACGTTCTCTATTATATTTAGATTTGGAGAGTAAGGTGGCCACTCCATTAAGGCAACATTTTGGTCTTCAATCCAGCTCTTTACGACTCTGGCAGTATTGATTGGGGCATTATCTTGCTGGAAAGTCCAATGTAATGACTCGAAAATGTTAGAAAAGTGCGGGAATGACTTTTGTAGTAGCTCTTTGTAGCAAGTTGCATTCATCTTGCATGAAACCAATTGGATTTCAAATGTGCCATAATAAGATATGGCACCCCATACCATTAATCCCCCCTCACGACTATGGTGACGAGTTAAATGTTTTTCTTTCTTCCTTAAATCGTGAAAATAGTAATTAAAACCGTCTGGTTCATCCGAACAAAACGGTTCGATACCATTCGGTCTTCCATGTCATGTGCTTTCGTGCAAAAAGAGAGCGAGCCTTCTTACAAGCTTCAGTGAGCGGTGGTTTTTTTTTAATTTTTAATCTCTTTAGATGTTTGGCGTTGCGTAGAACTCGTCGCACGGTTGCAATACTAGCTGTAACTCCCAAGTTTGATCGAATTTGAGCCGCAGAGCACGTGGAATTTGAGGCTTTTCGCAGAATTCTTCGCGTTTCTGTAGTCGTGAGAGCTTTTCTATTGGGAGTTTTTATGTTTTTTCCATAATTTGATGGATTTTGCAAAAAATGAGACACAACAGTCTGGCTTCTGGCTTCTTTTGTGGCTATCTGCCTTGTTGTAAGGTTGCTGTCTTTATATGCCAATATTTTTGCTTTTTCCTCAGGACTTTGCCCCGACCCATTTTGTATTTAAATAATGAGAAGTCGCAAGAGGTAATTAAATGCACCTTTTACCTAGCACAGCTTTTCAGAAACTAAAATTGCAGCTTCTGAGTCTATTCGAATGATCGCCTAAAAAGCTAATTTTTTGGCATTGGGTAAAGTAAAATAGAAATAAATCATAACTGTAAAATTTCTGCAGCCCGCTCTTATCTCCTACTTCTGTCACCCGTACTGCTCTAACAAACACAGCAAAATGTTCAGCGAAAGCTTACTCCGTAAATGAGGGAATCGAAGAGAAAAACGAAAAATGCATTGAGTCTATTCCATTGATCGGCAGTGTATTTGTATCATATGGGCAACTAATGAGAGTATCTAAAGGAGTGCAGAATTGTTATATTGACTCTGAAACTACTAAATGGGTCTTCTAAAAGATCGAAACGCTCTAATATTATTTTCTGAAAGTCGTTAGAGATCTTAAACTCTTTGCTAATTGAATATTCTGTGCATTAAATTCCTTTAGAGCTGTAAATCTCCATGCTAAAAGTTTTTCCCAACAATCTAAATGATTGTTTAACAAGATTTTCTACTAAAAATAAAGGAAAAATTAATTTTGCATTACCTTTTGAGGAGCTTTAACTTTGAATCAAAGTTTCAGCTACCTTTAATCACACTTAAGTGCAGCTCACCCACACATTTCTAAACAAGTCCACGACTCTGGAAAAAGTACCAGAGTTGCATTTACCCTAATCATAGCACCTGTGCAACGCCCCTTGGAGCCCGCCATGTGGGTGTCTTTAATTGCAGCCGCCCTGCCCTGCCCTTGCCCCTGCCTGTGCCACCAACCAAATGTTAATAAGCAATTCTGTAATTTCTGTAAAAGTACTCGGGGCTGGGCTCGTATGCCTTGCACATGGCAAAAAATTATAAATATAAATCAAAAATAGCTGCCCGAAACACCCCGCGCCAGCTGCATGGCGATCCAGTGGGCGAATCAACCGCATCGAGTGGGGAAAATTGTAGCAACAACAAAAAATTCAAAATTGTTTTGCACAAATATTGCCTCCAGTTGCAGTTTATAATTTATAGATTTTGTACATTTCATGCTGATTTTTCTGTATTATAAATGCTGATAACCCAGATTCCACATTGATTTCAAATCCCATTTCAATGTCATAAGGGCGGGGCGGTGGTGGGGCCACGCCTGGAGTCTGTGAGCTTAAATTATGCCCCAAATGTAAACAACAAATATTTGCGCTAACGTCACTGGGGCATCCGTGTGTGTACCGCCGCCGCCGCGTATTTATTTCACAATTCCGAGCTATGTAAACTTCAGGGGATATTTATAAACAGATTGGAAACACAACACAACACACACACACACACACGCATTTCACAACACAATCCAAGCGGCAAAAGGCACAAAAGGCAGCAGCAAAAAGGCTGAAAAGAGTTTTTTTAAGAAAACATTTCCATTTCAATTGAAATCCAATGCCCCAATCCAATGCAATGGCAGGAGGCAGGGGCAAAGAGATTGCCTGTCCAAATGTTATTGCAATCGATTAGGTAGAGTATTCCTTACATTAAAGTACACTTCAACGAGAAGGAACGTGAGTCGCTTCTGGTCGCGACTCTACTTTTATACCCGTACTCAGTCAGTATATAAATTTGTGAGCTTATGATTGAAATTTAAAAAGAAATTTTAAAATTTTACATTTTACATTTTTTTGCTACATTTGTTAACTACATCTACATGTAAAATGTAGATAATACATGTAGAACAGATATTCTGCATCTACCATTTGGATTCTACATCCCCTCCGCTAGGGGTTGCTCGCGCATTGCACAGGGCAGAGTGTGTGCGAGCGAGACAGAGAATGAGTAGCGTCAGCATCGCTAGAGGAGGCGGGGGAAGCAACTGAAAATTAATTTCTTCATTCTGGCCATAATTATGATCCGATCTGTACCAGATTTAGCAATCTGGTGGATATGGTCATTCTTAACGATACTGCGTTTTTAGTTTTATCGTATGTTTAAAATTGTGGATGCCACAGATTTTCGTCCTTTGTGAAGGAGATAGGGGGCGGGGCGAAATTTTGAAATACACTTGTAACAGTGTGATATCACATGAGTCTGGAAACAAAATTTGGTTGCTCTAGCTTTTATAGTCTCTGAGAACGAGGCGCTCATCAGGACGGACAGACGGACGGACGGACAGACAGACATGGCTCTATCGACTCGGCTATTGATACTGATCAAGAATATATATACTTTATGGGGTCGGACAATTTTCCTTCTCTGCGTTACACACATCCACTTTTACCACAAATACAGTATACCCCTTAACTCTTTTTGAGTACGGGTATAAAAATAGTTCTTGGGGCCAGCGAAGCACTTGCACTGATGGGAGATTAAGTTGAATGCATTCAGCGTAGAGAAAAATCATTTGGAACTTAGGGAAAACCATTTAGTAAGGTGTTTTAAATCTTTAATCTCTATTAATTAGAGCATTAAATATCAGCGAATTTTTGGATCAAGATAAAATGTTACTGGTTAAAAAATCACGAAACTATAGGCATTTGTTTCAATGGGAAATTAAAAATTAATTTATATCTTTTGGGAAACCCATTTGGTACCGTGTTTCAAAACTCTGAAACACTTTCAAATTAGTTAATTAATGACCAAAAATGTTTTAGAACGGCATGCAGGCGCCTAATTAGCCCATATTCGAGTTGAACAGGAGTTTAATTAGTCTAAACAAGATAATTAGGGGCATTTTAAAGCGTTTAAAGCATTTACTATATCTTTAAAGGTATATGAAAACTTTCGAAATGTGTCTAAATGATTTATTTAATACATAGCTCAAGCTGTAGCTGCGCTAAAGAAGTGTTATCAATCGAGATCCTAAAATATACGATTTTTTGAATCATTTTTTATATACAAAATAATTCTAAAAGGTGTTTAAAATAATCCCACATATATCTCAATCGAAATTGTATTACTTTCGTGGGCTATTATTAACCCAATTTATATTTGTTTAACCTTCTATTCCCATTCATACATACAATATGACTCTTAAATCTTATCGCAATTGAACTAACGTATTTTCCCCCCACCCTTTCTCTCTTCTCTCTGTTTTTCCATCAGATATCGTTTTCGCTTATCGAAAATAGAACAAAATTCTGTACTCGAATGCTGCCACCGAATTGCAA
Source organism: Drosophila subsilvestris (assembly GCA_035043285.1). NCBI lineage: Eukaryota > Metazoa > Arthropoda > Insecta > Diptera > Drosophilidae > Drosophila > Drosophila subsilvestris. The sequence goes on from JAWNNB010001719.1 coordinate 168,748, forward strand.
AATCGGAAAAGAACAAAGCAACGCAAAAGGCAACACGAATGGAAATGGGAAGGTGCTGCTGCTATACAACAACGCTCCAGATGCACTCACACACCGATTCACATTCGCATTCGCATTCACTGAAGAGAAACTGACCAAACGTCGAACGATAGAAGCAAAATAGCTACAGAATAGAAGACGAACCGATGTGATACTTGAAACTATAAAGAACTAAAGCTAAAGCTAAAGCATTGCAGCAAACGATATATTAAGCAACGTATTTGAAATTGACAAAGAGAGTGGCTGAGTGCTAAAAAGACTTGCCAAAAGAGCTGCAGAAAAAACCCCTCGGAACAAAATGGAGCACCTCGATCTGGCGGGCTATCTGTGTAATGCACCCACAACATGGAACAGTTTGGGCAACAGTTTCGAGCAGCAAGGTAAGGAGAAGGGAGGAGCAGAGGAATGTCTGACTTTGGGTCAGACGCCTGGTTCTGTCTTTCTGCTGAATGCCCTGCCATTATGGTTCTTTATTAATAAATTGCATAATTAAGCGGGGCATGAATAATGCCGCGCAGTAGAGCAGATAAGATCGAGAGCAGCAGCAGCTAAATGGAATTGGATGACAGACAGATGCAGTGGCAGTGGCAGAAGGCAGAAGGCAAAGACAAAGGCAGTGCCAGTGGCAGGGATAGGGATAGGGCACGAGCATAGGAACTGAGCAGAGTCTTTGGCTCTTTTTGTGCTCTGACAGATTGTCGCTTGGTTTCTTGGATTTAGTTTTGTTGTAGTCACAACCGGAGATGGTTCTTCCACCCATTAAGATGCGCAAATGGCAGGCACTGATGCTAAGTGGGGACTGCGAGACACAGACACAGCACCAGAAGAGTCGGACAGACAATTAACTTATCTCTCGTTTTGCTGTATGTTTTCAGATGCCATTTACTTGTCGAATTCCCGACAAATGCTGGAGCCCATCATAGAGGAGACCAGCGAGGATGAGGAGCATGCACAAAACAGTTGGAATGGCTATCACGAGCAGCAGCAGCAGCAGCAGCATCGAGGCTCCACTGGCAGTTGCGGTGGTGGTGGCAGCGGCTTCTGGAGCTCCACAGAGTCCGAAACGGGTTCCGTGATACGCATCGAAGTGACAAAAGGTAAGCAAAATATCCATTGGAAACGGAATCAATCAATTAATCAATTTCCAACTCCCTCCAGATATCGATGCCATTTCGGAAAGAGACTTCGCCTGCCCGCCCAAACGCCCCAGACGCTGCCAGGAGCCCGAACAGCCGCACAGTCTGGAGGATGGTGTCCAAATGCGACTGCATCGCCGCTACGATGCCGAATCGCACAACAGTCTGGAGAGATTCCTGGCGCTGGAGGCCTGTGCCCGCGACAGTTATGGCAGTCAGGGCCAGCGGAGCAGCACAGGCAGTCGTCGTGGCGGCGGCATCTTTGATGATTATTACTCCGACAATGATTCGTTTCATTCGCTGTCGCGCAGCTCCTCGTTGGTGCAATTTGAGTCGCTGGAGCGGCAGCTGACGTTGTCCGAGCAACACCAGAGCATGAACAGCCTGGGCAACAGTTCGCCATCGCTGTTCAACTGCGAATTGGGTGGAGCCAGTGCCAGCGACAGCAATCCCGAGAGCAGGCGGGGATCGGCCAGCTCGCTGTCGCTGATGAAGCGCTACGAATCCAGCGACGGGCGACTGCATCAGACGTACTTTGAGCTCAACAAACTGAACTTTGAGGAGCAGCAGCGCGAGCTGTTTGCAAAGAACCTGCTGCAGGCGGAAATCAAATCGGATTCCGAGTCGAGCACCAGCTCCTCCAGCGACAGCAGCGGCCACAGTCTGCTGAGCTCCTGCCAGGGCAGTGGTGGCGTGGCCAGTGGCAAGCAGGATGGTGCTGCCTCGCGGCGTATACCACTCAATTCGGCGGAGAATCTATCGGAGGATTCCGGCTACTGTGAGCCGAGCACATTGCGACGCGAGAAATCTAAATCCATACCAAAGAATTTCGACAAGCTGTGCGAGGAGGAGGAGGAGCTGCTGCTGGAGGAGTCTGCAACCGTCGTGCCACATTCCAAAAACTCCAATGGCGGCGGACATGATTTGTGTCAGACGAAAATAGAGCAGACGACGGAGGCTACTACGCCGGCAGCATCAGCAGCAGCAGCAGCGGCATCGCCAGTGCCTATGTCTATGCCCATGCCCATGCCAATGTCCATGCCCTCTCTCCGTCCGAGTCTATTAATAGCAGCACGGAGAGAGCATCGTCAGCATCGTCGCCATCGCCATCGCCACTGCCATCGCCACTGGCATCGCCCAGCGGATCATCGGCAGCCTCAACGTCGTCCGACGCCTCGTTCACTTGGCTGCGCAACAGTTTGCCCGACATACGCGAGCCGCGAGGTTCATCGTCATCGCCAACGTCCGCCAGCAGCCGCCAGCGCCACATCATTGCCGCCATCGATCCCTCGTCGCCGTCGGCCAAGTTTTTCCCACCGGAAAACGATCTACACGGCTACGTGCTGGCCAGCAGCGGAAATCCACGTTGCAGTCGGAGCAGCCGCAGCAGTAGCAGCAGCTCCTCCTCCTCCGCAGACTGCTCCCCTGTCCTTGGGGCCACCTCCCTGCCCAACGAGCTGCAGCAATTGGGTCGCCGCAGAACGCGTACGCGCCACAATCGACCAGCGGCACGGAATTGCCACAGCAACAGCAGCGGTGGGAATAGCTCCAGCGAGGATTACGACTTGGAGCAGGAAGAGCGTCGCGACGACTTCTTTCTGGACTTTTGTCAACAGCCAAGGATACGCAGAAGCTGCAGCTGGAACGTGGGCAAGCGAGGACTGGGAGGAGGAGGAGGTGCCGCATCCTCATCTGCTGCAGCGGCATCCACCGGCGCGGGTTACATGAACGCCAGCTACCAGAATCTAACGCTTTTGGACTACACGGATACACAGCCAGAGGCGGAAGATCTGCAGCGCAACTCCAAGAGAAGTCAACCCACAGCAGAACCCCTGGAAATGTCCGATAGGAGCAGTCAACCCTTGGAGATGTCCAATCGGAGCAGCCTCTCCGGCGGCGACTACGAGCAGATCATCTGCAAGGGCAACTTCCTGTTGGATGAACTGAGCAAAATCTACGACAAGAATGTGTCCATACTGAATGACAGGCCAGCAGAAGCAGAAGCAGACACAGCGGAGGATCAGGTGGATTCCTCGCACAAAGCGGAGCCGGAGGAACCGCCACAGGTGCAGCATGTCCAACTGACGATAAGGAAGCCGCCGCCGCGCCAGAAGCGAGCTGGTGCCATTTCCGAGGCCATTGCCACGCCCACACAGAGACCCAATCTGCCGCCCGCCGTTGTGCTGAGTTTCTCGAGTTTCGGCAAGACCTTCGATCAGGATCCCACCAATCTGCGCACCTCCTATGCACAGTCGCTGGAGCAGTGCAATTTCGATGCCCACGAAGTGAGTCCCAAGAAGGTGCCGCCACCCCGGTCGCTGCCCAAGAGACGCTTTCAGTCGCAGGCGGCGGCGGCCAAGCAAAAGAGTCTCGTCAGCAGCACACCCAATCTGTCGGCCTACGACAACAGCAACGGGGAGACGGAGGATGACATCTATGTGAGCAGTGCCCACACATCGATGCACCAGCTGCCACAGTCGGCGCATCAACCAAAACCTTTGGGCATACTCCTGCCTGCCGGCTCCCGCAACTCGTTCAGCAAGGAGGTGAGCTTCTGTCCGGTGGTCAGCAAGTACTGCTGGCAGGAGCAGTCCTCGGAGGAGCCACAGGAGGATCCAGGCATCGGCAGCGACACTCCTGCGCACTCGGACGACGATGATGAGCTAATGGACAATGTGGACGCCACTGTAATGCACAACACCAAAGAGAATGAGAACATAGCGGCGCGCTTCAATCAAGAGCAGCAGAAACAGCAGAAAAGAGACACGCAGCCGCAAGAGAGTGTGCTGGTCGAGGTGAGCATCGAGCTGGAAGAGCGCGCAACAGCAGAAGAGCGAGCAACAGGCGAAGAGAGTTTGGCAGCGATCGCAACAGCAGAGAGCGATGGCGAAGAGAGCGATGACAACAACGAAAACATCGCAAACATCGCAGCCGCAGCCGCTGCTGCTGCCGCTGCTACTGCTGCTGGCGTAGCCGAACTCGATTCGGAGCCCCGACACGAGCCCGTTTCAAGCAATGCATTCATTCTCGAACAACAACGCGTCGCGCAACCATCACAATCGAAATCGTTACCGACATCGCCATTGCACACTTTGCCATTCACCGCCAGTCGTGATACCGCGCCCCCTCAGCGTCCCCTAAGCCTACACCTACCGATCCTCAGTGAACCGCCCACGAACCGCGCCCACCACATACTCTACGCCTCCCAACAGCTGCTGCAGCGCTACGACGTGGAGGAGCCGCACGAGCGCGAGGATCGCCGCCAAATGGCACCCGCCGCCAGTGGTACAGTGGAGTCACCCACACAGCAAAAGGGTGGCAAGTCGCCGGGCAAAACAGACGACAAGCATCCCAGCTCCAAGAGTTTCCTCTCCAGATTCGCCAATGGCCTGCGCTTCTCCCTGAGACGCAAAAAGAAGCAGCAACAACAGCAGCAGCAGCAACTCGAACAGAAGCCACCGCTGACAAAGGCAGCGCCCGTGAAGGCCAGCAAACAACAGAGCAATGGAAAGTCGGCTGACTTTATACACATACCCCTGAAGCCGCCAAGAAGTGCAACAGCCAGTGTCCAGACGACGCTGGACGACAGCAATGCTTCCGAGGCGAGCACCGCGAGTGTGCACAGTGGTTCGACACTGGCAAAGACATCCACATTGCAGAAGGTGGTCACCGGCAAGCCGCCGTTGCCCAAACAGCCGCCCAGATTGACGCATGCGCCTCCGCCAATGGTGCCAGCGACGGTGCCAAGTGCTACCCATGCCTCGGAGGCTTTGTTGAGCGCCGAACGGGAACAGTATCGCGAATTTGCGGACCAGTTGTCGGCGGGCATGCAAGCGGCGAGGATGCGAGACACCGAGTCGCCCTCGCGGGCCACCGTTGCCCAAAAGACGCAAATGTTCAATCAGCTGGGAGGCGGTGCCGGCGTCGGAATGCGCCCCACAATGGTCACAGCCGTGCCCGTGCACGTATCACCCGTAATGGATGACGAGGATGCGGATGGATCCGGTAAAATGGGTCTGATTGAGACGAATCTGGACACACACGAGACGGTCATCTCGGGCAAAACACGCTCCCTGATGGACATCACCTGCAATCCATTGAGTCAGCCCCACAAGCGGTATCTGGTGAAGCGTCTGAATGTGACCAGTGCCGCCTACGATGTGGATGTGGACGATGACCTGCTCGATGGGGATGTGGTGGTCAATGGACACCGCATCAAATCCTCGCCAGCTGCCGGCGGTGTACAGATAGCCTCCGTTAGGAGACCGCACAAGAGCATGGAGTTTCTGTTGGATAAAGAGAATCAAAGGAATGTTTTGGTGAGTACCACAGCCACTCCCACTGCCCTCTCTCACCCCTCTTTCTTTTTGGGGGCTTGGGTGGGTGGCAAACTATTTCGTTTTCGCATTCGTAGTTTTTATGCCTTTTGTCTGGCATTCCAGTCAGCCAGCAGCATTATCATCCCTTAGTGGTTGGTGTAACACGTATTTGGGGCATGCCGCTCCCATCTTTTGGGTGGGAAATCTTTTGTTTGTGAAGAGGTTTATCAGCTAGAAGCAGACTTTTGTTGTTACAAATTCTATATAAATTATGTTTGAGGCAAGTTTTAGACGTGGAAATTAATTTTTACTAAAGAATAATATTTTAAATATATAAAAAAGGAAAGAATCTTATAGGAAAAAAATCAAATTTTTACTAGCTAATATTCTATTATTATTATGTTTTGTTCTGGTCGGCTATGTGTCTCATTCCCATCGAATAGTACCTTAATTTAATCAAATTTTGATTAAATAATTTTTTATAGAAGCAAAACAAAGCTCGCATTCATTTCTTGTTTGATTGTTTGGTGTTCTTTAAATCGATTAATGCCTCAAATCGTTAAAAGTTAAGAGCATTGATTAGATAAATATTTCTTTTTTGTTATTTATTCGCATAGGAATGTTTGTTTTTTATATCAATTGTGACTCTATTGTGTGCACATATCACTTTTGTGTACATTTGTGGTTTTCTTTTTATACGAATTAATACGACAAAAGTCTTTGAGCTGTTGAAAATCATTCTAGAAGAACTACTCGTCTCGTGGAAGTGCGCCTTAGTCCTGTCTTTGATACAAAGTGTATCCTTAATCTTCTTGAATCCGAATTTCCATGCCTTTAAGAGCACTTCCAATTCGTTGATTCTTCCTTTCATTTGTTTTTGCCCCCGATTACAGCTGTGATTGTGTGTTTTCCTTTCTGTTTTTCTTTGTCTCTTTCTTTTTTTTTTCTCCGTGAAAAGGCACGAAAAAATTATGCAAACGATGCAATCTTTCTCGTGAAGCGCTGCTGTTGCTGCTGCTCCCAAAGTTTGTTCCCGTTTCCGCTCCAACGGCGACAATGGGCGACTTTGATCTTGTCTTATGGGGGGTGGGACATTATGGATGTTAATTGATTTTTGGGATGGGGAGAGGTGCAACACCCCCGTCGAAAATGTTCAATGAACTGTGACAAGTTTAATACTCGTACATTTCCTCACGCTTTTCTTGATTTTCCTTTCCGTCTTTGCGCCCAAATGAATGGAAGGATACCCTGCGCTCTATCATTTTCAAATTTTCTATATCCATTATCCTTTCAACCCTGCGGGTGACTCTGTCTGAGCGGCTTAGCGTTGACTGAGGTTTAAAGCGGCCAATATTTTACGCTCGTGATGTTATTCTTTATTTTTGATTTATTAGGCGACACATTCCATTCCACACAGTTTGCCTGGCTGCCTGCCTCCATCCATAATCCTTGAGCGCATAAATCAATGGGTGATGTTGTTTTTCTCGCCTCTCTGCCTCAGCCGCAGTCTCACATTTTCCTGTTTTCTTGGGGTGCTTGGTGCGTTTTTTTATGGCTCCTACAAATTACTTGCGCGATGATGCTGCCACAGAGACAATGACCACTTGACCTTAGTTTCCGTAATATGCGTGTGTGTGTGTGTGTGTGTGTGTGTGTGTGTGTGAATGCCCCCGAGTCGTGTCCGTGCCCCACCACGCCCTTATGCCTTCTGGTTGGCCTTTGTTTTCTTGGGGCTCTCACATTTTTGTCTGCCTGTTTTTCTCTCTCATTACGTTAATTGAGTCGATGGCAAACGATGGGCGTTGAGGCGTTGGGGCATTGGGCGATGGCTTTTGTTTAATAACGAGCGAAAAAGCCCTACAGTTTTCGGTCAAACCTCGGGTTTCTTTTACATTTGCGGATAGTAGTCCGGTTGGGTGATGGGTGGTACGAGTAGACCCAATTAACTCGATGTTTACTTGGCACTTTTTTGCTCGTCTCTGACCCATTAACATCATGGCTTAAAGAGCGGTTTTGGCTAACAGCGACTTGTGGCAGGGGAGTCTGATTTTATTGTGTTACATTTATGTTTAATTATAGTTTCAATTTAAAGTTTTGCTTTGACTTGGGAAAGATTAAAAGTTTAAAATGATGAAGCACAAATTTATCACCGGCCTTGGGCCCCTGATTCCATTCATCCTTTTTGTTTTTTTTTTGATGATTTTCGATTATTCAAAATTTATTACCATCAGTCAACATTTTTCCTGAAAAGAAGAAAGAATCTCTGATTTATGGTGCAATTATTAATGTATAGGAAAAGTTCTCTAATTTGATTATATGTATATATTTTTTTGTATACCTTGGAAATTTCTCAAATTTAATTATATTTATTTGTTGACTGACTGTATACATATATAAAATTGAGAAATTTTTGTTGTGCTTTTATGGTGGCCCATGTCTGTCTGCTAGCATTTTTTATGTAAGACACACATCTATGTTGAGCTTTTCGTTTAGGTTTTCCACTCACGTACTTTGGTTATTTTTTGTAGAAATTGCCTGTTCGTGGTTAATAAATATAATTAATAATGTCATATAATAAACAAAAACTTTCTGGGACCTCCAAAGGTGTTGGTAATGGAAAATATTGAAATTTTCAATAAGAGAAGTTTTGTACAAAAGTAAAAGTTGGATTTGCAAAACTAAACGAAAAGGGTATGCACAATATGACATGAAATTTTGTAGTGGATTTAATTCATGTGAATTATGACAGCCACTGGAACCCTAGTATATTTCAGACCTCTGAAGGTTACGTAGGGCATTCAAGAATCGACTAAAGTGAACTTTTTTGATGTACCTCTCCCACTTTTTTCTGTCTGCCTTGCCTTGTAAAAACAGAAACAGAAAAACTATTAAGCTGCGCCTTCTTTTTGTTTTCCTCTGTGCTGCTTCTCTTCTTAGTTTTCGTACGAATTCGAGTTGGTCTTGGACTTGGACTTCTCCTACGTCGCTCCCACGTCTCGCTGTCTCTCCCACTTAATGCCAAAACTTTCGCCTTGATTTCCGCTCAAATCCAAAAACTATTTCAATCCCATGAAAATGGAGCTCCGAGCTCTGTCTGCTGACTGCTCTAGCGGAAATTTGTCGCTGCTGAGCCCGACAGTTGTCATGTGAATAATAATACTAAAAAAATAATTACGGCAGCGAGTACAAGAAAAAGAAAGCAGAGCTAAAGAAAGAAATGATGATGATGGTGGCGTGGCGTTGGTGGGACCCCCCAGCATACAACAAATAAACTCTAATTAAATTTTTCATTATTTTCACATGTAATGTAAACAAATCCAATGTCTGTCTGCTCTTCCGATAAGAAAAGAGAGTCCCCCAGAACTGCAGATTGTGTGTGTCTCCGTGTTGGTAATCCTACTCCGTCTGTCTGTGGTTGGTTCAGGGAGGGGGAGTGTAAAGTGTGCCACTTGCTGTGGACAAAAGCTTGGAGCTCTTGCGTGTAGTACTGATGAAAGAAGGGTATATAAATTATGGAATGAATTAACAACATGTAAAAAGAAACATAGAGGGAGATATGAGGTTGATCATAAAATATTCTCTTTAAATTTCAATTTAATATTTTTTTTCACGTAAAGGGTATACCAAAATTTTAAAAAGTAATAATTTAAACGCTCCCATAATACCCTAGAGGGCATCCCATAGTCTATACCCGCAACGCGGAAGCATTCTTTGGTCACTCCTCCTTCCACTTCAAACTATATTCGGCCCCTAACTAAAGAAAAAAAAGCATAAAAGCAGCAACAACAACAAAAGCTTAAACCAACAAACTACGTCTCTATTTATTTGCTTATCTTTTCTTGTACAATTTTCATGTTTTGCTGATAAGAAAAAACACCATACACCGATGACAGCAGCAGGCGACATTACTAATACTAATGCTAAGGTTCAAACTAGCGGTGCTTCTTCCTCTCTCTGTCTCTGTCTTGTCCGCTTCTACACCGCCCTTTACCCACACATTACCCACACTCTCCAAATTAGTTTCTAATGTGCCTTAAGCAAACGGTTCTTTTCTTTCAATTGTTTTTGTGCGTTTGGATTTGTTTTTTTTCTGTGCTGCTCAAATATTTGTTGTTGGAATTCTTAATTCTCATTCAGTTTATGGCCCGGCGACGTTGTAAAAGCTGAAGGTGGAGGTGAAGGCAAAAGAATATGGAATGAGTGGGGGGCCGCTTGGAGGTGTGCCAAAATGCAATTAAAGAGAAGAGCAGCTCGAAAATGAGAGCAATCTGCAGAGTTTACTTAACAGAACTAATTGCTTGTTCTACTGCAATGGAATGCAGCTGCTCTTCGTAAGGGTTTGCTCTATTACTCCATCTCAAAGTGCATCAATAAAGGTGCAGCGCATTTCCAAGGCGCACCCTCACATGCAAGCCTCACCTGTATTTGCTTATATCAATACACCTTGTTCAGAAGCATTCTCTGATTGTTATGCTGTTATTTCAGCATGTTGTGTATGTTTTGTGCTCTCTTGCTGTAAACGCTCTCTGTAACTTATGTTTTCTGCTACTAATGTAAAGGCAAGCTGTGAGCATAGACCCTTAACAGAGTTCTTGAGTTGTTTGCTGTTAATCTTTCAACAGAGCTGTTAACATTGTTCAGGTACATCAGCTGCGTGGTCTCTCTCTCTGCTGCTGCTGCTGCTATTACAACTCTCTTGCGATCTAGCGCTCTCTTTGATTTACACTCTCGTACGGTGTACGGTTTCGATGTTTTCGTGGTTTTACCTGTTTGACTATGGCTTATCTCTGTAGATGGACGGTTTTTGAGGAACCGCCTAAACAATTTCTTTGCCATATTTGTAGCAATTTGTTTTGCTTGAACGATTGCACCTCTACTACCCCCACCTCCTCTGCTTTTTCCCCTTCTCTCTTCACAGTTGTCAAAGAAAATTGTCGACTGAGAAATACCTGGAAAATGTAACCTGCTTGCGGAAAAAGTCAAATTGTGAAATATTTGGTACGAAAAATACTTTGAAACCGCTTTCTAATGGTAGTTTCAAAGTCTCAGCACAGTAAATTAATTAAAATACTTGAGCATTTAGTGGATTGTCGGATTGTTGGATTGTTGGATCGCCGGGGGCTCTGAGATCATTGCTCAGGCATTTCCATTGTCCCTGAGGCGACTGTAATTTATTCAAATTAAAACGGAATTTTGTCTTCCATTAAAGACAGACAGACACTCGCTTCACGCAATATTGTGTCTGATTGTGAGACGGTTTTACCCTGTAACACTGGCCTCTTGCGATATTAGATCACGCCTTTCGCAATGGTTTTCGCCCGCCCACACACGCCTCTCGCAATGTTGCCACTGGGTTGCAGACACTCGCCACCAGCTAAAAATGTTACCAACACTCGCCTCTGGCCATATTAACCCTGGGGTCTGCTTGGGGCAGCAGGAAATTTAATTAATTTAAAGTCCATTTGCGGTTTGCTTTTGTTTAGAGCCGCTTGATTTTTTATTTCATTTCGGATTTGCGCCACAATTTATTTTTCACACTCTTTTAATTTCGTTTTGCATTTGTTTTTCGCAGCATGTAATTTTCCTTTCTCGTTTTTCTTTTGGTTTTTCGTTTTTCCTTGCGTAAACAGCATTTGTTTTTCCAGAACGTAGATAAATGGGGGACGGACCAGTGGACCAGTGGGTGTCAGTGGGTAGGTGGGTGGGTTGAATTAAATAAAGCTGTAATTATCTCAAATTATCGCCTTGTTTTCAATTTAAATTCCTTAAAATTAGTCTGAAAGTGAAAGTCATCGGAAAGCAGATTAAAATTAAAAATGCATAACTTTTCTACCACATCTCGGTGGCATCCGCCGTGTTTAGTACTCGATTTACTGTCTGTGTTGGGTGTGTCCGTCTGTCCAAATCTTTTACGTCTAGTGTTTGGCCTTCGGTGGCAACTTGTTTATAGGCGGCTTTTCCGTTCAGAGATTACTCTGGTGGGTTCCGCCCCTCAATCTCTCAATCTGGTGTGGATATACGTGAAATTAAGGCACTTTGTCTATTGCTTTTTGGCCATTTCGATGCGATGAGGCTAAGCAGATTTTTTTTTTTGGCTATCTATAAACACAAAATTTGTGGGATATTTAGGTACGTCTTGTGGCTGTTTCACACATGTTTTCCCCTTGAGTAAATCTCTTAAACTCCAAGGAAATATGCAAATATTATGACTTTATTTATTTGCTGATTTAATATCATTTAACGCCAACAAATTGCCATTTAGCCTGCTTTTTATCACATGGTCACATGGCTTCCCCTTTGTGCATAAAATCGTCTACAATCCACTTGAGTCATCAGAAAAGAAAACAAAAACACACAGATTCAGAATTATATAAAGCAAATACCCCACCGATTGTCTGTTGTTTACGCTTTTTCTTTTATTCTTTTTTACGATGGATTTCAAAAGCAATTTCTACACTTAGTAGCCAGTGCGAATTTTCACAAGCCGTTAATTATTCGGACGAGTACGAGTACGATTATTTTTGTAGCATTTGCAAAATGTTTTTGTGTGCAAAATGAACTTGCGATATTCCATTCCAAAAATAAACGAACTGAAAAACCCGAAAAACCATCCATAAACATACAAAAATTCGAAAATATATAGGAATTTAAGCACACGATTTTCGAGTTTTTGTTTATAGGAATTTTTGGATATTTTGGATATTTATTCGCCAAGTGGATAGCACGGCCGCACCCTAATCTTTACAGTCGTTTTTCCGAGACGATTCTGTTTCTGTTTCTGATTCCTTTTTCTATTTTTATTGCGTGGCCAGCCAGCTGTGTTTATCATATTTTAATAGTATAAAATACAAACACAGAGAACATCTAGCAGATAGAATATGATTCAGTTTCCCCTTCTGCTGCTGATGGCTGACTAATTTATGCATGGGCGACAAACAATGGCACCAGCAAAGTCCAATTACTGTCATGATTATGTGACACGACTGTTGTTCCATAATTTTCTGTCGCCCACAGTCGGTTGTCTGCATTCGGTTTGCCCACTAATTGTTTCCACAGAGTGCACCCCTTTGAAAACCAATCGAATGGCATTTAATTTGAGTTTTAGATTAAATTTCCAACCATCTATCAGTGAAGAAGGCCCAGGAACCACTGGGAACCCTTCCTTTTTGAGTACCTTTCAAGGCTTAGATTTACAAAATCCCATCCATCCAGTGCATGCGGAAGTTCCATACAAAAAGATGAGGAAACTGAAAAGAGGAAAAAGAGTGAAAAAAAAAACTAGGGGAAATCTCGAGCAAAAGGTTAAAGGACTTTATTATGTCGCGAACTGTAGCGGATGGGTGGGTGGTGTGCCTCCTAGTCGTTGGTTGCGCCTCCTCTGCTTTAGCTAGTGGCCTTAAAAGGCAACTGCCTGGAAGCTGAATGAAAGCTGAAGTGGTGGCCAAAAGGAGCGACGACTATGAGCCAGGAGGAGAGACAGTCGGGCGACTGAGACTGTCGCTGGCTGTGTGCTTAATTTGGCCTGCTGCCTGCTGCATACTGCAATGTTGGTGAACTTTTAAACCGTTTAAATGTAGGCTTAGATGGGGGCTGAAAGACTTGAAAGATTGTGAATGGCATGAAAGGAGAGGTATGTTTGTGTGAGTATAACAGTTTGTATGACAGTATAGCACTATGAGTAATGGTTTGTAGGGAGACATCAGGAAGATTTAACGTTGGGAAGAAAACTTTTAAAAACGTACAATGCATCAGTTATTCGTAGAAAGGTTTTATAATTTGTATAACAGTATAACACTACTTCGAACAGTTTCACTTATCAACTATTCTAATATCAATTTCTGCGTATATAACAGTTTTATTCCAGTATGCCAGAATAGTATATAAGCTATGTATCAAGCTATGAAGACGACTGCACAATGAAATATTCTTTTTAATTGCTCTAATGACCAATAAATAGCTTTTATCATTTTTATAACATGCTAAATGAACTTGTACCAGCTGTCATGATATCTACAGTCTTATATAACAGTTAGAAATGACACCACCAGCATCATATAACACAATATTCGTTTATCAGTCAATGTCAGGCCAATTATCCCATAGATAAGGTGCACGACACTGTCTATAAATGTGTGTATAACAGAATAAAATATAACTATAGGATTCTGAAGAGTTATACGAATCAAAATGAAACGAAATCTCTCTGAAAAATTGTCCAACAGAAATATCCATAGATCTCTTTGCTCAAAACAGAGAACTCTTTAAAGAGAAAAGATAAATCTCTGAAGAGAGCAGAAAGCACTTCATAGTGCTTCTACCTTTTGTTTTCGCCAATCCCAAAGCGTTCTCTTGCCACCTACATGGCATACACAATAATGAAGAACAACCGTTTCATAACAGTTTCAATTTGTGGGTCATACGCCTAGGCAGGCAATCCAAAAAGTAGTACAAGTACTACCCACATTCCAAAACACCTTCCAGACTGCGAATTTCCATACGGTTTTTGTGTGATTATAGCAGAGCAAAAACAGACCTCAACTATCAGTGGCAGTAAACTGAAGAGAGCTGAAAAGAGAGACGATAGAGGCGACATTCGACATTCTATTCCATGCAAATATTTAACTAAAAGATACATATATGTGTGTGTGTGTGGGGGGCCTATGGCAATGGCCTGCAAATTAAGTTAACGATTTTCATGGCAAACCCGAATGCTAATTGGAAAATGAACAGAGAAGCAGAGATAACCAGAGAACCGAAAACAGAGACCAAAAGAAGAGAGTGTCAGCTGTCGCTCTGGTTTCCTCCGCTCTGGTTTCCTCCCCCTCCCACCATTCGGTAACGATAATGCACACCTGCCTCGAGGCTCAAAGAAAAATGAGAAAGACAGAGAGAGAGAGACCAGAACTAAAGATTCGAGAGAACACCCTCAAAGCAGAGCCGGCAAACAAATAAAGCGCACTTCCTTTTTCCGCTCACAATATACATACATACATACAGCAGCTCCCCTTTCCATCTTTCCCTCTTTTACCCCGCTTTTCCTGCACTGTTGTACTCTCTGATGCATTCCAAAAATAGTTTCCCCGTTTTGGCATTTTCAAATAAATCACATTTTAATGTGCGCCACACATCTTTCACTCCCAAAGATTCCCATTCTCTCTCTCGCTCTCGGTCTCTGTCTCTGACGTTGATGCCAGCGGCAGCAGCAGCAACATTTTCGTTTTACCTTCAACATGTGCCACATGCCACATGCCACATGGAATAGCGATCCGAGAGAGGAGGGAGAAGGGATGAAGGGATTGGGAAGCGGCACTGGTCTGTGGTTTTGGGAATTGTGTGACGGTTATGTAAAATGCATCCCATACTCGTCGTATGCGGGAGAATAGTTTTGGGGCTGAAGTATTCGCTCGCTGAATTGTGTGTGTGTGTGTCGAGGATTTCCACTTTTGCTATTTGTATGCCTATGCCTTGCTCTTTTCATTCCCTTGCTAAATGTTTGAAGGACACACCAAAAATGGTTTGTCCTCGGAATGGAGGTAGGGAAGGGAAGGAAGGCTTGGGGAATGCACTCTAAATCTCAAGTTTCATTAAAGGGTGTGATCTCTCTCATGGAATCAGGCATCTTTCAACACCTTTTGTGAAGCAGAACTTTGGGTTTTTTATCACTTAAGTGATGGGAGTGTAAATATAAAAAATCTCACACGGGAAACAGATTTCATTAAGTGAAGGTTTTGGGTATTTTCTCGAAATGGTATCCTTTTGCTTATGGGAAATTTGTGCATGGAAGCACTGTTATTCGTTTTATTCGATTAATGTAGCCCCGAATGGAACTCTAGTTCTGTTTCAATTGTGGAAAGGGCATGCCCTCTGCCACATGCCGCCACATGGTACGAGTAGTAAAGTGGTCCCCAAAACATTTCATTTATACAAATTTCCTTAGGGTCTGTGTATGTGTGTGTGTTTGCTGTCGAGGGACACATGCAAATGAGACCCAAAACAGAAAACAGAACTGAAAGCATTATCAGCCATCCAGCGAGCGCCAGCGTCCCTCTTCAACATTCCAAAACAATTAAGAATAAAAAGGTCAGGGCCAGGGAATGTGGAATGTGTTTGGAGTTCAACGGCGGACGACAGCTGATTCATCAGTGAATTATATACGAGTGTATACTGTAGTTGTGTATACTCGTATTGTTGTTCCACTTGGATGGATTGTGCTTAGAGATAGACCCCAGCATTATCTCTCCCCTGGGGATCGGTCGCTCATTAGTCGTACGCGGGATTCAGGCAGGCGTGAAATGCGTTTGATAAATGCTTGGCACGTGTGTGCCAAGGAGAGAGGAAAAGCCTATTACATTTACTTACAGCTATCCAAGTGGCAGAACCTTATAAGTGAAGAGCCGCACTTGAGTTTGGAGTTTTGGAGTTCTATTTGTATTTGGCCACAACATTTAATTTTTTTTTTTGTTTTGTTTTGTGGCTTGTCATCAAGCAAATCTGGGAAGAGCCACTCTCGATGCCACTTCACACGACAACGCCTCCAGACAGCCCCATTTTGCCTCTCTCTCTCGCTCTGTGTGTGTCTGATTGCCTTTTTTGCTTAAGCTCCATGCCCATAATTACCTGACATGTTTGCCTAATTGCAACTGCCACAGGAAGCGGCACACACACACACACACACACAGCAGAGTAGAGACACAGAACTGCATTATTCCCGTAGCCCATAAACATAATTATGCAAGAGACTTGCATACCATATAGTTTTTCCCCCATCCGAAAGCCGTTCTAAAAACGATTTTCATATCCGCTTTTCCGCCCTGAAGTAAGCTCACTGCAGTTTTTGGCAAAGCGCTGAACCACAAGGGTTACTTCCATGGAAACAGAGGGGCAACTAGGCAACAGTTGCCACTCCTCCGTTGTGGCAGTGTCAATCCATCAACAACAGAAAGCGGAGGAGTCACTGACCCCCGAGTGGAGGGTGACCACAGCGACAGTGGCACGCTGGTTCCTGAGGCAGGTGTTCCCTGCCACCAAATGAATGAATATATGAACGGAACTCAGTGAGGCACACAGTTTATGCTTGCAGCTAAACAAATTGCTGTGCAAGTAGAAGAAGGGTTGACCAGGGTTAGGGTTCAACCGGGGGCCACAAAATGGGGGTTGCAACATGGTGAATGCCACGCGAGCTTATCAACCTGTATTTCATCTACAGGTAAAATAACTTACCCTCCAGTAAGAATGGCTCAATGGCAACTGCCTTACGAAACGATCCAAGTGGAAAATGTTTGAGCTCCGAGATTTATATACTCGTAGAGTTTCCAGTGTACTTTTCTGCAATTGATTCCCAGAACTATTTCAATTTACTTAGTAAGAGACACTGATTAAGGAGTAGAGATGTTATTCAAAGAAAGTAAATACACAAGAAAATAAAGAAGAATACATATTTTAAGAGAAGTTTAATTGATTCTCAAAAAAATGTAGAATAATTAAACCATAAAGAACCAAATACCATTTCAAGCAGAGATGAACTATTTAAAGAATAACTATATATTTCCAATGAAGATTACAGCTAACAGATCATTGCAAGCATAATATAAAACTCTCCTGAAAGATTAAACATTTAATCAACAAAATCATTCCAAGAACACTCAACTGTTGCTGTTTTTTTTGTATTAGAAATCAGAACATGTGCAACTCTACGAGGTCTCAGATAGTTTCTAGAAGCTATATGCACTTGAGTGTCTCCTCTATCTGTACGATCAATGTTCAGAGCGACCTCCAGAGTTGCGATTGTGCCCCACATTCGTGCACATACAGAGATTGACCCAATGGCTTATCAAAGCTGATTCATTCACTCACTCAATTGCTGAAATTGCTTGATATATCCGCTCTACTATTCTGTATGCTGTTTAGATTCTATCCAAGCCATGTATATATTTTTTTGCTGTGTCTAAAATTAAGGTAATCGGACAGCCGGAACGAAATGTTTTCATATATCCATCAAAATACTCAAGGTCAGAGGTTTCACTCTCTCGCTGTCCCTTTCTCTATTGTGGTCTCTGGATGATGGATGATATCTTCCAATCACAGCAACTCAAATAATCATAGAATAATTCTGCTGTTGTTGTTGTGTTGCTGTGTTGCTGTGCAAACAAAGCTCGCTGGACAAATTATTGCATATTTATTTATAAAACTCAAACGAGCAATTGGCAAACCTTCTGCTGACTTTGACAGAACTAAAAACGATCATATTTGTGTATATGTACATATATACACAGAGATATACATATGTATAGTATATATCGCTGTAGAATGAACAAATGAGAGATAACCCAACCAGAGGTTCGATTCAGCTGTGGAACTCGATTTCTGTTGACTTTGTGCAATTTGTGTGTGTGTTTTGTGTTTATTTTTATTGTAATAGAACTCGTTTGTTGTTTATTTATTGAAATTCCAGTCGCGACTTTTGGCGTTATGGCGATATCCATTGAGTCAGAAGCTTTCGCTTACGCAATGATTCGATCGTCTAGGCAAATGCAAAGGCAAAGATGATGATGATGATATATGATGCACGGGATTATAAGCGAGGGTTTATAGAGAGAATATTGAGTATAACGATGAAGGGAGTTCTTCAGGGTTTCTCATGTGTAGTTTGTTCTTTTATGAAGCCCTTACTAGCAGAATAATATTTTCCCATTGCATTTTTCTCCCACTATTTCTTCGCCCTCTACCTAAATTATTGGTAGAATTAATCCTAAGGATTTGATCTATATTCCTATATATTTCTAAGATATTTTTATGATAAGGTTAAACATTTTTCGATGGCATAAATTCATACCTGGGACAGAATTCCTAAATATTACCTTTTTGTCTGCTGTTTATTATTGCTAACTTTCCCAATCAACCCTCGTTTCATAAGCGCGCATTGAGACACGACACTTCTCTCGCCTTAGCGCTGCTTGGGATGATGTCAGCAATTAGGCTTGATTAACGCCCCAGTCCCAAGTCCCAGCCCCAACCACAGCCACAGCCACTGAGCTTAAGGCAATTAATTCCAATTTCCAAATGCCCCATTGAGAATTATGTAAAGACGCACTTTACCTCGCTGCCTTTTTCTATCTTTCTCTCACTCTCCTGCGCAACCTATTGCCTCCCCCTCCCTGAGTCACTGAGTCAGCAATTGGCGACATAGTTTTTCCATTTTTGCCTTTGGGCGAATGGCGAAAATGTTAAGGTGCTACGAACTCCCACTGACCGAGTGGCCCCAAGAGATAGAGAGAGAGAGAGAGAGTGAGTGAGAGATCTTGTCGTTTATCTGCTGTCTGCCGCATGCCACAAATTGTTTCCCTGTTGAAAAGTTAATTGTGCAGCAGTTTTCATTTCACTTGGCCCATTGCCCACAAAACAAAGAGCAGCAGCCGCAGCAGCCGCAGCAGCGGCAGCAGGCAATGCAGATACTTGGCTGTTTTCTTATTTAATTTAAATACAAAATTCAATTTCGATTTTGATTCTCAATTTTTGCTTTCTCTGCGTCACGTATGCGTTTACTTTGAATCATTTGCCGCACTGTGTGGGTCATGTGGGGCGTGTGTGGCGGCGGCGGCGCCTTATGTTCAATATCAATTAGGTTATATAGTATATTACGGAACAGTTACCCACATAAGAGCTCTCCGCCTGATAACTAAACGGAATTGGAATTGGAATATTCGTGAACCGAAAGCCAAGAGCCCCAGGGGAATCGCCCGAGAAACACGCGCTTTTTGTCGTAGCTTTTGTTGTTGTTGTGAATTTCGTGGAAGCGCAGAAAAAATTACTTAACAATGAGAGACAACTGGGGGACACTGGAGACACTCGCTAATTTCCATAAACAAATTCCAGCTGAAATCACACTTTCAATTTAATTTCAATTTAATTTTCAAGATTTTTGCACGCATTCTGAAACGCCTCCACCCCCATCCCCGCCCCATAATAATATGTAGATTGTTTTTGTGTGTGTGGGCGGGGCGGCAAAGCCTCAAGTGCAATTTTCAAGCAGTGCAGGCGAGATTCTCTGCAGAGAGAAATTCGCTGGAAAGAAAGCCATAAAAGGTCGCCCAGAGTAGAGCTTGAGTGGGCGATATTCGATATACTACGAATACGAGTACGACGAATATGAATACGAGTGGCTGCCATGTGCCATTTATCATCAAAGCCCCGTCATTCATGGGACGACTATACGCGGCTATATTCCCGTATACTTGTAGAGACAATTTGCAAGCAGAGAATCAGAGAAAAAGTGGAGGAATGAGGAATGAGGAAAGGGAAAGAGTAAGTGAGTGAGTGCGAGAGTTCAGTGACCCAGCAACAAGTGAAAGAATCTCTGGCAATAATTTGTGCGCGTAATGTAAAACAGAAGAGAGACCCACAGCCCATAGCCATAGCCACAGCCCATAGGAATACCAATAGCCATCACTTTATGCCACACATTTTTCATAGATGAGATCAGAGGCGACTCTCCAATTGGATATTAGGTGCTGGAATGGGGTTGGTGGGGGGTGGTTCACATTAATAATAATTACATGACGAAGCGGCCGCTTGACATCTGTTTGAAGTTTTTATGCTGGCCAGCAGCAGCAGCTCTCAGTCCCCGAGTCGAACCGAGCCGAGCTAGTGCTTCCAGGGATCGTTCTCCTCGCGCCACTGAAATGCTGATGGAGTTATTACAATGGTTCTATAAATAGAGAAAAGATCACATCCAGAAGCCAGAACGGAGGCCAGATCTGATCGGAGGCACGCAACCAGCAGCAACAGCTGGCGGTGGGGCAACTCTTGTTTTCATTTGTGGGGGGTGACCGAATTATTGTGAAGTATATGGAAGATGGGAGAGGATCGCTCTTTGTTTTACACAGGGGTGTGGCTTTCAAGGGGAAGTTTTATTTTATATTTCCCAGGGTATTCAACTGTTCGTTCACCAAAATATTCCTTCTCCTACTTGTTGTGTCTTGAAGCAATTGAAGATTTTTTTGCTTGATTGGCGGGGCGTCTCCATTGTCCAGGAGAATAACCCACTCCTACCCCATTTCTTAGCCCACTCCTACCCCCACCCCCACTGGGCGTCTTGTCATTTGCCAATTGACATTTTATGTGCGAGTGTGAGTGCGAGTGCTGGTGTGTGTGTGTGTGTGTGTGTGTTTTCTTGTAAATTGATATTTCCGCTGCTGTTTGTGGGTGCAGCAGTCTTTTCCTTATCCATTTCCCCTCGCTGCCAGCCATAAAAATACTTGCAACGCATTTGAGAAGCAATTTAACTAATTTGTTCCACTTTTTATATCTTTTCATTGCAGGTATGTACATATGTATCTCCCAGCCCTTGCACTCCATTTAAACTCGTTTCGTATATCGTATTTCAACGTATTTCAATCCAAAATACTTTGTATCGTAAGTAAATCAAATTTATTTTCGAACAAGCAACGGTCGGTCGTCGCGCTCTTTCTGGCTTTCAAGTGCGGCTTTTATTTTATTTTATTTTCAAGGCAATTAATTAATTTAATTTGTGTTGAAAGGCAACCGACAAAAAAAGACAAAGTATTTGTGGCTCATAAAAACAAAAAAACAGACCAACAAGGGGTTAAGTGCCCCCCGTTTTTGAGAACTTTTCTTCGGAGAAGTAGCATGAAACGTGCTTTATTGAAAGCTCAATGGATTTGAACGGATTCCCCACTCCTGCTCCCACTCCACTTATATTTTTGGAAAGTGCAGCAGCAGCTGCCATGGTGCCACATCTCATTTGCATGCAGCTTGAAACAAACCAACAAAAGACCGACACGACCGTCTTCCTATGAGATTTTGGCAGCAGCAGAAAAAACGTCATTATTTTTAGTGGAATTATTAGCCAACTGGCGACAATGTCTCGCCGCCTGAGAGCTCAGCCGCGCGCCCTAGAGAAAGTCTAGACAAAGGGCAACCCATCCAGAGGCCAGCCCAGACCTTGACTTCCATATGGAAGACGGTCTCATGGTCTCTTTGCCTCTCACTCCCTGTGGCTAATTTAATTCTTGCAGTCGCGACTGTTTAACGATTACAATATATACCCTTATGGCACCCTTGCTATAGATACTCGTATCTAAATGTCACTTTGGTGTCTGCCTTTGAAATTACTCTGTTGCTAAATGAATGAGGAGCTTAAATAACTCTTTGGCAAATGAGTTTTTAGCTCACTAAATCAAGCAGATGTAAAGATTAATGGTTGGGGTGAAAGAACCTTTCAGATGGGTAATAATTATTGATTTTGGAGTGGAATATTGGTAGTTCTTTGGCTTAGCGCCAGCTTAAATGGAGATTATCATAAGCTAAGCTTAAGCTGGCAGAAGTCTTGTAAGGTTATGTTGCTTAAAGGAAATTTGTCTGCAAATGGAGGAGGATTTGCAAAAGGTCTTTATTTATCCTTGGGCTTCTGACGTTTCAGGTTAAGTAAATAAACTTAGTCAGGGTGTCCATTGATCCTTAGATCATAGCATACCTGTCTGGGGATAACCTTGGCTTTCTCTTGTAAATCTGAAGATCTTGAGAAGTTTTAGGCATCGAAAGAACTTGGTGTTCGCCATAGATCTAAGCTATCACTAGACCATTGAAAAGAGTGAGTTTCTATGGATCTGTAGATGTTTCTTTCGATGTTTTCTTATGTCTAAGAGTTCTGTGTTCCTCTTTCTTCTAAATATTTAGCCATGAGACTTTTTGTTAGATTTTGAACACTGAATATTTCTTAGATTTTCTATCCAGCTGCTAGAATTTGGTATTAAAAATCCTTTTTGTTTCTATAATGCTTCTATAATGTATCCATAAATCAGTTGAATTCTGTAGCATTATTCTTACCATTTGACAATTTCTAGACCCCACTGCTCCGCAGAAGTTTCCCCTGACCTAAAACATCAGTTTAAATCCTATACATTGTACATATATGCCATTATTTCTGAGATTCGGAAATGTCTCTAATTATTATATAAACTTGTGCTGATTGTGTATTGATTCGTTCCCTCTGCTCCACTCTCCTCTGCTTTTACCCTTCGTGTCATCAG
The DNA here is from genome assembly GCA_035043285.1 of Drosophila subsilvestris. Classification (NCBI taxonomy): domain Eukaryota; kingdom Metazoa; phylum Arthropoda; class Insecta; order Diptera; family Drosophilidae; genus Drosophila; species Drosophila subsilvestris. Next base: position 191,290 of record JAWNNB010001719.1, read on the forward strand.
TGAAGTGTCCATGGAAATGGAAATTACATTCAGATTCAGACTTTCAGCACAAAGTGGAACTGCGACGGCACCTTGAACGAACCGAAGAGAATAGAACGGCAGAGACAGAGTGCAAATTGTTCCGAGTATTGATTTAAGGGAGAAAGCAATGGCATTCCATGCCCAGCGAAGTATTTATACAATATGCATGACCAGGTGTCAAAACCAGACGGATGTCCCACAGCCCAAGGAGTGGGATGGGAGGAGGAGGCTTTCGATTGGATTGTGAATTGTTCGGGTTGTGCATTTTATGGAGGTTGCTGGCTGCCTGCCATATGGTAAAGGCGTTCACAGGACAGGCAGAAAAAGAACAGGACACGTGTGTGGATTAGGGGAAATGCCTGAAATTAAAAAGCAATCAAGGAAATACCCAAATGACACTGCCCCATCATCGGAACCCAGCCTACCCGCCTACCTATATTGTGTGTGTGCGAATTGGGTTGGGTGGGTGGGGTCTGGGTCACAGGTCAAGCCAGCGACCTGCAGGCAGGATAATCCACCCTACCCTACCCTACCCAACCCTACCTGCTGCTGCAGCATATATAAACCACAGCGAAAGGAGCATCCATCATCAGTTGCACAGCAAACAGCAAAGCTACAACACATCGAACACGAATTACACTCGAAAGCAAATACCATGGCCACCTACATTTCCACGCAGTTCCTGAGCCTCAACGAGAAGTCGTCGCCGACTTCCACGACGACCTTTACGCTGGACGCAGCGCGCTTTGGCCAGCGTGATCTGAATCTGTTCATCGAGAGCCTGGAGACCATCTCACGACTGGAGAAGGAGCGACACGAGCGTCGCCAGCGCAGACGCCAACAGAAGCTGCAGCAGGCACGCATCGCCGAGCTGGAGGACGAGCGGTGTGTGAGTCCCACGCCCAGTGCGGAGGAGGCCATCGATGAGCCGCTGATGTACATGGAGGCCAAGTGCATACCCTATGCGGTGTCCGAGGCAGTGGCCACGGTGGCCCACAAGGGCAGCCACACGGCCCCCGACTACTACTCCTGCGACGATGAGGCGTACGGCAGTGCTGCCCATTCGCCAAGGAGCAGTGTGACCTATTGCTCCTGCGGCGGTCTGTCCAGCATCAATTCGGGATCCTCAGAGTCTGGCATCTATGGCGCCGTCTCCCAATCGCCGCCACCGCTGCGTCCACGCTCCCAGGTGATCACACAGCCCAAGCATCGATCCACACGTTCCCGCATCATCAGCATGGTCCTCAAGCGGGAGTACATGAAGGCGCCCTCCGCTGAGGACTTGGAGCAAAAGGAGCGCTGCGATCGGCTGCTGAATGAAACCATTAAGCATCAGTACTCCCAGCTGTCGAGCAAATCGCGACGTGGCATTGCCTGCAGCGAGGGTTCCGCCGAGGAGCGCTTCCTGGACAAGGCACTGCGCTACCTGACCTTGTGATTTGGATTTCGGTATCAGAAATTCGCTTTATACCTATCCCTTTGTCCCTCATAGCCATAGCCATAGCCTTAGCCTTAGATTTTGTTTGTAAAACATTTAAATAATTAAAAATTGAAAAAGGAATTCAAATTGCAAGAAGATTTCTAATAGAACTTTGAGAGATTTTCCATCACAGAAGAGATTTGAACTAGAAGAAATTGAATTGAAAAAGCTGATTCATGAATATGGAAGCTTAGTGACTTGAAATCGCGAATGCTGAAATAAATATTCGGCTACATTAGACATTGTCCGAACTAAAAACTTTCCGAACTTTCCCTGCTTGATACCCACGATTTAGGATATTTATGACTTACACGATCAAGAACATTATGTATATATGTATATAGAACGGAATAGTTACCAGTATATCCAAATTGACTGCATTATTAACCGCTGACAACTGACTGAAGAATTACACTGAAATTATCACTGAATTAATTGTTAATGGATGGACTTAACTTCTCAACGAATTTATCATCATTTAATGGTTTATACTGTGTGCTGACAAACCACGATAGTTGCAGAACCAGGCTCTTCCATTCGATACATAAAAGAATACTCTTAGTTGGTTGTTTTGAGTGCAACAATTGACACAGAATATGTCTCGTTAACTTCCTTCTTTTATTCTGACTGCTGATGGATGATAACTCTAATCAGAATTCAATCGATTGCTAGTGTAAATCCCATTGTAAATCTTTCATACCATCAACACGGCCTTCCCTCACATCGTTCACATCTATCCCCATTTATTCCGTCGCTGCCTCCCCACCACCCAGCCGTTGTGTCTTTCCGTTTCCCGTTCTTGTTGGGCGGCGACGACCCAGTGACATGATTGTCTCCCATCATGTGTGTGGGTCCCATCCGTCTGAGAGATAATCTGCCCTGTCGTTGATGTTCCATGGGATTCCCTGGCTCCCTCTGAGCTCTGATACCCCATCCCCCCTCCCACTGCTGTATTGTCCAAGTGTTTTTCCATCTTGTGTTTAAAAATAGATGGAGACCAAGTGGCGCCTCTTTCTATCCCTGTAGCCTGTAGATGTCTCTGCCTCTCCACCTACCGCGCCTCTGCTTTCCCTCTGTAGACCCTGTCAATGTGGCTGCTGCCACTGCCTGTTGCTCCTTTGTTTTGGGTTTCAGCACAGGGTGTAGACAGCCGTCGCACAGGGCGTCCCGCCTGCTGCATCCTGTGTTGTGCCATAAACGCAGAGGGGGAAGAAGAGAAGAGCTTTCTCAGCGCTGAAGCAGGACGGACATGCGCATGAAAAGCTGCCATAAACTTGCGCTGCTGCTGCTACTGCTGTGGCGTGTGGCGCTTCCTGGTTGCAGCCCGCCGCAGTATCTATCACAAGTCCAAAAGCGAAGCATACTTTTGTGCGCCGGAAATGGGCAACGGCACTTCGTAGTGTGCCTTCTGCCTCCTGCGTTTACCGTTCTCCCTTCTGCTGTGCTGCGCTCCTCGCGCGTGTGCCTGTGTGTGTGTGGCAGTGCTGCTGCTGTTGTTGCATGTCGCGCGCCATGTTTGCTCAAGTAAAAGCCAAATTTGATTAATTAATTTTCGCAGCTCAAAAGAAAATGTGTGGAAAATCGTAGGGAGACGGCGAGGAAGAGGAGAGGAAGCCCTAGAAAATTGTGTGTGTCCCATCCCTCTATGCGAGGGTGCTCTCTGCCTTGCCTCTGCCGCTCCCTCTGCCGTGTACCATGTACCCCCTGCTGTTTCTTCCCTCGCTCCCACTGCCTTACTTTTTACAATCAAAATCTGAATTGATGCGCGCGCTGTGCCGTTACTCGTTTTATTTTCTTGTTTGGTGTGCGTGTCCCTGCTTGTTCCTATTTTTTTATTGTTGCCCTGTTCCCTTTTCTTCCCCTTTTTCCAGCCCTTCCCCTGCTGCTTCGTTTTTTTTTTAAGGTCACACAGCATACAGTTTATGATTGGGTGGGTGGGGGTGTCGCACTCTCCTATTTATAGAGGCGACTCTGCTCACTGCATTAAAAATAAATTATTGCCAAAAAGTTATTTTCATCAAATATTTATGTATACTCCCATTGCGGCGGTCGGGGACAGGGCACCTTTTTTTTCGTTTTGGGTGTGACTTGCACTTCCCTCTCTCGCTCTTGCTCTTACTCTCTTTCCCTCTTGCTCTGTGTATGTGTGTGTGTGTGTGTTTATTGACTTCCTCTTCTATTAGTATGTCTGCTGTGTGTGTGTGTACCGTCTTTTGTTTGTGTGCGTATGCTAATTGAGTTTTTCTTTATTTTTTTTTTAGCACTTTCTTTTTGGCTTTCGTACCTTGAGTGTTTCCCTTATTTTACCTTGATTTTGCGTTGAATTTTCGCTTAGATTTCGCCTTGGATTTTCCTTTCAAATTTCCATCCCACCTGTCAAAATTTTCAAAGTTTCTAAGTCTGCTATATTTTCTATCTTTCAAAATTGTCAATCGAAATCGAATTCAACATCGAAAACTAAAAAAGGAATAACAAAACTTGAATCAATTGTATGCTGTCTCAGCCAGATACGAATAGTAGTGAGTTATGCTGCAATACGATCAGGTAAATGAAAGCAAAAACTATGAGGAAACATACGCCTAATACTTTTAGGGAGACTCTGCAGAGGGTGTTGTGTCTTGAAGAGGGGTTTCAAGGCAAAGAAGGAACCCATTCCCATCTCTTTTCCCTTGTTGTTTGTAGCTCTTTTATGAAAAGAAAATATCACCGATTGCATAGAGCATTTCAAGTGTAGATGGAAGCCCATTAGCACAGTGTATTTTTCAATTCTTGAAGCATAGGGCTATAGGAATTATTTCTGCATGAAAGCTACTTTCTTTGTGGTGCACTTCAACTGTAGTTTCATGTGTGTGTGTTCTTTATGGCTAAACACAAATCAGAGGCTTACCAATCACAGTTGTACCTCGCCTAGAAACTATTAACCTTCAAGGGTATTACAAATTTCGAGCACCCAAAGCTGTGCTCATAACTCTATGACTCTGGGGGGGGGGGGGGACTGTCACAATCGGCTGCCAAAACGAAATATAACCCAAATCGGGGAGATGACACTGTCACAGCCTCTGACTCTGACACTCTCAGCCTCCGCCAGCGCCTCCATTGACGTCTCTTCTGAGAATATTCAATTGCAGCAGCAGCAGCAACAGCAAGCAGCAGCTGCAACAAGCCGCAACAACAGCCGCAGAATACGGTGGGGGCGGGGGAGGGGAAGCATAACAATTGTCAACGACGTCGTTGTCGTTTTTTGCTGCCGGCATGCCATGCTATGCCCTGCCTTCCCACCTGGTTGTGGCAGCTTAGACGCTGCCTCCTCTCCGCCTCCCACACACACACACACACACACACCTGACTCTGGCCCCTGTGTGCCATCGCTTCTCTGTTCTTGCCACCTGCTCCCTACCTCCCTCCCTACCTCTTGCTCTGTGCCCGCCTCCCACGAGTGCCACTGACGACTGTGATTAACTTTTGTCTCTCGCTTGTCCTTTGCCTTCTGTTGAGGCCTGAAGACAGAATACAGAAGCCAAAGCTACAGCCAAGGCAAAATGTTGGCACACTTTACCCATAAAGGGGTCTGTGAGCTGTGGGTGGGGGCATTGTTTGCACTTGGGGCAGCAGTCTTAAGGTTTTTGCAATGCTCTTGAAATCCTTTATTAAGGAGCAGGCGGTCTTCCACAAAGAGAGGCGGTTTTTCCACAGAGAAATGGTACTTTAGCAGCAGATTTCAGTCTACTTAAAGTCTGCTTAGTGTCTCTGGCTAAGAAAACTTGCCTTAAAGCTTCTCTTAGTGCGTAGCTTTCTTAGAGTCTTCTTAGAGAAGTCTTTCGTGTGGAATCATAAGGAAGAGAACCCGGAGGCACTCCCTGAATTCTCTGGAAATTCTGTAATTATTTTCTTGGGTTTGTCAGTGCTTGTCAGTCTCTTAGAATACGACTCCCAGTATATGTTCAAATTCTTATTAAATATACAAATTATATTCCTAATTTATTCTTCCCCTTCGAACACTATTCAATACGTTAAACCCACCCACAATTGCACCCAATAAGCCTACTCGTATCAACAGGTTCCTGTAGACAACATAACACCTTCCCGCCCCGCTCCGCCCACTCTCCATGCTCCTACAATTCCTACAAACTTTTTGGATTACTTAAAGACCCATCCATAAATTATTAGAGTTATGTTTGTTTGTTTCTTTTGGCATAAGACGACACTTGCGATGATATAATCTGCCATATTTTTTGGGGGCACACATCCTCAGTGTCTCTGTCGTTCTGTCCCTCAGTTATGATGAGTCATTGGGGGCAAACTTCCGTCCAGAATTCTCCGGGGTAAAACTTTCAGTTTTTTATTTTGTTTGTTTGTTTTTTTGCCTGTTTGTTTGTTGGTTGTTTGGGACACTCATTCGTTTGGTGGGTTGCTTGTGGGAGGGGTTCCGTTCCATTCAATTGTGTCAGTCGGGCGGCTGTTAAAAAGTTTTTCTTGCGGCTCATATATAAAAGAAAAGCTTTGGCATTAGAACAGACAGAAACAGTGTTTTTGCTTGGCCCCCTTCTACAGCACTCCCCGGTAAGAACAACAGTGAAATGCATAAAAAACGAGCAGAGAGAAAAGTTGCTCCATGACATTTCTGGGTTATGGTGGCATGTGGCATGTGGAGCTCTGTCCCGTTGAATGCGTATTAGGCACAAGGTAAATGGAGCATTGGGCTAGGTCTGGGGCACAGGCTGCTCCTCCTACGCCCCCTGCACCTCCTGTGTGCGCAAACTTTTGCCTGTGCAAAGGGAATCTTTTGTGGGCGACAATCTTTGGGATGGCAGATGATTAAGATGGGTCTTTCGAATGGTTTTTCTTCTGCAATCAATATTAATTTAACTAATTTGTATCTTCTCTTTCTCCACTTCGATTGCAGCCCCCTGAGAATGAGCTACAGAAATCGCACGATCACAATCCGGCCGCCCTGAGTGAGCATCAGCTGCGTGTCCAGGCCTCGCTGCAGCGTTTGAATATACCCGAATGGTTCCGTGCCTACAATCAGAATGCCGCACAGGCGCCGGAAGGTGCCGCCGCTTCAGGTGGCAGCTCAGCCACTGGCGGCGGCGGCGGCTATCGGCCGGGAAATTTCACGCGTAAGCGCACCCAGGACTCGGGCCGCTGGCAGGGACTCAACTCGAAGACGACCTCGCTCAGTTCGCTCGGCTCGCACTCGCAGCGCTCCGATCGCAGTCCTCTGCTGTTGAGTCCCTCGGCGCACAGCCACCATGGCGGCCAGAGCAGCAGTGTGGGCGGCGGCTCGGCAGCGGGCGGACCAGTGCACGTCCATGGCCATCAGGGACAGCAGGGCGTGGGTGCGGGCGCCACACGGTGGTCCACCTCCCATCTGAACTCCACACAGACCTCGCCGAGCGTCTCGCAGCGGAGCAGCTTCGCCCGTGGGGCGCCCATCAACAGCAGCTTCATGTCGGTGGCCAGCAACAACAGCAGCGTCCTGAGGAACTCCTACCGCCAGCCGTATCTTGGCTGGAGAAGCACGGAGAAGCTATCCCAGCGGACGCCACATGAACGGTGAGTTGGAGTGTTTACCTTAATTGAATCTCTGATAACTAATCTCTGTCTGTCTCTCTCTCTCTTGTCTTCGGTTGCAGTCTCGCCAGCTCTCTGCTGGCACAGCGCACAACCCCATCCCCCACAGCGGCGGCGCCAAATGGTGGACGGACTCTGCAGGCGGTAACGCCAGAGATTCAGAGCTCGATCAAGGAGGTCACCTCGGCGATTGTCCACTACGTGAACGACCAGCAGCTGTCCCAGCAGCAGCAGCAGCAGAATCGCAGCCGATCCGCCAGTCCAAATTCGAGGTAGGCAGCGGTCGGTCACACAGTCCGTTGCTCCTTTTGCTCAGAGCTAAGCGAAAATCAGAGCTAAAATAGATACCTAGAAAGCTTCCTTGTTGATGTCTTGTCGATGTTGTGGTGCCACCCCATCTGTCGTATCCATCTGTTGCTCCATCCCATCCCATCTGTGTGTGTGTGTGTGGCTGTTGCCAGCCACAAATCAAACCATTCTGCCCATCTGTATCCATTGTTCACCAACTCCAGCCGTGCTTCACCTTCGATTCGATGTTCCCATTTATAATTTTCTTCTTTCAAAAATCACACAAAACGCGTAGCTACCTGTAAAAGTCTTCAGCACCACCACCACCACCAACACCACAACCACCGTTCAGCAGCACCACCAAAACAAAAAACAAATTGACATAAACTGAATAGAAAGAAAGAAAAAACTGCACAGAAAAGAGAAAAAAATCCAGAAAATCCAAGGCTCTGTCAGAGGTAAGATGCCCCCGCAATGGTGCGGCTCCTACTCCTCCTCCATGTGGCTAATATCTGTGACTAATCCAAACGAACTACTACCACTAGTACGACTATACGTATACGTATTTATGTGTGTTTATCGGTGTGTGTGTCCCCGCCCCCCTAATGCTAGCTACTAAAACCACTAAACAAAGAACACTAAAAAGAACTTTGCTCGCTCCTCCTTGTGGGCTCTTGGAGCAATGCCAGAATGGAGAAGAGAAAATAGGTCAAACAGATGCAGGCAAAATAGAAGAGAGATAAAGAAAGAAAATTATAGGGAAGTCTTTGAGAAAATGATTACAGGCAGGAGCTAGAGATGGTGCGAGATAAATTATGGATGCTTTTAAGTTGCAAAAGATGAAGATTAAATTCTCAACTCTTTCCCTAAGTGCTGTACTTTAAGTGCCTTTGCTTTTGAGTGGCTTTACTTGCTTTGATGCTCTTCAAGTAAATGAATATAAAAAGGAACAGGAGCTAGGAGTCTACAGAATATATAGTATATAAATTATTCCTTTATTCCTGTTCTAAGCTGAAGATTCAATTCATGCTCTTCCTTTACTTGTGTGCTACCTTGAATGACTTTCCCATTGAGTACTTAACTTTATAGAGCTATGAAAGCTTTTATTCCTCTTTCGAGTTATATATATTTCTTGCCCTTAAATGCTTTTCCTTTCACTGGCTTTCGCTCCCCTTACATCTGCCATGACAATAGATTCTTCCCCCAGCAATTCAATTATGAGTGCGCTCTCCTTAACAAATCTGATTAATATTTCCCTGCCACACACAAACAATGCCTCTTTGGAGAGGAGAGTAGGTCATATGCTATATCTGTGGCTTGTGCCATGTGGCAATCGGAATCAGTTGCATTTATGCATCTTTGGAGTATTGTGCCGCGTACTCGTTTCAGTGCTTCACTTGCACAAAGCCCGGGCTCCATTCAAAGCGAGATTGATTCAGAACTCTGTGGCTCCGCTTGGATGAATGCTCCTCTTGGATGCCTGACCTGACTCCCCACTCGTGTATGCCATTCAAATGTGGTCCGATGCCATTAATAAAGCGACATAAAAAGACTCTGCCCAACCCCGTCCCACATGTGGCACAACCTTCTGCTCACTGCTGTCCGTTGCCAAGCAATTTAAATGTCAGCCATGCAACTGATGGTCCGGTATGCATACCTGAGTATAAATACGTTTACCGAACAGGAGCAGGTCATCGCAGAGACCAGGTAGGGGCGACCGCCCCACCACTGCCACTGCCACAACAGGGCACCCCAATGCAATCAGTGGAGGCCACTTGTACACGTTTCGAATTGCCCCTTGCCCCCGCCCTGTACGTACCCCGCCAATCATTATGAAAATCAATAAGAGTAGCAGCACTTTGGAAGTGAAGAAAATCCACCAGACAGGGTGCAACAGATTTTCCTACGAAAAACAAAGGATTTAAAGGGAACACCCCAGAGAACAAGGTTGCAAAAAAAGGAGTTGAAGAATTATAGCTATACATTGTGATATAATATAGAAGTACATACTTATGCTTAATCGTGTATTCTAGATAGTAGAAAGAACACCTGATTTATGTCCAATTTAATTTCAATGGAATTTCCAAAATCCAAAAGAATGATTTACCATACATTAAAAGTCCGTCTGTCAACTTCTGAATTGAATTTTCCATAGGGTTTCAGAGTTAGATTAATGTTTGTTTTGTTTCTTAAACATCTACAAATATCTTTTCAGATAGGTTAGCTGCAGGCCATAGCAGCCATTGCTAGTTTATCACCACTTACTATAAGGTTCAAGCCTTGGGGCACTTCCTTAGATGTCACGTAAATCCCTTTAAAACTCTTAATATTTTTAGTTTAAAATAATCTCCTATGCTTTATCCATCTATTATCTATTACTGGGTATATTGTACCTAATTCAAGTCCTTTAACTTTTAAGAACCACTGCTATTTGTTAGCTTTAAGAGCGTCTGATGTCCCCTTATGTCACTGATATCTCTGGGGTATACACTCTTTCAGTGTGGGTTCTGCCTAGCTACCTTACTCCCAATTATTTTAATTTCTTTAAGATTCCCGCAACATATCTTCCCTCACCCCATTTGCGTATCATCTTCAGAGTATCTAGAATTTCACTTTTATTTGTTTTGTGTCTGTAATCAGGCCGCCATACGGGCGCCAGGAGCAGCATCCGGCAGGAGCAGAAGCAGCAGCAGCGCCAACCACCATATTTGCTCTCCATATGTCCTGCTCTCTTTCTCTGCGAATCTCGCGCGCTCTCTGTCTCTCTCTCTCTCGCGATGTTTCTGTGGTCCCATCTTTTGTGTATCGCAAAGGACAACCCCAACTTTTGAGGCCGACCCCGAGGGCCACCCACTTTTTGGCCTCTTTGGCTATTTTTGTCCGCATCCGCTTTTCATTCGTGTGCGACGTCTGCTGCCAGTCGCTCGCTTCATCAGAGACGGAAAAATTACAACGAAAATTTTCCCAGTTGCAAGAAAGTGCCAGTAAAGAAATTATATAAACGGAGAGGACAACGTACAGCAGGAAGGGTCGTGAGAAGGAAGAAGGATCGAGAGATATTTTCCCTATTAGCTAAAAGGCTGCAAAGCCAAACAAACAAAAGGAAACTTTTCGAGTGCCGCAATTTGTGCAGAGTTGTCGGAGGTTAGTGACACTGGTTCGTGCCTGCCTGCCTGCCCGTCCGCCTGCCGCCCCCCATTTTGTGGCAGCCACAAGTGCAGGGAGTCGTTTTGTGATGTCATTTATTGATTTTGCCATTTTAATTGTTAACGAATCTGGACCAGAACATCCACTAACGAGCGTGTGTGTGTTTGTATCTGTGTATTGTTCCAATAGAAAATGCTGGCTTGAGAGCAGCTTTGTGGGCACACGACCATTGGACTCTCCGCAGACACCCGTGATTGACAGCAGCCCCCCCGCCACAGCCCAGCAGCAGTACCAGCAGCAATACCAACAGCAGCAGCAGCAGCAGCACTATCTGCACCAGCATTATCCCCATCTGGATGCCACCTCGTCGTCGGTGGTAGCCGCTGGACAGCCGCCACTACGCATGAACGGACTGAGCCGAATCGGCGGCGGTGGCGGTGAGTCCACCATATATATCTAACAACTGAATTATACGACTACTACACGTAGATACATACAGAAAAGAAACCAATAGAAGTAGTTCCCAGATGCAATGCTTAGTTCTTGATTTTTTGTTTGTTTTAATTTCAAATCACACAAATTCAATTTATTGGTTCTGTCTAACGAGCACAAAGCGGAAAAGATAAAGAAAGAAAGAAAGGAAAAAGAGCAAGCAGCCACATGAGAATATCTGAGAATATATCTATTATATATCTAATATATATATCTGTAGAGTAACGACAAGCCCCTATACCGACACCCACACCTACCCCCCTACCTACCAACACACACACAGATGAAAATGCAATTTTCTACATTTGTTTGTCTGTTTATATATATAAATTTATTTAAACCATTTTTAATATCGTAGGGTGCATTTTTTGAATCGACTGTAAATTAAACAAAAGAAATTTCATTTTCTTTCGTTTTTGCGATTTTTTTTTTGACAAATTCACAAGTTTGCTCAAATGCTAGTGTTTAATAATTTTATTAAATTTAATGCCTTAATTTTATGTTTAATTTTTAAATAAACACACAAAGCAATGGTCTACAATTAATTATTGTATTATTATCATAATTTTAATTATTAATTTTGTCAGCGAAAATCACAATCGCATTTCATAGCATTTTTATCTATGGATAATTATGCTATGAATCCCACACCCACATCCACACTCCCTCCCATTCCCATTCCCACTCCCATTGTCATTTCAATTTAAATTCTCCCCACATACAAATATCATTTTTCGGAATTTTCTATTTTAGGCTTGGTTTTTAAAACTAGATAAATTCACCCCTAAAATTCATCCTTCTTCGACGCCTGACAGACAAGCTGACAAGATAACTTTTAAAACCTAAGCGTGCTATAAACAAAACTCTTACAAATGATCATTTATGCAACGAAGATATATGTATCTTTTATACACAATACAATACAATACAATACAATTATTGGAACTACATACATATATCATATTTTGTATAGACTATTAGATACGTGCTTTATATACGATATACAATACAATCTGGCCAAGCCCTTGCATTATATGGTGGCTATATAATAAAAACTGATTTATATATTGAATTTCCTATGTTTTTTCATTTAATTTAAACTTAATTTATGCTTTCATGTTTTTCATTTTCTAGTGAATGTTTTCTGTCACAAATTCTTAACACTCTACACATTTTCTCAGTGTAATTTTGAGCACAGTCCGAACCGATCCCAAAACCTGAATCACTTTTCTACTAGCTAGTAAGACCATCATTTAAATGCGTTCAAAGGCCTAACAATTTATTTCCATTCTTTTGTATTCGTATACGTTTTTTGTCAACCCCTCAAATTATATGTAAATGTCGCAATAATTTGTGGCTTAAATTGATAATTTAAAAAAAAAACAAAAACAATATAAACTGGTAAAAGTAGCGCCCGAACGCTCCTTGAGCAGCGCATCGCTAGAAGATGTCCTTGCCTCGCTTCTAGGACTGCCAACAGCCTGCTCCTCGTCCCAGAACAGCCAGAACAGCAACAACCATCAGAACAACAACAACAACAACAGAACACAAGCGAATAACAAGGCAACTCCCACGTCGCAGACGACAGGTATGAACCTGTAAGTTTTTGTTCCAATATAAACCCAAAAATAAACAAAAAATCAAAACAAAACAAAACTAAATAACTTAACAAAAGATAAAGTGAAAGAAAGAAAAGTGCAAATATGGGTATAGGCAAAAACTAATTCCGTTCTTGTTTGTTGTTCGCATATAATAATAATAATAATAATACATATATAATCCTTATAAATGTTATATGCTATGGATCAAAGGATAGCTCATTGAATGAACTGTGTGTGCGGTTCATTTTTGGGCACTTCCTTTGCTTCCCTTGTTCCTTTTTCAATTAAAAAATATAATCCTCAATATTCTTTCAAGAAAAGTTTGATTTATATTCCATTTGATTTAATTTTTAGTGTAGTTTCTTTAACGTATAAACAATATATCGATATCATAATTTCTACCTTCAAATTACACTGAGAAAAAGAAACTACATGAACAATTCTACGCCCTATCCCCATATCGTTCCTTCCAGCATGTTGGATGACTGCCACCCACCTCCATTGAATGCTCTTTGTTGTTTGTTACTGTTGAACTATAAAGTGATCTTGGAATTTTAAACAAATGTGAATACTAATCCCCTTTTATTTCGCTCTCATCTACAGCGGGAGATTCAGCTAGTCGCCAACAGCTGGAGGTGCTATCGGCTGACGAACAGCAGAGACTGCGGCGCCGCAGCGAGGGAGACGCACCCAGCCAGAAGAAACAGCAGCAGACAGCACAGACCCAATCACAGTCGCACAACCAATCCCAATCGCAGTCAGCCGGAGTAGGATCAGCAGCAGGAGGAGCAGGAGTATCTGGAACAGCACATCAGCAAGGAAATGCCAGCAGCGGGAGCAGGCGCGTCTCGTTGGGCGACCACGCGAACACGGACAAGAACTGTGGAAGCGGTAGCCAGCTCAATGGGGAGCCGGGACTGCAGATCCGCTGCCGGAACACCAAATGCGAGCAGAGCGCCTCGCCCGCCGATGCCAAGAAGCTGTACAAATCATGCCACAATTGTTCCCATCTATACTGTTCACGTGAGTGTCGGCGCGCCCACTGGGAGAAGCATCGGAAGGCGTGCCTGCACTCGCGTGCCTCCAACCTGTGCCGCCAGGTGCTAGCCACCTGCAAGGACGACCTCGACACGCAGCGGCACCTCAGTCTGCTGGCCCGCAAAGGAAGCATCTCCCAGGGACGGGGCGTGGTGCGTGTCCTCTTCCGCAGCGCAGAGGCCGCCGAGGGATTCATCAAGAACGGCTTCCAGTGCATGGGCGAGGCCTCCTACGTGCGCTGGCCGGACCTCATGCCCGCCGAGATGGGCCTGGAGCTGTATTCGGAGCTGCTGAAGCTGAGCACCGAGTACAAGCCGGAGTCGAAGATGCTGATCTACGTGGCCATCTGCGTGGTCTCCGAGGCGCCGGGAATGGGACAGGCGCCCGTGCGCTGGGAACGTCAGCTGGTCTCGCGCTGTGCGAAGCTGAAGCTCTGCAAGAGTGTCCTGGCGGAGCTGGAGATACAACAGCAGGCCCTGCAGCAGCCCCTGGCCGTGGTAGCCGTGCCAGAACGCACTGAAATCCTCATACTCACCTTCAATCCCGGGCTGCGTGCAGTGCCCGGCAGTCGGGAGCTCATACTGTCCAACATCCTGGACATACTGTCGCGCCGAGGAGTGCTGCTGCGCAAACACTACCCGGAAATCTATCAGCGCCTGCAGACCTACACCGAGGGCCAGACTGACAAGTTCCATCCCGTGACGCTGCATCCGCGGGACTCGCAGACGGGCCAGAGCTTCGTCTGCATCATCATGCCGGTGCACACGGACAGCGAGTTCATCAAGCTGCCCTCTGCAGCCGATGGCGGCAACCGGGTGACCACCATCGATGTCGGCTCGCCGGCAGCTCTCGCCCAGCTGGATGATGATGAGCTGCTGACCCGCACCACGCCAGCGAGTTGATTAAAGGCCAGCAGCAGCAGCGGCAGCAACAGGCCCAGAAGAAGTGGCAGCGTGACGCCACCGCACGCCTCATTATATAGCGACGCCCTGGGCAGTGGGCTGGAGAGCACGCGGATGTAAAGGTTGCTCCTACCCTCGATGGCTTACAAGCGGCTTCTATGCATTGTTCTTTAAACTCTATCTATACAACATACTTCTCATCGAGGGCACTACACTCTCCACTCCCATCTCCATCTCAATGAAGTTATCCAAATCAATATCTAAACAACGTATAATCATCACTTCGAGATGTTGTAGTACCCTCGCCTAGTTAGTCGAGATATTCAGTTAATCTTCGAGTAGTTAGTGGGCGTGTCTGTACGATGGCATAGCCAGAATCTCCATACATATGTATATCAGTAGGGCCCTCCACTTGTTGTCTGAAACACCACACAAAAAGCATATTCGTATTCATATTCGTATAAATCCAACCCCAAATCAAAATCAAATCATAAATACCAGCAGCAAGTTGGTCAACTCTCTTTTGAACTCTATCTATCGATACCAAGCCAAGCTTTACTACTATCTACATAAAAGATACATACATACATCATATATCTGAGCTTATGGAAGAGACATTCAGCATTCAGTTATCTAACATTTGAGCCACTTACAAGGAGATCTAAGCCCCACACATACAATACATACAAAGGTATATCCTGCAGCTTCCAATTAAAACAACACCAAGTAATACGACTTTATATGTGACGTACATGATCGTAAATAAGAGAAGTAACCCCCAAAAGTATAAGCAAACAATTTCCTACTAAGCTGCAGCGCAACCTCACTTTTTATAAAGCAATTCAAACGGAATATCACACTAACTAACTAACTAAATAAATAACTATAATTGTCGGACATATTCCACTATATGTGTTAATCCAATGTGAGCAACAAATCTTGCTTATGGCCTTATTTAAAGTTTGTTAAATTTGTTCAGCCCCCCACTAAAAAAATAAGTAAAACAAAATCATTTTGTAGCTTTTCGAATAAGGTTTTGATGATTTGTGTGTAAGTGATTCGATTGAGAGCAAATATAGGTTAGCTAAAATATATATGTATTTATATGTACTTGTATTAGTTAAATTTCTATACCAAAAGAACTCGACAAGCAAATCAAAACCAATACTAATGTCAGTTGATTTTGAATTTCGCATTTAGCTAACATAAATATTTAGATTGATTAATTACCCCTACCTCCTTTCCGCTAGTTCAAGCTGCTTAACTCAACGTCAGACTATAAGTGCATACCATAAACACTACATTTTTGTGTAAATAATACTAAGCAAACATGTATTTGATGACCCACAACAAACGTACTATATATCACTTGGTCCTGAGAACAGGTTTGCAGATTTCATTGGTTCTCGCAGAAATAAAACAAAGTTGTTTAGTATGTATCTAAGAAGGACTTGACAAAACAATAAATAAAATGCATTCAAACTAAAACAAACTTGTCCAGAGTTCATTTGGCATGTTTGGGGTTGGTCGGGGCAAACGATCGAGGCATACAAGGAGGCGTGGATAAGGACTCCATCGAGGATGTTGTCATGACGAATAGCGGAGAAAATTAAATATTTGTATCCTTGATGTCCTTCGTCCTTGCCAAGGACTCCATAAGATCAGGGACGTTCCCCCGATCACAGGAAGCCATCGCACGCCTAGATCGGCCCACAAACAGCGGAGAAAATGTATGAGTGGGCATAAATGTCCTTGATCATCGATAGGGACCCCCGGGATGTTGCCAATGTCAACAGAGTAGAAAATTGACAACTTTGGTCCTTGATGTCCTTCGTCCTTGCCAAGGACTCCATAGGATCAGGGACGCTCCCCTGATCACAGGAAGCCATCGCACGTCCAGATCGGCCGACAAATAGGCATATCTGTCGGTCCAAGTCGGGCCCACTAGTGCACAAGTAGCAGCATGTAAAATAGTTAAAATATGCCCAAAATCACCAACTTTTAAGCTGAATTTTGCTAAGTCTTTTTACATTTGACGAAACCTAGGGGCGCCACTTTTTTCATGTAAAATCGCACGTAGCTCCACTCCCAGAGGTCCAAGCAGGACCTGCTATATGTCGTCGGGAGCGGAAAAATCACGCGCATCTGCCAAATCTATCAAGGACCCCAAGGACCCACAGGATTGGCCAGGAAATGCAATTTAAATATACGTTCACTAAAACGCATGTAACTCTGCCATTTGCTGTCCGATCTGGGCGTGCCGCCCCTCCGCGTGATCAGAAGAAAGTCCTCTGTCGTTTGACATCAAGGACAATAAGGACATTGCCTTGGAATCGTTATAAATCAATTATTCCTTCGCCATTATTCGAAGGATAATGGGATCAGCAAAAAACTATAGGCAAAGGACAGTTTGGATCCTTGCGATCCTGGGGAAGTAAGTCCTGCGCCGATCGGAGCTCATTTGGCCGAGATATAGCGTCCTAAAGAAAAATATTTATTACAAAATTACTTGTAACAGGCGAATCCTTGCAGCCCTGAGGTCCTTGATGGTTTGAAATGATACAGGACACCCTTTCGCTCATGTGGACATGCATCACGCCAGGATCGGACGAGAAATGCCGGAGATATAAAAATGTAATCCTTAATCCTTGATGTCCTTGAAACGAATTTGGTTGCAAGCGATCGGGGAGATTCTCCTGATCACGGAAAGGTGTGGCCCGGCCAAATCGGTTGCGTAATAGCCGAGATATAGCGTCCGAACTAAAAATACTGGTTTTTTTAATCAAGCTATATCTCCGCCAAATAGGGGCTGATCTGGGCGTGGTATGTCTTGTTGTAATCAGGAGAGCCCATTCTATCGATCCCCATCAACAAAAGGACATTCGGCAAATACCGGTTTTTGCAAAATGGATGATGGTTACATCATGATTTTTGCGAAAACCAGTATTTGCCGAATCTCGTTTTTTTGGATGCCGATCGATAGTCTGGATCCTCACGATCCTGAAAAAGTAGGTCCTTCAAGGATATGTCCCTATTTGGCCGAGATATAGCTTGATTAAAAAAAACCAGTATTTTTAGTTCGGACTCTATATCTCGGCTATTACGCAACCGATTTGGGCGGGCCACACCTTTTCGTGACCAGGAGAATCTCCCCGATCCTTTGCAACCAAATTCGTTTCGAGGACATCAAGGATTAAGGATTAAATTTCTATAACTTCGCCATTTGTTATCCAATTCAGACGTGATACATGTCCACATGAGCGGAAGGGTGTCCTGTATCATTTTAAATCATCAAGGAACTCAGTGCTGCAAGGATTCGCCTGTTACAAGCAATTTTGTAATACATAGGTCGAATTGACCTGCCTAAAAGTATGCCACATTTTTTAATAAAGTCAGCCCCAAAAGTATGCAGTGTTTTTTTTAAATAAAAATGCTTCTTTTTTACATCAGGTCAAAAGCTGGCAGATACGAAACTGAGGGCGCGAAATTCAAATTTGCCGATTTTGAGTAATTAATTTTAGCATGGCCTCCCGTGACCCCAAAAATATCCTTCGTTGAGAAGAGCAAGACGAGTGTGTTAGTAAAAATGGTAATTTTTATTCAAATATTTATTTGATTTATGTATTATGGTAATACTTATTTAAATGTACATAAATTGTATTTAAATGGTTTTCGGCTTACGACTAATATTGTTTTCGAACGCAATGTTTGTATCTGTATCGTATGCATATATTTTCCTTGAATATATACAGCTGTATGTGGTTGTTTGTTGCCTGCGCAGATTCTTACGTATTTTTGCTTCTCGATGCGCTCCTGTCGTACCCCGCCCTGACCCCGTACTTTAAATCCGTTTAATTACACCTACAATTTGTATACGGAAATAGACTATAACACTTAAAGATACCATACCATACCACATACTCGTCTATATATATATATATATGAATATGTATATAGTTATATATGTACGCATTTAAACCTACACGAATATCTATGTGTATGTTACAGACTACCAAATAAATTAGGTTCATTCGTTTGTTTAACGTAAAAAGCGTTTTCGTAGAGCCTACAGGAAAGCTAGAGTAAAAAAAATATATATATATATATTTATGTATATGTATATATCCTATGCGATGCCTAGCTAGTGTTGTTGGTAGTGCTGATGATTAGGCTCCTCCCCGTCTTCCCATGCCCGCCATCCACTCAGTATCTCGGTGAGGTGAAAGCAGCACCGCTCTCCGTTTCGGTTGGAAGAGGCGGCGGTGGCGGCATCTGGTAGTAGTAGCCGGGATACGGCTGCGTGGGGGGATACGTTCCTCCTGAATGGTAGCCCGACGGTGTTGCTTCTTGCGCTGCCGGACCCGCGGAGTTGATCATCGGCTTGGCATTGGCATTCGTTGCTCTTATCTATAATCCACCGATAATCACCTCTTGCTGGGCTTCGTCATCCATATCGGGAATCTCCTGCTTATGCACAATCATTCCATCCGCTCCGGGCTGGCGGGGCGCCGTCTGGCCGTACTTCTGGTGGATGCCACGATGGCGTTTCAGCGCGAAGCGATCGGCAAATGCCGCCGAGCAGATTTCGCACTTGTAGGGCTTCTCTCCGGAGTGAACCTTGGCGTGGTTCTTCAAATGCGCCGCCTGGGAGAAGGCCGAGCCGCATATTTCACACTTGTAAGGCTTCTCGCCGGTGTGAATACGCCGATGATTCCAGAGCGTGGCATGGCGTGCGAATCCCTTGTCGCAAACTCCACACACGTACGGACGCTCTCCGCTGTGCGTCCGCTCGTGATTCTTAAGATGTGGCGATTGGGAGAACTGCATGCCGCAGGTTTGGCATCTACGCGAAGAGGGGAAAACCATTAGTAAAACAATATGGATGTAGAATATAAATTTACTCTTACTTGTACGGCTTTTCCCCCGTATGGATGCGCGCGTGGTTCTTCAGATAGACAGCCTTGGCGAAGGCCAGTCCACAGATGCTGCATTTGTAGTTCTTTTCGCCGCTGTGCAGCTTCTTGTGAGACCACAGACTCGAGTAGCGCGAGAACAGACCACCACAAATATTACAGCTGAAGGGTTTCGAAGGATTCCTGCATGACGAACACCTTGGTTTTGTTAGCGTAGATTTGGGGTTGATCTTTAGCTTACTACTCACTCGGTTTTGACGGTGACTGACGACTTGACCGAGCCACCGGCTCCGGTGCCGTGGGAATGTTGCCCGACCAGCACCACGCCAGAGCCATTGCACTTTTGGCACTTGGTCATCTGCTGGGAGTTACGCTTTTTCACTGGATGGTGCCCTGTTCCGGTATTCGGCTCACGCTTGGGTGTCGTGCCACCCGTCTGTGCGGCCACAATTTGCTGGAGCTGTGCCTGAGCCTGTGGTGTGGTTGATATGATCTGCACGGGATGCGCCATTTGACCTACATTTCAATGGAATGAGTTTGATTTCGTTTCACAATCAGATTGCGCCACCACTCACCATCCTGCGCCACGAAAAGTTGCTGCTGCTGGGCCGCCTGTTCCGCCTGCATGCAGGACTCGCATCGGACCTGCTTTGGACCCTTTCGTTTGGACTGCGGCAGCATGGAAGTTCCGCAAGTGATGCACTTGTTGGCCTTGGAATCGTGCTGCTGTTGCTGCATCACAGACTGCTGTACGGGATCCAGTGTATCGGACGCAACGATTTGTATTTGACCCATCTGCCCGTTGTTGATGATGTTCTGCGCCTGCACCATACCCTGGGCATTTACCACGGCAATGGAGTCGCCGCCCTGCTGGGAATTGTGCTGCTGCTGTTGCTGCTCACCCTCGGTGTGCATCCGCTTGTGGGCGTTGAGCAGGGCCAGGTGTGGAAACATGTCGGAGCAAACGTCGCACTTGAAGCTGATGTTGGATATGGTATTCTACAAAAGGAGAGAGACGGTTTAAATCTGATCTGGAGAGCTCCTCTGCAAGTTCTACTTACCGCTGCTATCGGCTTGTTCTGATTGACGATTTGTATGCGTCCCTGGGCATCCACTGTGGCTATGCCCAGAGCAGTGCCCTGATTGAGGGGCATTCCGTTGACCAGAGCATAGTTATAGCCGCCCACAGGCTGGGCTATGTAGCAAGTCTTGTTGTCCTCCGAGGTAGCCAGCTGTGCGAGATTTACAGTACCTCCATTGCCCTAAACGAAGACACACCACACACAAAAGAATTAGAGCGATACAGTTCCAGGATACTGGCTGCACAACTCACATTTGTTGTATAGTAAAATGTTGGTTGCTGCTCCGTTTTTTGGCCCTCTATTTTCGGCTGCTTCAGAATTGTGCCGTCTGCTGTTTGATATTGGATTGTGGCCGGTTGCCCGTTGATAGCATTTGTGAAGATTATGTTTTTGGTGATGTCTTCCATCGTGTAGGCAGGTCACTTTAAAAGAATATCAGATCGAATCGAACTTTGTAATATTGTAGTAAATGAATACACGGCTTATATTTTATTTATTTCCAGCTGCATGTGAAATTGCTGCTGGACGTTTTTCAACACTGAAACACGCGACGCCAACTACGTTCAAGTGCGCAAGCGAGACAAATATAGTGTAGACACAAAAGGCAGGGAAAAACGACTGATTAAAAATGGCGACGATGAGACAGAAAATATGTATGCGACACAAAATTCATCAATTCGAGCGGCTGCCGCCACTATTTCGACCTTTCACTATGCCCTTTAATGTCTTATTCATGCCGTAATCACTTTGCAAGTACCCTCAGCACATTATATATTGGCCACCTTTCGTTTTCACAAGTTACCTTTTATGCAACCAGCCACACACCAATTTACAAATTCTCTAATATCAGACGATTTTTTCACAATTCGATTGATCCGAAAGGTTTTTCTGCACAGCCGGCTTGGATTATTATTTATAGCACTTCAATTTTGTTTGGAATGAAAGCAAAACGTTTTATTATTGTTCTTTCTTTCTCTAACAAATTCCAGCACTAAACTGCCAGTGTGACCGCGACTTTATCACTGAAATATACCGCCTGACCCTCAGAAATATACCGAAATATACCTTGTCATTAGAAAAATATACCGTAAATATACTGACTGACACGACAATCTGCGTTGATATTTCTCGATTTTGATATTCGGTTTAATATTACTAGCTAGTTAGCCCTCTCAGCCCTAAACAAATAGTTTTATTCAATTTATCAATAAATTTTGTACAAGACTGGCGAATTTTGAGAACTTAACTTTTTTATTTCATTGATAATAAGGTTGAAACAAAATCGGCCAAAGCATAAAACGTAAGTGTGAACTCCGGTCACATTTCGTCATTGTTGCTGGTCAACCAAGTTGCTGCATGCGTATGGACATTTTTATACCCTACTTCCTACTTAATGTTAAATTTGTTGTTCCAAGGCTGCTGTGAAACATTCATATTGAATTGACAGATTTTTAATAATATCTATTTTCCCAAGGTAATGTTGCTCATTCCGTGACATTGCATACGCGATCCCGTTAGGAACATGCGGCTCACACCACAAAAGAGAGGAAGTCACCAAGAGAGCGAACAAAGATAGAGGCAAAGAGAGAGCGGAAAACACGAAGGCAATCGCTGTTTGCTTTACACATTGCTTCTCGCAGAGGGCTGGAAACTCGATTTTACATGATGTATGATACGTGTATAATGTACATAGACCATTTTTATTCAAAATCGTATTCTAACTTGCAAAAATGTCTGTAAGAACTAAAAGAAATTTTTCCAGTCCGTTGCTTTTTATTTGTTTTAAATTACTAAAATTAATTGTATAAAAATGCGGTCCAAGTATAAATAAAATAATGCAACGTCAACGCGCGCACTGTTTAAAAATGATTCAAGCTGGGTCGGGGGCTTGAAGACCCCATTTCTTAGATTAAAATGATTGCCGTTTAGAACTTAAGCTGTTATCTATCGTACAGATGCTATAGTAAAGAAAATAGAACCCATTAATCATTCCTCCGATTTGACGTCTGATTTTATATTTTAATTGGGATTATCCCATTTCCGTGTATTATCAGTTCACAACGGAATGAACGGCAGTATAAATAGCTCTATTTTACACTGCAAACGCTAGTCAGTCCTTTTTTAGATTGCGTTCGGAGAAGTAATAGCAATGCGTTGCTCTATTATATTAATATTATTGGCAATATCCTTCGGGAGATCCCAGGCAGAGATTAACATTCAAGAAGAGGAATCTCTGTGCGGAGGCTACTGTTATGTAGCTGTGAAACCAATGCTGGAGTACCTCGCTATCCTGCAAAACCGTGTGGAATCCTGTGAGGCCAAACAGCCGGCAGATACTCTCTCGAAAATCGCCCAAATGGAACAAAAGTTGGAGAGTCTGGGCAGGCAGTTGGCGATACAGCAAGAGTTGGAAAAAGGCTCACAGGCGAAAATTTTAAAATTAGAGCTGCAACAGGCATCCGACCTGAAAGAAATACCAAATCCTAAACAAACAAATTTAAAAAACTTCAAAAAAATAGGTGAAAAATCATATTACATAGAAAATGAAAATAAAACGAGCTGGCAGGGTGCCTTGGATAAATGCCGTGAGATGGGAGCCCATTTGGCGAGTCTGCAAAGCGAGGATGAGATTAGTGCACTCCGCAGGATTCTACAGCCGTACCAAAACTATTGGATAGATTTGAGCGATCTGAAAACGGAAGGAGAGTTTATATCGGCCACTACTGGTATCAAGGGAGCCTTCTTTCACTGGGAGGAAAATGAACCCAATAACGCAGCAAACTCTGAACATTGCGTCGTGATGCCTACCTATTTCCCCGAAGGTCTAATGAACGACAGACAATGCGATGAGATTCTACCGTTTGTCTGTGAGGCGTCTTAGAATTAATCTACTATGCATGACAATTTTAATCACAATTTAAGCAGTGTGGAGCGTACAACTCAATAAAAAAGTAGAACATTTACTGTGGGCTAACAAATTTTTTTAAATTGAGTTGGTCTGAAAACTCCGCCGGTACTGCAATACGGAGTTGGCCCCACGAATGTCGTGGAGCAAGCCCCTAGCAATTCGTCTGATTGTAAAAATCAGTTTAATTTGTTTGTTGCTCTCCAATGGAGACTCAATCGGATGTGATGCTGTACTGATAACACTTTGATCTTAGCCACAATTCGAACTAGTAAAATAATTTTATATTCTTGGGCCATGTGTGCACGTCAATCGAAAAGTGATTGCAAATTTTGAAAACACGCACAAAGAGCGTGGGAAGGTGTTTTGCGAAAAGTCTGTGCATGAGTAAAGCAAAATGAGCTCATTAATGGAAGATTGTTATTGTTTCTGCTGCTGGCACTGTACTGCCTGGCAGTCTTAAGGCATATTCTATAGACGAGATGGTACTAAATTAATCAAAGCTCTTCCAAACTATACCAAATTGAGCAGAAAAGCAATGACCATTTCGGGATTTGTTTGAATTTATCGACTGAGGAAAATTCACTTCAATTTGGCTTCGAATGAAAACAAAACGTTTTATTATTAATTTGGATTTACATTTTGTTCACGTCTCTTCCGTATTTCCCAATTTGTAAAAGTGCTGTGGTGTCCATATTTTTTATTAGATTTATTCTCCCATGATTATGTCATAGCCAAACCCCAATCTCAAGCGAAGAATCTTCTTCAATAAATTCTTGAAAAGAGCAGAATTCCGTCTCCACAATCTTTGTCAGAATTCCCCCAGATTCCGTCCAATTGTCACGGCGTGCAACCAAATGCTGCCGACAGTTTCGTGACATGCTTTAAAGCAAATACGAACAAAAATTCAAAATTCATTTGCAAAATTAACCTTGAAATTGCTTGCAAAATGTCTGCTATTACAAGCCCCATTTTGGAGCGAGCGACGCGACGGTGCTTAAAACATGTTAGGCCAGCGCTTGGGGGCTCTCCGAGAGAGTCGGATGGATGCGATACTCATACAATTGGGGGAAGAAAGCTGAGGAGAAACGGTAATAGTCGAATAGCCGAATAGGAAACCGGTTGTTCGCTTGAACTTGACCCGCAAACGTTGTGTATCCCACTAGATATGTATTTCCCATTACCCCCAACCTCAGGCTCTAAAGTAAACAAAAATCGTATTACGATGTTGTGGGTACGAGTCGCTATCTTGTAAACAGAATTCCTCAAAAGAACACAACACTCATACGCCGCAGAGAACGCGAACGCGAATGCAGAGAACAACAACAGCTGATTCTGCTGCTGCTTCCGTCATGTCAGAGGCAAAGCTTTGCCGACAAGCAGCTTTTTGCTAGCTTTCTCGCCCAATGAATGCCGACGATCTTTAAGCTAGATTTATTCGTAGTTTGAAAATTTACGCACAGACATCGGGACAGGCAGCGGAGCGAAACGAGCCGGTATATAAATAAATAAATTCAATTAAAGAACCCCGAAGAAAACGAAAAGAAAGACAACAAAACAAACATTTCATATTTTCACGTCGTATATTGCGGGGAAAACTTTGTGTGTGGTGTGACTTTCGTTAAGAAAAAGTAAGAAAAAAAGATGTCATTCAACATTTCTCATTCGCTGAACGATCTCGCGTGGAAGTGGATCTTCGGATCGGTCGCAGCAGTCGAGTTACGACCTTGCTTAACAACAAAATAAAATAAATAATAAAAGAGACAAGCAAAAGGTTAATTTTTTTGGAATTTTGTGTTTGCAAATGGAAGTTGATTGAATCGAGCGACATACGCTAATCGGACTGTAAAGCTTTTCTTTCAACAATTTGCATATAAATTCATTAAAAATAAGTCATCCAGAGAGCAGCCTACACAATCAGATCGAGGGAGAGATGGGCTGGGGCGACAATGACCTACTGGCTGAAATTATGGGCATATTTGGTATCTAACGAAATGACTAATAACTGCCACAAAACAAAGTAGAATTGCTAATTAAATATACCTGTACTGTGAAGCTACTGTTTATATTTTGAGATCATCTTTGCGCTCATCTTTGACATCATTTCTAAATGTCATCTTTCATTGTTCACCTGCCAGCCATTGGCATGGGATTATATACCCCATTAAACTTAGGACCCCCCACGAAAAAAACAAAAACTGATTATGGAGTGGAAAATACTGAGGCGAGGCGTAAAGGGTTATAATTAGACAAAGGCAAAGTCTTAAATGGGTGGTCCCGAATCGCTGTTGCCTGATAGATAAGGCAATCATTAAGGCGTTGTCCGGTTAATTAATAATCTTTATAGAGATTAGCAAACTTTCGATTGGATCAAGAGATATACATAGTATGTGTACGATTATTTATGACTTCCATTAATCCTTACTTCCATCCTGATCTCCATGCAATACAATACAATACCATTTATGCACAA
Source organism: Drosophila subsilvestris (assembly GCA_035043285.1). Classification (NCBI taxonomy): domain Eukaryota; kingdom Metazoa; phylum Arthropoda; class Insecta; order Diptera; family Drosophilidae; genus Drosophila; species Drosophila subsilvestris. The sequence goes on from JAWNNB010001719.1 coordinate 217,206, forward strand.
TACATTTATAGCAATTAAATTTCATTCACTTGCAGTTGAACAACCTTCTCCATACCACAGTCACAGTCACAAAAACACCAGACCAGACCAGACCAGACAGTCGTCGTCGTCGTCTGTCCAAAAGTTCACATTGACGTCACTTTCCCTGATCGCAGAGAGTCGGCAGAAATTTCTAATCAGCTTGGGGCCTTCGTAACAAGTATTCCTTTATGAGTGTGAATTTCCTAAAGAGAGTTTGCATGCCTGTACTTTGTGCCCTTGAAGGTGGAACATTGCTAAAGAGTAACGGCACGCGCCGTTGAGGGGAAGCCCTCAGTGTCAATCAAATCGGAGAGCCTTGTTCTATCGCCTATCGTTCGTGGAAATCGGCCAAGAGCCATAGCAGATGGTCGCAAATATTACGCATAATTAATTGAAAATAACAATTGCAAAATACATATGTACTATAAACCCGTGAAGTGCAACGAGCTGCTGATTAAGTGTCAGAGCCGACTATAAGTAATCATCGCAGCATCGACGGACCCCAAAGGAACGACCAACCGACCAACTTATCAGCGAGCGTAAAAAACGATTTAAAACCATTGTGAAAACAAAAGTGTAAGTGAAATCAAAGCAGGCGCGTGTGCACAACTAACCGAACAACAATTGCAAAAATAATAATAAATACAACAACAAAATAGGAAAAAAAAAAAACTATAAAAAAATGTACAAGCAAGCCGAACAAAATTTATAACGAAAGAAACACATATTCGTAGTTTTAGTTTTTAGTATCAGCTCGTAACAGCAACGGAGCAGGCCGTGAAGGGGCCACGTCTCTGGTGGCTGTTTGGCAGGTGACTGAAATACAGAGAGTGCCATATAGCCATAGAGCCATAGAGTCGTAGAGCCGTAAATCCGAGACGCAGGCAGGCAGGCAGGCAGCCCACTGGCCAGCCAGCCAGCCATCAGACTGGCAGAGAGGAGGTAACAAAAACCGACTGCACGCAGGCCAAACTGTGTCAGTGCTTGGATGACTTCGACGGCGCTTGTTCCTGTTCCCGAGCTAACCGAGCTAACCAAGTTAACTCCGCTCCCTGCAAGAAACTACCAAAAAGTTATTACAAAATATTGCGAGCACACATACAACATGCTGTACCAACGGCTAATGCAATGCTCTGCCACCAATAGTTGTTGCAGCAGCGGCGGCGTCAACTGCAAATCGGTTGTGCCCCGATTACTGCTGCTGCTGATGTTGCTGCTGCTGCTGAGCGGACATATCGAGTCGGTGGATGGCCACAAAGTGACGGTAAGCGAATGTGCAACCAAAAAACTGGTCAAGCTGGAAGATTGGCAAAGATTGGCCAGCTATCTATTGGGTAACGCTAATTAGACAATTTGGCCAGCATTATTGCGTATACTTGATCAAGAGGGCAGTTCCAATCTGAGGGCAATAGATCATAGAATGGAGGAGATGTCTGCGCTCTGAAGGTCATGTTCTAGACAATCGGAAATTCATAATTTCCTAACCTTCCCAGGATAAGATTAGGCCACTCAAGGGTCATAGAAAAGGAAACTCAAGACCACTTTAAAAACGATTCATCGATTATATGGCCGCCTATAATTGCACAAATTTGTGAATTTTATTTGTTGCAATTTAAAGATTACCAAAACAAAGGAATAATCATAGAGATAAGGAGGAGGAAAGTGCATTTGGCTGGCAACAAAGAGCAAAAAGGTTTTCGGTTCTTAAAGATCAGCAGCAGATCTGATCTAGGACAGATCTAGTCTAGGGTCGATTCGAATGATTAAAGCGGACAGTTTGCCCAAGAAACACTCAAACATACGAGTATTGAAGTGCAATTTCCTATGAATCACTGAGAAATCAGGGGATCGTTGAACACATGCTGAAACTTTCCACACCTGAACACCTTTTGCACACCTGATCGCTGAACGATATGATCGTTTATCAAACTAACGGCATGACATACGAAGCCTATGTATGCTACTTGATAAGTCTTTCGCACTTATTGATAAATATATTCTGTAGTTTCTGTTAGAACATGCGCCTGGCAGGCCCCTTGGCTTTCCCCTTTCCCACACTGCCGTGACCGTAAAATACTTCCGTTGTAGCGCATGATTAGCGAAAAAAATCAACAGCAAACGGGTCATATACATATACATATTCCTTTTAGTGTGTAGGAGGAACGCATTGAACATAATAACGCATACATATGTATAGGTAGAGGGGGAAACACGTATGTGATAAAGCAGCAGCGATCACCCGATCTGCTACTGATCCCCCGATACGAGCGGCAGCTACAAGTGAGTATCAGCTGCTCTGCTCTGCTCTGCTCTCCTCTGCTCCACTGATAAGATGTTTAAGTACGCAACTATGTATAGTCATAGCTAGACCACAAATCAACTCTTGCGCTAATCGAAGAAACAAAAAGAAAGCTTGCCAAAATGTCTGTAGATTATATAAATAGTATATATATATTATATATATGTATGTATATGTATATGTAGTACTGATGATCAGCCTAATGAATGGCCCACGACATGGGCTGATTCCTTGCTTTTTTCTCGACGTTTCTATTATTCCCATGTTTATCGCTCGTCGGTCTGCTATGACGCGCTCTTTGTGCTTGGACTTTGGTCTCTATAGTCGGATCGGCTGGTTTGGTTGGGTTGGGCGAGAGTGTCGAAAGCACTTCACCTCGCGTCTTTTTTTTCATGACATTATCTAAAGCAAAGCAGCGGTCTTACTCTCTTTTTTTTGTGCAAAAAACTACAGGTAGAAATACACTTGTGCAGCTAGCTGACAGATAGCCGTAGATAGCCGATTGATAGTTGGCTAGATTGATCATCGTTAAATGAAAGGTAAATTGATTCTTGAAGGAAACTTGGAAGCTGTCTAAAAGATGCTTTCAGTAGATGAGGTAGATAGAAGAAAACTTTAAGCAAGTGAAGGTGTGTGAAGGTAATTAAAGATTATTTAACAGCCTTTGTTCTTTTCTTTCAGGCCACTCTAATCACAAACCACAACTATCCGGTGGAGGAGCACATAGTGCACACGCCCGATGACTACATTCTCACCATCTACCGCATTCCCACATCGCCCAAGCTGCAGCTACAGCTGTCGAATGAGACGATCCAGAAGCCAGTGGTATTCCTACAGCACGGCATACTCTGTGCCTCCGATGACTGGATCATCAATGGGCCGGAAACATCGCTGGCCTACATGTTCGCCGATGCCGGATACGATGTGTGGCTGGGCAATGCGCGGGGCAATACATACTCCCGCCAGCACAAGCACATCCATCCGGATACCTCGGACTTTTGGAAGTTCAGTTGGCATGAGATTGGGGTGTACGATCTGGCTGCCATGCTGGACTATGCCCTGTCGGCGAGCAATGCCAATTCGCTGCACTTTGTGGCCCATTCGCAGGGCACGACGACGTTCTTTGTGCTGATGTCCTCGCTGCCGTGGTACAACGAGAAGGTGCGATCGGTGCATCTACTCGCTCCGATTGCCTACATGCGCAATCACTCGTTCATCCTGTCCAAGCTGGGAGGCATCTTCCTGGGCTCCCCCTCCTTCCTGAGTTGGGTGCTGGGCAGCATGGAGCTGCTGCCCATCACCAGCATGCAGAAGCTGATGTGCGAGCATGTCTGCTCGGAGGGATCCATGTTCAAGTTCCTGTGCTCGGGCCTGCTCGACTTTATCGGTGGCTGGGGCACGCGACATCTCAATCAGGTGAGGAACTATTTCAATCTCTTGCCATTATTCTTATTAAATCTCTGTTTTCCCTAGACCCTTTTAACGGACGTGTGTGCCACGCATCCGGCGGGTGCCTCCACCAGTCAGATCATCCATTACCTGCAGCTCTACACCTCCGGTGACTTTCGGCAGTACGATCATGGCAGGGAGCAGAACGAGATCATCTATCAGCAGGCCACGCCGCCCGCCTACAATGTGAAGAACATCAACAGCTGCGTGCACATGTACTACAGCGACAACGACTACATGTCCGCCGTGGAGGATGTCGAGTATCTGGCCTCCCTGCTGCCCTGCGCCGAGCTCTACCACATTCCCTACTCCGACTGGAATCACTATGACTTTCTCTGGTCCATCAATGTGAAGGAAGTGATCAACAATAGGATAATTGACAAAATGGAACGATATGACATAGAACACGCCACAGCAATGAGTTTCTAGCGATGAACAGCCCACCCCCCTCTATGGCGGGGTAACAGAACAATTTTAGCCAAATTCTAAGCACTGTACATAATGTATATACTCGTACTTATACTAATTCTATGATAGTTCGATGATAGCTAGCAATGATAATTCGATAATGAGCCTGTGCGTGATATTCTAGTTTTTAATTAGCTCGTAAGTGTGCTTAAGGTTTGTGAATCAGCTTTTATGAATTTCGTTATATATACCTATGTTTTCTATAAATTTAAAAATCGACTAGAGTTGCATTTTTGAATGTGCCGCCATTTCACAAGTGGCTAGACAGCCCCCCTGGCATGGGTAACGTGAACCAGTAAATCAGGCAACTGGTTCAGAGTACACTCTTAGCAGTTATTTTGTAATATAAATGTACTGTAAACTTACTTTTACTGTGACTGTTCCTGGGCTTAAATGTTTCACTCTCTGACTGCTTTCTTTTCATCTACGAGTATTTTTCTTGGGCTGAGCCTCCTCTTTCTCCGTATCCAGCAGGGTTCCGGTTAAAGCTGGTTTTGGATTAAATAAGAAAAAATATTGTGATTATAATTTAACCGATCAATAAAAGAAAATAAACTAAAGACAGTTATATTTTGTTAGGAGAGTTTTTGATGTAAATTTCGTATAAATATAATTATGATTTTGGAACCATACGAGTATTAATGAAATATGATATTTGAAACCCTATTACTATCATCTCAGTTTTTATAACATACAAAAAAATATATATTTTTTTTAAAATTATTTTATTTTTCTTAATAATTTACAGCATATCGATAGGAGGTTTTTGTAATAAATAATCACAGTAGTTAAGTATTGCATACTTTTGTGTCATGCCGAAAACATTTCCAAAGTTAGATTAATGTTTTTTTAACTTGATCTAATGAAAACCGTTGCACAAAGACAGTGGGCAAAGAAAGGGATGAATAGAGAAGAAGGTGTTTACCGTGTATTTATAATACGAGTACTTTGTGCTTACAATACCACAGCGAATTAAGCTTCAAAAGCGCTACTGGAACTTAGTACTTGGGGTATTAGCATGTTTTATCATAGAAACAGCCAAGGAAAAGGGTGAAGAATCTACACTGATAGGAAAAAACTAACTACAATCATATTTAAATTTAAAATGCGATTTTTAAAAACAAACATAGTAAAATTAAATAGAATTCACTTTCATTGAAATATAAATGTATTAAAATGGTTTTTTTAATACGGTCATATTTAATCTTAATACAAAACACTTTAAAATAAATATAATATATTACATTTAAATATAAAATATATTTAAATTAAATATAAAATATATTAAATTTAAATATTTTCATATTTATATCAAAATGTAAGTGAAAAATATTCAATATTAATACAACTACTCTTGGATGAAAATATTTAAATTTTAGGCCTTTTTTCTATCGGTATACGAGTACCACATAAAATCTAAGCCAGAAAAGTTTATTCGGAAGTACGTACATAAATAAATCATAGAACGAATATGATTAATGTATTGATGTAGTGAATTTCTCCTATTTTCTGTATGCTTTTTCGCCCCAAACTTACTTCCTGCACAATTTACAAATCAGTTTTTTTGGGAAGGAAAAAAACCCCCTTAATGCTGTCAAGGTATCCACATTATTAATAGATTATTGCCCCATTTTCTGGCTACTGCAAAACAAAAACCTATGCAGGATATTGTACATATTTCTGGGAACTAAAAATCAAAACAGTTTTCGCCTTTTGCCTGTGCTCCAGCTTTAAGTAGCAGCAACTCCGTGGCGGTGCCGTCATAAATTACACTTTCAAATTATTGGTCATGTTGCACATTTGTGGAAAAGCCACGAAGTGTGCGAGGTTGGCTGCCACATTTGGGTCAGCTGCCGCAACAGCTGTAGATGGATGTCGTTGCCACCGCCGCCGACAGAGCCAGAGCCGCCTCCACAAAGTGCCACAGACACCAAGCAGCAGCCTTCAAACTCTAATGCGGATTTACATTTTTATTTTATTTAATTTTCATTTTATTCATTTGCCCAAAATTAATTGCTGGCTGGCTTTAATACAATGGACGCTGTAGCTCTGGCTGTGGCTGTGACTTTTGGAGCGCAAACTTCGTGGCAGAGCTGCGGCTTGCAAAACCCAAAAGAAAGAAAAGACCCGTGGTCTTTGGCTTTGGATGGATGGCTTGGAAGACTCCACCACGAAGATGGATAGTTGTGGTAATTAAAGCAGCAACAATAATGTCTTGATTGCAAATTCATTTTTTGGTTCAACGTTCTGGGCAGGCAGTCAAACATTTTCCATGCTGCACGCTCCGTTGCACATCATTGCATTTATTTGTACGCTGATACTCACTCGTGGAGTTTTGAAGTTTTCAGCTCAAAGGAAAATACTACATAAATATTTCAACATTTGCGTGGCCTGGCGATTTGTTAATATATATGTACATATGTATGTACATCGTCATCGGTAGGTACCTTTTGTCCGCACGACGACGACGACTGTCTTTCAGTCTTTTTGTCTGTGTGTAAAACACGATCACTGCTAGACTGCCACGAGTAGCTGCTATTATAATTAAGTTCATGGCAAGCACTGCTCAACACACAGAAGCTCCCTCTACCCCCCTCCCGAAAACACTTTCAAAAAGCCCATAAAAATAGCAACGCAACTGCTTGGCGAGTGCGAGTACGAGTACGAGGGTATGGATTGTTCATCCAAAGTAAAGCAGCGCAGCAAGTGCGTGGAGAAATTTCCTATGTCGTATACATTTTGGTTGTAACAGCATAACTGTTAAATTAACGCTGGAACACCGAAAGTGCACAGATATGGGATCATCGACTGTCCATATACCCTAAGGCAATGGGGAGGTTCAATTGCAGGAGAATTTGCAACGCTTCAATGGCCATAAATTACACCCCATTCGATGTGCTCTAGAAATCTCTTGAGTAGAGGTTTGGGAACGCAGCAAGAAATGTCAATAAACTAAACTAGTCTTTGCAGCTAGTTTCGCTTTAGAGAACATTTTGGGTGTGCGAAAATAAAGTAAAAAGCATTTTCCTATTACTTAAAAGATTTGAGAAATAAATTCTCTGTTCAAAATTTTGGATTTTTTCTAACCTAAGTAACCTCCATGCTTAAATTTTAATGTGGAACGGCATAGCCTTATAACATTTTAAAATATTTAATATGAAATCTTCAAACCAAAAGCCATTAAAATGCAAATATGTTAGGGGTTTTACAGACAGTTTCTGTCCGTTAAATTGAAGTAATTTAGTAGAGTCAAAATTCCTATATTTTACGCATAATGCGAAACAAAATTTAAGTAAATAAATGGTAACGTATTTAAATAAATTTCAAGAGTTTTCAGGAACTAAAGTTCGAATTTATTTAGAGTTAAAAAAAGGGGGTCTCTGTATGCATTGTATGACATATGCAAAAATTCTTTATATCAAACTTATTCTATAGGATCTCAGCTTAAGTATGCTTTTAGCTCCCTCAAACTCTAGACCAAACTAATGACCGAGTACCCCCAATGCCAATGCCAGCTGCCATTCGAATTTTACGATTAGTAGGTAGTAGTATCCCCCTACATCTATTCACTTACGCTTGGAACCATGCTTTACTTTATTTCTCGTCGGCATCTCTTTGGGGCTTTCGGCATTCGTCTGCTGGTTTCTTGCATGCAAATGAGTCGCGTTTTATCGCAGGGGCCAAGAACTGGGGGGGAGACAGCGGACAGCAGATAGCAGACAGCAGACAGCAGACGATAGATAGACGAGGGAAACATACAGAGAAAAAATACATACATACAATAAATAAAAGCAAGTGGCATTGGGTTTTCACTTTCGCATCCCCCGCTGGCTGCCGCTCGCTCGCATTGCCTTCGCTTTTCATATTTACAGTTTACAGTTAATTTATGCCGGCAAACGAATTTTCACTCTCGCTATTTTTCCGCATTTTAGACTGGGAAAGTGGCTGCGCATCCGCCAAAAAATACAACAAACCCAAGCCAAGCACACCGAAAACAAAAAAAAACAAAACAAAAAAAAAACAGTATAAAAAGACAGGCAGAAGAAGGAAAAAGAAAATATCGGAATAAAAAATGCCATGTTGTACTGGTGGTAGTCGTATACTATAAAAATAGCCAAAGCCAATGCCAAAGTCTCCGCAGACGGCGACGCAGTCTAGAGTGGGCCCAAAATTTGTGACCAAGTCCGAGGAGAGTCAGTCGGTGGCTGGGTAAGAGATTAGAAAGTGGTTGCCTGGCTGCCAGGTTTCCATCGAAGCCGCCAACGACACCGACACCAACACCAACACCAACTCCAGAGCGTGGCCAGACATGGCAGATTCTTTTGTGAAAAACTGTGCCGCAGCCAGCAGTCGAGTCGAGTCGGCAGTAGTCGGCATTCGATGAGGGGCACCCCAGACGAGGTACGACTCCAAGTAATTGGCATTTTTGCATGCAGTTGCACCAGGAACCGGCTGTGGCTGAAGCTGTAGCTGTGGCTGTGGCTGTGGCTACCAGTGGATCGATCAGAGTGCAGTCAGTGGAGGGAGGAGGCCCAATGAAAGAGAAAATTGGCCCCAAATCAAGTTCACTATCATTGAACGTCTGCGCCGATGGCGGTTTCTGTAAACTAATATTTTAAAATTGTTGATTATGATGACTTTTCATTTCGCTGAGATCTGGATTGCAGCGCATCAGATAGCCACAGCATCAGCAGTTGCAGCAGCAGCAGCAGTATCCCCCATCATCTGTGGCAGCAGCAATTGCAGGCGGACAAAGTGTTTTTTTAATTTGACGTTTGGCTGCCCGCCGCTGGCGGAGGAGGCACAAAGGCGCATTGAGAGCCACGGCCATGGTCTGCTGCACTTTAATCCACAGGAGAAGTTCCACAGATCAAATGGTAAATGTGGAAAGATTTTGATTTAATATACAGCCAGCCATCCCACCTACTATCAAAGCCTAAAGTCTTTGCTTACAGTATAACTTCTCTTAAAAGAATAAAGTAAATTTGTTTGCCATCGCAGCCTTCGATCTATTGTAATATATTGCGACTTATAAAATTCTTCTATGGTGGAAGACTGTGCTGCCATTTCGAGAGGGTCTCTCTGTAATATTAATTTTCTTTTCCTACTAGAAGGAAGCCTCCCTGTACCTGCAATATGCAATCACAGCAATGGTCATTCGTGGAGCGCTTCCCCTATTCCCCAGCAGGGCATCTCTTCCCCACTTCCCCACACCCAGCTGTTATTCAACCGAAATGCAAATGGCAAGCCATAATTCACGGCACATTGAATCTTTGGCCATCCAACATTCATACATGTATCCATCATCCAACCATCATATTGCAACATACAATACATACGAGTATATGAGGCAAGGCAAGGCAATATGCGTGTTGGCCTGGCCACGCCCACTTATCCAAGTCCGACTCTGACTGTGAAGTCAGGAAGCTAGGCGTTTGTTTGCCTTGGGGCTTGGCCCCCTGCCTGGCCGCTTCCGAGTGACTTTGGGAAACGCTTCTTAATGTGAGTTTTACGAGGTATATTGTACGAGTATGTGCATTGTGGGGGGTGTGTGTGGGGCGGGAAATTAACGAAGCGTCGAAAACAAATTTGTATATCTCCACAGATACCATATGGGCAGAGGGGTACGGCACTCAGGTAGTGCTTATGTGACCCAATTGTGCATGGAAGGGGCACACAAATTACCCCAAAATACAAGATAAGAAAGCGAAACGGTTAGAATTTGTTTTTCTAGTTAACGAAGCTGAAAACTGGCAAGAAAGAGACGCTCCAATATGTGGCAGAGCTGCTCAAGAAGTACTTCAAAGATGCCCAGAGGATTAACTAGAACTTTCAGAGAAAAATTCGAACAGAGACAAAAATTCTCAAAGTTTTTAATGATCTACAAGCCAAGCGGAAATATATCTGTTTTTATATTACATATTTCAGATATTTAAACAGCCACACAGATAATTCTGAGTATAGGATTGCTTAGAACTCATCCAATTCCAGCAAAGAAATTAAAGTTTCAAATCCCTCACTGAAAGTGCAGGCGAAATTTATGGTCCCACTAATAAATCTATTCTATTCTTTAATAGATAATTCATCAAAGACTTTGAAACAAAAGTGAATAGTCCATACATTTCTGTCTTAATCTAAGGATTAAAAAAATGGCATAAAGTCACAAAATTCCCCATGAAATTTCCGGGGAAGTATGTGAACTTTTTAGAGATTTCAAACTGTCAGATTGGTTAAATACAATTTTAATGGCATCGCGTGTTGTGTGAAGAAACACTTTCAATTGTTTAAATTTGCAGCTTTTAATAATTAAAGTAATTTATAAGCTCCATTATCACACTGAGAACAGCCCAAACAATAAAGCTAAATTGTTAGCAACAAAATATATACACATTCTCTTTGGGGAGGGAAGTACAATCGCCGCCTCATTAAATCATGAGTATCTCTTTGGAGTGTGTGTGTGTGTGTGTATGTTCCCAAGAGTAGAAGAGTAGAAGAGGAGGTGGCATGGCACCCATGTTGAACATGTGCTGAATCACACGATACGTTCAAATGATGATCTGGTAACCTTTTGGCTCCCATCCGACAATCATCCGATGCCATCAACAAACTGTTATTATTATAGCCCACTTCTGTGGCAGTACTTCTGGCCGGTAAAAAAAAAGGGCAGGCAGCATAAATTTCCCCTTGGAAAGCCAACAAAAATAGAAACTATATAATTAGTAATGGCTGTGGGTACGCCCCAAGGCGTTACCATACGAATCTACGAATCTAAGCCCTCACAGCCCCAGTCCTAGTCCCAGTCCCAGTCCCATCAGCAGCTGCAATGGCAACAAACAAACAAATAATGCTTGAATGGGCCCCAAAAAGAGACCCCAAACGAAACCGAAACTCTCCATCTCACGACATGAAGATGAAGATGACAATGATGTATGTGGGGGTGGGGGTATTCTTGAAACCGAAACTGAAACCCGAAAGAAATGGAAATGGAATTGGGATGAAGAACGGGGGAATCTGAAACTGAGAGGCAATTGACTTTCGCATCGCCTGACATGACACTTGAAGAGGAACACAACAGAGCTTGTGCATGCGGCGAGCTCAGGGTAATGGTTATGATGTATCTGGAATGGAACCCATCAGGAACGAGTACGAGTACGAGAGTACTCTTACCCATGTCGATGTCTTGATGGCCTGCCGGTAAATGCCGGTAAACTGGCTAGAACCACTTTCTACAGAGTGACCGACCGCAGACCACAGACCAAAGTAAAAGTTAATTTCTTGTTACCCCCAAAGCGGACGCCGGCACTGAACTGGAGGAAGACGTTTCAATTTCTGTCTCAGTTTTTTCTTTGCTTTTTTTTTGCCTTTTGTTGCTTTTTTGTTTTTGCTTAATTACAGCGTGAACAAATCATGAAACGTTTTATGTTTTAGGGGCAACCGGAATCAAGCGAAATTAAGTAAGAATAAAGTCGCTTACGACTAAAGGATACTTCTCTATCAAAAGGGAGTCTCCTGAGATTAAGAAAAGTAGATATGAGGGCTTTAAGGTGCATTTATACTTAAGCAAATCCCACTAACAGCAACGACTTTGAAATAACTGCTGGAACTCCAAATGTAGTTTATTATTAGTTTTATTATTATTACAATTTTTTAATATTTTATTTTAAATTTATATATTTAAAATTTGTTTTCTGTATATTATTTAAAATCAAAGCATATTTGGTTATGTTTTCATTTTGTATGGGATATTTTGAATTGTAATCCATATAATCCACATTTTTCTTTGGATCGAATACACCCTTTCTCTTCGTCAAACTCTTCAATTCTAAGGTAGCAAAACTTTCGGCTACCGTTTGACCCTGGGGGAATTCGTATTTCTTGTCAACACTGCAGAGCCAGCCTTCTCTTCTGCTGCTGGTCTTCTGCTTTTGCTGCCCTTCTGCCTGTCTTTCTGTCGCAGTTGCCAGTGGCAAAGGAAATGGGAAATTATTACGAATATTATGCTTTGCTTGGGAAATAGGAATTGGAATTGGAGCGCACGAAACAACAACAGCAAATTCAAACAAAAGACTTAAGAAACAAGCGCATTTGTTTGGAGCCAAATCCGCTGCTGACAATGGGAACATCATCCAGTGGCAGCGCTGTAGCTGGAGCCCCGCATCTCTTGAATGCAAATTAATTATAACAACATCTTGTATAGAGACACCAGTGGTGGAGCGTGGTGGCATGGCCCAAAAGCTCACATCAATTATGGCCAAGAGACAGGCACAGAGGAGGAACACACAGAGTGATGCAATTAATGTCGATTGATAGATAGATAGATGGGCAATAAAAAACTCCAACGCCAAGAATTAAATGTATTTTCAGACCTATCCGAAATGCATTTCAAACATAAATTTAAGATAAAGATTTAAATTCGCGTATAAAATACGAATTAAAATAGCCAAAGAGTGCACTTATTTATTCGAAAACTAAAGTAGAAATAAATATTCCCCCTGACAATGCAAAGACCTTCCCCCTTCAGTTCGCAGAACTAATTTTGTGGCCAGCCTTCGCTCAAGTACCCCCAACGATCCTGATGTACTCTCATCCCAGCTTTGGTGCAAAGATTCGAACGGTTAAGAGTCGAGCGGAACGCTTAAGGCGACGCCAGCGACGCATACAGCGAAGGTAACAACGCCTCAAAGCTCTAGCGAGTGGCAGCCACCGGAAAAGCAGCTCCAGTAGCAGCATGGAAGCTGTAAAATACGTAAATAAAAGAGGATTTACCTTTAATCCTTTGGTAGTCCTACCTGCCGCCACAGAACCCACGCCCAGGGCTATAAAGGCGCCTTGGAGCATCCTTAGATTGAGGGCACTGATAATTTCGCTATCCTGATTGAGCTCCTGGGCCTGGGCCTCGCTGCCCTTTGCATTGGAGTTGGCCTTGACGCTTTCGGCGGCTGCCAGTTCCTTGGATTGTTGGGCCTGATCTTTGGTCATCTGGCGCGACTGAGCGGTGTACTCTGCGGTGGTCATTTTGTCCAGAATTCCACCCTCAAACAGGTGGATGAGTCTGCAAGTAGAAGTGAACATGATTTACAAATTGAATCCACATCAAATGCCATTCCTTACACATCATTCAAGCTGTCCAGAAAGGGACAACCGATCTGCACAGCCACCGCAGAGTAGCGGGTGTACAGTTTCTGACTCAATTGAAATTTCTTTGCCCCATATTGCTGTATGTTGAAGTAGAGCGTTTCCCTGCCCCCCAGCACTGCCTTGTTCTCGCCGCCATCGGCAATGAGCTTTATGCCCGCCTCCACAGAGTCAATGAGGAAACCCTGATGGCCATCGGGCTGCTGCTGTCTCATCCGCGCATACAACTGCCGAAAGAGCTCTGTGCCATTCTCCAGCATCTCCAGGGAGCTGCTCTCCTTCTCCACATACAAACGATAGCCGTCACGTATCATGGCCGATTGCAGGCGCTGCAGCGTATTGATGGGCGCCTCATGGGCGGGCCGGGCAAACTGTGAGGTCAATTGGGCGGAATACACATCGGCCAGCACATAGGTGGCGGCTATCCAGTAAACGATGGTCAAGAACTTGGCCCGATAGCCATGGTAGAGCTCTTGACAGGCTGCAAAATGAAATGGAGCCATCACTTTCAGTTGGAATTTCCTGCGATGCTTCCACTTACACTGCTTCAGAAACAAACGAAGGGTGAACCAAATGCACTTCTCGAACAGCTGCTCCGGCATCCTGGCTGCCGATGGCAGCCTCCGTCGCTTGACCTTCAGCACACAGGGTGTAATCTCCTTGATGTACGCCATGTAGATGCACAGCTCCCCCAGCTGCTCCACATCCAAGTTGACGTGTCGCCGCCGCCAAATGTAGGGCATGGCTATGATGCCATAGAAAATGGGACCCGAAAATACAATCGTGAGTATCAGATACGGCCAAATGTCCTGCTTGAAGGGTCGCATGATGGCCAAGGCTTCGTTGAGGCGCCGTGGGGCATGTGTGGCAAAGGCGCCCGAGTCGGCGAGCGTAAAGAATGAGAACTCAATGGCCTTGTGACGCTCCCAGCTCAAGCCCACGTCGCCTAGGAAGAAATCTGCCATCTGCCAAACGATAAAAAGATTCATTTGGGGATTTGAGTTTGTCACCCGTTTGGGATTTGATACCCACTCGGCTCTGCAGCAGTCCTATGCCACCAGTAAAGCTCTCATTCGACTCTTTGGCATCATCGGACTTGAGGGATCCTTGGGTGCGTCCCGGGGCTTCAATGTACTCGAAACGAAAGTTCATGTGCTCTGCCAGCAGCACAAGCAGACGATGGTCACGGCCTCCCGTCACTTTGACTTCATTGCACTCGGAATTGTCGACGCCCGATTCGACGAATATCTCTCCCGATGCTTCGCTTGAGTCATCTGACTCGCCAGAGTCGCTGCAGTTCTGGTCATAGCTGACCCAAAACCAGGGAGGGGACTAAAAGGAGAAGCTATCTGTAAGGCAATCCGCAATCAATCTGTGATCTTTCATACATGAAAAACAGGCACACGAAAGATTCGACCCTCGAAGTTGGCATACACCGATCCTGCAGGTGGCAGCAGGGGGGTTCTCTGGAGTCCCAGATTATCCCCATCGTACCAATTCACGAGTCTCAGTTGCCCATCGCTTGTGGGCCTCGCCTGATTGTAGTAGATGCGAAAGGCCTTTTGGCGTGGTCGTGTAATGACCACCGCCCGCATGGGCTCCTCGAAGCTCATGGCACTGGCTGGGGGCGGCCAGCGGGCGCCCCAGTAGAAAATAAACAGGCTGAGACGATGGGCCAGACGACGGTCCTGTATGCGTGCGGATAGCTCCTTGGGTTCATCCAGAATCAGATTCACACACTCGATGGCGCCCTGGAGATTCGCTTCAATGTGCTGGAAAAACAGTTCCGTGTCGTTGAAGATCACCGATTTGTAGTAGAGGCGATGGAGGCGCTGTATGAAATCATCCACCTGGATGCCCTGATCGTTCTCACAGCAGGCACTCATCAAACTGAACGAGGGCAGGGCCAGAATGGCCAAAGGACGTGGTCTCAGGCCACTGATGATCTGCGATAGAGCTGCCCAAATGAAAGCCGGTATTTTAAGCTGAATTCCATCTTAAAGATGCAAATACCAAATACCTATGGCCACATCTGACTCATTCGCAGGCAGATAGGAGACCCTTGTCCAGGCTTCACGACTCAGCAGCAGACCCAATAGTATCCAGAACTTTTGCATTTTCAAGTGGTGGCAAGAAGTCCTGGCGCTGCCACCTTATATATGGAGGCCGCTTTATGATGGCTCCTCGCTTGATGTGCAATTATAGCCTCAATGCCTAAATATCACATGTCAGCAAAGTCAGCCACCAGCCTGGCTCATGGCTCATGGGGCCAAAAGGAACGTCCATTGACAGCGGGCAACGACAGCTCCGACAGTTTTCAGCTCGGGGCCAGAAAAGACACAGGACCCAACCCAAACCAAACCAAAACCATCGACTGACTATCGATTTTCATAATCATTGACTGCACAGAGAAACACACACAGGTACATACACAGGTACATACACAGACTCTCTCTCTGTCTCTCTCTATTTAGCAGTCAAACGTTATGGATACTCTTCCTATAAATAAGGTTTAATAACTACGAATGTTCTGGATCTTCAATTAATAGAGAGAGAGAACGAAATATATACATATACATATATATAATATATATCAATGTGCCAGACATTGGGGCCAAACATATCTTTCAACTAATCAACACGGTCAAGTGTAAATTAATAGCAAACAAAAAAATAAAAAAAAATTTCTAAAAATCTTTAAGGCCAATAGTTTTGCCAAACTTTAAAGAAATGCACGGTTAAGCATGTTCGCTATTGAATGATTTAAATTTGAAAACCCAAAGCTTAGCCATAGTTTCCAAAGCATTGCCATAGAGCATTCAATCGTCATTGCGGCTACTGCTGTCGAGTTCCTTTCTTGGTTTTAATTGTCAGAAGTTTGTCATTGCCGTTTTCGCTGACAATTTCTCTTTCCATGATCAATCGGTATTGACGATCGACGATCCGTGATTGTGGCTATGGGCTGTTGCTGTTGCTGTTGCTGTTGTCGTATCTTTGTGGCTGCTGTTTCTGCCTTGTGTTTGTTGTCAATCTTCTAATGCCGTTGACATTAATTCCGTGTTGTGCGCATTTTTCTTCTCGGGGACTGGCCTGGCATTTGGCTCTTGGATCGGTCTATGCTGCTGCTGCTGCTGCTGCTGTTGCTTTCTGCTCCCATGTCAACGCTCTACTTTGTGGCCCAGCAACCAGCCAGCCAGCTAGCCAGCCAGCCAATGATTTATCACCGATCGAACAGCAGCATCAGCCGCAGCATCTTCGATCCGTGAGTTTGCGGATGGGTTTGTCAGGGCTTTGCTTCTGACTTGAGGAATGTTCAAGAATCTATAGAGCTAGCGTTAGAGTACTTTTAGCCTACCGATTGTATCACCCAAGTAGAACTCAAATATTAATCCTCTTGCTGCACCGTTCTATCTGGATTTTGTTTGTCTGGCCGAGAAATGAGAGGCCCACTGCGTTGACCCGCTTATGATATTGCAAAGAGTGTTTATAAGAAACGAGAAATAAATCCCCCCGGAGGTCGGTCAGCGCCAAAACTATGACACTAGATAGAAACCAAAAGCCGAGAGGTACGCTGCTCCGTCTGTGACCTCTGCCCAGACACCCAGAGACTCCACTGATCCACACTGTAGACTCCAGATACCAGAATCCACAGCCATTCCGCATCTCTGGGGCTATTTATAAAACCTCTACTCTGCGGATCTGCGTAGTTCGACAACTTGTTAAACTTCAAACTGTCCGCGAAACGCGACAGCAGCAGCAGCAGCAGCAGCAGCAGCGTCAGCATCAGTCGCAACAACAGAGGAGCTCTGGAGGTGCCTGCTGAGTGGGCAACTGTCTGGCGATTGCATCTGCGTCTTTCTTGCAACCATCCAGTTGCAGCCGGCTTAGGCTGATCTTGCACCAGGATGCACGCCAACACTTTTTTTGTTTCAACGCGCGCACACACGATAGTGAAATGTTCAAGAAGGAGCCTGGCTTTAGCCCTATCCCTTGGATTCATACAAAAGACAGGCTAAGTGGTTGGTGGGGTAACAACCGGGGGTTGGAGATCTGGGGATCTGGCGATGGGATACCCGGCACACTTAAATGCATTTTGTTTGTTTTTGCCTCTGACAACATTCCCCCTCTCTCTCTGTTTCTTTCTGCACTCCTTTGGGCTTGGGGGCCAGCTGTCAATTGGCTTTGTCCGCATGTAAATCACTGGAAAACAACAGCACAAAAGGCAGTCTATAGACAGAGAGAGACAGAGAGAGAGAGAGAGAGAGATACACCACACAGATGCAATGCATGTAGAGCTTTATTTTAAAATAAATTTAAAATAAAATTGAAACGAAACTTAATTATTTATAGAAACAAACAAAAACACAAAATAATGTACCAGTGTTCAGAACTTAATACCAGAAACCAAAGATAAAGTCCCACAAGTTGTCATCGGAATCATCTTCGTTCGAATCACCTATGGCATCCAGCTTCTTTTTGAGCTTCTTTAGATTTTTCTCATTACTGAAGATGGCTTTCCAGACCCGCTTACCAAGCGGATTATAGATCCCCAGACGTCTGAGTATTCTTACAACTTTTATTCGGAAAATCCTGGCATCTTTAAATCTTTGGGAAGGTTTGTGAACCAAGTTCACCCCTTTGCGTAGAGCCACATTGGATAATTCGATCGAATCGGGGATGTATTCGACATTGGTTGTGTCCTCATAGGATTTGTAGCTGTTGTATGCTTTGATTTTTTCATCTAATTGTGCAAATGGCCAGTCGGCAGCCTCCTGTAGTTTCTTGTAGGGTTCGAGGATTCCTTTTATGCTGGAATTGGCGTCCTTTTTGAGGACCTCTTTGATCCTGTTTGTCACAAGATTATCTAGCTGCTTGAGCGGCTCCACAGGCTGATCTCCATGGATGGGAAGTCCCAGAAAGAGCAGTAGGATTGCTGATAGAACAGCAACTAGAATCATGGCTTCTATTTGTGGTCTCTACGGATCGGTTGTGGCTTCTCTGGATTGGTGGTGTCTTCGTGTGTGGCTTCTATGGATCGCTGGCATTTTAAAGCCCCTTCGGCACTCGTGGATAGAAATGAGTTATGGGTCCGTTTTTGACAGGCACTTAAATATTAACAGATTTCGCAAGGCTTGAAGGTTACTTTCGGTGGTTGAGTTGATTAGTTGTTTGCTGAAGTTGGCGGTCACGCGGTTATCTTTAATGAAGTGTGAAATATTTCAAGTTTTTCATAGTATTTTCCCTGACTGACTTTATTTGCGTTACATTATATGTACTTATGTATGTACGCTAGAACATATGTACATACATATGTATAAATTCTCAAGTTTCGTCAGTCTTTAAATACTTTGGCAATTAAATCAATCAACATTTGGCAGTCTTTTGGTTTGCTTACTTTTTTGTTTTGGTTTTTTTTTGCCCTACTCTCCACCACATCGTCATCCTCATCCTCATCCTCATCGTCATTGTCATCGGCAACGTTATTGTCGTCAGGGCAGTATTTAAATTCCGAGCTCTCATCGGATAGATTTTCGATGAGCTTCTTGAGTTTTTTTATCTTTTTTTTATCTTTCAAGATTGCTTCCCAGATGCGGTCGGCAATTTCTTCGAACAGCCCCATTTTCTTAAGGACCTTTTTAAGCTTCTTCTCAAAGCCTTTTGTGCGTGGATCTGCATGATATTGTGTCGACTCGTCGTCGTTGTCAGCGTTTGATTCGAGCTCTGGGTTCTTCCCTGATCCGTAGCGCTTTTCGTATTTGTTTAAAGCTAAGATTTTTTTATCTAGATCTAGGAATGGCAGTTCGGCAGCTTCCTGTAAATGTTGGTAGCTCGCCTGGGCCTCTGGATGGCTGGAATCTGCAAGCTCCTCCATCGTCCTTATGATCTTATTTGTCACAACATTATTCAGGTTTAGGAAAGGCCGAATTGAAATGGGACGGGAATAGACTGGAATTCCATGAAAAACCAGTAGGAACGCTGGAAGTACGGCAACCAGAATCGACATGGCTTTTGCGGAGATATGTTGGGGACTTCTGTTTGCTGGCTCTCGTGGTTGGAAATGATTGATGGCTGTGTCTGACAGGCATTTAAATATTTAATAGAGTTTTCCGGGTCACACTCGGATGTGGCATTAGTCACAGACTACACTACTCGACAAAATTGAACTTTTTATTTCCGCTGTGGCCGAAAATGACTTTTTATACCCGTACTCAAATAGAATTAAGGGGTATAGATGTTGTATTTTTGGTAAAAGTGGATGTGTGTAACGCAAAGAAGGAAAAGTTTCCGACCCCATAAAGTATATATATTCTTGATCAGCATCAATAGCCGAGTCGATAGAGCCATGTCTGTCTGTCCGTCCGTCTGCCCGTCTGTCCGTCTGTTTTTCTTGATGAGCGCCTAGATCCCAGAGACTATAAGAGCTAGAGCAACCTAATTTTGTTTCATGTGTTCTCATGTGATATCACTATGCCACAAGTGTATTTCAAAATTTCGCCCCGCCCCTTCCGCCCCCACAAAGGACGAACATCTGTGGCCGCCAAAGATACGATAAAACTAAAAACGCAGTATCGTAAGGAATGACCATATCTACCAGATTGCCAAATCTGGTACAGATCGGATCATTATTATGGCCAAAATGAAGAAATTAATTTTCAGTTGCTTCCCCCACCTCCTCTGGCGCTGCTGACGCTATTCATTCTCTGTCTCGCTCGCACACACTCTGCCCTGTGCAATGCGCGAGCAACCCCTAGCGGAGGAGATGTAGAATCTAAATGGTAGATGTAGAATATTTTTTCTAGATGTATTATCTACATTTTACATGTAGATGTAGCTAACAAATGTAACAAAAAATGTAAAATTCCGCCCTTTGGCCTTCTACTGCTCGTATGTGGGATGGTAACCCATGGAATTGACCGCCTCTTATATTATCGAGATGGGGCCCCCTAAGCAGATGAACCCCGACATCTACCCAAGACTTTAGGTGACCCTTCCACTTGACCGTTTCAATCCTCGGTAGATTCTCTGTCGTAGAGCCTCGATAATGGGTTCATCCGAAATGGGACCATTATTGGGTAGTAGATCCTTGTTGTATTGTCGATTGATGTTGGGTTTGGACAGCACAGCGTCCACAAAATCTATCAAAGAATTTTATCTACATATGTATATCCCATAATTTTTCGAAAGGATCAATCACTTACAATAACTTGCATTTTCTAGGAGAATTGTCAACAAAAGTTGCATCTTGTTCTAAAGAAAACTTAAGTATAAGTGGAATTTTAAAATCTTAGCTTATCGATTTTCTTGAGGCGTAACCAAACGATTTCAGAGGCTTGAAGTTTGAAGTTTTTTCATTACGCTTCGGATTCCGAATATGCGTCATCGTCATCCTCAGCGGTATAGGTATAATTGGAATAGTTCAAATTCTCATCATTATAATAATCATATTCAGGGTAGGGACACATTTTAGAGTTTTCCCTCAGCTTATACTCTTTTTGGGAATTTGTGAATCTTAGGGATTTCTGAAGAGCTCTCTGTTGCATTCGATAGAAATTAAAGCAACTGCTATCCCTGTACTGTTCGAATATAAGGCCATCGAGGTTGCTTATGCGATAGTCGATGTCGTACTCCAATTTCTGACGCCGGCGATTGTAGATGTGAAACATGAGTTCTATTTTAATCTTTTCGTTTAGCTGGTTCTTTTCCAATCTACTGGCGTAGCATACGTTTCCAATCCACCAGCAAAATTCTATATTTGAACCGCATTTATTCTCGAAACGCTTCAGAATATTCTTCAATCTATTTGTTGTCTCTACATCCAGATTGACGATATTATCTTGTTC
Source organism: Drosophila subsilvestris (assembly GCA_035043285.1). NCBI lineage: Eukaryota > Metazoa > Arthropoda > Insecta > Diptera > Drosophilidae > Drosophila > Drosophila subsilvestris. The sequence continues at coordinate 238,419 of JAWNNB010001719.1, forward strand.
TGTTAATCTTTTCTTATCTTTTTTCGTGGGTCTTTGCGGTGCTTCTTTTGGTGGCATAGATGCCGGCGGTTCTTTTTTCGGTGTTAGAGTTGAAGGAGGTGGTTCTTCTTTCGGTGGTGGAGGTTCAAGCGTTGACTTTCTAATGCTAATCTTCCACTTAATGATCAGTCCATCAGGTATTATACCATCCGATTGCTCTTTCGGTAGTGGAGGTGCGAAAGGCGGCTTTGACAGCGGTACATTCGGTTTTGGTGGATATATAGACGGTGGTTTTGGTGGAACTGTAGTAAAAGTCTTTGGTGTTCCTATAGTATTGCTTGTATCAATTTCAGTAGCCTTTCCCTTGCTGGTTGACTGCGATGCGAATCTTCCACTTGATGATCACTCCGTCAGGCGTTGTGCCATCGGATTTTATTTCTCTTGTGTCTTCTCGATCGATTTGGGTAGGGTAAACAGAATCTGCCAAGGAATGACAGCTATAGCCATCGCCCTGACGGTTTTTAAGGACCATTCACTTACAGTAACTTGCATTTGCTAGAAGAATTGCCAACAATAGCTTCATCTTTGTTTAAAGAAAACTCAAATGGCATATTAAATCCATTTTGAAAGGCTTTAATTGATTCACTTCGATATGACAAAGGGACAGCCGTGAAATTATTTTTTAGTCATGTTCATTTAATAATCATTGTTCAAGCATGAACAAGTTAAGAAAATATTCTATACTCAAATCAAAGTATCTCTAAATTTAGATAAAGAAGAACATAAAGTAGATAATATACGACAGGTTGAAAGAAAGGGTAGATACGACAAGAAACACACAAGTGGGGATACCACTTATAATTGATAATTATCAATTGTAACTCTTACATTGTTTGAAAAACTGATATAAGGCTCTGATTTTAAGAATTTAATTAGCAGCTCAACTCGCATATGTCGAGGCTTTTTTTTTTAACGCTCTAACAATCATCATGATCGTCATCATCATTAATAAATATATAAATCATCATAATAATCAATTAAATAATTATAATCATCATAACTGTCCGTGCACTCCTCTGAGAGTTTTGGTATTGAAGATTCTTTCTCGGTGTTTTTCTGGTCCATGGCTTGTTTGAGTTTGTGCAGTTGATATTTATAAAACTTTCGGCATTTTTTTGACGCTTCGGGCATTTGGAAGGTTTGGACATCTTCTATACGGTCTTTGATTTTCAGCTCCAAATCCAGACGTTTTGTATTGTAGGCTTCAAAGCCGTAAATTACTTCCAGTTTAGTATCCAAATATGACGATGAGATGGCGTCGCGTACATCTTTATGCCATTGGCAAAGCTCGAGGTTTCTTCCGCAGTGCTGGCAATCATTCAAGATATCTTGTAAACGTCGGTCTTTGCTATCAAGTTCTTCTTGGTATTTTCGATCTTCTTCCTCTTTCTTTTTTTGCTCTTCTTCCTCTTTTTTTTTTCGCTCTTCTTCCGCTTTCTTTTTTTGCTCTTCTTTCTCTTTTTCAAGACGATCTATTTCTGCTTGTTTTTCCTTCTCTCTTTGAAGACGATCTTCCTCATCCTTATTAGTAGTTGCACATGGAGTAGTAGTAGTAGTTGGAGTAGTAGTAGTAGTAGTTGGAGTAGTAGTAGTAGTAGTTGGAGTAGTAGTAGTAGTAGTTGGAGTAGTAGTAGTAGTAGTAGTAGTAGTAGTAGTAGTAGTAGTAGTAGTAGTTGGAGTAGTAGTAGTAGTAGTAGTAGTTGGAGTAGTAGTAGTAGTAGTAGTAGTTGGAGTAGTAGTAGTAGTAGTAGTAGTTGGAGTAGTAGTAGTAGTAGTAGTAGTTGGAGTAGTAGTAGTAGTAGTTGGAGTAGTAGTAGTAGTAGTTGGAGGTGGATAAGATGGAATAAAAGTACTAGGGTTTTCTTGAGGTGGGTACGCGGATGGTGGGGTCGGCTTTATAACCGTTGGTGGGTATGTTGGAAAAGGAGGCGTTGGATACACACCCCAAGTTTGAGATGTCGACAAATCTCCTTGTCCAACACTGGATTGTTGTGGTGTTGGCCATGTCCAAGTAATAGTTTGAGTTGTTGGCCACCACCACTTTGTCGGCCAATAATTTCCTTGTCCAACACTGGATTGTTGTTGTGTTGGCCATGTCCAAGTAATAGTTTGAGTTGTTGGCCACCACCACTGTGTCGGCCAATAATTTCCTTGTCCAACACTAGAAGTTTGTTGTGTTGGCCAATTCACATCATTAGTTTGAGTTGTCGGCCACTGAGGACTTGGTTTGATTGGCGTTTGAGATGTTTCCCATGGGTATGTTGTTGGATATCCTCCTTGCTGCGGTGGAGCATTTTGGATCTTCGCCAGTTCCTTGATTGCTTCAATAAGATAATGGACGACCTTCCCGTGCTCTAGCGTATTGTTGCATAGAAGGTTTGCATAGAAGCGTGGACCGTGGTCTAGCACACTAGGCAGCTGAGCGATAACCAAATCTAACAAGGAATATTCCACTTATAAGCCTTAAAAGAGTTTGTGCAGGTCGTTCACTTACGGTAGCTAGCCAGATGAACTATCAACCAAAACTTCATCTTGTTCTGATGAAAACTCAAATGGAACTGACATTATGATATTTAGAGCCGCATTTTTAAAGGTTTTCTTGGTGTGTAACAAATTGATTGGATAGGCTTTAAAGTCGTCAACGGTAAAAGTGATATGTAACTTTACTTACGTTAGTTATTTATTCCTTAAACACATATGTACCTACATATATCAGTGGTTGGCACGCACACAATCAAATGTTTTGCAGTGCGATTGTGTGTGTTTAAGTAAAGCAGACAAAACGGATCATTTTGTTGGTGCCAGCCACTGCACTATGGTCCCAACGACCACTTTTGTTGGCATAAATTAATAACTCGCGAACGAAACAACATTTTCTTATTTGGTTTTTTGTATTGGCTATATATAATCAATTGGAAGTGGATTTGCAACAAAAAAAATGGGAGTGACACCGCCTTTTTTTTAATAATGCATATAAAAAGATACTGAGTTATAGTGAATGACAAGTACATACATATGTACATATTTATAACATTTTTATTAAGAAAATTATTTAATTCATTTCTACCAAAATTATAAAGCCGCGACACGCATAAGAAGAACACAAATTTTGATTTAAACAAAATAAATTTTAAATGGTTGCCGCAAAGAGAAAAACGCTTTTGGAAGGGTGGAAAACGCTTTTTCCAGGGTGCTCGTTGGGTCAGAAAGGTGGCTTTACTAATTGGTTCTGTACAGCCTTGCGAATCAATTTAGCTTTCTCAGGGCATAAAAATAAATGTTTTAGAAAAAAATAGACTCTGTATTGTTGATTTTGAGGCTATGATCTACTAATGCAAATTTTAAGATTGTTGGTCAAGTGTGGTATTTCTTACTACATACATATATACATTTCAACAAAAGTTTATTAATCTACGACACACAATAGATTTCAAGGTGTTTAACAAAAAGTGGTCGTTGGGACGATAGTGCACTGTAGTACACGTGCACGTGAGCGGCAGCGCTGCAGCAACGCCTTTTCCTAATCGCAATAAATAGGGCCGTGCCGACCCCTAATCTATATTGTAACGAAAGGTCATATCCACTAGATGTCAATTGGAATCTAAAGCACAATTTATTCATAGCACATTTTTCTGCTGAGACGAGTAGACAGACATGGAGGAAGTATTAAATTGAGCAAGTAATAATTGTGACGTTCTGACGTTCACTGAAGATTAACTCGTCTGATACACCAGCCGATTTGCTCGACGACAAGCTGGTCTTCGATGAAGGGTTGGGGTATCCACTTCCCAGGGCGTTTTGAGGAAGAACTAGGATTGGAATTACAGGAGGTCCTGGATGATGCCATGTAGTAACGAGCAGGTCTCCAACGAGTCGAGAACGAGCAATACAACAAGAAAAGACCGCAACTGGAGAGCGACCGGAACATCTACGAATCGCCGTACACAAGTTCATTGGACACATCAAACTCGACCTAATGTCTCAAACACACAACGGCATAGTCGAAGACGTGACCAATATTAAGACAAATCAGGTATCAACTGGCAGCGAAGGGAGTTCCATTGATGATGCAAAGAAAATTTGGAGAGAATTTGGGTTCCTGCTACGAACATATGTACTCTGTGCTCCGACTGACTATTTATAACAGAAGGCCTACTGTATTTGCCATTTCGTTATTACATATATAAAAAATACATCATTATATTTAAGCAATGCTCATTTACTTCTTAAGAGTTTTTCTACACATTTTAATATATATTTTTATTTACTTCTGCCTCGAGAGTAATTTCTCTACCCAAAGTACCATTTGCTCACTGGTATTCATCGTAGTATTCATCGCTATGGTAGTAATCAATCAAATCAAATGGATAATCGTTATAATAATAATAATCATCATAGTCATCACTATGCGGACATACGATGGAGTTTTGCGTCAGCCTTTCCTGTTTTTGGGCATTGGTGAGTATTAGAGAATTCTTGAGGCGACTCTTTTGGTGTAAATAGAACTTTGAGCAACTGCTATCCCGCTCTTGATCGGGTATAAGCAAATCAAGGTCATCTAGGCGTTCCTGGATTTTGTATTCCAAGTCCAGACGTTGGGCATTGTAGATCTCAAACTTTAAGCGAATTTCAATCTTTTCTGCCAGTTTGTCCTGTCCCCATTTACTGGCTTCACGGATACTACTAATCCACTCAGCATACTCCTTGTTGCCATTGTATTTGCCCTCACAGGAGTTCAGTATATTTAGTAGTTTATCCGTTTCAGCGGCATCCAGCTTGGTGTTTTGATCTTGTGTAGTAGTTTCAGGTTTTAGTGTTGTAGGAGAATCAGTTCCTCCAGGTGAAGAAGTTCCAGGAGTAGTAGTAGGGCTGGGGGTTTTTTCTTCAGTCGATTCAGTACTACTTGTTCCTCCAGATGAAGAAGTTCCACTTCCAGTAATAGTCGTAGAAGTTGGGCTGGGGCTGTTTTCTTTAGTCGATTCAGTACTACTTGTTCCTCCAGACGAAGAAGTTCCACTTCCAGTAATAGGCGTAGAAGTGGAACTGGGGCTGGGGCTGTTTTCTTCAGTCGATTCAGTACTACTTGTTCCTCCAGATGAAGAAGTTCCACTTCCAGTAATAGGCGTAGAAGTGGAACTGGGGCTGTTTTCTTCAGTCGATTCAGTACTACTTGTTCCTCCAGACGAAGAAGTTCCAATTCCAGTAATAGGCGTAGAAGTGGAACTGGGGCTGGAGCTGTTTCTTCAGTCGATTCAGTACTACTTATTCCTCCAGGTGGAGGAGAAGGATCATCAATTTGACCGGCTGCACGTCCTCCAAAACTTAGTATTCCCAAAATGAAAAGACTCCAAAGCCAAACCATCGTAAAATGATAGAAAGCTATACAATTTCTAGACTGATATTGTTGGAACCTGTGGAAACCGTTCTTATATAGATCCGCAAGGCCAATTTACTTGGCCACGACTATTGGTATTTCTTAATTTAGATAAACCTTAATGGAAATTCCGTTAATCGTAACATGTACTTTACGTATTCCTCTTATCGGACTCTGTAGATTTATTTTTTAATTGTTTTGGCTGTATGTATCGATTTTTTACTTTTCCGTGTGTATGTAGTGCAATTCTGAGGATAGGCTTGTGTACTTTTACAATTATTATTCAATACATCCCTCCCCCACTACCTCCCTCCCAAAGAGTCTGTAGTTTTCATACTTTATGCTTAACCGTTTCGAGTGGCGCCCTTAACCGTTTCAACGGTTTTTTTTATCAATTCCATCCTCAAGTTGTGGAACCCAATACACGCACAATCAGCTGCTTGGCTGCGCTCTGTTTCGTACAGGTGAGCAAGCCAGGTAAAATATGGAGAGAGCAAGAGAGAGAGAGCAAGAGAGAGAGCAAGAGAGCGGACGCAAGTGCACGATCCACGAGAAGTAACGACGTCCAGGGTATAATTATCTTAAAGGTGGGAGACTCTGCGATTGGCCTCATAAATTTAATAAAATTTAAGAAACTATTAAGTCAGATATGTGGGATGTATGGCAAAACATAATAAAAGATTATTTTTATGACTTTCTTCAGTTTTTTTTTAGGGGATTAGGGGGCCTAATCGTTCGTAAATAAAATACATGAAATAGTTCCCTCGCTGAGTTCTTAATGCCTCCACAGAACATACCTTACATACCAATTTACCATGCCATTGACGTCTTGTAGTATCTGGTGTGGGTCTCTTGTCTTTCCGTTTTTGCCCGACTCAGAGCCCGTGTCGTACCACCTACCACCACAGTTCTTGAACATCAGCTGGCCGTGTTGGTAGCATTCCGCGGAAGGTGTTTGAGCCGACAACGACGTGAACGTGTTTCGGAACGAACGAAAGTCGAGAGGCAGCACCATAACGACGCGACTCTATGTATAGTTTTTTTGTTCGGTCTTTCAATCGGGGAGATACATATATGTATGTACAACAAAATGTGGAATATATTACACAAAAGATAAAAGATAGCAAAGTGAAATTGAATTTTGAATGCGATTTGTAAAATTAATTGGCAAAAAGCAATAAATAATATACCCAAAATAAAGAAATCTTTTGCCGAAGAAAAAAAATATCCAACAACAACAAAAAAAAAGGAAAGGGTGGCAGAAAAAGAAAAGAAAAAAAACAAATAAAATGCAATTGAAATTATAACAAAAAGTGCAATTAAATTGGTGTAGAAAATTAAAGAAACCCAAAAAAAAAGTTAAAACCAACACGAAACGAAAGGGGGCGTAAAGTAGCTAAAAGGTTTGTATTTATCCAAATTCGCATTGAAACAGCTGAGAAAACGTCTATCAAATTGAATTTCTTGCACAAATAAAACATTGAGGAAGTCAAAAGTTTATCAGCTGCCAAAAGATCAACAAGAATAAGAGTTACTAGTGGAATAACATTTTCTTGGTCTATTGTTTTTCCACACATCGCGGGGCGGGGGTAATGCAAAGTTCCCAGTCTTACAGAGCGCAAAAAATAATAAATTCAACAGACATTCGAGGGAGAAGTGAAAAAAAAAACTGTTAAAACCAGTTTGCAGCCAAAGCGGCGCATGCGCCAAGGCAGGAAAAAGGTAAAACTAAAAAAAAAAACCTAAACCGAGGGAGAGATAGAGAGAAGAGAGAGGAGGAAAAGAAAAAGAAACGTTGACTAGGGCCGAGGCGAATCTTTGAGCAAACTGTGAAGTGAAGTGAAGGAAGCCGGGAATGGGAACGGGAACGGCAACAGAAGCTGCAGCACTGCCTCTTCTCGGACCTCGGATGAGAGACAGTCAATGCCCAATGCACACACGCACCGAAAAAAGATCGTAAAGAAGATTTCGAGAAAAGCAAGAAATTTCAAAAGGGGGGCTTCCAAAAGCAAATCTCACACACAGAACAGATCGCATCCCCAAGAAGTAGACGGACGGTATTGCCAGTGTTGGAGTAGCGAGAATTCTCGGATACATTTCGGTTGCATGACAGTCGCCGCCTCTTTGGGGCCATTGCATAATACAAATAATGTTTTGGTGGCCCCAAACAGTTAAGGCCACATTCGGGGTTGCAGTCGCTGTCTTTAATAATAATAATACTTTTGTGTCTTTGATCTTTGACATGTCTAGCGGTTGAGATTGAATGGCAAATCTATGGTTATGTGGGTATGGGTATGGGTATATGTATATATATGGGGTATGGTATCCATGACGTTAGCTATATATTTCTTTAGTCTCTGGTATAATGACCGTTTTGTTTGGATCGCTTTTTTGTGGGTTTGGCTTTAATGAAAGTTGCTCTGATCGTTTTGCTTGGCTTATGACTGGAGAGGCATGACCCTGGGCAACAACACAATGCCGTGCCACTGCCACAATATCCAGGAATTGTGAAGAGAGCGGCTGACGGTGGAGGAGGTCGGTCTCTCGGTCTCTCGGTCTCTTTGTGGTTTATTTAGTTTTTTTTATTTGTAGTCTTTTATCTCTTGTCTCTGTCTCTATAGCCATCTCTTTTATGCACACTCAAGCGTAATTCTATACAGAGAGCAAAAAGAAAATGAAACGCAAAAATTTGCATGCAACAACAAAGAGGAATTACACAAAATAAGAAATGTACACGAAATGCATGAATGAATGAATTACCAAAAAAAAAAACAACACGAAAGAATCCCAAAGAGAAAAAAGCGAAAAAAACACCCAAAAATAAGTACCGACAAAGTGAGAAAGAAAGAAAGAGATCCCAAAGGGAATTAAAGAGTTGATGGTAGAGAGCAAAGCGGACAAGATCCCTTGAGGGAATTTTTGCAAATTGGATTTTCGGCTGCTTGCCTCCATCCAGCATCCAGCAGGTGTTCTTTCGTTCTGGTTACTCATTATGGATTTTTTTTTGGCATTTCATTTTGCTGCGTTTATCTTTGCTTATCTTTGCTTCTCGCTTTATCTTTTCTTGTACTTCCCTTTGTCATCCCATTCCAAAGATTCTCTTCTCAAAAAAGGCTTTGACATCACACGATCTGCCCACAGCTGATGGATGAATGCGTTTCGTGGCTGCCACTGCTGCTGTGCAAATATCACGTTGATACCGTTTCTTTTTTCGGGTTTATGGGGGACCTTGAAAGTGTACGTACGTATGTATACTTATGTGCACAAGTGTTGCAGGGTTATCTGAAATTTTATGGGGTTTTTGGCCTATAATTCGAACACGTTGTGGAAAACCTCATGCATTGTTCTTCAAGTATGTAGTTACGTGTAGCTGTACTTTAAGTCGAAATTGATCGATAGGTAGAACGATGTACTATAATCAGGACAATAGAGCATCTACCAACTGTTAAATATTACACAAACTATCAACAAATTATGAAATAGACGAAACCCAAACCCCACTCCTTAACAAGATCTTTTAATTGAAGGTTTTGTAATATGTCAATACATTTGTCCTTCCCGCAACTCAAACAAATAGGAGCCCGCATCGATTGTAACCGGTAATTAACTGTCATTGCGTTGTCATCGCCTAATTAATCATTTTCTGGCCAAATGCCAATTGGATTTTGATAGCATTAAGTATAAACCCCTTTTGTATAAGGTTTTTATTTCATTTCAAAAGTAGTATTTATTTGAATTTTTTTGCGTTGTTTTCTGTGTGGATGTGTTACCTTTTTTTTTTGGCGAGGTTAAACTTTGACCTAGTTATACGATTCGAATCCCAAAAAAAATTCAGCAAACGTATGCTAATCCATCAAAAAATATATGTTGCAAATGCGTCGAGGGCATACAATTAAATATTAGGTAAATATTTGCATACGAGTATCTACCCCAGACAGATAATAAAAAGCAAAAGTAAGTTGCCAGAACTTGCCCCAAAAAATAGCAAAAATAGCAAAAATTGCGAGACACTCGAAAGCCTACACAGAGTCGTACTTCCATCAAGAGATCATTAAATGAAAGACTTAATTTTGGTTTATGTTCGATTGGAATAAAAGTAAAAATAGCACTCTGGAGAGACTTGAACTTGAGCACTTGAATAGCACTTGATGAGAGCTGTCATCGAAACAGCTCTCGTTAGTTTGACGTGTGGGCGTGTATGTGTGGTAATTAGTGATGCGTCTTGGTTGTCGATAAATATCGAAGGGGGTGGTGGGAGAGGTAAAAGCATCGGTAAACACTACGATAATTATCGATAACTATAAAATGGGTGATTAGAGATAGTACCAGCTTTAAATTGAAGCTGGTCGGTTTTGATATCTAATGTATCGAATGTTTAAACAATAGTTTTGTACGTTAAATTAAGGTATACCGAATATCTAGTGTTGAATGGCCTTTTCCCAACACATATCTTTCAATTAAAGCGCTAAATCTGTTCGTATTTCAACAATTCGACATCATTAATCATGTTAAAATAATCCAAATACCAATGTTAGCCACCCCCCGCCCGCCTATCACGTACTCCATCAGCACGGCCTCTCAGCACGCACTTGTCAGCTCATTAAACCAAATTGGGCAAATACCATTCACATGGGTGTTATAGACATTTGTATCTATCGTATATAAAGATACAAGAAAAACATAATTGCGGAAGCAAGTAACCAAACCAATTTCTAAGTTAATACAAAATTTCATGCCAAGACAGAGCAGCAGCCAGGGCCAGCCGTGGCGGCTACTGTGCAACAATTAGCCACTAAAAATGTTTTGATTTCATTTGTTCGAAACGCCACTTAATAGATCATTCATTTATTCAGTATGAAAATGAAACAAAAAACAGAAATACAGAGAAAAACGAGAAATAGTGGGCTTAGATAGAGGTCACTCTATAAGAATACAAAAGCCAAAGTCAAGGTAAAATCTGTAACAAACTTCTGTAGATTGAAGGTGGGAAATACCAGAGGGTCTGGCATAGAATCCGTGGGCTTATGGATTACCCTATAATTGGGTCACATTTCCCCACACCGTTATGATTCCCATATATGAAATTATGTCACTCCACTGGGCCACATTTCACTGACGAAAATGTTGCAAACGGAAAACGTTGCTGCCATAATCACAAAATAATAACCCACCGTCTAAAAAAACCAAAAAAAAAAAAAAAAATAGTCTGCAATCCACGAAACCTACCAAAAATAGCGGATACTAGCGGGGTTTCTGTTGCCGTCTGTTTCTGTCGAGGGTTTTCTTCCGACCCAACAGATAGAGACGGAGATAAAGCGCCATCATAAACGCCATTTAATTGTCCGACGAAAAAAAATGAGGGGGTAAGGAGACGCGCGATAAGCCCGGCCACGGATTGGACAATACAATTGTCTTCTGACCTGGTTTCCATCCATCCATGGGTCGTGGTGGACGTCGTGTTCGTGGTCGCTGGTTGTCTTTCGTCGGGAGTTATGTAAATGAGTGCACTCGTGAGTGCACTTACCCAAAATTAACCAAAAGACCACAGAGAGTACCAGTAAGTCTGTGGTAAGTCCAAATTTGGTGGCACCAGCAATAATATGTATGGCAGTGCATTGGGAACGACTGGCAGGGAAAATATATGACAGATAAGATTGTATTTAAATTGTCTTTGAGACTAAATTATTTATTGGAATCTATCAGAGAAAACTCTTTTAGTTGCTCCATAATTGTACTTTTTTCCAGATTATTTCACATATTTTGTATCATTCTCGGATCAATCAATCATGTAAATTTATGGGTTTCCTTAAGTACTGTTCAAACAAATCTTTAGTATAATTTTCACTGAAAGCGTTTCCAAATGTGATCAAAAACTTATCTAATAAATATTTAAAGAATGATAGCTCGGAAATTTGGATTTTAGGCGAATAAACCCATATGAAACCCCTCTTAATTCTGAGACTGCTTTCATTAATAGATCTTTTATTTGGAAATATTATTTTTGTTCCCTTTCTTATCTTTCCTTTTTCTTCTTTCAATATAATTGTTTTCCCAAATTGTTGTTTCTTATAATTTTATTTATTTTTGTGTTTTCAATTAATTGTTTTTGTTTTTGCTGCTTTACATTCCGCACACACAAATGGGTCATTGAGGCACGATTTTTGTTGTGTATTTTGGTAGTTCTTAAGCGCCCAAAGTCGTGCCATGAAACATATGTATGTACCAAGAGTACAAGTAAAAGACGGAGCGCGGAGCGCACACATAAAAAACTCATTTCAAAAGCCTCTTTAAAATCGTGCTGCAATGCTACAAATACAATACGATGCGATATATTTTTTTAAATAAAGACAAAATGCATGATGGCCAATGCCAAAAGCGGAACCTGCTCCCGAAGAGGCCGAAGACCCGAAAGAGCCGAAAGAGCGAAGAGCGTCTCCGTCTTGAACCTGTGCCACTTCCCAGGCCACTGTCTGTGCATTTGGCTACTCAAACAGGCTAAAAGAGATAGAGAGAGAGAGAGAGACAGTCCAATGGCCAAGACAATGGCCAAGACGAGATCTGTTTGGCTGTTGGTTATTTATGTGAATGATGACGCCAAAAGCGGGCTATAATAAAACACTAAAAATCGACAGCCAAGAATGAAAGTGGTGAAATTTTCTTGTTTCTTCTTCACTGCTGGTCTGTCTTTGATCTACGCTCGAATGAATGCTATGCCTTCTGGCGGCAAGAAAGTGAACGAATGAGCGACAAATGACAGGCAGATATATATGTATATATATATATTTCGTATCGTATCGCAATATAAAAGCCATAATTCTTGAAAAGCAAAACCGAATCGTGAGAGACTTTCATTGAGCGCGTTTCGAAGCAGAAAGCGCGTCTAATTACGACTGAGACTCGGAGCACAGAGTCCAAGCTAGAGCCAGAGCAAGAAATAGAAACAGAAACAGAGACCGTATCCAAGTTCCATGGCACGCGGCACTTTTTTCTAATTAGTTTTGACCCACAGAGGTAGAGAGAATTCTAAACGGCAGTTGACAGTATCTTCAACGAAAGAAATTGGGGCCAAAGCCAGAGGCCAACAAACGGATCGCATCCGTCAGCCCAACTTTGGGGGAACTTTGACAGGGGGCTGGCTGGCTGGCTGGCTTGATGATCTGATCTGAACTGATGAGTGACTCTGTTAAAAGCTTGAAAAACTTCCATTAAATGCAATTAAACGTACGAGTATTTTATGGTGAAAGGGTTCTGTAAATGTCAGTGATCGGAATAAATGTATTAAAGTATTTATTACATGTAGATTGATCGTCCAGACTAGAGACAGTAAAAAGGGGGAACCTGCTACTTCTATTATTATAGTCCAATGTTTTCTTTCTTTGTATTAGTTCTGCCATTATAATTTATCTATAATTTGTGGCTACAGTTTCAATAAAATCTTGAAATATAATACACAATTTTATATATTTTATAATATCAGTAGACCATTTCCCATTTAAATAGTACGAGTGCAGGCACGTTTTGGGTTTTATATTCCACGTTCCACTATCCACGATCCCAGACACGACCTCCCCTGTCCAGTTTTCAGTCTCCAGTTTCGTGTTCTTTTTAACGCTTTTCTGTGACAATTTCGTGCCGCTAATTAGACCGTTCGCATAAAGAACAGCACACCAAAGAGCACAGCACCTCTTGGCTAGGGCACAAACGTATGTATGCATGCTAAATTATTCAGAAACGAGCGGATCGTAAATCCACACCGCTATGTGTCAGAGTTTGAGTTTTGTGGCTCCGTTCAGGTCTGGGCCCTGTTGGTTTTAGCAATTGTCTACCAAGTCTTCCCTTAATGTCACTGGTCTTTGTTTTTTCGGAAGAGAGAGAATGCTTTTGCTGGTGTGTGGAAAGCGTGGGTAATTTTCATTTTGTCCCGACAATAAAAAAAAATATATAATTATGACTTTGTTTTGTTGTTTATATTGCAGCAACAAACAAAACATACTTTATGCATATTCATATTACATTTTCCATTCCATTTATTTTGTGGGAATGATGTCGAGTCATTTTTATCAACATTTTCAAGGAAGTTGTGCAATTTGTACGATCCCAACCCCAAGTCTCGTCTCGTCTCCCATCTTTCAAGAAGAAAGATCTACGCATGACTTGGCGAAAAAGAAATAAAACAAACTCTTTTTTTGGGAATGGGAATGGTACGGGCTGTAGGTATAGGGAATGGAATGGTCTGTGAACAAAAGACTTTCAGTTTCCAATTACTTTTGTTCCACTTTTATTCCGAGCATCCTGTCGCTTCATTTCTTTTGGGTATTTTCTCGTTCGTCTCTTTTGTGTGCGCAAAAATAAAATAAACAGAAAAAATCGAACAGAGAAAAATAAATGCAACAACAACAAAACTCGTTTAATGTCAGGGCAGATCTCATTGCTAATTAGGTGATTTTTGTTTCTCCTTTTTCTCCCTCCCTCTCTCTTGCTCTTTCCTCTTTCGAGCCTTTATTTATTGCAATTTTTATTTGTGGTGGGCGCGCGTTCCCCTCTTCAACCCCGCTCCTCTTGTCATTCGTCTGGAGATTCGCGTCGAGATCGTTTTCGTTGCAATTACAATAAAAGCAATTCCAGTTCCCAGTTTTTTTTTGTTTATTTGTTGGGTTCCAGTTCGTGCTGCTGCAGTTTTTGGTTTCCTGTTTGCCAAAAATAAAATAAAATTCACTCGATTATTGTTGATTTTGCTCTCCTTTGGCACTTACTTAATGAAGTGCCGAACAGCATCCTCTCCCCTCTGTAGCCCACCATCTTCTCCATCTCCATCTCCAACTCCTTATCTCTCTCTGTATTTTCTTAATCGGCATCACTCTTTCGGGCCTTTTTTAAGGCACGTCTCTTGGGCATTTTACTTGATTAATTGTTAAATTTATGTACCCATGTATGAGCACATGGTCACACTTGCAGAAACTGTTAAGTGTTGTAAAGTGTAACAGTTTCGTGCAATGTTGTAATGCACTTCCTTTATATAACACTTTTGTATTGAAAATTCAATACATCTCTTAAATTTTCATCCTTCATCTATGTAGGTATGGAATATGTATTTTTGGAGTAGCTCAGATTTATACTAAATTCTTTTGCCCCCCAAGGAGAGCTTTTACTCTCCATCTCTTACGAAATTCTAACCGGAAACGCAGTCGTTAACGTACCTCCTATCCATCCACACCTCCATTAGCAAGTGGTATGCAACGTTCCAAGAATTCCCCCCCATGAAACCCACACCCCAACTCTAGACAACACACACAAAGTTATTGAGGCAAAGACCGTTCCGTTAGTCTACCATTTATAAACCTTTTTCCGGTTCTAATGACACGACCAGGAGGCCAAGCCCAAAGGCGGCCCATAAGTGTACAAATTGTACTCACATTTCACTCTGAACAAACTCCATTAATTTCTAAATTCTATATAGACGGCCATATATGGTAGACACACAAACAACAGAGAGAGAGAGAGAGAGAGAGACAGGGAGGGAGGGAGACTGACTGACATTCAGACAAAAGAGAACCAAGAATCCAAGCAAACAATCCAAATCCAAATCCGAAGCACAGCTCCAACAGCATAGCACCACCACCTCCCAAGGCGACTACGACAGTGAGGGGGTCTGTGAGTCATATAGTATGCACTTTGGTGCCTACCCGAGTTTCTGTTCAATGGAGCCCCCCCCAACACAGAACACAGACTGGAGACCTGTAAGTGGGCCGCTGATCAACAGACACACACGTGTCCCTCTATGGCCATATCGGTGGAGCTGTGCCCACGTTAGAAGGCTCCCTCCCTCCCGCCCTACCCCAGAGCCCCCCCCCCCCCTGGACTTTTGCAGTTCATTAATTTTCATTGTCAGGCTTTATTTTCTTCTTCTTTTGGTTAAATTATGTAAATTTTGTGAGTCTTTTGGAGCCTTTGCATTTGCATTGGATGTCTGTATGTCTTTTTCTTTGTCTTCAAATCGAGTGCCGATGCCGGCATAGTTCTAAGTCTTTAAAAATGCGGCGACTGATATTTGATAGGATCTTAGGGCCCCCCCCCCCTCACCGCAACTCCCTTCACTTATTTAGGGGCTCCACACAGCCATAGATGTTTTCCATTTCCAAGTGTTTGCTCTTTGGTCTGTGCCCCATGCCTCGTGCTTACACAATGACAAAATTCTTTGATATTTTGTTGATTTTAATTAGAGAGGAGACACAGAAGTGGATGTGTGACAAGTGCACTTCTCTTGGGCTTCATGTGTGATGCACTCTATCTACAAAAACTTTCTAAGTCAACATTTTACCAAATGACAATAGGAATGTCAATGGAAAATGTGGATAAAATCGAATGATAGATGTCGGGAAAATTTGATGAAGTGTGTGTCCCCATAATGTGATGGAATCGGAATCTATGTGGAAAATAGAGTCTAATGTGTGTGGCAATGTGTCATGAAATGGGTAATATAAATGTGAAACTAGATGGCAATTTTCTTTTGGGAAATTGTAAGAATATATTTATTAACGACACTATTTAGGTTGCTGCTCTTTAGATATTCCTATGATATTCCTATTTTCATACTATTACTATTTTTTTGGTTTAAATAAATATAAAATTAAAAGAATTCTAAATTTTTAAAATCCTTTCTAAATTTAATGAATTCTTTAGAATGTTTACAACCCTAGTTCCTTGATTTAAACAAAAACTTCATACATATGTTAATGGATCCATTCAACCAAATTACCTATTTTCTTGTCCACAATTTAAACGAAACTTGTCCTACAATAACCCAAATATATCTCTAATCATGATATGCATGAATATTCCTACAATTTTCCAATTCTAAGCTCGCTTAAGCCGTCATTTCCCTTGCTCTCTTTTCCCATAAACCCTCGAATGACTCTGCAACACTTTATCTATGCCCTATAGTTGCCCCAAACTCAATGAAACTCAGTGAAAAATTACCTTAAATGAAGCCAAAACACACACACAAAATTGATGGGTAAATGGAAACTGAAACAAAAGTGAAAACTTTCACTTTTTTATACTCATTTTTCGTACACACACACACACACACACACACAAGAGATCAGACCTTTATGTTTAGAGTCGGACTTTAAGTTCCACACCACTTTAAATCTGACTGTTATTTCTTTTATTACCATAAATTTAAATTCCCGTTTACATCATCGAGCGGCAGAGCGAACATCGTCCCTCTCTCCAGCTCTGAAAAAATAAAGAATTATCAGAGCTGGAGACGTGGTCTTGAGGTTGTGGTTGCGGCTTTTCTCCACCATAACACGTTGATTTTTTTTAAATGTGTTGTAGGTGTGTTTTTCAGATATTTTTGGTTTATTTTCGATGTATTTTGAAGTCTGCTTTTTTAATGCGATGATTTAAAAGTTATTTTCGCTTTCATTTCGTTCAAGCATTTTGGCTATTAATCAGTTATGAGTCGAGTCGAATGGAGAGTCGGCGAGACGAGCAGAATTTCTCATTCGAACAGATGATTGCATAAGGGGGCTCTCTCTGTAGGGGGAGCCTTTACGTATAGCCCCCCTCGGTTGCTCATTTATCTTACAGTTTTTGTTTTTTTTTTTCAATTAAAACTCTACCCATTTGAAATGTTTTTCTTTTTACGCGCTGCATAGATAACATTTTTAATTTTCGCTTCGTTTTGTGGCACACGGGAAAGGGTCCCCCCAGGCGGCAGTGCCAGTATTTGATATCGCAAACCGTGGGTAACAAACAGTAACATGCATGCCAAATACTTTAGATAAAAACCACATTAACATGGTCTTCAAATAGTACAATGGCAATGACGATGGCGATGGCAATTGGCTGGTGTTTTGTTTTGCGGAAATAGAACTCGTAAATGAAATACGGGTGCCCGCAAAGTATTCCACCTTCAACGAGGGAACGCAGGGAGCTGACACAAAATAATGATAGAAGTTGGGGTAGAGCTTACGTGGCACTCGGAAGGGCTTTTAGGTGCAAATAGCCTCGGATCTTTGCAACTTTCAGCATAGAACATTCAAACCCCAACCAAATATTGCGTAAAAATTTAGTATAAATATTCTGGAGTTCTATTTTCTTAAAATAATGTTCAAAATTGAGCTATAAATACTTTTAAAATAGCAAACAGTGAAAAGACATTTACTAGAGTCAAAGAAAAGCTGAAAATAATGATCATATTATATTATAATCATAGGAATGTCTCATTTATCTTACTTGGTTACCATTTCCCCTCATTATTTCGCCTTTATTAAGATCTAAAAAATTTTTTTGATTTAATAATTTCATTCAACTTTGTGCCAGCCAACAAGATCATTCTTTCAGACAATCGACCTTTCTTTGGGGCTCTTTTATAAGTCGAAACTATGCAGATGATCACATTTGTCATTGTATAGAACGCCCTATTGTATCCATTGGTACGACCCATAACCCAGTTATGAGACTACGGAGTAGAATCCCACAAAAGGCGACCACCAATGGGGCAGATCTAGAGTATTTTTAGACTCTCTCTCAGAGGCAGCAGAATGTTTAACAATTTCAAGGAAATTTCTTTTGGTTGAAGCGGGAACAATGGCAGGCCCTGAACTTTCGTTTAATTTTTCATGTAGTAATTTTTGTTATTGTTTTTAACAATATTATTGTTGTTCCATTCCGCTCCACATGTGCACAGATGTTTTTCGTATGTTTATTTTAATTTAAAACTTATATAAAACTTGTTTTCCAGCATTTTTTGATGTCATTTTGGTGGTGGGCGTGGGTGCAATAGTCGATTTAAATAAATTTATTTTCTGTATTTTTTGCATTTTTTATATATACAAAATATAAGTAAATAAAATATGTATATGTTTTAGGGAAAAGGAGAAATACTTTTGGCATTCATTTACACACATTTCCACCCAAGAAACATGTTAAATGCATTTTTGGGGACTCTTTTTTGTGCCTTGTCTTTGTCTTAATTTATATGATTTTTAATTTATTTGTATATGGGGGTTTTTTGCGGTGTGTATATTGCTAATTATTGTATTTACCTGTTGAATTTATTTTATTGCTGGCGGCAGCATTTATGGCGTTTCTTTGTTTGTCAGCAAACTCCAATAACAGTCGAAAGAAATTCCAGAAGTTGTGTAATTTCCAGCAAATTTTCATTGAATTCTTTCGATTGGTTCAATGTCAGAGTTTTTGGGTATCTGTTAGGATGGTAGACATCAATATTGATTAGTTTTGATATATATGTAAATGTTTTAATATAATTCTAAGAAAGAATACAAATTTGAAGATTATTCTGCTATTGAACATTTGGGCGACTTTATTGCAAGAAATCCATGCAGATTTATTCGTCTTTTTCCCCGAAAAAGCAGGAATATCCCACAAATATCTTTAACTCTACTCCAAGCTTCAAAAAATACTTTCCCACCCTGTGAAGCCCTTAAATGTAACTGATTTTCATATGGGCAGGAAGTTGTGTTTGCTTAAATACTTGGCATACGTATGCCAGTGCGCCAGAACACAGACTACCCCAATGGAATGGCCTGGAATGACTTTAAAAAGTGGCATTGGGTTACCCGAATGGGTTCTCATTCCTTGTGGATTGTTTGCGGCGTTTGCTTTTGGCTGGAAACCATGTTTAAAGAGGAAATTAGGGTCGAGTCGACAGTTGTAATGCCTCTTGGGTGCCTCTGGGGGTCTAAGCGGCTTCCGCCTCCTCTGCAGGTTGCAGGTTGCTGGTTGCACTTTCTTTCAAACAGGGTTTCCTCCACCACCCCCCTGGCCCATGTTCTCTGATTCTCAGAGAAGGGGCTTTGGACTACCGAGATACCTGAAAGCGCATCCGAGTGCTACCGAGAGGCAGATGCTAATTAACAGACAAGTTTTTTTTTTTTGTGTCCACATACTCGTACACACATATTTATTTATTTATTGCATGGCTTTAAAGCGAGTGTAATTAACTGCATTTACAGTTAAAATTGGTTCAGTTAGAAGACTGGTTACGACCCACAGTTCCCTCTGCAGCGAATAGATCCACACACTAAAGGATGCCAGGCATCGTATCCCCATCTCTCTATCTTTATCTATAAGATTTACCCCTTACCCCTCTCCTTTATCTATCAAATCTACAACCAACTAATGTCCACGATATTTCATTTTTAATTACAGATCTCAGTGACGGCAATTTGTGAAAGAACGAAAGCTGCAAAGAAGCTCGTGTTTTGAAGGTAAGTCGTGGGCTAAGAGAGTGGGATTACATAGACCAGGAATAGCACTAGTAATTGCTAATACGTTTCCTCCACTCAAAATTGTTGTCTTTTCTGCAATTGAAATGCCAAATATACTTTACATATTTCACCATAAAATATGCATAAAATAAGAAGCCGCAAAAATGCCAGAAAAAAGAAAGAAAAAAACCCTAATGGGGTATATGACACCATTCACTAAATATACATATAAATACACGTACATAAACACAGCCGTCATCGTGACTAAGAGCCTACGGAGGCATTTCATTTTACCAGACAAAACAGCAGACAGAAATTCATTTCACAAAAAATTGCAATCGTATGAAAAGCCTAGAATCGAATGTGAATGTGAGAGCAGGCAATTTTGCTTAACTGAAAACAGTCGATTTTTTGGCATTAAAGTTTTGACAATGCTTTTTTTTCTGTTATATTAATTTTAAATAAAATAAAAAATAAAATAATACCTTTTAGAGCATTTACAGCTCATACATTGCAATAATCTCCCAACAATGTTTAATGTAAAAGATTTATCTTTAATTATAAATGTGAACATGGATTTAAATTTATAATTCTAAGTAAATCCCTTTATAGAATATATTTATTGAGCTTTCAGAACAACATTCTCTCCACATTTTACCACAAAGACACTTTTGTTTTGCCTTTACACAACACCAAACAGTGGCATGTGCCATGTAAATAGTAAGCATGAGATACAATCCACGAGATATGTACATTTCGTAGTCCTCTCTCCGCACCAATCCAGTTAGCGTACAATTTTCGATGGTAGTTTAACCGGTTTGCTAATCGTTCTGACTAAAGCCAAATCTTTCTACTAACTTCGGACTTAAGGGTCGTATCACGTTTTGTTTTGGCTTTTTGAATGGCGATTGAAAGTTCAATAAACTTTAAGCATCTCTTGTAATTGTGGCTGTAACTGTCTAACTGTCAGTTAACCTCCACTTAAGAGGAAGTTTCTAAAAGGCCAAAAGATAGATAGAGAGAGATGGAGAGAGAGAGAGAGAGAAATCTTTAATTTACTTTGACAACCAGCTAGAAAATTTACAACTAACAGAAATAAAAAACGAAAGTAAAATGTGCATCGAAGTAAAACTAAAAAAAAAACCTTTGAGAAAGATTTCACCAATTTTACGAACCGTTAGTTGCATTAAAAGCCCCCAAAACACACACAGAAACAAACCCCAACTAAAGGAAAGAAGAAAACAGCACAAAAAATGCAAATAACTTTGAGCCAAGTTTTAGCTACGTTTTTTGGCTAATTTGTTGCTAAAACCAAACCGAAACCCGAAATCAACAACGTTCCAGCAGCAGCGGCGGCAGCGTAAAACAAAAATTTCGCCTGCTAGCAAATTGTTTTTAATAGCAAGCAAATTAATGATTTTTAAACATGCAAATTAAATTAAGAAAAACAAAAATAGAAACAAGAAAGCGCGACTACAGCGAAGGCAACGAAGATTTGGATACACTTTTTGTTTGGATTGCACGTAAAAGTTCTTTTGGAGGAACATCCTCGAATGCGTCAGCAAATTTTCCATTCCCGTAAAAATATATATCACTGAGAGATTTTGATTGTGGTTCCACATTTCGCTTTAAAAAGTTTAATCAAAGAATTCCCTTAAATATTGCTCTTCTGCTTACTACTCTATTCTTACATTTCGAGGACCCCTTCCAAAAGAGTATTTAAAATCATAAAAATACACTCTTGAAAGACGTCTATAATCCAAATGATTGGGGGGATGGAATACCTCAGAGTAGTATGCGAAAAACTTGATCTACAACATTCTGAGATTCAATCCCCCAACTAATTGTAAAATGATTAACAAAAAAAGGTCTTCAGCGCTTGTGAGCGAAGCTCTTCGTCGACTCGACCAGCAAAAAAAATAAAAAGGGTTTCATTCAAGAGTTTGTTGACCTTTTAATTAAATTAAAGCAAAAGAACAGCAACGATGGTAGAATGGTTGAATGAATGGCGCAAAAGATCCACAGAGCCACAACAGAGCAACGGGCATTACGCGCATTTTGTTCTGGGGGTTTTCTGTCCGTTCGGTTCGGTTCAGTTCGGTACGCCCTTTCTTCTAATCCAATTAGAGAGGAGAGCTCTTGCAGAGAGCAAAGCAAAAAGGGGCATAAACCGATTCACCATGATGTTGTATATGTGTAGTGTATATAAATTAGTGGTAGATATATGGAATGTAGAAGGTAGAATGTGTGCTGCTAGAATCAAAGCTTACTTACAGTTGGCTGACCCCCTAAAAAAACGAGCAAACTTTAATGGCAAAAAGCGAGGGACTTAGGTAACTGATTTTTTGCAGTTAAAGAACGTTTACATAACGAACGGAAAAGGCAGTAAAATCTCTACTTAGCGGACGGACAGGCACAACAGTTCCGGGTAGCTAAATGTAGTAGAAATGAGAGAGAGAGCTACAATGGTTTTTCAACTGTTCTTGGAACACTAAGAGATAAATAGTAACAATACTTTCAAACACTCTACGCTCTTAAATGCAACTCTTTTTATGAATCTTTCGATTCCTTTGTCCTTAATGCTGCTGCTGACATTGATGCTCGACTCCAGACGCAAAAGCGAACTCTGGAAAAGAGAATCGCCAAGAATAAGAGCTGTCCCTTAACAAATCTTAAGCATTTGAATCATCATCAATTGCTCACCACTTTTCTTGACTCAACTTTCGTTAGTAGAATATCATTGCTTTCCAAACATTCCCTGCTGCAGTGGCAGTCAAAGTTTAAGCCCCCAAAACACGCGGAAGTGAGCAAAGTAACACGAGAGCTTATGCCACTACCATACCAAACACCATACATACACTATACCATACAATACTCGAAAACTATCCACCGAAAACATTTGTCAAACACGCGTCAAACCTGAAACTCGGCGACTCTGTGACGACTCTTTCGCTAATCAATCAAACAGTCAGTCAAACAGCAAAAAGAAAGAGGAAACCGAGCGCAAAACATTCACAGATTGAATGAAAGTAATTTGAATAGTATTCGAGTGTTTGGGTGTTTTGAAGGGTGGGAACGCCGCGGACCCGAAAGAGTCTACTACCTGGGAGGGAGTCTACTACTACTACTCCAGAGTGACAGGTAGTTTAACAATCACATTTCACACTTTACCAGAGGGTTTGCCAAAAGGTATTGTCAATAGTTTTATGCCCCTGCCACCTCTCTCTCGCTCTCACTCTGCGTGTGTGCGACGCCCTCTGCACGTGTCACCGATCCGTGTAGCGTACTTCATATCTCATATCTCTTGAGTTGCATGCAACACAACTTCCTTGTTTTATTAGGGGCACAACACTCCACTCCACTACACTCCAGAGTTTTATGACGTTTTTCTTTTCTTTCAACTGAGTTTCTGTTAAAAATCAGTCAGCGGTCAGCAGTCATAAACCGTTATGCAAGTTGATGGAATGGAAATGGAGGTGGAAAAACTCTAGAAAATAAAAAAGTCATTTTTCCAAGTGTTTGTGTTTCATTGTTTTTCATATACCCTCGCATAAGGAGGGTATTATGGGATACGGAGAAAACAATTAGCTACAATTTAA
Source organism: Drosophila subsilvestris (assembly GCA_035043285.1). Taxonomy (NCBI): domain Eukaryota; kingdom Metazoa; phylum Arthropoda; class Insecta; order Diptera; family Drosophilidae; genus Drosophila; species Drosophila subsilvestris. The sequence continues at coordinate 261,671 of JAWNNB010001719.1, forward strand.
ATAAGAAATATATTTACCAATAAATAAATCTAAATTTAACGAATTTTCATTGTTTCTGCATTGATTTTTTAAAGCAAAAGGAATTGATTCTTCGTAGAATATATATCCTAGAAAACTTAAAAATAAAAATCAACAATATGGAGTTGTAACTGAAAAATTACGGCCTGACAAGATTATTCAAGACTATCAAGAGACAAATACGCGTAGCATAAATTCTACAAAAATATATAAATTCAAGGGTATTTACACTTCGGCTCTGCAAAGTTTGTTCCTTAGGGGAGGGGAGGGCTTTTCTTTTAGAGGAGCCCTCTCACTGGACAAAATAATTCTCCGTTCTGGTCTCCAAAAAATCAGGTCAAATGTTGCGGGAGATCATTTGTCAACGCCCCCCCCCCCCCCTTCCGCTTCCACCAGTAAAAGAGATCGATGGAATTCTTGAAAAGCTGACAATTTAATTGACCATCTACAGAGTTTTGACCCATTTCCATAACATTTACCGTTCGTTCGTTCATTGCATCATTTTCTATGGCTAGTTCGTTCTTTCTTTCTTTCTTCGCTCAACCAGGTCCAACTCCCGCATAGGTTTTTGGTTCTCTTTTGTTCGAGTAGCAGGGAGGGTTCTTCTCGTATGATACTTCTGGTTGCCTCATTAAGATTGTTGTTTGAGATCGTTTACATTCGATGATCGTTTGATCTGAGAAGTCGTTTACATTCTTGGACTAGGATTTCATTGAGAGAAAGGTAGGAGTGCGAGTACGAGTGTATGTCAAATGCCACCTCAATGGGCCACTAATTAATGTCCAAAACACACACACACACACACTGAAGTGTCGAGGAACCTTGAAGATGCAAGCGGAGATTCTTTATCGGAAATTGTACAGGTAGAACTGCATTAAAAGAGGGCTCAGCAGAGCAGCAGATCCTAAAGGTCACCGCGTAGACAGGTAGATGGTTCCCTTCCATCGACTGTTATCAGCGGAATGTCCCTTTTCTTCCAGGGCATACTCGTATTTATGCAATGCCCCGCTTCGTTGCGGTGTTCCTTTGTTCTATGATCCCTCCTCCGTATAACTTTCCTTTTCTCTCGTCTTTTCTTTACTTTTTGATTAATTTCCACACACACTTTGAACCTGTCATGAATCCATATCCATATCTATTCTGTGACACCAGACACCACCCAAGGTGAGCGATTTTGGCTAGAAAATTGTAACAGTTCTGCAGGCTCTCCTTCTGCCCCCCCCGTGTGGCATGTCTTAAGTCCAAGCTGTTGAGGCATTGGCACGTCCCTAAAAGGCGACAAGGTGTCACACCAGAGAGCCGAGACAAGACGAGACGAGACCCTGTTCCACAGATTAGTCTCCTCTTTTCACTTTTTCTTTCGTTTTTTTTTTTTTTTGTATCCAAGGCACAGCTGGAGGCACCCGCATCCTACAGGTCGTGCAGGGTGGCCCAAAAGAACTCACAGACTTTGGTATTAGAATACGGAATTGCTGCAGGTCCAGGGTTCATCCATTAAATGTTTTAGTTTATGTTATTTGATGAATCAGAGGAGGAGGTCTATTATATAAGGGGTTCAAAGATTGAAATGTACACTTGGGAGGGTTTTCTTGGAGATTGCTTCATTTAAAATCAACCAAATTAAGCATAAATTAAGATTTAATGTCAGAAAATGTATCTTCTCAATTGAAGATCGTCGAAAGACACATCTCACTCCCATTCTCTCAGATATTTGTACACCCATGATCTGTTTTCTATGATGAATCTGCCTGGATGAGCTCTTTTTGGTTGAAAAGTTCATTGCAGATCAAGGAAACACTTAATATATCTTTATTTGAAATACAAAAAACCATACCTACTTCCATAATAGCTATGCATAGTTATCTTAGATTCCTTTTTTCGATTTCTTCTTTAGTTTTCCTTTTGGAAACCATTCCCGGAATACCCTAGCCAACTAAAAACACAGTCCCATTTGATAGATTAGCCACATTTGTTCGCTCTACCAAGGATCTCCAGCCTTAGGCTATGTTTGAGAAACCTTTAGAGACACTTTTTATCCGCAAAAACAGCAGGAGATGACAGCAGCAGCGGCAGCAGCAGAGGATCAAGGGAACAAAAGGCAGAAGAAGGTAACACCGGTACCTGTTCGCATTCCCATTGCTCTGAGGAAATTAAATCTGCGACAAATGTTTAGGCTTATGGATGGGATGGGTGGCAGAGAGAGGCGTTCCCTAGTGGGCGCTACCTTTCCCTCTATTTATTTTAGTTAATCCAAGAGATCTGCGGCATTAACGAGATTTTAATATTTTCAAAAGCAAGACGATTTTTTTCCAACATCTCTCATTTTCCATAGCCAGAGGCGACTCTCGGGGTGGGCCCACTGGCCGGGTAAGGCGGACCGACCTGGTCCGAGCCCCGTTCCGAGCCTAAAAAGGCAGCAACAGCAATTCGTCTTGGCCAATTAAGACAAATTTGTTTAGTCTCTAGGCCGGGGCTTAGACTGTTTCAGACTCTGTCATCGGAGCCAGAGCGCAGAGCGATCGGAGCGATCGTTCGATTCCAGTGGCTGGGCTGGGGAGATTCGAATTTATAATAAATCTTGAAACGGAGAGGAATGATCGATACTGCCGAGTCGATATGAAATATTTATAAAGCGAATATGGTAAAATCTAGTTAGACAAATGATTAGATGGCCAACAAACAGCATAAAAGGGGCCAACAAATGGACAAATGTCCACACAAAAGCAGTCGCCGATCTCGTCTCTGTCGCTGGCTCTGATTTCTCGTTTAAGATAATTGGTTTATGCATTTGCCAATCAATTGATCGATAATTAGGATAGGCTGAACCAACAAAATATGTTTACAATATTTCTTTGATGGGAATTTTCGATTTAGTACAGAGTTCTGTGGTTTATTATAAATTAAGTAAATTAATTTAAGGTTTTAAATTTAGATTTTTCAATGAAATATTCAATATTCGAAACAAGGAAAAAAAAATGTTTTTTTTAGGATTTGGATGGAACAATTACATGTCTTGTGTGAAAAATGAGAATTAAGGAGCTCTCAAGGGTCTACTACGTCTCTTTGGGTAACCATAAAAAACAAAAAGTTAGGGAAAATTTCAAACATCATAAAAATAAAGGATGGAGTTTCTCATTGACTAAATAATTTACTCAGATTTTTGTGGTTTTACTATGTTTGGACTTTTACTAGCCTATAAATTACTCGCAGAAGAATCTTTACATCTGCCTGTCATAAAATGCCATAATATAAATGGGAAACAGTCTTATATTATTTCCAAACGCACTTTTATTAAAGATTCTCGTTGATTTTTAAATTTTTTTGGCTATAAAAACATTTGTCAATCCCTGGGAAAAAGAGTTATAGTTCATATGGAGGCCCCTATATTACAAGTATTTCCAAAATGCATTCCTCATTCAGTAAATGGAGTGTCTTCTATCTCAAAATCTTGAAATAAAATGTTTTTATGATTTTCATTTAATAAAATTCATAAATTTATTCATAAATCATTCATTCTGTATAGAAGAATCCTACATATATCATTTTCCAAACAACTGTCTTAAATATTCATAGGAGTTTTATATGTTTGGGCTGTCAGAAAATCTCGAAAGAAAACTCCTATAGAATTTTCCTAAAATAAAATATATCAAATTACTAAAGAAGAGAGTGCCATATAATTTCCCTATCAATTAAGTAGAGGCTAGCACCATCTTTGTCAAAAAAAAACAACTATTTTGAAGACACCACAACCAATCCCTAATTGAGTGCATTATGATGATATTCATAAATATCTACTAAAAAAAAGTATCTATGAATTTTCAACGCTACTTTCCCATCGACGAGAGAGAGAGAGAAAGAGAGAGTGGAAGAGGAATGAGCACAGTGCTGCAGTTTTTATGGTTTTTCTCTACTTGTGGCATGATTATGGCTTTAACTTTTAACTTAATTTGGAAATGCTTTATGTGTGTTTTATGTGCTTTTAGTTTTGGTTTGTTTTTGAATTGAATTTTCTTTCTGTGGATTGCACTGCTGCCTATCATAATCATCATCATCCATGGATGGGGGGGAGGCTCTTTGTGATTTAATTAGTTTCAAGCACGCGCTGAAAACACAGAGGGAAAACAGAAGAAGAAACAAATAAAAATCAAATGAAAATGGAAGGAAAAGCTAAAGCTTCAACCAAATGACTGAGCACCAGTAGACTTCGACTTCATTTTGCTGCTGCATTCATTTTTTTTCTCTGTTTGCGTTAGTTTTCCTTTTTAATTGCCATTTTTAAACCATGTTTTTTTTGTTTTACCATTTTTAAGCATTTTTTTAACCACTTTACAGCTCATAAAGCAAGCAAAAAAAAAAGTTTCTGTTTTTGTGTAGCCATAACGAGGTCGGCAGCGAGGTCTGCTCTGCTGCCGCCAAGAGAACCTCCCCCCATCTTACTTAAGTTGTAGGTGAAATCATATAATATATAATATGAAATAATCCCTTGGATGTGTAACAACACTCTTTCGGCGCCTGTCATAATGTGTGTGTGTGTTCCGGAAGTGTCTGTTGCAAGCGAAAGAAATAAATAAATAAATACAGAAAGAAAGAACCTTCGAGAGTAGACCCCCTACATTCCCACAACCCCACCCACCCACATTCAAGGTCGTTTGCCCCATGGTCTGCAACCAATTTTCAGCTTGTTTGAAAATTAATAAATAAATGAGCTATTGTTGTAAATTAATGTTGAAAAAAGGCGACAACAAAAGGGGGGACACACCACACTCCACTCGCATAAAGATAAGAGAAAAACCGAAAATGCAGCCTAAAAATCGATCGCTGGATCGTTGGCTCGTTCGTTCGTAAATTTAATTAGGGACCATAAAAAAAGCAAATCAAAAATTCAATGATGTGTGGAACCGACGCTCCAAAACATACGTCATAGCAATGGAAAAACATAAGTCATATTGATGGCTCAATCTGTCAGCGGAAAATGTGTGTGTTTGCTGTTGCTGTTTGTTTGTATTTATAATCGCTTTTTGGGTCTCTTCCCAAATGTCCAAATGGAAGGTTACACGACACTTAATGGGGAAAATTGATTGGCAAGCTACTATAAAATATAAAAAAATTTATGGTTGATGTTTCGGTAGAATATTTGAGATATGACATTAGATTGGACAGCAAAGCGGGGAACAATTAATTACACTTTTCAATGCAAAAGGATAATAATAATTAATCTATAATAATAAATGAAAAGCAAACAAAATAACTAGGACTACAAAAAATGCTAATAAATAAAAAATAATAAATAAATTAATTAACATAATGATACAAAATATAAAAAATTTAATTTTTATATGAATAATATTCCTATAATATATTTAACAAAATCCCTATCATTTATTCCCACAATTTCCATTGTTATATGTTCGATTAAATAAATCTCTTTTATGTCGAAATTCTCTTCATAAGCAAATGCCAAAGATTGCCACAAGTAAAATTACAAAAGAAATAAATAAAGAGAAATAAATAGAAAGAAAAAGCACACGACAATTCGTACATACATACATACATTGTACATATGTATGCAAGTGAAAAATGTCTGTGACAACTTAATGGATTGCTAAATCTTTGATCGTCTAATCATTCGAGACATGATATCGTACGACTGACTGACTGCTGGCTGTGTATGCGATGCGGTTTAATTGTTGAAATGATTACGAATATGCAGACGAATGAGTGTGTCTTACGGGTTACGTGTGCATCTCACAGATTGAATGTGTTTCTACAAAAGAAATTGCTTGGATTACGTTTACGAGTAGAAAAATAATTGCATGCCATCTGCATTTTGACTCGTTAAATAATATTTTTGCCATCGTTTCCATCTTTCACCGAATATTAAATAATATTTTATTTCTCTTCTTTTCCAGCGCTCTCTAAAAAACAAACAAAACAAAAAGACATGACCATGAAGCAGTCACTGCCCGACGACCAGTAGCAGGAACCACCCTACAGACAGCAGATCCTTGCCAACCAATCAATATGTTCGGTTTGTTGAGCAGCTCCCAAATCTATGGACTACAGCCCGCACCAACCGCAGCAGCAGATCATCAAGCCACAGCAGAACCCTCGAAAAGCAACAGCCTGCCCCACAAGAAGGGTGCCACAGCTGCCGCGCAGCATCGCAGATCCACCAGCAGCCTCAGCGACACGGGGGGCAAGTTCTTTTCCCACCTGAGCGGCAAATCCCCAAGCCAGTTCATCGAAAAGTTCATCAAAAGCGAATTGCTCAACGGCTACGACAATCTCAAGTGCCACCAGAGTGGCGGAAAGTCCGCAGCAGCAGCAGCATCCCCAACGGAGAACCCCAGCAGCACTCCGCTGTACTCCAATCTACAGACATCTTCGGATTGGGGCGGCTTCAGTTGCCTCCAGGGTAGCTATCGAAGCCACGGCGACGGCGAGTTCTATGAGGCCGTGCAGGTCAAGTCCACAGCCACACAGCAACAGGCACAGCCCCAACCACAATCACAATCTCAGTCACAGTCACAGTCGTGTGGCAGCAACGAAGTGAATATGCGTTCCAAGGGTACATCCTCCTCCACCATCCTGCTGCAGCACTACCAGAAGCTGCCGGAAGCCACTTTGGAGCCAACATTCAACACCCAAGCAGCTGGCCATACACCAGCGTACAAGAAATTGGGTTTTGGTTCACGTTTGCAGAAGCAAAATGTCGAGCAGGTGAGTGAAAGAAGAACAGGGAAACTTACGGAAGATTTTTGGGCAGAAAAATAGTCAGGGAAGGTTACAGTTACAGGGCATCCCACAAGTCCACAACTAACCAGAGATTTAGCTACCTATCTGCCCTAGGTATCTCAAGCACACATTACGACACTTTCCCATAGCCCCAAAGATAACTCTTTACACGGTTTTCTGTACCCCGATAAGATGAATCTCTAAGCAAATCGTCGTGGAAATGTGTCACCGCAAACACAAAGACTTTTTGCCCTTGATTGCTTTCTAATGAGCGGGAAAGTGGCCCACTTTTAATGATCGCCTTGGCCGTAATTACTTGACCGACATCCAAAAGAGATATTGCATCATCCGTAGTTCTGTTCGTCTGTCTGTCTGTCTGTCTATTGCATGTTTCGCATAGCCCGGACACGTATGTATCTCCCATCTGCATCTGCAGATGCACGTACAGACGTGTGATAATCATATCTGTTTGGGCTGAAATATCATGCAGATATCGACCTTCATTGGACATTGCTTTCGGGGGGGTCAGTGGAGTGCAACAAAGAGCCAAAAACAATGCCATATATTATACGTAGCCCCACACTAACCGAAAAGGCGTTGAAATAATATATGAAGTATACATAAGTTGATCTGAAAATATATGTATATAAGCGCCATGTATTTGTGTGATATATTTGGGGGACAATCATCCCCTAAGCAGATGATAAGATAGCAGGAGAAAGGCAGTGAAAGTTTGTGGTATGAAAACGAACAGCAGGTACTCTTCGATATAGGAAATTTGAGATGTGAAATGCTCAAGAAAATTAGGAGTGTTTGGAATACCAGAAATAGAGTCTTTAGAGAGTGCATTTATCTTTATTCGATTGTTTTTTGTCACTGAAATTTTTTTTATTTTTTTATTTTTTTTTTTATTTTAAGTCCCAAATGTATGTAGTGTCCCCTTCGAAGATATTTTAATTATCTTTTAAATCCCTGTTCCACTAGAAAACACTCCTTGAATGATGCTTTGATATGCTTTTTCCTCATTTCTTTAGTATTTCCTTTTGCCATCATTTAGCATTTCGTAGACAGACTTATTTTCTTTGAAATAGCACATTTAAACCCATAGTTTGAGCTACCAAAGATGCCCCTTCGAGTAGAGTATTATCCAAAAGTAACATGCCCAATGCAGGTGGCTGGCTACCTGTTAATCCCATTCCCAGACCCCACAAACTGTGCGTCATTTGCATTACGATTCGAGTTTAGAGATAAAATAAATATAGCTCCCTGGCTATCAATCAGCGTTAGACCCGCACCGACACTTGTCATTGGAAGGGCTCCATGCACAGTTCATTGCTGGGAAAATGGTGGGAAAATGGAAACATTTTCATGTGTTGGGACACTCGAAGGTAGCCAAAGGAGGAACCTCTAGCCATACTCCAAATAAAAACCCTTTTTTTATCCAATCCACAGAACTCGGACAACTCGCAGACATCCTCACGGAATGCACGCAGCAGCGGCAGTGGCAGCGAGGTGCAACGTTCCTCTTCGGGTTCCAGTTCCTCGGGTGCGGTTCCTCCTGCCACAGCGGTAGTGTCCTCGCCGGAGAGACTCCAACGGAGACGTCTGCTCCAGATGATCTCCAACTATGATCAGCAGAACAAGCAACTGCATCGGGATCTGGCCAAGGAGAAGCGACGTCGCACTGAGGAGCTGGCCTGCGTTGTAAAGTCCCTGATTTGTTTCGAATCGAAGCTAAAGAACGACATGAAGGTCGTCAATCAGCGGCTGGTGGACAGGGACACAGAAATCTGTCGCCTGATGCGACAGAATCGAGCACTGAGGAAGCGGCTGGAGGATCAGCAGCCGGATGAGGGCATAGCAGATCAGGACTCGGACGAATGTCTGGTGCTGGAGGCTTTGCAATGCCAGAATTGCCGCAAGCAATTCTATGACATTGAAGTGACAGCAAGTGGCACACAGACGTGCAGCAAAGAGTTGCAAGGCGTGGGCGGAAAGGGTGAGTCTCAGACAGCAATTTCCACCTGGAACAAACCCCACTAAATCGCTGATTTCCGTCTCTTTTTATAGCAGAGCCTGGCTCTTCCAGCGATGACACCGTCTCATCGTCGTTCTACGGCGCCAGACGCAGCGTCCGGTACACCAGCAAGCGCACGGCGGGCACTTTCCGTGACTATATGCGCTCGCGGGCCATGCACATCGATGACGCCGCCTTGGAGCAGCAATCGGAGGAGAATACCAGCAGCATCTCACGCGAGGACTCGCAGACGAGCTACGAACAGCTGCACAACTATTCGCGGGCCATGGAGCGCATGCATGGGGTGAAGCCCTCCTCGATGGAGGATGGGGAATACTCCGAGCAGAGCAGCCTGGAATTGGAGCAGCAGCAACAGCAGCAGCAGCAGCAAAGGCGGCGGAACAGTTCGTCCAGTCGCAGCAGCAACAGTCGCAGCAGCAAGACAACAACCCCACAATTAATGGAGGAAGATGATGGCATCTTCTCGCCCACCCAGGACGACGAGGACTTTGATGAGCTGGACCCTGAGCAGGAGCAGCAAATGATGTCACGTGGGGCACTGAAAATCGTACAGCGGCGGTGTGCCGACTTCTCGGAGGCGTCGCCCAAGCAGATCTATGAAACGACCACCGATGATTGGTATGCCAGTGCCTCGGACCAAGAGGAGACCACAGCCTCCACAGCCAGGGTGTCGACTGTCAAGCCCTATGGCCATGGCGCCGTCAATCCCGTGCTCGAGTGCGTCAATCAGATCCTGCTGCAGCAATCCATGGAGGAGACACTGCGCGAGCCCACGCCCAAGTCCGCGATGGCTGGAGCTGCCTCGAATCTGCCACGCAGGAGCTCGCTCAGCGGCCGAAGCGTCTCCAATGGCCGCAAGCGGGTGCACTTCTCCACCAAGAACAGCATGGTGCATGTGCCACGCCACGACGACCATGAGGAGGAGGAGGAGGAGCACGAGGCGCCGGAGTCACATCCGATGGCTGCCCCAATGATCTCACACTATCATCCCATGACCTCTGCCTACGAGAGCATCTACAGCAACGAGTACGAGCCGATCGGTTCGGAGCGTGCCTCCAATTTGTATGTCGATATGGCGGCTGCGGCTGCCTGCACCGGAGCGGGCGAGTCTGGGGCCGCCGGCAATGCCTCAAAGCAGCTGCCACAGCAGAAACTGCCACCTGCCCTGCCGCCCAAGCCTGCCAATCTGTTGAAATTCAAGAAATCGCTGCACCAACTGGAGGAAACCCTGGAGGACGAGGCGGCGCTGCTGGAAGATGATTGTGCCACTGTCTCGGAGCCGGATTACTGCTCCATTTCGGAGGTGGGCATGGTGGCCAGTGTGCGTGTGCAGATTGTGGCTGACATACACAAGGCGCCGGAATGCGCCACCACCCCACCAGCGGTGGAGCCCACAGCCCAGATGGAGCACGAGGTGGACGACTCCGATGACAATCAATCGCACAAGACTGAGGAAATCGAAGAGATTTTCGCCGACATACCAAAGCTACCCAATGTGGCGGCCATTATAGCGCCCAAGCAATCCGCCTCCGAGTATCTGATGATGACCCCCAAGCGGCAGGAGCTGCAGCTGCAGCTGCCCCTGCAGTCGCAATACAAGCGGAAGCATGTGCCCAACATTCTGGCGGAGATCAACAAACGCATGAGTCTGCCCAGCTCACCAACGACGCCCACCACACCCAAGAGCCTACACAACAGCACGCCCGCATCCAAATCGCTGCTCCAGCTGGCCGACGCGCCCAGCGATCTGCCCCTGCAAGCGGAATTCGATTGGTACAATCTCGATGCGGAGTACGATCGGAGCCAGGAGGTGACTTCGAGCTCAAAGAGTCCCCAAACGGAGGGCATGCTGGCGGAGATTAGCGAGGATAATGAATGCCTGATCAATGCCGATGCGGATGAGTACAATCTGGATGAGGAGTACCAGCAGGAGGAGGACCAGGAGTTCCATCATCCAGAACAGGATCTCCTCATGCAGCCAGAGATGGAGCAGGAGGAGCAGACCTTGCCACAAATGGAGCCCGCCAAGGCCACGCAAATGAAAAAGAATTTGGCCAGTTTTGAAAAGTTCATCGAGGGTTCGGGCCTCAGTACGAAACCATTGCCCAGCAAACGTAAAATCTACTTCAATGCGCCCTTTGTCTAGACCCCAGACCAGAGGGAAATCAAGTTATGCCAACGAATTTAAGTTTATTTTTAATGCGAAAGAAAGAGAGCACGATCGAGAGAGAGGGAGAGAGTTTTGTTTAGTTCTTAAGTTTGGCAAAAAGTATTAAATGTTTTCCCCACAATAAAAGAACAGGCAACGAAACTTATTAAAAACAAAAATAAATGGAAAAACACTTTTTGAATTTTGGAAGCAGCAAAAAATAATAAATAAAACAATTTGTAACCAAACAAAATTCGAGTCGAGCAGAGACACGCTAAGGACATACAAATTTTGTTTATGGTATCTTGGAAACGAGCACTGGGGCTGTTGGTGTCCTAGTGTCGAGTCGATCAGCAATCAGCTTTCGTATTTGAATGGTAAATGTTTATAAAAACAAACTATAGACAATCTAACTTAGACAAACACAGATTAAACACAGATTAAAATATATTTTAGGCTCTGTTTTTCCTGATTTAAACAGCTTAAAGAAGTTTCTTTCGTTCGTAGATGGGTACTTCGATGAATCAAAAGTCTTAAGCTCAGTTCTAATTATTTTTATACTCAATTTTGCATTTTTTTCAGAGTTTAAATAAGTAAAATTGCTGTATTTAAATGGGGGTATATAACCCCTTTTTCCTAGTTTTTGTTCCCAATTGAAATCCCAAAAGGCAACAGCATCGCGTTGTAACATGTAATTCAACAACATTTATTGCATTTCACAATGTCAATTCATCTGTAAACAACAAATAGTTACAATGGTTTTTTGGTTTTTGATTTTATTCCAACATTCTTGAGATTATTTTGTGTGTTTTGTTGTGCAAAAATACAGCCAGTGCGCGGAGGTTTGTTCATAGTTTTTGTCTTAGCCTGCTAATTGAATGTTTTGTGTGGTTGTAAATTGTCATTACATTCACGTCTTTTTGCATGTCTTACATTTAAAGCAACCTCCAGGGGAGAGCGAGAAACAGAGAGAGAGAGACACGAGGCAATGAATGGATTGGATACATCAAAAGCTTAGCCACAGAAACTTAACATTTACTAAAGGAAATGCAAAAATCTTAAAAATAAAAACGAAAGGACACTCCTCTCTAATACAGACTGGTCTTTTTCATAATCCGCAGAAACTCCTCCTGATTGACCTCCCCATCGTTGTCCAGATCCGCCTCATCGATCATCTCGCGCAGCTCCTCATCGGTGAGGGTCTCCCCCAGCTCGCGGGCCACACGTTTCAGATTCTTAAACGATATTTTCCCAGTCTCATCGTCATCGAACAGCCGAAAGGCCTTCAGTATCTCCTCTTTGGTATCCTTTTCGGCCATTTTCATGGTCATTAGATGCAAGAAATCATTGAAGGCAATCCTGCCACTCCCATCCTTATCGATTTCCGCAATCATTCGTTTGATTTCCTCCTTTTTTGGCTCGAACCCGAGGGCCCTGATGGCCACCTTCAGTTCTTTGACTTCGATGTAGCCGGTGCATTCGTTGTCGAACAAATCGAAGGCCTCCTTAATGTCCGACTTTTGTGCGTCGGATAGCTCGAATTTGGGGCCAGATTTCTTGCGTCCTTGCTGATTGTTCCGCTTGGTGGCGGCCGCTGTCGTTGCAGCGGTGCCCACAGCCGTGGGGGGATTCACCATATTTGCCACAGCTGCCGACGACTCCATTTCCGCAAGTGATTCTCGAATAACTGAAGAAAGTAGAAAGTTTTCATATAGTTTTTAATGGGTGACAGGCAGGCGGCAGCCCAGCACTCGTGTACCGGTAATTTCATAACTCACGCAAGCGAAAAGGAGGCCTAAAAAGGAGACGACCGCGTCACGTCACCCTTACCTTGACTTTGACTGAAGAAGGATATAATATCACACGTATCCTTGGACTTTGCGGCCAATTACAGAGGCAGAGAGGCACACGGGGGCACCCACACCCACTCCTCCTTGAGTGTCGTGTCGGGGGTGGCAGCAGCAGGCTGTTTGGTTGCTATAAATAACCTCCACAGCAGCTGCAGTTCCTATCTATCTCCTGTTGTTGTTGTCGTTGTTTCCGGCACTGCAGCTGTCCCTTTGTTGTTGTCCTAGCTACAATGCAAATTGTTTTCGTGCCGCTAATAGCAACAATAATAGCGAATGCGTTCGTCTTGCTTTTCCTCTCCCCACTTTTCACAGCGATTTTCCAACTATTTTGTTTACCAGCAAAATGTTCACAGGTTGCTTCGTTCATGCGCACGCACGCACCATGCGATAGCTATTGTGTGCTGTATCGATGAATATCGATAGATGGAGGGGTGGTAGGCGTTAGGAGATTTTTGTGGGATTTTTAGAGAGCGCGAATTTTATAAAGTTTAGCGGCTATTTAAATGCAGCATGTTGGGAATTTTGTGAAATTTTGCTAATAAAGTGAAGTTTTCAACCATTTCTTGATTTAAATAAATTAAAATAAAATAGAAGCAATGGTTTGCAGATGCCAACAAATTTTAAATTATCTAAAATCCTTAGAAATTTGGAACATTTAAAATTTAAAAAATATATCCATAGTAGGGAATTTTTTTAATTTTTAATGAAATTTAAATTGATTTACATTTTTCCTAGTATCTTTTCGTTTTAATAAAGTACCCTATGTAGAAATCTGAACAAAATCTCTGGAATTGTCTATAGTAATCTTTCATTTAATTTAAAAAAATATAACCACTCCTTATACAGTTACAAGTGAATGCCCCCTGAAATCAAAACAAATTAGGTAACCTCCTATCTTCAATACTCCCCAATTAAACGCCTCTTTTTAGCACTTCAGCATCCATTAATCATCCCGACTGCAGCAACTCCTGCCATTAACAAAGCCGGCCAGAACCCTGCCATTATGCAAAAATTTCAAAGCATATTAATTAGACTTCTTCGTATCGGCATCTCATGCCATTCCATCTTCAACCCAAAGAAATGGACCAGTTTTACGGCTACGTGGGCGTTGACATCGGAAGCTCCTCCGTTGGCCGGTGTTGCGCGCAAATTTTTGTTTTATTTCAATATTCTCACATAAACAAGAAAAAAAGGCCGACAGAACAGGTAATGTGCTGAAATTTGCATTCTGTCTGCATAAATTATAAGGAGTAAAGATAGTTCTTTGGGATACCCTAACTAATCGGCTTATGATTTCACTTTATTGCTCCGAAAAAATATATATTATTCTTGCTATAAATTTGCAAATCTGTGTGTTACATTTTTATGGCAGCTCTTATTTTGAGCACTTTTTAATTCCCAATTTTATGGCTAGGTATATTCCCGTTTCAAAGAGCATACAGGCAACGCTTTGGGGCTAGACAAAGCTCCACCTTTCATCTTTCTTTTACAAAACTTTAGAACGTTCTTCTGGTGACGTTCGTTTATTTTTCTTTGCCTTCAATCGAGTATAAATAGGAGCCTCCACAGGCCGGTTCGCCAACAGTTTGATGGCGTCCGCGCATGCGTGAACGTTGAACGCGAAACGAATCGAATCGAGACGAGTGAAGGAATAAAAAAAAGCTTCGGATTACCCATTGGAATACCATTTTAAAGAACTGAGTGAGTGGGAGGAGTGCAGTGTTCTGAGTGGGGTACACTTTCTTTCTAGAATTTGTGTCGCCAGTTTTGAAGAAAACAACAAAAAAAAACAGTAAAATTAATGTACGAATGCATACAGTACAGTGATGTGTCCAGTGGTTGATGGATTGAGTGAGTCGTGCGGTTGTACGTGAAGTGCATGGGAAATTTTAGTTGAAACAGGGACCCCAGAGAACTTTATGTATTTTTAATAGTGCCACAAAACTCCACACGAGTCTGTCTTCATTTATCGTATATATACGAGTATATACTACTCGTTTCAGTGTAAATATATCCCCAAAGTCGCCGAGTTCTCTCATAGAATTCAAAATCTTCCACGCTGGCAAAAAATATGTTTTTCTAAGACCAGAAAAGAACACCTTTCACCTTAAACTCCCACGAAGAAAGCGGCCAACAAAAAAAAACCGGACGCACATTGCGCAATCCCATGGAGCATCCAAGGAGCATTCCAGGGAGAAGAGAGAAAGATCTCTGTATGTTGGTCTTGGCGTTCAATGAACCCCCAGAACCTGAACCGTCCCGCTGCAGGCGCTTCCCCAAGAGAAAGAGTTTTATCCCCAAGATTGTTTATCCCCAAAAACTTGTCCAACGTCTTTTTACACATATTTTTGCTGCTGTCGTTGGTTACATTTCTTTATAATTACCATAAAATCGGCGATGTTACGTATCGTTTTTTTTTTTGGGGACCACCACCACCACCTCCAACCGAAAAGAATAACATCAAAATACGAAAACCGGTTAAGATCGTTAAGCTCTTAACCCAATTCTAAGTCCATTAGCATATCAGTCGAAAGAAGAAAAGAAATTGGCAAAACAGAGCACCTTTCCGCATGGCATGGAGTGGGGGAGTGGGAAAAAGGGAAAGGGGCTTGGCACCCAACGACAGATAATAAATCAATGGCCAGAAGGCAAACAAATAGATAATTTGGCAGAACAGGGCCATAGATAATTATGAATTCCATGTGGTTTTAGTGCCAGTTAGTCGGAAAGGCCGCAGGGTGACAATTTCGAACGTTATTAACCTGAAAAACTAACCATGTTGGTCAATATATGAATGCTTAGCCGACTGGCAGGTATTATGCATAGAATAATCTGCAATAAATAAATAAAAATCACTTACATTCTTTTTCACACAATATCCACCGCAGACAAATTTTCATTTAATTTTAATTATATGTCCATTCCTTCCAATCACATTTTCTTTTTGGAATTACATCTTCTTAATATGGCAGCACGTGTGCCACAGAAACTATGGACGTTTATTTTGAGGTTGTTTTTTTTTAGACATTTTTTCAAGAACAAAAACACTCGATTAAAGTCGCGATTCCGTGTTTTGCACAAACCGCGCATATTATTAACACTTTTCGGACAAAACTACAATTAATATCACCGATTTAATTTTTTCCGGAGGCATTTGAGCTGTATACGCGCGCGTGACTAATTTTCCTTCCAGAACTATTTCACCGTTGGAATTTACTCAAAACTGCACTATTTTCTGCGTACATACATATGTACATCACTTCCTTTGCCTTTTTACTACGCTCTCTTCGCTGCTTGTGCTCTCCTCTTCCCATGGAAAGTTCTACTCCAAATAACGGATCTTCTGCTCGTGGCTCAGTCTCTCTCATTTTTTTCCAAGTGCGCACACAAAAAGAACAAATGCAACTAAAATGTTTATAACAATTGTGATTTAAGCTATGTATTAACTTTTTTTGTTGAGGTGTGGAGAGGGGTGTATGCCGTGATGGCAGAACGTGTGCCGCAGCAAGTATGCACGTTTATTTTGCTAACAGTTGAGGTTACGTTTTTGCAGCCATTTTCTAAAGCACCAAAACACTCGACTTAAGCCGCAATTCCGTATAGTTTATTATGTTGCACAAACCGCGCAGATTATTAACACTTTTCGGAAAAAAACTACAATGAATATCACCCCGAGACCGATTTAATTTTTGGCAGACATTTTCCGGCGACATTTGAGCTGCAGACGCGCGCGTGTTGGTTTTACTTCTAGACGAGCTCTCTCCGCTCTCCACTCTCCGCCGTTCCATTCCGTTCGCATTGAATTCCAAAGACTAGACGGAAACAGTTGTTGTTGTGCAGTTATTGTACATTTAGTTATATCATGTTTGGAGTAATTATTGGATTATTAATTATTAACCCTTGAAACACTTTAACCCTCTACCTTCCCATGGGGTACAAAATACAAACAATTAAATTTAATCATCGCTCTTTAATACGCAAAAAAGCAAAACCGCAGAAACCACAACGAAATTTATAATCTTTCGGCACTTTCAATCCAATTAGTTTATTTGTTTTGCACAATAAACAGAACAATATACGCGTACATATGAAATTAATGACCAATTTCGCCGGCATTAAAGATGTCTCACGGGCACAAAAGAACCAGTTTAAATGTTTACTTTCATGCGAATTTATAACCATTTGACAAGCGGTGGGAAAGTTATTCAGATTTAAATAAAAAATAAAAAAACAAGCGCAAAATCCTCAAGGTTCTGATAGATTTAGGACGTGCCCAGCCTATAGACAATTAATATAATCAATTGACTTACAGGCTATACAAAACTAACAACAAAAGGCATTTCAATAAGTTCCGGGGCGGCGCACATTTACTTCCCAATTTGTCAGCCAAGAACGTACGTCGAGACGACCCCCTAACTTCATTTGTATGTATGCCATGCCCCAGCCTATGAGTCGTCGTGATATGAGAGGACACCGCAGGCAGACGTGACAATGTAGGGTGTGTGCTCCATGCCTTTATAAATCATACAGGGAAGAGTGCAGCAAATGAAACATGAATATATGTATATGGGATATTCCGAAATTCAGAATGATTAAACTGCAGTGAACTCCAAACAGACTTTGACTATTTGTATGCCCCCACTATATAATCAGTTTCCTTTCTTTACAGCCTGACTGGAAGCAGATTCCCAGAAGATGCGTAGGCCCACTACGCTATGCAGGCTGCTGGTGCGTACATCTCTTTGAGTAATTCCTAAAACCACAATCCAAATACATTCTCCCATCCTCCTACTAGCTCCTCTGGCTCTGTGCCGTGGCAGCCAATGGTCACATACGCATCGAGGCCCCGGAAGTGCATGTGGCGCCCAGCTATAAGCCGGCATTTGTTCGCTCTGCCGTGGAGAGCATGCCGCTGGAGGATGATGGCGGTGCGCTGAGTCGTTTCAGTGTGAGACCCTCGTTTGGCGACAGCTTTCTGCCGCTGCGCAGCGCCGTGGAGAGTGTGCCCACAGTGAACGAGAAGAATGTGGCACAACTGAGGGAATCCTCGCCGTTGCGTTCCTTTGTGAGGGACTCGGTTGAGGCGCCACCAAGTGACGAGGAAGAAGACTTTGAGGAACCCATCAATTTTGAGAGCTATGTGCGGGATATCGATGTGGGAGAGGAGCTAAAGCCGGAAAAACTCACGCAATTGGTGGAGCCAGATCCCTGGACGGTGTCTGATAAATACGCGGCCTTCATAGCTCCCGGCACCACAGATGACTATCATCCACAGCCCTATAGAGCGGGCTCAGCGCATCAGGAGCTACTCAAGACGGTGGACATTGAAGCGCATCTCCTGAAGACCGTGAACATTGAGCAATTGGAGCATATTGATGAACTCGATCCGTATAGGGAGCCCCAGTCGTATGGCGCGTTGGCACAGGCCAATCTGGAGGAGCAGGAGGAACCCGCCTATGGTGCGCTGGCGCAACTCAAGGCCGCTGAGAAGAAGAAAAACTACAATTCAGCACCCAAGGTGCTGTGCTACATGTCCAATTGGGCCTTCTACCGCAAGGCCGATGGACACTTTGCACCCGAACAGATCGATCCGAGGCTGTGCTCTGCGCTCATCTACTCCTTTGCCTCGCTGGATCCGGATCATTTGACCATAAGGGAGTTTGATCCTTGGGTGGACATTGAGAATCAGTATTACAAGAGGATCACCTCTTTGGGCGTACCCGTGCTGATTGCCATGGGCGGCTGGACGGACTCCAGTGGCGACAAGTACTCCCGTTTGGTCAGCGATGACATCAAGCGGAAGGTCTTTGCCTCCAGTGTGACGGGCTTCCTGCAACGACATGGCTTCAGTGGCCTGCATCTCGATTGGAATTATCCCAAATGCTGGCAGAGCGACTGCTCCAAGGGTCCGGCGAGCGATAAACCGAATCTCACGAAGCTCCTCAGGGAACTGCGAACGGAGTTCCAGCGCGTCAATCCCAAACTGCAGCTGGGAGTGGCCATTTCGGGCTATAAGGAGATCATCACAGAGGCCTACGAGCTGTCTGCCCTGTCGGACATTGTCGACTACATGACGGTGATGACGTACGACTATCACGGCGCCTGGGAGGGACAGACGGGACATGTGAGTCCGCTGTATGGCCAGAGCACGGATAAATATCCGCAGTACAACACGGACTACACCATGCAGCTGCTCGTCAAGATGGGCGCCCGTCGCGAGAAGCTCATACTGGGCATTCCCTTCTACGGCCAGAGCTTCACCTTGGGGAGAACTCAACAAAAGCTGGTGGGCGAAGGCGTGACGGCCACAGGACCCGGCGAGGCAGGAGAGCTAACCAAGCAGCCGGGCATGCTGGCCTACTACGAGATTTGTCAGCGCATTCGCAAGTCCAAGTGGCAGACGGGCAGGGATGCGAACAGGCGATCCGGTCCCTATGCCATGATAAAGGACCAGTGGGTGGGCTACGAGGATGCCGCCAGTGTGGAGGCCAAGGCCCGATATGCGGCCAACAATGATTTTGCTGGTGTGGCCGCCTGGACGGTGGACTTGGATGATTTCCAGAATCGTTGCTGCAGCGAAGCGTATCCCCTGCTGAAGGCCATCAATCGGGCATTGGGTCGTCTCAACACAGAGCCACCAACGCGCTCCAACTGCGAACGTCCACCGGCAGCGGTGACGCCGGTGCCGCCTCAAATGACAACCGTAAGCAGCGATGGATCGGCAGGATCTGGGCAGAATCATCAGCATACAACAGCCTGGCCCAGCTGGGAGGCAGCAAGCAGCACCAGCACCACCCAGAAGCCCAGGCCAAGCACAACTTCGACCAGAGCGCCTACTACGACTACCAAGAGACCCAAGACCACCACCACCACCAGAGCCAGCACTACGATCTCCTGGTGGAGTTCTAGCACAACGACAAGGCGTCCCAGCAAGCCCACACGAACAACGGCCAGACCCGCACACACCACAATACCCGCTGCTGCTGTCATTTATCCCGTGGTGCAGCCCTCGAACTGCGCCGCAGGAGAGTTCTATGCGGATGCGAAGAACTGCAATGCCTACTACCACTGCATCATTGCGGGGGAACTGCGGCAGCAGTTCTGTCCCGGCGGCCTGCATTGGAACAACGATGCCAAGGGCTGTGATTGGCCAGCCTCAGCGCAGTGTTCGGTGAAGCGGGAGACGCCAGCGCCGCAGCCTACCACAGCGAGACCTCAGGCTCCGTCTACATCCAAGAAACCCAGAAAGACCACAACGAGTGCCAAGCCGCCACGGAAACCCACCAAGCCCTCGCAGCAGCAGGCGGCAGTGGGTGGCAGCACCACGAGAAGACCCCCCGCTGTGGCTGGAAGCACAACCAAGCGGCCACATCGCACCACCAGGCGTCCACGCCCGCCCATGTCTGCGCGCTGCAACGAGGGGGAGTACTACACGCACAAGAACTGCGGCAAGTACTACATCTGCATCAATGGGGCGTTGGTGCCCAGCGAATGCGGCGGAGATCTGCACTGGGATGGCATACGCAAGATCTGCGACTGGCCGCAGAATGTGCAGTGTGTGACGAGCAAAAAGTATCTGAGAATCACACAATCGACGCGCAGCAGCGAGGAGGATCCCTGCAACGGTGAGGAGCGAGTGCCCTATCCGGGCGACTGCTCCAAGTATCTGTTTTGCTTGTGGAATCGCCTGCAGGCAGCCGACTGTGCACCGGGCTTGCACTACAATGAAGCGCTGGGGAACTGCGATTGGCCAGCAGCTGCCAAATGCAATCAGAATGGCGTCAGTGGAGGAGGATCTGCCAGCAAACCGAAGCCGCCAGCAGCAGCCAAGCCTGCGCCCACCACAAAGAAACCGACAACGACGCCACGACCCACCTATCCCACGGAGAAGCCACTGCTGCAGCCCCTGGATGGCTACTACAAGGTCGTGTGCTATTTCACGAACTGGGCCTGGTACCGCAAGGGCCTGGGTCGCTATACGCCCGACGACATCGACACGGATCTGTGCACCCATGTGGTCTATGGATTTGCAGTGCTGGACTACTCCGAGCTGACGCTGCGCACCCACGACTCCTGGGCGGACATTGACAACAACTTCTATACGCGTGTCAGTGGCCTCAAGAGCAAGGGCATTAAGGTGAGCCTCGCTCTGGGCGGCTGGAACGACTCGCAGGGCGATAAATACAGTCGCCTGGTGCGGAGTCCAGCGGCACGTGCGAGATTCACACGGCATGCGCTCGAGTTCATTGAAAAGTATGGCTTTGAGGGCCTGGATCTCGACTGGGAGTATCCCGTGTGCTGGCAGACCGAGTGCAGCAAGGGATTCGCCGAAGAAAAGGAAGGATTCACCGCCTGGGTGCGTGAGCTGTCGGAGGCATTCAAACCACGTGGACTGCTGCTCTCCACAGCCGTCTCGCCCAGCAAAAAGATCATCGATGCGGGCTACGATGTGCCCGAGCTCTCTCGCTACTTTGATTGGATCGCCGTGATGACGTACGACTTCCATGGACAGTGGGACAAGAAGACAGGCCATGTGGCGCCACTGTATCATCATCCAGATGACGATTTTGATTACTTCAATGCGGTGAGTATTGCAGAAGCTGAATTTCTATTCATTTTTCATTGAATTATTCTCATTTGTTTTCTTTTAGAACTTTTCGCTGAACTACTGGATTG
Source organism: Drosophila subsilvestris (assembly GCA_035043285.1). Lineage (NCBI taxonomy): Eukaryota > Metazoa > Arthropoda > Insecta > Diptera > Drosophilidae > Drosophila > Drosophila subsilvestris. The sequence continues at coordinate 283,137 of JAWNNB010001719.1, forward strand.
AAAGGGGAGCTCCTTCCCGAAAGATAGTGATGGGCATGCCGCTATACGGCCAATCCTTTACCCTGGAGAATGCCAACAATAATGGTCTGAATGCCAAGGCGCCAGGACCCGGCCAGGCAGGAGAATTCACCAAAGCTGCTGGCTTTTTGGCCTACTACGAGGTGCGTCTTGGATTGCCTTGAGCATAAAGCAAACTCACTCCACTGTTTCCCCCCCCTAGATTTGCGATCGTGTGAAGCATCAAGGCTGGGAGGTTATACAGGACGAACGCGGCCGCATGGGTCCTTATGCGCGCAAGGGCACCCAATGGGTGTCCTATGACGATCCGCAGATGATTCGCAAGAAGTCGCAGCTGGTTAGAGCTTTGGATTTGGGCGGCGGCATGGTGTGGGCACTCGATTTGGATGACTTCCGTAATCGTTGCGGGGAGGGTGTGCATCCGTTGCTAAGGGAAATCCACGATGTGCTCAAGGATCCACCCAGTGGCTATGAGCCAGCGCGTGAGTTTCGGCCTGAAAGTCATTTAGTTTATGTTTGAAAAGGCTAAGAATTCTGCTTTATAGCTGGCTTGAACCCTGTGGAACCAGAATCTGTGGAAGAACAGGCCGTTTCGGAGGAGGCAGGCGCCGCATCTGTGGAGAACGAAACAGGGGGAGGCTCACAGGAAGCAGCAGGAGAAGGAGAAGCCCCGCAGGAAGCAGCAGGGGAAGGAGAAACCCCTCAGGAAGCAGCAGGCGGAGGAGAAGCCTCTCAGGAAGCAGCAGCAGGGGAGGGTGAAGCAGCGTCAGGAGAAGAGGAAAACGAAGGCGAAGCCGTGGAAGTGGAGGCTGCACAGCCAGAGCACAGCTCCTCCCAAGAGTCCAGCAACGAGGCGGGCGGCTCCTCAGAGTCCTCCCAAGAAAACGAAGTCGATCCCAACGAAGACATCGAAGAGGGTGACTTTGAAATGGAAACCGAAACGACAGCACCGGGAGACTTTAAGGTCGTCTGCTACTTCACCAATTGGGCGTGGTATCGTCAGGGCGGTGGCAAGTTCCTGCCCGAGGACATCGATGCGGAACTGTGCACCCACATTGTCTATGGATTCGCTGTACTCAATCGGGATAAGCTGACCATACAGCCGCACGATTCGTGGGCGGATCTGGACAACAAGTTCTACGAGCGTGTGGTGGCCTACAGGAATAAGGGCGTCAAGGTCACGGTGGCCATTGGCGGCTGGAACGATTCCGCGGGCGATAAGTATGCGCGTCTGGTGAGGAGTGCCCAGGCACGTGAGAGATTCGTACGCCATGTGATGGACTTTATCGAGCAATACGGCTTTGATGGCCTCGATCTGGACTGGGAGTATCCGGTGTGCTGGCAGGTGGACTGCAAGAAGGGCACCGCGGATGAGAAGCAAGGATTCAGTGATTTGGTGAGGGAATTATCCGTGGCATTCCGACCCAAGGGTCTGCTGCTGTCCGCCGCCGTGTCGCCCAACAAGAAGGTCATCGATGCGGGCTACGATGTGGCCGAGCTGTCGCGCCACTTCGATTGGATCGCTGTGATGGCCTACGACTACCATGGACAGTGGGACAAGCAGACGGGACATGTGGCGCCCATGTACGAGCATCCCGATGGCACCGCCACCTTCAACGCCAACTTCTCCATCAACTATTGGCTGGAGAGTGGCGCCGATCGGCGGAAACTCATCATGGGCATGCCCATGTACGGCCAGTCCTTCTCGTTGGCCCAGTCGAACGATCATCAGTTGAATGCCCCCACCTATGGGGGTGGCGAGGCGGGTGAGGCCACCAGAGCACGCGGATTCCTTGCCTACTACGAGATCTGCACGTACATCCGACAGCGGGGCTGGAATGTGGTCAGAGATGGCAGAGGCCGAATGGGTCCCTTTGCCTATTTGAGGGATCAATGGGTGTCCTTTGACGATGCGCCCATGATCCGCCACAAGAGCGAGTACGTGAAGGCCATGGGTCTGGGCGGTGCCATGATTTGGGCCCTCGATTTGGATGATTTCAAAAACGATTGCGGCTGTGAATCGTATCCCCTGCTGAAGACCATTAATCGTGTGCTGCGTGGCTATGGGGGACCGCATCCCAAGTGTTTGCTGGAGAACAGTGAGAAAACTATGAGTAAGTGATGGTGGCATGTGGCCAATATCTAACGATCTTTGAATGTATTTTCCACTGAAATTGTTTTCAGTTGCTGGCGATAATAAGCCCGCCATGCCCACCATCAACACGAGTGCTTCGCCTCTGATAGAAACCACGGGAGCAGCCGCTGCTGGGCAGCCAATGGACTGCAAAGGCAGGAATTACTTGGCCCATGAGCGAGATTGCAATAAGTATTACATTTGTCAGTACGGAGAGCTTGTAGAGCAGCGGTAGGTCACACGGATTGATACCCCTCTATGCCCCTTTGTTCATGCTGAAATGTCTTCCCCTTTATAGCTGCCCTGCGGGTCTGCATTGGAATGAAAATTACTGCGATTGGCCCAACAACGCCAAGTGCTCCGTGCGCGCGGATCAAACCACTCAATCACCGGCCGTACATCGACCCAAACCCACTAGCAGCATCTCCACCACAGTCGCTCCTGCTGCAGCAGCTACGAAACCCACGAAGAAACCCTTTACGCCACCCAACAAGAAGCCCATTTCGAGGCCCAAGCCAACGCCTTCACCGCCCCTGGGCAGTGGGGAGGACTACAAGGTCGTCTGCTACTTCACCAATTGGGCGTGGTATCGGCCCGGCCAGGGCAAGTACGTGCCCGAGGATATCGATGCCAATCTGTGCACGCACATTGTCTATGGCTTTGCGGTGCTGAACAGCAATGCGCTGACCATCAAGACCCACGACTCGTGGGCGGATATCGACAATAGGTTCTACGAGCGCGTGGTGGAGTACAAGCAGAGGGGCATCCGTGTAACCGTGGCCATTGGTGGCTGGAATGATTCGCTGGGCAGCAAATATGCCCGTCTGGTGCTCGATCCACAGGCGCGGGCACGCTTCATCGAGAGTGTGCTGCAGTTTGTGGAGAAGTATGGCTTTGAGGGGCTGGACCTCGATTGGGAGTATCCCGTGTGCTGGCAGGTGGACTGCGCCAAGGGATCGCCCGCTGAGAAGCAAGGATTCGCGGCATTGGTGAGGGAACTGTCGGATGCCTTCCGGCCCAAAGGATTGCTGCTGTCTGCCGCTGTGTCGCCCAGCAAAATGGTCATCGATGCGGGCTATGATGTGCCCCAGCTGTCGCGCTACTTCGATTGGATTGCCGTGATGACGTACGACTTCCATGGCCACTGGGACAAGCGGACGGGCCATGTGGCGCCTCTGTACTATGTGGAGGGCGATGCCAATCCGTACTTTAATGGAAACTTTAGCATTCACTACTGGCTGGATCAGGGCACGCCCGCGAGCAAGCTGATCATGGGCATGCCCCTCTATGGACAGTCGTTTTCGCTCACCGACCAGAAGCATCGCTCGCTGAACGATAAGACGGCGGGACCCGGACAAGCGGGCACCTACACCCGTGCCGGCGGATTCCTGGCCTACTACGAGATCTGCGAGAAGGTCAGCAACGGCGGCTGGACTGTGGTCAGGGATGAGGAGGGTCGCATCGGTCCGTATGCCTACAGTGGCAATCAATGGGTCTCCTACGACGATGTGGCGGACATTCGACGCAAGGCGCAGTTCGTACGTAGTCTGAAACTTGGCGGCGGCATGGTCTGGGCCCTGGATCTCGACGACTTCCATGGCCGTTGCGGCTGTGGCAAGCATCCGCTGCTGCGCACCCTCAACCAGGAGCTGCGCGGCATACCCGGACAGCGGACCAACGATTGCACATAATAATAAATTTTTGCGAATATTACTAAGTGATCATATCATCATACGCCACACCACACCCGAGACACCCATTGCTGCATTGACTGGGCTCGCAATCTATTGACAAGATTTTTGCCATTTAGTTGTATAAGCACGAATCCAAACGAATACCCCCCGCCACGCACCCTATAAACTGATATTTTATGCTACAAAATTCGTATTATTTATTTTTATTATTATTTTGAGGCCCAAAGAGGTTGTTGTGGTAGAGACAACGTCAGAAAGATAAAGCGTAGGGCCCTCAATAGGACTGGAATTCGTCTGAGCAATTTAATTATAAGAGCTAATAACATTTTATCAGTTTGATAAGTATTTTCTTTTCAGTATAAAATGGAAAAATTCCGGAATAAAATTCATAGTATTTGCAAAATGTTTCGCAGATGCACTGGGCTCGTCGCCTGTCTGGGCCTTCTTTCTCTTTGTGGAGCGTATAAACTAACACCAATTGTTGCGGACGGTAAGAGCCTCAATAATTACTAGCCAGCACTTTATCTAGTTCTCTAATTTCTCCTTTAGGATTGCCTGGATTCTCAAATATTACCACAGCTCCATTTGTGAAGATCAACCATGGTTACTATTTCGTTGAGAGTACCCTGGAAAAGGCCTGGTTTGATGCCTTCGAGTCGTGTCGGCGCATCAATGCCAATTTGATTTCATTTGAAACCCTCGAAGAATGGGAGTCGATTAATGATTATCTCCTAGAATGGAAAATCAATGGCGTATATTGGACCGCAGGCAATGATTTTGCGAACCAGGGTAAACATGTATGGCATTCAACTGGAGAGCCTATCACACTAAACATCTGGAATAAGGGGGACCCCAATAATCAGGGCGGAAACGAGCACTGCGATGAATTTTATTTTTCGACTACTCTCAATCACCATGTATTGAATGACAAGACATGCTCTGTCCAGAGCCACTATATATGCGAGGCACCTCAGCCAAAGACAGCAGCGTTTATTATATGGTAATATCTATATATCTAATATCTAATCTAAAGAATATACATATATACATATATCGAGCATTTAAATTTAGAACTGAAGGAATTATTCTTATTGAGTATATGGATGTATGTATGTACATGTATACGAACGTGCTGTTATACCCACGCGATAGTGCCAGCTCATACAAAAAGGCCTCTGTTATGTTTAACAGAGATTTGTCGATAGCCAAATCGGGCTGCTACAGCTCTTTGGAGCAATTGACTTTTTTGTTTTTGCCCTGACCAATTTTGAAAATCCAATTTTGAGATTGGCTTAAAAAAAAATTATTTATTAAAAGAGCACAAGCTCAATTCAAATTCATGTCAATGCATCATTCAGTCATCTTTTTTCTTCCTTTTCGCAATTAAGATTTGTTTAGTTGTATTAAAAGCCGTTTACTTTTAATTTCGGCGACGAATTTGTTGCCGTTCACATTTTTTTTGGTGAAAGTGAAAATCGGATCCTGCCTGACTGACTGATTACGGGTATAAATGAAAAGTCGCGTCCAGAAGCGACTCACACGTTCCTTCTCGTTTAATATGCATTATTAAATCCATTTTTTTAATCCACTTCCACTTGGGACCATAGTGATATATAGGTACATATGTGTTTAAAGAATAAATAACTAACGTAAGTAAAGTTACATTTCACTTTCAACGTTGACGACTTTAAAGCCTATCCAATCAATTGGTTACACACCAAGAAAATCTTTAAAAATGCGGCTCTAAATATCATAATGTCAGTTCCATTTGAGTTTTCATCAGAACAAGATGAAGTTTTGGTTGATAGTTCATCTGGCTAGCTACCGTAAGTGAACGACCTGCACAAACTCATTTAAGGCTTATAAGTGGAATATTCCTTGCCAGATTTGGTTATCGCTCAGCTGCCTAGTGTGCTAGACCACGGTCCACGCTTCTATGCAAACCAACTAAGCAACAATTCGCTAGAGCACGGGAAGGTCGTCCATTATCTTATTGAAGCAATCAAGGAACTGGCGAAGATCCAAAATGCTCCACCGCAGCAAGGAGGATATCCAACAACATACCCATGGGAAACATCTCAAACGCCAATCAAACCAAGTCCTCAGTGGCCGACAACTCAAACTAATAATGTGAATTGGCCAACACCACAAACTTCTAGTGTTGGACAAGGACATTATTCGCCGACAAATTCACAATGGTGGTGGCCAACAACTCAAACTATTACTTAGAATTGGCCAACACCACAACAATCCAGTGTTGTACAAGGAGATTTGTCGACATCTCAAAATTTGGGTGTGTATTCAACGCCTCATTTTCCAACATACCCACCAAGGGCTATAAAGCCGACCCCACCATCCGCGTACCCACCTCAAGAAAACCATAGTACTTTTATCCCATTTTATCCATCTCCAACTACTACTAAGCCATGTGTAACTACCAATAATGATGAGGAAGATCGTCTTAAAAACAGCAGGAAGAAGATCGTCTTAAAAACAGCAGGAAGAAGATCGTCTTAAAAAAACAGGAAGAAGAAGATCGTCTTAAAGAAGAGGAAGAAAAGCAAAAAAAAAAAAGGAAGAGGAAGGAAAACAAAGGGGAACAGGAGCGAAAAAAAGAAAGGAAGAAGAACAAAAAAAGAAAGAGGAAGAAAAGCAAAAAAAAAAGAGGAAGAAGAGCGAAAAAAAGAAAGGAAGAAGAGCGAAAAAAGAAAGAGGAAGAAGAGCGAAAAAAAGAGAGAAAGAAGAGCGAAAAAAAAGAGAGGAAGAAGAGCAAAAAAGAGAGAGGAAGAAGAGCGAAAACAAAGAGAGAAAGACTATATAGATAAAAAACTAGAAGAAGAAAATGATAGAGTAAACCGACAATTACAAGCTATCTTGAATGCTTGCCCCTAATGCGGGAAAAACATTGAGCTTTGCAATGCAAAAAAAAGTTCTGCCATAGAAAAAACCATATTTCTTTTAAAAAGTTTAAAGCCCCAAATCTATCAGAAAAGTGGGTTTAAACCCTTGATGAAAGTGGAAAAGTGTTGTGAAATTAGGTTAAAATGTTTCAAAAAGGTTTTAATATTCATGAAGAATGTGGATAAAAATAAAATTAAAATTTCAGAAGCCTAAGCTGTGTTTTTCATAGCTAGGCCAGAAACTTAAATAGCAACCTACGTACTTCCTCTACGTCTGTCTACTCGTCTCAGCAGAAAAATGTGCTATGAATGAATTGTGCTTTAGATTCCAATTGACATCTTAATCGTACAAATTCAGTTAAAGCAGTGCCTATCTTTATGCTCCGATACTGCTTATTTTTAACGAAAGGCATGACTATTGAATTAGCCGGTCAAAGTCGGCCTAGTGGATATGACCTTTCGTTACAATATAGATCAGGGGTCGGCTTAGGAAAAGGAAAAGGCGTTGCTGCAGCGCTGCCGCTCACGTGCACGTGTATTACAGTGGACTATCGTCCCAACGACCACTTTTTGTTGTACACCGAGTCCAACCTTGAAATCTAATGTGTGTCGTAGATTAATAAACTCTTGTTGAAATTTATATAGTAAGAAATACCACACTTGACCACAAATCTTAAAATTTGCATTTGTAGATCATAACCTCAAAATTAACAATACAGTGTTTTGTTTTAAAACATTTATTTTTATGCCCAGAGAAAGCTCAATTAGTTCGCAAGTCTGTACAGAACCCAGTAGAAAAGCCGCCACCTTTCTGACCCAACGAGCACCCTGGAAAAAGCGATTTCCACCATGACAAAGAAGTTTTTCTCTTTGCGGAAACTATTAAAAAATGTGTTGTTCAAAATAAAATTTGTGTTCTTTTTATGCGTACCACGCCTTTATAATTTAATAAAAATTAATTAATCTAATCGTAAAGTCTTCGCAAAATGTTTCTGACATACACTGGAATCGTCGCCTGCTTGGGCTTTCTATTCCTATTTGGAGCGTATAAAGTGACACCAATTGTTGCGGATGGTGAGATCATTGGAATTCACTAGGCAGCACTTAATTTAATTATCTGATTCTCCCTTAGAATTTCCTGCTACCTCGAACACCTCGACAGCACCATTTGTGAAAATCGGCAATGGTTTTTATTATATCGAAAGTCATCCAAATCAGCCTGATTATAATGGGGGTGAGCACTGCGACGAAATGGGATTGAGAGATAAAAAGACGGCATACAGTGAATTGAATGATGCGCAATGTAGTTGGTAAAAACGCTATATTTGTGAGGCACCCCAGCCTACGACAGCATCGTTTATTATATGGTAAAACTTTCAAATGCCTGAAGAACATAACAAATTTTTGGCTTTTTTTAATACAAATTGTACTTTTAATTGAATCATAATTGAGAATTAATAATTTCCCAGAAAGCATTTTCAAACTCCCGCTCGTTGATATGAAATGACAACCTCGTTGTCGCAATACACCATGGGGTAAAATATAGTAGCACTCGATAGTTCGCTCAAAAATATCGATATATGTATAACTTAAAGTATAGAATATCACATCCCTAGTTTGCCCAATCAGCTGTTTGCTACCCTCTCCACTGTCAGAGCTGCTAGATTTTACATTATATCAATTTCAATATACTCTTCATATAAAATGTGTATTATTTTCATACAACATGAACCATTGGTAATACCATTTAGCTCTGTTGTTGCCCCAAGAAACTATCAAATATCCATTTAAAGAGTGAAGTAAAGAACATAGGGTGTAGAATCTCCCGTACTCACTCCCAGCTCATACTTAAACGCAAATATGAGTTGGAGTGCGCAAAAACGCCTCTCGGCCGCCCCCAAAGCTCCAAGAAACCAACAGTGAACATGAATTAACGTGTCGCGAAAAACAAGGAAACCGCGGAAGACTAGTGTGGAATTATTTTCTGAATTCAGAAAAAGTCCGTCTGTGTGCGTGCGTGCGTGCGTGTGTGTGTGTGTCTCGTGGCAAAGTCTCTGTTTTTGTTTATACTCCCGCGCCGCTCTCACTTACTTGTGACGTCACAGCAACGATTCAGTCACCTTTCCTTTGCAAATTGTGCAATAGTTTATTAATATAAACAATACAAGCAGAGTGAAAATGCGACGACAATGTCAGGCTGTATTCAGGCACCTGGTGCGTCACTGCCAGGCGACAGCAGCGCCCACAACGATAACAACAACAGCAACGACAATGGGAGCCCGAAGATTCTGCCTGCTCCAAGCGACGCCCCTGCTCCAAAAGATGCCCCTGCTGACCCACAGAAGGTACTCCAAATTCAGCACCCACCTAAACGAGGAGCGTGCCATGGAGTTGCTGTGCAATTTGGATGAGGAGGAGCGGCACAATCTGCGCGACGCCATGGGCAAAATAGATGCCGACAAGGAGAAAAGATGTACGAGAGTAAGTGCTTTGCTTTTTCAAAATGCCATCATTTACTATGTCTCCAAGAATTACATCGAACTTAAACAGATTTCCTAGTGGAGTGGCCACTCCGGGTGCGGGGTCTTCGAGTCCGGTTCAATCATTTTTCAGGGTTCCCTTACATCAAGCCATGTTTGACGGCCTCGCTCTTGAAGCAGGCGCCATAGGCTTCGGCAGCCTCGCAATGGTCAGGGGCCACATTGATGGCCGCGCAAATATCACCAATCTCCATGGCAATCTTTAGCTTGGCAGGATCGTTTCCGGTGTACTGCTTGGCCTTCTCGTGTCCAGCGTCAATGTCCAGCTTTCCGTTGCCATCGAGCAGACCGAACTTCTTCATCACACAGGCACGCAGGCACTTGCCCTCGTAGGTGGTGGCCGGCTGTTTCTTCACCAGATCCTGCAGATCAGTGTCTTTGGCGCCCACCTCGCCCAGACAGGCCTCCGCGGTCTCCATCATCTTGGCCATGGCCTCCTTCTCATCAAAGCCACGCACCAGAACAGCGCTCAGGAGCACCACAACGAGCAGAGAGCACACAAAGCGAGGCATATTTTTGGCTTGCTATTGTTTTGATATTTAGATGTTATTCCAATGAATCGAATGACAAACTGATTTATCTCCAAAGATATGGCCGACATTTATATACTAGTCCCCCCAAGAGCATGTTGGGCCAGAGATTCGCTCAGCTGTGAAATGATATACCATGTCGTTTAACAAAACTTTACAATGTCCCCCCGCACACACAGCTAATTGCCCAAATCGCAATTGTTATTATTTAGATTTTGTCCAGCTCCATAACGAGTACTATTTGAATATTTTGCGAGTTTTGTTAAGCTGTAAGCAATAACTGAAACACACACCAGCCACCGCCCCCATCCGACACGCAGGTCTGGGGTCTCCACAGAAATAGTACTCGCCCAAAAGCCCATTGGGGGCTCCCAATGTCATCTCATCATCTGACGCGGGAGTTTTTCTACTCACGAAAGGAAGTCTCTTTCGTCGTTCCCTCTATCTGGGTGTCCTGCCAGTCCTGCTAGTCTGTGTGCGTACGTGACCAAGGTCCTTGCTTGTTCCAGAAATCACCACAGATTTGCCATTTCCCACTTCCCATTCGCCATTCCTGCGTTTGAATGATAGCAGTTTCTGGTCCCTATTATTCTGGCACTATGTACGTGCAACATGTGTATTTTTTGGGTAGAAAAATCAATCCCCACGTGCGGCTGTTCATCATTCAGTTAGACGCCAGGCCACACAAATTGCATTTGACAGATAACAGGAGCCAAAACCATTCCCCCTCCACTCTTTGTATTTTTTTTTCTTCTTTTTCTGGCAGTATTACCCTTTGTATCTGAATGGTTTTTGGGTAGATGGGTGGATAAAACGTTTATGTGTTACTCTACCAAAAAAAGAGCTCATGTTGTGAATACAAAATTTCCTAAACGATACCGATTAAAATAATTCCGGGAAATGTAATAGATAATTCAATCTACAACTCAACCAAAGGGTAACCTTAAATCTTATAGCTTATACGACAGCGTTATTTTCTCTACCGCATACATACATATATTAAATACACCAAAAATAAACAGAAATATGTTAGAATTTACCAGTTTGCAGGCGGAAAAAACTGGTTGTTTGACAAACAAACACAATATTTGCTTTAGCCTTTGCTTCGCTCGGTTTGCTTAGAATTTAAATGAAAACTGAATATTCTCAAACGCTGCCTGCAGCAAGAGTCGCTGGCGCTGTCCAGAAAAACAAACTCTTTAAATATGTGCATTTATTTACGCAGTAAAAACAAAACAGAAAGCAAAAGCAATGCCCCTGGATTTAGTTTCGTTTGAATTTTTTGCGCTGCTCATTAAAATTTGAGCAGCAGCCGGTCGTACCTTAGAGAGCTTTTCGAACAAACAAACAAACAAAAAAGAACAGCAGAAGCAGCAGGAACAACTTTTTCTGCTTTCACGTTGCTCTTGTTGCAAGTTGCTTTTAATTGAATATGAAATAAAGTACATTTAGCATTAGATACACTTTCAGACCTTTCAGAGTGGATTTTCTAGCATTACACTGCTCGTAGAACCCCTCAGAGACATTCGAAATCATAGCCTGTGAAGTTGGGTTGAGTATCTGCTCTTTATTTATAAGATAAAACAGATATGTAAAAGACTAACTTTCGTTATAATATATTCAATGAAAAGCCACGCCTTTACTGATTAACAAAACCCTTCCCATATTTAAAATACCCGTCACATCCTGCCAGAGTTAAACAAAACTTTTGTACACTGCAAACTTTCTGATTAGTTTTTCCGCAACCTCTGGCAAAATGTCGCTGGTTCTAATGTTGTCACAGCGAAAATGTTGGCTGAAAATGCCTTGGACTTAAACAGTCGCCAACGGTTGGTCGTTCGGAGGCTCACAGGCGTCTCTTTACGGCATTGTCTTAACTAATCAGCGAAAGCACTTCGTGGTTTGCTCACGTAACGCCTGTCGCCTTGCGGCAAATGCAGATAAGAACTCGTTGACGGTGACTTAGTGGATGCCGGGCAGAATGTTGAACAAATGTTTAGACACCAAAGAAAGAGCCACCAGCAGCACGTGCTTGAGAGACAGCCGACAAATTTCAAGGTGATTAGAGCGATTTTTGGGTGGGAGTTAGTTATTAGGGGAACGAAATTCGAGGACTTTGGAGTGCCTAAATTAACAAATGTGATCTTCCAGTTTTGGGAAATGTTTCCTCATGGAGCAGGGATGTTAGAGAATTTGACGGCTCATAAAAAGCATAAATTCCAATGATGCACAAGCGAAAAGTGCAAAAGATAATGCCTTAAAATGACTGCTCACCACTGCTATAAGTATTCCTAAAACATCATTTAAATCTGAGTCACTAAATTCATATCTGTCCATCTTCTGGTTTGTTCAACGCAAGATATCTCTGCACTGACACATCTTATGCGGCCATCCATTTCCACTAGTATTATCTGTACACTATATCTACAATATATACATACAAAATATATAGATACTATAAAAGTTTTTCCTGCAAATGGTACTTGTAGAAATAAACGCGTTGAGTGCCTGCCACCCTCTTGAAACTTTTTAACGAATCAACAGAAACGGAAAAACTTTCCTTGTCTTCAATTTGATGTCTAAACGGCCACTTAACTTCGTTTTGGAGTGCAAGAAAATACTAAAATTTCTAGGAAAATAACTAATCAGAAAATGTAGAAACAATTTTCCAATATAAAAATGGATAAACAGAAACGAAAAAATAACCAGAAACGATTGTAGTGCCAATGAAAAGCATAAGAAAACACGCCATTTATTTCCTGTTGCTTCCTGCCTGCCAGCCGCAAAGTTTTCTCTCTCTTTTTGGGGCTGGGGGTGTCAAAGGAAAGTTTTTTTATGACCTGGTGGGTGGCTGGGTGAGGCAGGCCATAAAGCTCGAATCACTTGTACTAGCCCAAGTTAATGAAATTAGCGGTTCGCTAGGCACACTCCATTCCTAAAGGAAGCCCCGCACAAAGTTCCACGCCACAGGCTTCTGTAAGCGAAGGGTGGGGAATCCTCTTGAAAGTCGAACAATTTGTTTGGCATTGGGGTGGGTCGTTGGCTAAATTGGGGTGGCTCCTTGGGGTGCTCCAACCCCACATTGCGCAAGGTTCTGTAAGCATTAAATGATGTTCATTGTTTGGCTGCGGCTGTGGTTGTGGCTGTATGGCGAAAAGTCATGAGGCTTGACAGGCAGTGGGAAGTGCTTTTTGGGTAGAGAACATATTCTATTAAATCCCGATTTGACCCAATTTGGCTGTGCCATCGTGCCACAGCAAGGAATCTCAGTGCTTCAATCTCTGAAAATTCGTTCCACTTTATAACAATTACCCTGTCGCACATCGCACATCGCTTGCTCTGAATAAAATGGATTGGCTATAAATTTGAAAGCCGAAGCCATCGGATAAAAAAACTTTCGACGGAAAAATCAATACTGAAAAATCATGGCAATTTCAATTTAAAACGGGGTGAATTATCCGTCAATAAACAGCAGCTTAACGTGCTGTATCCTTTAGCCAAACTGCAGTTTAATTCCAGTGCAGTCAGGTGCAATTTATCTTCTAAATAAAACCCGACAGCGCGTAGCTGTGTATACTACATATATAGTAATTTGATTCAATGTGTGAGGCAATTTCTTTGAAGCACGTGCCAACACGCCTGGCAGCAAGTACCTCCCTGGAGTAATCGCTGGCTCCTTTAGAAGCAACAGCTGCTGCTCCTACTGCTGCTGCTGTGTATCCATCCTCTAATCGGGATGCCCAAAGGAAATTGCTTTCTGCTTGTGTTTTTTCGGGTCATAAAACAAAGAAAATCGTTAGTCAGAGAGAGCTCAAGACGCACACACAGAAAGGTGCGGCCGCAATAAAAGTGAAAACAGTGCGTTTAAGGCTCTCCCAGATGCCTGGGATTCTGTGGACCCCTGGATGAGGCGGGTTGGGCTGTGGGGGAGGCTGCCATACAACTAAAAACAGAGGATATATACACAAACCATGCGCTCTGACAGGGCTGCTTGTTTTGTGTGTTGGGCTTCCCTTCAGCTTGAGAGCTTCGAGGTTTTATTTCTTCTCTGATTGTAACACATTGTGGTCGCAGGATTAGCTGGGTATACTATGTATTTTTAAAGGCAGTAACGCGTTAACTGAAACGGCAAAATAACTTGAACTTGAATTATAAGTTGCTTTTGGTTATATTCTCAGCTAATTCTGCAGCAGCTGAATTGCTTTTGGAAAGCGAATGCGTACAGCAAAATATCGTAGCTTATTTGATACACTCTGGTGGATTTTGAGTTGCTTTACTTACCTTACTCTACTCGCTATAAATATAGACCAAAAACCCAATTGTAGTCTCAACATTTGACCTTAAAGTTCCCCCTTTTTCACACCTGATGACCTGATAAAAGGCAAGCAAATATGAGAGATGTGTTGATATGGTTCTGGCAATTTAAATGCAAAGTAAGCGTTATGCAAATTTTAAAGGAGAAACCACCACCAGCACAGCTCCACTCGACCCCACTCCACTCCACTCCACTCTAAAGACATGTGTATGTGCTCTGTGTGAATACGGACATATATCTTCCTTATACACATACGCATGCCATTCCTGCTCCTGTCTCTTGATGATGGGATGCTTCTGCTCTTCTGCCTGCTCTTGATGATGGCATGGTCCTGCTTCTGTCTCTTTATGGTGTGATGCTCTTGCTTCTGCTTCTCCTCTGGCCGTGAATTGCCTGGGAAATCGTTCACAGCAGCAGCAACAGATACTCAAGAGCACACACATCGTACCATATATCGTAGATGTACATATATATAACATCCTGTGCGCATACGTACCACCCAAGTGGGTGAGGAAGGGGACGTGACTTCCTGTTGCTTCCTTTATGTGTTTGTTGGGTGGTGGGGTGGTGGCTACCCCTCCTTAGTCGATGCCAACATGGCACCCCGTTTATCTTTCGTGGCCCCCATAAAATCGTGAAAATCCAAGAAGAAAGTATTTCTTTTTTTATACCCTGCCAGAGGTAAATTTGTGAAAAGAACCGCCAATGCCATAAGGTATATTTCACTTTTTGTTCAGGATTATGCAGAGAACCTATGTGTATCCTTTCCTGTCTGTTTCTAGCTCTTCAGCTATTTCTTTGGACCTGCTTGAAATACATAAATAATCTCCCAAGCAAAAGAGTATAAAAACTTCTGCAAAATTAACTTTTTATGAAGTTTTTTTCCTTATTTTGTTCTCTCCTTTTTACTCTCTTGCAAAAGGTAGAACTTTTGCTCTTGACTTGAAAGTACTTGAATATTATATCTGGAATTGAATTTCAAAGAGACAGCCAAGCAGCAGGCAGCCACTCTCTGAGAGAATTTTTTGATTTCCAAACATTTTGAGACAAAGTCGCGTGCCAAAGAAACGCGAAAGGTGCCAAAGGCACTTCAATTGGAATACAGAGAAAAATCACTTACAACCAGTACCCCAAATAGGATAGGTGTCCCCCTCTGGGTGGGCGTGTGTGTGTGTGCCACCGTATGTGGCAAGGTCAGGATTGCTCCCGAAGGCATTCCTTGGGATTTTATGATATAATTTAAGCGACCCGACTGGGAATTCTAATGTTAAACAGTTTGCGGGTCAAGAGAAGAGGCAAGAGCAAGAGATGGCATAATTACCCAGCTTATGGCCGCCAGCGTCGAGTGAATGCCAAGCATATAATTTATACATACTCGTACGAGTGTATACGCTCATGTGTGACACTGTCTGACAAATTGCGCCCTTGTGGGCGCTGCTTCTGCGGGTATTATTTGCGGTTCAGTAGATTGCTCAGAGTCCGCTCAGAGTCCGGGCTGGAATAATTAATTGGGAAGCCTGCTTGCTGATGATGATGATCAACTAATGATTTTATGGCGTATTCCAATTATGGCAGGATACTGTATATTAAACACTCCACTTTTTGTAGAGGAAAGAACCCCATTAACAGGGCTTCTGTCCGTTGACTTTCGTCCTTCAAATGTAATTAGTATGTATATTCCTAGTACCAGCGCGCGAATGCGTTGCCGCTAACTAAATTCCGCTAAAACAAGCGTAAAATGGTCCTATTAACAGGCCTTTAGCACACAGTCAGAACATACAACACATCATGTGTGTGCACGGGCGCGTTGAAAGGCGTGAAAGTGTGCAGCGGAAAAACTACGGCGGTAGCCAATACTTGTAGAAGCGACTGTATGGATACCCAATAGTAAAATGTAAAATCATCTAAAGTAAGGAGACTATAAGGAAGGCATGGCATACTTCGACCAAAATATTTTCTGTTGAGCTACTGTCCTTTTCCCCTATTTCTGGCTGTAATTTAAAACGTATTGAAAAGATTTTTGGTAGATAGGTAGATAATGGATTTGTACTATATGTAAATAGTTCCACCAAAATATTATACCCCATATCGGCACACAAGATTTTTTCAGGGAAGAAAGAAGTTTCTAGCAAACTTCATATGAAATCCTAAAAAAACTTACTTATAATAGATTAAAACAAATACAACAAATACAAAAAAAAATTACAGAATTAAAATATATAAAATAAAATATATATAAACATTTGTATTGTATTTGTTTAGATTGAAGATTAATAGTACTAGAAGATTTCATGACTAGAAAAATTGTATTCTTGATTTATGAGTGCATTTAAAATCATTTTTATAATTTTTTACGCTAGGAATGAATCAAAATAGAATACAAATGCAAAGTTTTTTCCTAAAACATACACTTAATATACTGAAAATCTGTATTTCGGATAGTCTCCTTAAGTTTGGCTTTTATCTGCCCTGTTGGAACCTCCACAAATACAACGAATACGTGTATACCTTCCGCTCCACGATTGCCAGGGTAAAATGATGATGCGAGAAAACTACTCGCAAGCACACTCACACTTACGTGTATACTCTATAGGGGAGCTGTTATATATGAAAATTTTCATAAACCACACACACACACACAACAGCAAGGTCATAGTGCATTCAATTTGCATTTTATGTGACTTAAATGCAGGTCGTAAATAGCCAAGAGCGAAAAACTAAAGAGCCAGGGAGATGAAAGGGGAAAAACAGCTTTGTTATTAAAATATTTGATAAGCGGAAATAAGCTGCAGTGATCCATAAATAAACAACCAAATACAATTTCCTATATTCTATATTCTATTCTATTCTATTCTATAAGCATGCAGCAGACATACATAATTTAGTTCAATTTTAAGCCATCGAACATTTACAATTACTGCAATTAATCTATTCTTTTTTTCATATTTACATCGCCTCTTGATTTTGAACCATTCGCTCTACACAACAATCAACAATCAACAAACAACTCTGTACCCGAACACTGGAAACACTCAATCAATCCTGTCTGTCGCTCCACACTCTATCCAAAACACACACACACACTCTGTCCACACACCTGACAATTACATGTGTACGAACGACCCCACCCGTATTCTGTAGGCTATCTGGCTGTTGGCTGTTGGCGGACACGCTTTGGACGGCTCTCGAATAAACCTTCATTGGGCCAGGTGGATCCTTCCGGCTCTTTTTGTGCCGTTCCCGATGAATGGCTGCAAAAGAAATTGGGTAAAGAATCAAATCAGCTACTAACCCGAAAAGGTGTTCTGTCCCACTCCCCAGAAGATTAAACTGCAAGTCGACTAACCTATTTACCATTGCTTTTCTGTACTGAAGATGAATGTACATATTTTTCTTTCATTTCTCTCACTTGCAGTTGAATCGGCAACGCCACCCACCGCAGGACAATTGTACAGCAGTAAGTATTTAGTACATTTGGACATTGATTAAGGCCCTATAAATGTGTCTGCTCTTTGTAGTTTTCTTTGTGAATGCTGTGCCATTTGTTGCCTTTGGGTTTCTGGACAATTTCATCATGATCGAGGCGGTAAGTTTGTCTTTGAATGAATGGTCGAAGTAAATGCTAACCGTTCTCGATTTCAGGGAGAATACATTGAGCTGTATATGGGCCATTTCATTACGCTCTCCACAATGGCTGCTGCGGGCCTGGGGAATACCATTAGCGATATAATGGGCATCACCATGGCCACATATGTGGAGCACGGCTGTCAGATATTGGGCCTCAAGCAGCCACAAATGGCGCCAGCGCAATTTGAGCTCAAGTCCAGCAAGCGAGCCTCCAGCTTTGTAAGTTAACAAGGAACACACACCCCACCCTCAAAGGAACACCAATAATAATAATAATTCAATTATTTCAGGGACGTATTGTGGGCATCACGGTGGGCTGTTTGCTGGGCATGTGCCCCTTGTGGTTTATGGAGGAGAATAAGGAAACGGCAGGCACACAAGCGCCTGTGGCTGCTGTAGCCTTGATTGAAGGCACAGACACAGAAGAGGCAAAAATTGTACTTAATTAGCTTAAAGTTACTCTGGTCAATTAGAGATGCTGTTTTGTCTTTATTATGTTTAATTTATTGTTACCATCTGATGATTTTATTTTGATATTCTGATATTAGACTTAAACTGCCAGCTGATTGATTTGCTTTACACGTCTACGTCCTGGCATTTCCTTCAACGAACAGACAACAGATTGTATTTCCATCGAAAGGAAACCCCAGTTGCAATGCATAAACGAACTAATGAGACACTCAATGTACCTACTAATCTATTAAAGTTCATCCTAGCTCATAATTCTACATGTATACTCTTTTATAGCAAACAAAAATTAGGCTTTAGAACATGTACATTTTCCCGCACTGACTCTGCTCTGACTGCAACTAAAATTGGTTTAGATAGAGCAATTAATACTCTCTTTAATAAGCTCTGAATACTTAAGTTTTGTGTACCTTGCAGAGGGTTTTATATTCTAGAAACCCTAAGATATAATCAAAAGCCATTTCTATCAGTCTGTCTGTTTACTACACGATCAACTAAACAATTTCTTATATAATCCTGCCAAAGGAAGTCCAAATCGGTTAACTATATCATTAAGTAATTGTTTTTAAGTATAAAACTCAATTATCTGCATGCGTACTACTGCAATCTTCGGCTCTCGAAGCTAAACCTTCTTTCTTGTATTTGTTTGGATATTATTTTGGTTTCCTTTACAAGCTAACGAATACCCATTAGTATTTCGTATTTAGATACATATAAAATATATATTAGAATATTGTATTGTAGCTGTAAATGGTCCAAATGGAATCAAAAATGTCATTTTTTGTAGAGAAATTAGCAAATGGCAAGCACAAATTAGACAAACAAATTGTAGAACGAACATATTGAGAATGTGCTGTACTCGTATTTATAGAACAGAAAAACTCACTTAGAAACTGCTTTGACTGTCCTTTCTGTCCTAAAACAACACTGAAAAGTGCCTAAGTCCTGTATTTATTTAATAAGCTGGCTACCTATTGCAATAAATCTCTGTCAATCCAGAAGATTATTCCCAACACAAAAAGCCGTGGCCCAGCAAGATCAGACAAGAAATGGCAGAGTTTCACATTATCCTTATTGTCTTATCCTTGATTCTACCGATCACGAGGAGGTGTGGCACGCCAGGGATTGGTCGATAAAATGGGCATTTCTTTGGCCGTTTGGCAAGTCAAATATATTTTTAAAAAACCATGGCATACTTTTGGGGTTTGCTTTATTAAATAAGTATGGCATACTTTCAGGCTGCTCTATACAGGCCCTTTTTCGTGTAACAGGCGAATCCTTGCAGCCCTGCAGTCCTTCAAATGATTCTGGACACCCTTCCGCTCATGTGGACATGTATCACGTCTAAATTGGATAACAAATGGCGAAGTTATAGAAATTTAATCCTTAATCCTTCATGTCCTTGAAACGAATTTGGTTGCAAACGATCGGGGAGATTCTCCTGGTCACGAAAAGGTGTGGCCCGCCCAAATCGGTTGCTTAATAGCCGAGATATAGCGTCCCAACTAAAAATACTGTTTTTTTTTACTTAAGCCATATCTCGGCCAAATAGGGGCAGATCCTTGAAGGACCTACTTTTTCAGGATCGTGAGGATCCAGACTATCGATCGGCATCCAAAAAAACGAGATTCGGCAAATACTGGTTTTCGCAAAAATCATGATGGTTACATCATCCTAATTGCGAAAACCGGTATTTGCCGAGTGTCCTTTTTTTGATGGGGATCGATAGAATGGACTCTCCTGATTACAACAAGACATGCCGCGCCCAGATCTGCCTCTATTTGGCGGAGATATAGCTTGATTAAAAAAAACCAGTATTCTTCTTTGCGACGCTATATCTCGGTGAAATGAGCTCCGATCGGCGCAGGACTTACTTCTCCAGGATCGTAAGGATCCTAACTGTCCATCGGCTATAGTTTTTTTCCGATCCCATTATCCTTTGAATAATGGCGAAGGAATAATTGATTTATAACGATTCCAAGGCAATGTCCTTGTTGTCCTTGGTGTCAAACGATAGAGGACTTTCTTCTGATCACGCGGAGGGGCGGCACGCCCAGATCGGACAGCAAATGGCAGAGTTACATGCGTTTTAGTGAACGTATATTTAAATTGCATCTCCTGGCCAATCCTGTGGGTCCTCGGGATCCTTGATGGGTTTGGCAAATGCGCAAGTTTTTTCCGCTTCCGCCGACATATAGCACGTCCTGCTAGGACCTCTGGGAGTGGAGCTACGTGCGATTTTACATGAAAAAAGTGGCGCCCCCTAGGTTTCGTCAAATGTAAAAAGACTTAGCAAAATCCGCCTTAAAAGTTGGTGATTTTGGACATATTTTAACTATTTTACATGCTGCTACTTGCGCACTAGTGGGACCGACTTGGACCGACAGATATGCCTATTTGTCGGCCGATCTGGACGTGCGATGGCTTCCTGTGATCGGGGGAGCGTCCCTGATCCTATGGAGTCCTTGGCAAGGACGAAGGACATCAAGGACCAAAGTTGTCAATTTTCTACTCTGTTGACATTGGCAACATCCCGGGGGTCCCTATCGAGGATCAAGGACATTTATGCCCACTCATACATTTTCTCCGCTGTTTGTGGGCCGATCTAGGCGTGCGATGGCTTCCTGTGATCGGGGGAACGTCCCTGATCTTATGGAGTCCTTGACAAGGACGAAGGACATTTTCCGCAACTCAAAAAATTAAATTTTCTCCTCTATTTGACGGCCCGTCTGGGCGTGCCATGGCTTCCTGTGACCCCACAAATATCCTTGATCAACTGGACTGCAATATACCCCAACCCCCGGCTTCACAGATGAGTAAATAAATATACAAATATGCATAATATAATGTTAACAGTCCAAATTGTAGAGAGCTTATTGAAAGAATAAACGAAATTCTATTTAGCTTCGATTGCTTTGCAATTAGTTGAAAAAATATATACGTTTATTTGCACGGTTAAAGATTGTTGTTAACGTTACAGACAAAGGAGGGAGACTTGGCCCAACTGCAGGAAACAAATTTAAAAACGATATTGTAATAAAATAGATTTTTTTAGATTAATTTGGGCCATATTTTTGGCCAGCGGACAAGGAACGAACTCTGCACTGCATCGTTGACCAGTTGCCAGAACACGGATGCGTTTTGTGCCTGACGCCAGTGGTCGAAGTCGTCGTGGTGTCGGTTGCGGTGGCCAGATATCCAATTGTTTGGATTGTCACGAATGTCGCTATACTCGGATTTGATGCTTAGCCAGTGATCTGCATTGTTCCGCGGAGCAAACATTTCGGGCTTTCGGTTATTCGTTTTAAGTGGTAGATTAGGTACGGATCGAACGTAGCGGTGCGTGTTGCTTGCCATCTCATTCAGTCTTGCCTCGTCGCAATATTGTTGCTCCAGCTTCAGCAGTTCCGCTTCCACATTCAGCGCCCCACAGCTCTCGTTTGCCGGCGAGGATGGGTTCATTTCATTGGAAATAACAGGAGCAGCTTGGGTAGCGTGCGGTGCAGATGCAGGTGTCGTGAGTGTCGTGGAGTTTGCCGCGGATGCCACATCGTTTGTAGCCGTTCGACGATGCCAAAGCGTGCCCGGCACTTGGCTGGCGATGAAAAAGGCACCTGCCAAGGTTATCACACTCGCCGCATAGCTCAGTGCCATCACGGTTATGCTGTTCAACAGAAATTTCATCCACGTAAAGCTGGGCAGCAGTTGCATCAGTTCGCTGTAGGTCAGCCAGCCCCGTCGCAGTCCCTCTCGCTCGGCCAGGGTTCGCTCCACGCTACTTAGCTTCGCAAAGAATTGTTCATTCGATATGTATATATTCCAGTCCTGCAAAATCAAATATGAGTTTAAATTGTAATTACTTTCCCTTGATCTTGAGATTATCCTTACTATTGCCGACAGAAACTCGAGTTCCATTTCCTTGAGTCTTGCTTCGGTCATGTGGCCCTCTTTGGCCCAGTCTTCCAGATAAAACCTCTCATCGTGGCCGGCATAGAACTTGGTAGAAATCATCTGTAAGCAAAGAGAATGCGCAATGAGTAAGCCCCCACAACAAATGACGTCACTGCAGAGGCATGCCAGCGTGCACGACGAAGCTATAAATAACATATCGAATATCGTATGGGGTAAGGTTATATAAGTAACGCGCACATACTGCAACCTGTCCTCATTTAAATAAATAATCTTCTAAACATACTCTCGTATATAGTGCAGTAGCAACACAAAGAGATAACTCACAGAACATCCCATGCCACTATGGATGCGAGTGTGTGTGCGCGTGCTCCACAATCTGGTGGGTTTTTTTTTTTGCACTTGTGTATGGCAGGTTATCAATCAACAGGTATGCAGGCGCATGATGATGATACAATGATAATCGTACTAGTACTCACCAATGACACAACGAACAGCTCCTGGGGCGTGATTCTATAGCCGTAGCCTGGATCAATTACGTTCAAGCGGTCCAAGTAGATGAGGGCCATGATCAGGGAGCAAGGTGTGGTTTGGATTTTGCCAGCTGTGACGCAGCTCAGGCGATGCAGTGAGTGGCCACGATGGGGCTCCGAAAATATCTCCGAGGCATATTCCGCAAAGGGCATGGAAACCTCCATTTCCCCGTCTGCGGTGCCAACGCCATAGTAGAGCGTTTTCCGTATCCGATTCATAAACTCGTCGTGCTGCATCACCTGGAACACAATAGACATGTACAATGTTCTCCAACCACCTGCTCAAACTCGTTGATTTCCATACCTTCTTCGCCGGAGCGAATTTACTGCGCCCCATCTTGTTTGTGAAAATAAAATTTTTAGAATATGGCTCCGCTTGATAGAGCTGTAAGACCATCCACGATAGTGACGATTGTACCGACAATCGATGTTTCATCGATTAAACGAGAATTAACCCACTTAACACTCCTCTATTTAAAAAATTGAGCACACCTTGTTTAATCGCGGAAAATAATACTGTTTGTGCAGGTTTCTTGCAGCTCCATCCTCCTCTTTACTTACAAAACAAAAATGACTACCGACATCTTTGACCTGTAATGCGTACAATATGTTCAAGTTACATCAATTTCGTGGAAATACTAAATACCCCCTTGGTCAACAATGGGATAACGTATTTTATTGATTGAAATCGTATTCCATGATTTTGATATTCGGTTGAAAATTACTAGCAAGTTAGCCATTTCAGACCTAACAAAAACAATTTTATCCAATTCCTTAATCAATTTTGTACAAGATTGGCTAGTTTTTAGAAATCCTGCTTAGTGGATTGCTTACATATTAGGTTAAAACAAAAGCAAAACAAATAATCAAACGAAAAGTGTGCATTAGAGATGGAAGAGAAGTATCGATAGTACCACGCGACTTTAGAAAACTTGTTCTGGCTATCAATATGAAAAAATCATCGCTGGTTTAACAACAAAATTCTTTTAAAACACAATTTTACTTTGCCAGCCTTTAATTACATGTACAGATTGATCATTCCTCTCCACCAAAAAGACCACCCAGCTCGAGGTCATCCCCTGCTGGACTGGTAATTTGATGCGCCCTGAACTCTGTAAAGAATTTTCCATCGCTTTCAGCGCTCCACCCTTTCTCCACCGCTTCGGCAGCAATGTGCCTCGCATGCCTGGGCGGTGTAAAGTGCGTATACGTGCAGTCTGTGTAAAGGGCCGGCTCTGGCCGGGCTCTTCTGGTGCGCACATTGTAGTGCTCTCCGAGAAAGTCCACAACCTGTTGTTTTGTGCCCAGACTGTTGAACTGAACTCGCAGGGATCGCTTCATTTCACTGCTCCACATGAACGTCAGATGATGATGGAAGCACTGAAAGAGCAAATTATCTCCTGCAGCAGAGGCAATGTCCAGCCACTGCTCCACACAGGCCAGAGGAGTAGTCGTGGCTGTCGCGTAATCGCTGTTGAACATCGCCGGATTGGCAAGGAGGCCTCGGGCAGCCATTACGCCTGCCGCACCAGTCTGAGCGTGTAGTTCGCAGGCATCCGACCAGGATTCCACGTTACCGTTCACTATCAGGGGAATCTGCAGGGATTTGCGCACTTCTTCCATGGCGGAGACGTTGAGCGTGTCCTTGGAATGCTTCTGGGAAGGCGTCCGACCGTGAAGCGTTAGGAAAGTGACTCCAGCATGCTCCAGTTGGCGGGCCAAATCGATGGTCCTCTCCACAGAATCCTCTTCACTGCCGCCAAGAAGACGCATCTTCACAGAGACACTAAAGTCCGAGGGCAGGGTCCGCCGAACCTGTTGCACAACCTCTCGCACCTGTTGCGGCTGTCGCAACAGTCCGCATCCGTATCCCTTGGACATCGCCCAGCTCTGGGGGCAGCCGCAGTTCAAATCAATGCCATCAACATAGGGATAGATGAGCTGCGCTGACGTGACAAATTCTGTCGCATCCTTGGCCGCAAACTGTGCAATCAGCGGCTGATCGTCGGGGTCCGTGGAGAACTCATTCTGGCGTGCCTTTTCGCTGTTGTTGATCGAGTCGGATATCATCATGGGTGTGAATGCCAATTGCACTCCATTCATTCGCACCAGTCTTCGAAACTCTAGCTTACTGTATCGCACCATGGGCGCACTTACCCGCAGAAAGTCGGGCTGGGCCGCCGCGAATAAAGCGGCAATGTCATGATGCGGCCTTTGTTGCGGCAAATGCATGTTTAATTAATAAAATATACTTGTAAACATTAAATATAGAGAAGCGTGAACGAGCAGAACCACGTGAGAGTCAGAAAGGTGTATCGATAGTTGAGTGGGCGACTCATATCGATAGTTCCAATGCGTATGTACTAGAGCCCTGCATGAACGGGCAAATGAATCGATTCGCAGTGATTCGGGATTCACTTCGTCCGATCAAATTGAATCAGCGATTCGGCTTTCTCAGTGATTCGAATCATTTGCCCAAAATGGACCGAACGGATCACGATTCATAATTTTGTACTGTGAGATCCGAACAGTTCAGTTTTTTCTCTCTTTTACTCTCCATTTGATTTTCAGGTAGAGAGAACGAGAAAGCAATACACAAATTTGTCGGTTTTTTTGCCTTGCTTTCGGGGTGGAAATCTGTAGTTGTGTGTGTGCCTTTCTGTGCCTGTGTGTGTACGTCAACGCGTTGACGTACACAATACATACTGTACATGTGCACGCATACAAAGGAAGATTCTTCGTAGTATGTTTTGAATCATGCGACGAATCTTGCTGATATTGATTCGCAGTACTCTGATCCGGTTTTTAAGTGATTCGGGTGATTCGAATCGGACTGAAGGGATGATTCGTAATGATCGAACGCATTGAAGGGGCATGAGTATACTGTGATTTTTTGAATCATGTGGATTCGTGCAGGGCTCTAGTATGTACAGCCAAAACGGCTGATTATTTGGAATGTTTTGAATTTTACTTGTTTTTTGCTAAAGTCCCGCTAAAGTTCTGTTGTTGCCACACCCCAATACTTGCGCATACGACTCTCGTGCTCATTGAACTCCTCCTCATCGATCTCCTCCTCGTCCAATATGTTACGCTCCCGCTCGTGAGTGACGGCGAAATCATATTCAAAATTGTAGGGCATCAAACGCTGCAGGGATCCAAAGTAAGCCGAGTGGGGTCCACGCTTCACGGGCGCTCCAACCATCTTTCGGGGTTTTCCATCAAACAGATTATAGCCACAGCTCTGGGCCTGCTGGAACGAGAGCGTGCTGCCAAAGTGGCCGGGCATGGGCGCCTTAATATGATGGTAGGAGCCAATCGGCGTGGGTGTGGATGCCAGTGGTTGCGGCAGCTGGGGTGTGCTCGTGGAGATGAACTTGTTGGCCACGCTCCGCACTAGATTGGTGGTGAAATCGTTGCGTTCCGGCAGAGCTTGATTCGTGGTGGGGATGGCTCGCTGCTTGGTGAATGACTTGGAAATGGTGTTGAGCTCCTTGTCAAACAGCAGCTGCGTGTTCTGCTCGAGCATGTACTCCCAGCACTTGAACTGCTCCTCTGACAGCACAGACTCCGTTTCGTCCAGCATTTCCAGCTGCTGCTCCTCCTGCATCACGCGTGCATGCGCCAGTATGAACTCATCGTTGGGCACAACGCTTGGGCCGTCCTTGGACAGAAGATCACGATCACTCTGACCGCTCGGCGAGGAGCGTCCGGCCAGCGGATCCTGCTCGATCGCCCGATGACGACAGGCATTGCTCCGATCGCAGCAGGTACGCTTGCACACTGAGACAGTGGGCGGCTGCACCAGGGCCGGCTTTTTGCGCACACTCTGCTTGAGCTCGCGAATGAGGTGATCAACGTCCGTTCCCAGATGACGGAAGCGCACCACAATCACGCTGAGGTTCTCCGATGCACCGAAGCTCTGGGCAATGTCCACTAGTCGCTTGGCTGCCAGCAAAGCGTTTTCCTCCTTGCGAATCTCTCGAGCGGCGCGACCAACATCCATGACCGACCAGAGCTGGGCATTGCCCACCACAAGGTACTCATCATCATTGCTCAGTGTTAGCTGGGGAAAAAGAAACTACAATTTAGTTGGCTGCTCTTAAACAGGGAAGAGAGAACAGCCTACCTCGAGAACCTGTGGGTCGGGCATTGCAAGAGTTGGTCCCAGATCTTTGGCGCTTGATTCCGTGTCAGTCAGGCGCAGCTGTGTGGTGCGACGCACCAGATAGGCATCCAGCCGCCCCGTGCTGGCCATACGCAGCACATAGCGCTTGCTCTTTAAAGGCCTCACCTTTGAGGGGGCCCGCGTCCGGGTTAAATGGAACAAGGCGGCACTCCGCACACTTCCGCACTGCTGCTGGGCCGTCAGCAACGTGAACTTCATGTAATCTCTGAGAGGGGCATCCTTGACCAGCTGCTCCTGCTTCATTAGATCCGGCACCAGCTGAGCCATCTCCTGTGCCACGCGTCCATTGCCATCTGCCGCCTCAAACATGCCATAGAGTGCCTCATCGGAGCCGCCATAGTTGGCCGCTCGCAACTGGCAGACGAGCAGCTTGCGGCAATCGCCGGATCCGGGCGTCTCTGCAAAGCCCATTGTCCAGGGCGAGTTCTTGTTTTGATTTCGCTGCGGCGTCGCCAGCCGCAACGTGCTGGTGGGCAGGGCAGCTCGGTTATTGCCAGACACATCGATTAGGCTCCAGTTGCGCTGACTCTGGGTCTGGCATACCTTGAACTGTTGCTCATCCACCTGGGAATACGAAAGTCTCAGATTGTTGTTGGATAGGAGATTTTTTTGAACCCACCTGCAGCTGCAAATTGCCCGACAGATCCAAGTACTTGAGATTCCGCGACGGCACGAGTGACAGCAGATTGACGCGATCCAGATGATTGTGTGACAGATCGAGGACTTTCAGCTTGCCCAGCTTGGCCAGCTGCGGCGTGCAAAGCAAGAGATTGTTGCAGCAGCGCAGCACCTTCAAGTGGTCGAGCGTGGCCACCTCCTCGGGCAGCTGTTGCAGCATGTTGCCCGACAGCACCAGAATCTCCAGCTCCGACCAATTGCGTACGCATGACGGTGGCAGGATGCCAATGCGATTGTAGGCCAGATGGAGCACCTTCAGCCGTGCTGCGTTGTGCAGTGCCTCAAAGATGCTGTCGTTGAGCTGATTCCCAGCCAGAAACAGTTGCACCAGGGCCGCATGATTATTCTGTTCGTACCGCGGCAGAGTCGACAGCTTGTTGCAGGCGGCGTTCAGTGTGTCCAAGCGGGAATGGGTGACGGCAAAGAAGTTCTCCGGCAGACACTGCAGCTCGTTGCTCTGCAAATGAAGCTTTTGGAGGCTGCAAAGTCCCTCGGGCAAATACTCAAGCTGCTGCAATTCGTTGTAGGACAAATTCAGGGCAAGCAATTGATTGATTCGATAGTTGCGAAGCATTCCCGCTATGTTGGTCAATCGATTGTGGGATGCATCCAATATGGACAACGCCGCACAGGCGCCAATCCAATGGGCAGCTCGTTGAAATTATTGTGCGAGATGTCAATGTGATGGAGCTTCAGCGGCACCGGATGTGTGTTGGTTGTGGAGATGTTGTGAAGGCCTGCAAATAGTTAATAAAAACACATTTAATATAGTAAACTCTCATAGGAAAAATATATGCTTAATGCTTACAGTTGTGGTCGGCTAAAAGTGCCTGCAGATTGGTGGCGTTTACGATCAGCTCCATTAGCTTGTTCCGACTGCACTTGAGCGTCTCCAGTTGTGCCAGCGAGCTGAGGTCCAAGACCTCCATTTCATTTTCGCACACCTCCAGTTGGGTCAAGTACTGCTGGGCCCAGGCCAGCCAACGAAAAGAGAAAACGATGAGTAGGAAGTCGTAGCGAATAGTAGTAGCACGGATAGAAGTGGACGGACACTCAACTCACGCTGTAATTGCCAATCAAAATGCTTCCACCCAGCTGGCTGCCCTTCAGGCTGAGCTTCTGCGGAGTGGTGGGGCTGCTGCCGTTGCCGCTGCCACTGCCAGTTCCCTCCTCCGACAACTCGATGGGCAGCGGCGGTTTGACGCTGTTGTTATTGCTGGCATTAACTTTTAGTTTCGACTTGTATATATCCGTCGACGGTTTCCTTGTGGCTTTGAGCATTGTTTCAGTCTCTGCTGCTGCTGTTGCTGCTGTCTATGTTTTCGTTTTCTTTAACTCTTGGCTAAGACGCCGAACCTGGGGGCCGGAACGATACCCAGACTACAACAGCATTGCACAGCACTTGGCTATGCATCAACGAGCACCTACAGAGTGGCGATCATTTCAGATTTCTTATATGTATGTACTTCTCTGTGGAAATACATACCCGTACAATGTGCACAGATCACTCACTACCTGATCACTTTGTAAAAGAATCCACTCTCTTGTTCCTTCTTTGTACGTTTCACTTATTCCACAAGGAGTTTTCTAGTTGTGGTCCGAGCTTAGCACCTACAGTCTACATACTAGTAGTCGGAAATATCTACCACCACCCGCTCAATGCGATGCGTCTGCTCAGCTGAAGACGAACACGATAACTATGGCGGCTATGACTGTGCCGTTACGGTAAGACAGACACGCTTGAGAGAACGCCAGTGTTGCTATTTATTCCCCAACATCCACCCGCTGCTGGTTTATGTTCGTGTTCGTATTCGTATTGCCCAAATCCCCCAAGTTTGCGCTCAAGCCATGCAGTGTACAGTGAAGGCTTGATGGGCAAAGTCCCTGCTTAAATATTAGTTGGTTTTCCCCCTTATTGCGACTCTACTGTAACGCTAGCTGATAAAGCACACTAAAAGACTTACCAATTTAGAGAGGGTGCCCAACCAAACCGTTTTAAGAGCAGCACTTCTGCTTGAACCTGCACCTGCACCAGCACATCTCTTACATTTCAGTCACTTCGTCTGTTCTGAAAGAGATTTACTTGGTATATTATAAAGAATAATAACTTGGGGTTTGTGTTTTTTTTGTAGCTTGTGTTTTGTTACACGAATTTTAGAAACAATTGGATTTTTTATTATTTCAATGAAATATAATAATAATTGTTTGTCATGCGGCTACGCATTATCAGCAAAACTCAGTAGATTGTGTATTTCTCTTAAATCGTTTGTTTTTTCATCTCCTTTCTTTCTTTACTTTTTTCTGTTTTTCTGGCGCTTTGCTTCTTCGCTCTTTACACGATTACAAATTGCTGGGGGGGGGCTTTACAAAAATTTTAACAACGTCTGTACATAAAAACTAAGGGCAGGCAATTTTTGTTTTCTTCTTATTTTCTGTTCATCTGTGGGCTTCTGTTTTTGATTGGCATTATCTTTTTTTTTTTAACTATAACTTGGCCAATAGCCACGACAGATGAATGCCCACACATGTTCGAGGGGGCGGGGAAGTCAAGTTTTGAGTACATAAAATAATAATTAGACAGCGTGATTAGCATTAATATACGCCCTATCCACATAGTTTGTATCATATACGGTTTTGTATGCTTTAAAATAATATTTATATATATATATATAGATGTATGTATATAGTTATGTATATAAAATACAAAAAAAAAAATATTAAGGGAAACATTTCTAAAAACATTCTTTTTTTTAAACAGAGGTGGATCTTCAAAATAAATAGAATAACTACAATATGAAAATGTAAGAAGAGAGGGGGGAGGTTGGGGTGGTGGGGTTTTGGAATACGAAAAACGTTAACTAAGCACATTGTGCTGCTACGCTCATTTGTTTTTACACACATAATCATTTGTTTTTGTTATATTTGCTAGGTATTTTGTATGCTACGAAATTTTCTTATTTTTTACCGGGTATCTCGTTGCTACCTTCTTCTATTCTTCTTCTTACCGTTACTGTTACTGTTTTGCCGTTATTACGTTACATTCCCGTTATTTTATGAACACATCGCATTACTACCGATATGCGATGTATGTGTCTTTAACTTATTTCGATAACTTGATAAATGGTAACATTCTCCCACATGGTCTGAGTTTACCGAATGATCCGGATCCGGATCCGATCCTCCTTTCCTTTCCTTTCTGCGGCAGTGCGAACCGCCATAACGTAGATTAGGATTATTTTGTTTACTTATTGCTGTTGTACATTCAACTTAATATTAGAAATATTCAAAGTGGCATATGACTAAAATTCGTTATCGACTATCTGTGTGTGTTTGTGGGCTGTGTCGGGTTGGAGCGCGTTTAAATTATTCTTAAATGTGAGGAGGGCGGGAAGGTAGGAGCGGGGGCTGGATAAGGGTTTGTCAAGAGTTTAGGCAGCGCGACTATAATTCCGACCCGTATATTCCTATTCCTATTCTGATTCCGATTCTCCATAACGCGAATTGAGAGGCTCTTATAAAAAAACTAGGAGACGTGGTAAGGGCGAGAAATTTGATTTCCGCACTACTACACAATCATAATAAATGGTATTCTCAGTATAAGTAGATAAGGATTATGTATAAACATTAATATAGACGTACGTAATTATGCTCCTCCATATAGGTCCGTATATATAGACTTTAAGCTTACTCTGGATTTACCCACACCTTGCTATTTCCCGATGCTCGTCACCGCCGCCGCCGCCGACAGTACCGTTGACGCCGCCGGCGCTGTCACCGACGAGTTCATGTTCATTTGAATGCTGCCCATATCCTTGTTACTGTGATCACCTATGGAGTTCGCCTCTATGCTCTGAGTCTCTGAGTAGTCCAGCTTATAGCTGGCGCTGCGCGTCACATCCTCCATAGACGCCTCCTGACAGTCCCGTCCAATGTGCGTCTGCGAGCCGCAATTGTAGCAGGATATCTTCGGTGCTCCGCCGCCGCCCACCCCGGTGATGGGGCAAACGGTCAGCGCACTGTACGGCGGCGTGGTCGGCAGTTGCTGCTGCTGCTGGGGCGTTTGTGTCTGTACCGCCACAGCATTCGTGCTGACCACAGGGGCAGTGTTCTGCAGCTGGGGCGGCGTGACGGCTGTGGGCGTGCCACCAGTGCCGGGTACCGGCAGGAAGGCAAGGCTCGTATGGAACGCCGGATAGATTAGCTCGCCGTTGTGGGAAACCGGAGCCATGGGAAACCGGTAGCCGCCACGAACAGATTGCGGCGGTGCATTATGCGCCTGGAATATCGTCTGCTGCGGCGGGGGTCCTCGTGTGTGATATGGATAGGAGGCTGCATTGTAGGCTGTGGGTGGTGGGGGCTGCTGCTGCTGTGGCTGTTGCTGCAGCAGGACCGTAGTCGTGGGCGTGCTCACCGGAGACGGGCTGATAAGCAGCGCCTGCTGCTGCTGCTGCATGTTCCCGCTGCTCATCGTCTGGGCATCACTCACAATGCTTGGCGTACCCGTTGTGTAGATCTGCTGGTAGCTCTTCTCCATCCCATTGCGTCCGTTCAGTCGCTGCTGCAGGCTCATTTGCTGCTGCTGCTGCTTGTAGGTGAGATGGTGCTTCTGCTGGTAGCCTCCTCCCATGCCGCTGTGCACGACAGTCGTGACCATGCCCATGCCTGGATTGCCGACTGTGCTGTGTAATGGCAGTGGATGCGGCGTTGGTGTCTCTGGCGGGGATAGGTCCCCGCATGAGCCATTCGAGCTGCCCGATTCGCTGCCAGTGGTGGCAACACTTTTCGTCACGGAGCCGCTGCCATCGTCATTCATGCTCATGTTCTGCATCAGGCTGTTCATGTAAGCGTTGTTCTGAAATTGCTGCTGCTGCTGTTGATGCTGCTGCTGTTGCTGCTGCTGCTGCTGCTGATGGGGCGGTATGTAGGCGTTCGCCTTGACTCGATGATGATGTGCGGGCCGCTGGAAACCGTTGCGTATCAGACTGGGAAGACTCGTACCACTGGAACTGCTGCTTCCGCCTTCGTTGATGTTCTCGTGCTGCAGCTCCCCGCTAATGGAAGAGGGCGGCGGCGTGGTCTCTGCTGAGGGACGCCGCGCCGCATGATGCTTGTGGCCGGTCAAACGTTGTGACAAGTTGCGCATTTGCTGCGACTGCATTGGAACGTTGGAGCGCTGAGGACTCGTCGTGCGGCTGCTTGACGGTGAGGACTGCTGGCTCAGCATCGGCGAACTGGAAGCTGGAGGCACATGATGATCTAGAAGGCTCTGCTGCTGCTGTTGAGCAGCAGACTGCGGGTGTGGCGGTGGTGCGTAGTGGCGCATTGACCACGCGGCGGCCGTGTTCTGGTGGCCGAGTATGGCACTTGTGTCCGCTGGAATGGTGATATTCGATTGCATCATGTGTGGCACGCCATCGACGCTTATCTGGTGTGTTCCATCGGTCCCAGGCACAAGCTAACAGAACGAGAGAGGTGAAAGACCAGATTTTAGCTGCATATAAGACGGAATGACAATGGCGACACCTGCACCAAACTTTCTAACCACCCGCAGTAAAAATGTATCCTTTTCTAGCGGGTCTAGCGATAGGCGATACAATACCAAATTGTATCTCATACCTCGTGTGTAATTCTTATGCAAGGCTCAGATTTTGGATATAAAATTTAGTTTGCATTTACAACTTAACAATTTCTAGATTTAACTGGGAACTGGGTGTTAAGACTTACCTTTTGAAAATGTTGAGGGAATATCATTGGTATATTGCCCTGCGGCGTCTGCACTACTTGGACCATCTGTGGATGCTGCTGCTGGGTCTGTATTTGATGCATCACATGCTGCTGCTGCTGCTGTTGGTGTTGTTGTTGTTGCTGCTGCTGCTGCTGCTGTTGCATTATCAAATCATGCTGGGACGGCGCGTGCGGGTGCGGTGGATGTGGATGGGACTGTGTCTGTGGCTGTTCCATTTGCGATTGCGGAAAGTTATCCGACACCAGTTTGTTCTCCTTGATCTTGCCCAGTATCCCAAAGATCTTCTTCTGCTCGTCCATCGAGAAGACTGGATGAATGGCGGCCATTGTGTAGACAAGCAGCAGCTCCAGAAGCGTGTCCTGGTCATTGATGCACCCAAAATCACACTCTCCCCAGCACTCGAGCGTGCGATAGATCTCACTCACACAGTTCCGGTTGCAGACACGAATCAGGGCCAGGTAGAGGGCCATTTTGCGGCGTATCTTCCTGTCGGTTGGATCACCCTTCTGGCAGGTAAACATATCGGCGGCCAGCTCTTGGGGATTGTTTGCCCGCAGCTCCATTCCGCGCAGCGTCTCCGAATCGCATCTGCCCTGTTCCTCGAGCAACGTGCCCAGGAAGCGTAGCTCGAACGGCAGGCAGGCGGTGAGCAGTGCGTACATCGTTTCAATGCGATTGTAGCTCTCGAGTTTCTCAAACCACAGCAGGACGTCTTGTTTACAAATCATTTCCAATGTTTTTGCTGCTGCATCTACTGCCAATGGATGTGTTGTGGGTCTTCTGTATGGATGGACGTGGATGATACCCTCTAAACAGAGTCTGTTTGTGTTTGCCTGTGTATGTGTGGTGTGGTGCGGTGTGTGTCTGTGTGCTCTAGTTACGTGTGGTGTGGTGGGTGCAAAAACCACAACAACAATAACTAGAATCTCGATAGTTGGCGCAGCTGCTGCTGCATCACTGCCGCAAAGGCTGTGCTGTGCCTTGGATCGGATGGGTGCCTGAACACACAACGCAGCTTCGCTTGCACTGCTAATTAACTTTTATGCGCTTCCCTTGTTTGGCGTTTGCACAATTTTCGCCTGCTGCTTCCACAAAGGCTGCCCACTACAACTAGTTGTCGTCGCATATATTTGCGCGTTAGCGGGTGGAGGTGGGGTGCTCACGGGTAGCGGGGGCTGCACCACATTGGCCAGAGACTCGTCGGCGTTGGCTAGTTTACTACTCGGTGCTGGGGCCGCTGTTATTTGTGACTCGCCGATGCGAATTTCTGCAATTAACTCCTTCACCATTCCACGCGCACTCTTCAACGATGTTTAACACTTTGCGGCTCACTGGCACTCAATACTCCACATTTATAGTTTAAACACGTCATTTACTTTGCATTTTGTGTGTTTTTTCATAAATTTTCTGTCCTCCACAGACTCGCTGGCGTTGGCTAGTTTGCTACTCGCCCGGTTCGCTCAAACCAAAGAGAGCCACATTCTGCTCTCTCCGACCTATCGAGCCCAGGGATGTTCTATATTCGATAACAGTGCTTACAACTTTTATACGATACTGCGACTTCTGGGAGAAGGCGCGATTTTTTAAAAATCTTGCAAACACTGTAGCCAACATTTTTGAATTCATTTTGTAACTTATTTAATTGTTGGTTATATTTCTATGAAAAATGAATACAAGTACAAAGAAACTGCAGAAGCTTAGAAACCATCCTCATCATCTTCAGCCATCTCCTTGGCCAATTCCAGGTCCTGCTGCTCACGCTCGCGTCTCTCCTCAGCACTCTCCAGATCCTTGCCGTACGACTTGGGCGGGTAGCGCATAGCCTTGACGCTCTGATTGTGCAGATTCAGGCAAAACGAGATGCGCTCGTGGAAGGCCAATTGGGGCTCGCGTGTGCTGTAAATGTCGGTGCTCTCCTTGCTGCGCATGTAGTTCTGTGCCGGATCCAGGGTGGCCTCAATTACACCGTCGCGTATGGCCTTGGACACAATAAACTCGGCATCCTCGGACGAGTCCAGCATCAAGCGCCTGGCGATATCCTGGGGCGAGATTCGAGAGTAGGAGAGACCTATCGAACGGATGGCAGTCTTGATCACGTTGTGACGCAAGCGGATGATCAGTGTGAATGTGTGATCCAGCTGGAACTTGGGCCCATACTGCGACACGACGTCTCCGAAGCGTTTCAGGTTGCCCAAACGCACAGCCTGGGTGAGCTGGAAGTATGCACCAAGCGACTGTCGTAGTCCCGCCTGGCGGAACACAACGCGCTCGGGAATGTTGCCCAGCAACAGTTCCACCACAATGATCAGCTTCTGCACGGTCTGGCGGAATCCGATGGCCGCATGCTGCGGCGATTTGCGCAGGGCCTGAACCAGATGCTTGTGTGCGTCACTGTACTCCAGCTTAGCGGCCTTGATGCGACCCAGATAGTAGAGGAAACGGGCCCACTCATTGTTGCTGGCCGACTCGGGGTAGACGGACTTCTTCACCAGCTTGTCAGCCTGGTCGTACAGGGCATAGTGCAGATAGTTTCTGAGCAGGCAATTTATGAGCACTGCCTGACCCTCGAAGTCGTTGCGCAGTGTAGCGGTACGCAGACGGGCGTGCAGGAAGGCGCGAATGCCCTCCAAGGCGTTGTTGAGCTCAGCAACTCGCGAAAAGTAGAAATAGGACTTGGCCCCGATGAGGTCCAGGGTGCGACGGTTCTGGATGGATATTTTGGCCATCAAGGCATCGGCACACGTACCGGCGCGTTTCAAATCGCTGGCGTCGATCAATTTGACCAGCAGCAGCAGATAGAAGTAGGCATCCACCTCGGCTATGGGTGCCTTCGTGGCCACCAGTTTTTTACTCACGTCAGGCAGCTCGGTGGCGTCCTTCTCCACAGCGGGCATCAGAGCCAGTGCACCTTCGCGATCCGCGCCAGCTGGGTAGATGCTTTGCGACAGATTGCGGAACACAACGCCGTTCAGCTTGCGTCGGGTGTTGGGCAAATTTCTCAGTACGCGCAGAATGAATCTGTGGCAAATAAATAAATATCAATGAAATTATGGTACATGGCGGCGAAAACTTACCGCGACTCCTTCGAGGCGACACTCTTTTCGATTTGTCGTATTTGCTCGCGTATTTCTTGGACAGCGGCCACATCTTGGTTTTTCTTCTCGTCCGCCAGTGATACTTCGGTCGTTGGAGGATCAACCTCCATCTCAACATCCTGAGTACCAATATCAGCCGCGTTAGTCATGTTGTAGAACGTTTAATTTGCAATTTATACGATTAAATGACGAGTTTTCGTATTTTTTCTAAATTACCAAAAATGCCTAGTAATGCAGCGTGACCCTCAGAAATATAACCAAAAATACCTTCTTATTTTTAAAACGAAATACCGAATTCAAATTCCGAAATACTGAGGTATATTTCGGTATGTCGGTATATTGGTCATCTCTATGTAGTTAATATGTTGCAAATGTGTAGTTACCATGTAAGGCATGGTTGGTCGCTGTTATAAAATTCAGAGGACGGAAATGTGAATGAAAATAAATATAAATTCTTAAGTTTGAAAATGTTACGATACAGACACGCTGTGCGCTTTCTGGCTAACCGGTCCTACTCAGCTGGTGCCGCTGGCAATGATGGGAATTCCAGTCCCGACGATGACAAGCATCCCATTAGACGGACGTTTCGGTTGCTCGGCAATGATATGCGCAGAGTCAAAGAATTCTTTGTGCCAAAGGACCCCATTCCAGAAGACACCTCGGAGCGAGTTCTTACACAAAGTAAATTCAACTTTGAGGGCGACAAACAACGGAATCCCAGTCAGCCGGATGAGTTCCAGACACATTGCGATGTGCTGATCATCGGCGGTGGCGGGGTGGGCAGTTCCATTGCATATTGGCTAAAGGAGAAGGCGCGCGATGGCCTAAACGTTGTGGTGGTCGAAAAGGATGATACGGTATGTGTGACAATCATGGTCAAGTGTCCACAGAGTCATTTATACCTCGTCTTTTTATAGTACGCTCAGTCTGCCACCCGCGTCTCTGTTGGCGGCCTGTGTCAGCAGTTCTCCCTGCCGGAGAACATACAAATGTCTATCTTTGCCGCCGACTTTTTGCGCAACGCCAAGAAGCACTTCGGCTCGGAGGTTCCGCTCAACTTTACGCCCCAGGGCCATCTGATGCTCGCTGGGGAGGAGGACGCCGAGAGCCTGAAGCATGCTTCGCAGCTGCAAAACGAGCTGGGTGCCCGGAATGAGCTGCTCACACCCGATCGACTGGCGGCACGTTACCCCTGGCTGAATACCAAGGGCATTGCTCTGGGCTGCCATGGCCTCGAGAAGGAGGGCTGGTTCAATTCGTGGGCGCTACTCACAAACTTTCGTCGCTCTGCTGGCGGCCATGGTGCGCATTTCGTCAATGGAGAGGTGGTGGACTTTGCTTTCCAAGAACAGCCGGATATAACCGTCACGGGTGACAACAGCTCCAGCGAAGCCTGCTACGATGGTCTGGACAAGGCTGTTATCCAACTGCCGGATGGCACACGACGCACATGCAAGTTTGCTCTCTGCGTGATAGCAGCCGGAGCTAGTTCCGGGAATGTGGGACGACTGGCACGCATTGGCACCGGGCGGGGAATGCTGCGGGTTCCCCTGCCCATAGATGCCCGAAAGCGGTACATGTACGCAATCACCACGCAGGCACAGAATGCACCCGGCATGGCCATGCCCATAACCATCGATTCGAATGGCACATTCATTCGGAGAGACGGCCTGGGCGGCAACTACATCTGCGGGCAAAATTCCGATCCGCAAGTCGATCCAAACAGTAATAATTTCGTCGTTGATCCGCAGTACTTTGAAAAGCAGATTAAGCCCGCACTCGTGGAGCGAGTGCCCGCCTTTGAGGCGGCCACAGTTGTAGACAGCTGGGCGGGCCTGTACGAGCACAATGTCTACGATGAGAACGGCATTGTGGGTCCACATCCGTACTATCACAATTTGTACATTGCCACTGGGTTCAGTGGACACGGCATCCAGCAGTCGGTGGCTGTGGGCCGAGCCATATCCGAGTTGATTATGGATGGCCAGTTCCGCACCATCGACCTGTCGCGACTGAGCTTCGATAGACTAATCGTCGACATGCCCATGTACGAGTTGAATAATGTTCTAAGTTAGTGTCTGTTGAAAGTACAATGTATTGTACACGATTAAAGTTTCATTTAACTATTTGAATTGTCCTGGCGGCGCACCAAAGAGACCACCTCCCTGTTTGCTGGCGGCACGTGAGGGTGCAAAGCCCAACATTTTCTGTATGTTCTGGCGAATGGACATAGTGCACAAAATGTAGAGAAAGATGAACGAACAGTCGGTGTAGTCTTCGCCGGCCAGATTGCGATGGCTCAGGCCCTGAATCCACGAGATGGGGGTAAATGGCAATTGGGCCACAACACGTCCATCGAATATGCTATTGAACATGCTCAGCAGAGCGGTGAAAGCAAAACCGGTGGCAAACATAGACTTCATCTTTACCAGCGACAAGTCTCGGTTGTTGTTCTTGAGCTTCTCCTCATCACG
Organism: Drosophila subsilvestris; assembly: GCA_035043285.1. Lineage (NCBI taxonomy): Eukaryota > Metazoa > Arthropoda > Insecta > Diptera > Drosophilidae > Drosophila > Drosophila subsilvestris. The sequence continues at coordinate 321,984 of JAWNNB010001719.1, forward strand.
CTCGATTTTCTTTTTCACCGCCTTGTCCAGAGAATCGCCATGGATTTCCTTGCGGCGCTCCACTTTAAGTAGTCCACACGTTAATTTATGATTATGATAACCCAGTTTAGCACTTACATTTCTTGCTCTGCTTCTCCACTTCAGTCTTCAGCTTCTGATATTTATCCGTGCGGTACACCAAGACCCAGGTGAGCCCTTTTGGGGTAAAAATGAATGAATATGCTAGAAATTCAACAGCGTTCTGATGTTTAACTCACCTTCGCCCAAAAAGGCGGTACAAACTGATATAAAAACTATTAATATAGTGTCGGACCACATTTTTTCACTATTTTTTTTAATGTTAATTGAATGATAATAGGTGTATCGATTGCAACAGAGACAGCTGGGCACTTTTACTATCGATTGTTGGCGTGACACTATCGTTGACGTTTCACCATCACTAATGAATACTATTATAACTTTCTTTTATATTTTTTAAAATAAAATTAGTTATTAATTTCGGGGCTTTTTTTTATCTCTTTATGATTTAAAAACACATTTTTTTATTGGCATGGTCACAAGCTTGCCGTCTGTTATTAATTTGTATTTCTAAGTTCATTAAAATTTCAAGAAATATTAATTTTACATTTGTTTAATAATTATTAATTATTTTTTGCTCATTTAGTATATAAGTTTTTTTTTTGTTTAATTCCGCCGATACAGACGAATATCCTTGCGTTGATGCCGCTGTCGCTTTGCATGTTGGGGGCGCTGTGTAGTTTTTCTTTATTTTTGTTGGAGGCGAGATGATGACGTTAGGCGCTGTAAAAATTGCTACATTTGAGGAAAGAAATCATATCAGGTTATATATGTGGTATATATATATGTCAAAATATATATGTGGGCATATAGAACAACAACAAAGAGAAATAGAATGGAGGGTGAAAGTGGAAAAAAGAGTGGAAGAGAAGTGGAAAATCTCAAAGTTAAGTTTTTGTGAATACGTTGGCAATAATATTCAATTTGAAGTCGATTTGACTTCAAGTTGAATATTAAAAAAGAACGTCAATATATTTAATGGAACGCGCGATAACGTTCGAAGAAATTGAACATTTTGCGGGTAATGTGAGACCACATTGAAGTTTTTTTGTTTCTTGTTTGTTTTAGTTGCTGTTCTTCACTTTTGTTGTTGTGGATGATGGTTGGTTGGTTGATGCTAATTATTGAGATATAATTCATTGTTTATTTGTTCAATCTCAAGATGCCACATCACATCCGCTGTCGCGGCCTAGTAACGTCGTCGCTCCCTCTCGCGACTCCGCGAATGACGCCGCTCGTTCGAGCGATTGCGACGCGTGTCCCGCTGACGGTCACGATCCTTTTCACGCTCCTTCTGGCGCTCCTCCCGTTCCTTAATGCGTAGCTTATGCTCCTCGATGCGTTTCTGGCGGAATACCTCCTTCTCTGCAATCTGTTGGTGCCGGAAAGATGCCTTTCATATTACACGCCCCACCCATAGTATTCGAAATAAACAGCTTACCGCTTCCGGCGTAAGTGGCAGCCAGTAGATGCAGGGTGTGCCCTTAGTTTTGCGAAACAGATCATCCAACAGCCTAATGGGCGGCTCGTTCTCCTTTCTTTTTGTCTTGGGCACTGTTTCCAAAATAGATTGGCGGTTATCATCACAAAGTCTTACAAAAGGAGCAGATTAACGGCTTACTTGGTGATCCAGAGCGGCTACGTGCGTGTGTATTGCGATCGTTGTTACGTTCATTACGCTCACGTTCGCGTCCCCGGACACCCTCTCCTTCCCTGGAGCGCTTGCGATCCTGACCCGGTCGCTCCACATCTCGTGTTCGGGAATCCACCACACGCTCCTTGCTCCCACGACGTCTGTCGTTGGTGATTTTTTCGCGATCATTGGGCTCCTTTTTGCCCACATCCCATTCACGTACCGGGCGGGCAGGCTGCTCGTGATTAGGTTAGATTATAATAATGAAAGAAACCAGATTAGATTCCCTTTTTACCTTTTTATCAGTCGCGTCCAATCGAGACCAAGTATTGCCTGATTGCTGATTATCTCTGGTATTTTCCTGGCCATAGCGTGGCGGCTCGTCCTTTGTCAATTGTATCGCACGATCCATGTCTGTGCGACTGCCAAAATCCACATTCAAGCATTTTGGATTCGAGACAGGCCAGCGTACGCCGTGCAGGGCATGGCGTGTTTCAATAGCCTCGCTGTAAAGCAGGAACCAAATAAATATAAAGCAGATACATTTATATGGCAATGGGATACTTACTCTTCATTGGAGTAGGCCACAAAGCACTTGGACTTGATGCGATCTATCCAGAAACCATCATCGACTATCTTGCCCGTTCGTGCCAGCAGCCCCTTCAGCTGGAGCACAGTGAAGGGACGCACCAAATTGGTTATGTAGAGCACATGACTGGAACGATTGCGGGCTGGACTCGGTGAGCGGACTATATTGGGCTTTGCAGATGGAACTGTTGATTTACTCAATCCCCCGCCCACATGCACCTGCACAATGTCTGTGGAGAGCGCCGGTGTAGTGCGGCCTGTGCCGGCGGTGGCTTCCTTTGCGGCATTCGACTCTGCGACACTGTTGTCAGTGGCAGTGACGACCGTGACCGTGCCACTCTCGTCGCATTCACGCTCACGCTCCTTGCGCCCTACTGGTGTCACGGAACGATCCGATTCGTGGTCGCTGGTGACCAGGCCCTCCTCCTCCGAGGAAGAGTCCATCTGGACATCGCTGAGTGGCACTGGCACCACATCGGAAATAATGTTCTTCAGCGAGTCCGTCGAAATGGCCAGCACGGGCGGTGCGCGATCTGATGACTTTTTGTTTGTCAACCACTTGCGCTTGCGCACGGAGCGCTGACTCTGCAGCACAGTTGCGCCTGCTCCTGCTGGCGATGTGGTTGGTGTCGCGGTCACTGAGGTCTCGTGCTTGTTGTTATTCGGAAGATCAATGGCCTCCTCGTCATGAGCTGGGGCTGGCTGTTCTACTGACTGTTTGCGATTCTCCTTTTGCTCGTCCTTCGTCTTGACGGGCATCCTCTCCGGCAGCTGTTCCCTATGCTTCCTCTTCCTCTCCTCCCTGCGCTCCGATTTTGGAGTGTCCTCGGTGGTGGCGGCGGCGGAGGCACCCTCATCATCCCTTTCTTCAACGTCCTCTGTTTGAATGTCTAATACATCACTGGATGTTTTTAGATGTTCCTCCTCCTTACTTGCTGTTAGGCTAATCGAAGGAGAAGGAACTTTTACCTCTTGAATGTGAATGTTCTGCCTGCCATCGTCATCTGCGTCATCAGCGTCATCGTCTGCGGTCGGCTTTTCATCATCCGATTTGTCAACGTCCTTCTTGGCATTACCTGGCTCTCGTTGCGGCTTCTCGACCTCAGCGTCTGGCTCCGGCTTGGGCTGCGGGTCCGCTGCAGATTCAGCATCGCTTTTGGGCTCATCTACGCTGTCTGCAGCCGGCGGAGTCCTCTTCTCGGACTTCACGGCATCGGCGTTGTTTCTGCTCGACTGCCATTTGTCCGAATCGGCGCCGTTTTCTCCCTCCTCTGGTATGGTTTCCACCTTCTTGTCGCTGCTTTTGCTTTCCACGCGCTTTTTAGGCGTCGAGCGGCTGCTGCGGCTCTTGCGCACTGGTGATGGCGACGCTGCACGCTCCTCGCTGGAGGCACGCTCGCGATCGTGAACATCATTGATTTCTTCGCGTGATGCGGCGGCCTGTGGTATTTCCTGATTTTCAGCATCTTTGTGCACTACGCTGTTCTCCTCCTCGGTTCTTTCATTGTCGGACACTTTGCGGGAGCGTCGACTACGTCGTGCCGGCAACGGTGCGGGCGATGTAGATTTTTTTCGCTCGCTACGCCGTCTCATAGCTGTCAAAAAAAGCGCCCACGGCACACAGCACTGTAAAAAATCTGAAATAAAATGCGCGTGAACTTCTATATGTCGGCACGTCTGTTATTTAATGCACTGATGAACGTTTAACTCCTAACTTTAGCGATATGCACCTTTTCTTCTTTGAGAAAATTAGTTTGCCAGCAAAAGAAGAGCGTCAAATCCGCCATCAATATGCACGGTTGCATTGGTGGTGTGACTATCGATAAATATTTTATGTTTTATAAAATGCAAAATAAACTCTTTCCGCTGACCAATTACTTTAGTTTTTCTTAAAATTGCGCTGCACACAAATAACTTTGAATAATAATTGACAAGTTTCTCGAAATTTGATTAAAACATTTATGTGGGTGCATTTTGCCACACTGTGCAACACTAGGCCGCATTTCATAAGTCGGCAGGACAACCAAAATTTCCAAATTTTTATTTTAGGCATAAAATGCGTTAAATTACTGTTAAAATGATTGTTACGAAGATTTCCAAGCTAAGCCAAGTCGTGGCCAGGCTTCGGGTCGGTCCAAGTCCAAGGCAGTTTTGCCAGTTGGCCAAATTTCGAAGAACCAACCACCAGCAACGGTCGGAATCGGGATCATCGTCGCTCTGCCCCACTGTGGGTCGCCGTTACCACCATGGTACAGGCTCATCTTCGGGAAATGCACACAGAGGCACGGCCTTGGCATTTACAGCGGCCTTCACTTTCAACCTGTTTGGCACCAGCGACAATGATAGCGAGGAGACGCCCGAAGATAAACTGATCAACCAGATCAAGCGATCCATTCTTTGTGTACAGCGGGAACAGTACGACAAGGCGGAGCAAATGCTCCACCTGGCACTGCGGATGGCTCAAGACTTGCAGAGCAAAGATGGCATCACGTACGTGTACGATGTGATGGCTAATCTGGCCATGGAGCGAGAGCAGTTCAAAAAGGCAGAGAAGATATTCACGGATGTGATGAAGCGTCTCTTTGCCGATGGTCACACGGAGGAGAGCCCAAAGGTTTGTCCCGTCACTTGTGTACATTGCGGTCCGACCACATTAAACCCCATCCTTGATGCAATGTTTCTAGATCCTGCACATTAGCTCCAAGATAGCGCACATGTCACAGCTGCAAGGGGACCTGGAGAAGAGCCACCAAGGCTTCATATGGACTCTGCAGCAGCTGGCCAAGTTGGTTGAGAAGATGCCCGAAGACAAAGACGTCCAAGAGCTGTATGGCCTGACAAAGAATTGGTATTGAAGGTGTTTCCATATTGATTTCCAAGCACTCCTTAGCTCCCACACACTCTCTTCTCCAATCCAACCGTATCCATAACGACTTGTGTGGTTGTTTTTTGCAGGTTTGGCCAGCTGCTGATGAAGCAGGGCAGATACACAGAGGCCAAGAACCTTTTTAAAGAAGCCTTCGACACCCTGCGCGATGTGTATGGCGCCGTTAACGAGGCTTCGGTGACCATTTTGAACAATATCAGCGTGGCGTATGTGAACGTAAGTTCTGTTCTCCATCTATACAGCGTCCACCTGTACAATAACCTCAAGCTATTTCTTTTAGCTTGAAAATTACGCAGAAGCCAAGGAAACTCTGATGCAAGCCATGACACTGGCCAAAGAGCTCAATGACGTCAGCCAAGAGGGTGTGCTGCTGGCCAATCTGGGTCTGGTTTATCTGCGTGAGGGTCTCATGCAGCAGGCGGAAAAGTCCTGCAAGCTGGCTTGGAAAATGGGGCAACAGCACAAGAATCCCGATGCCATCGAGCAGGCCGAGTATTGCCTCAACGAGATCAAGACCACCATTAATGGGGCGTAGGGCGAATGATGTTGAGGTTTTCCTTGTAAAGTGTATTTTTTGACTAATTCAAACCGTTCGTATAGTAAAGCATAATTTTGAATGCATATATAAAACTCTCTTACTCTCTCTCTCGCTGTCTCTCTAAAATGATGTGGATGTTTAAGTAACGTTCCAAGACACTATTCAAACTTGGCTATAACAATCATCAACGCCACGCCGGTGAGCAGGGCCAGTATCTCCTTTACGGATTGCTTCAGCTTTGTCGACTCCTCCAGCAGCTCTGGCAGCACACTGACTGTGGCAATGTAAATGAATCCGCCGGCTGTGAAGGGCAGCACCCAGGGGGCGGAGTTGTCCTCACCGCTGCTGGCACCAATCAGGGCCAGTGCTGTGCCTGCCACGGCGCCCAGCGCCGTCACCAGCTGCAGCATCATCGCCTTTCTGCGGGAGCAGCCCGACTTGATGAGTATGGCAAAGTCACCAATCTCGTGCGGCACCTCGTGCAGCAGAATGGTGATGGTTGTGACTATGCCGATGCTATTGCCAGCCAAATAGGATGCACCAATTGCCAGTCCATCGGTGAAGTTGTGGGCAAAATCTGCCGCTAAATTCAAGTAACCCGAGATCTCCACTTCTCCCTCGGGCTCTGGCTCGGATTCCGTTTTCTTTGCCTTGGCTTTAATGGATTTACCTTGTTTGTCGCCATCTCCGTTGCCTTCTTTTGCTGGCTTTTTCTTCTCAGCAACAGGTTTGGGCTTGGGTGCACCGTGGCTGTGCCCGTGTCCGCCGCCGCCACCCTTCAGTATGCGCACAAGTTTCTCCACCGACAGGAAGGCAATAATTCCGCCCAGAACCCACAGACCTACGCTCATGTCGTGGCTGTGTCCATGTTCCTCGCCCTCATGATGATGCTCGTGTCCGTGCCCATGATCGTGGTCGTGCTCTCCGTGACTATGCGGATGCGTTGCATGCGGTATCAAGTGCAGGAACGCATCGCCCAATAGCCCGCCGGATGCAAAGGCCAGCAGAACCTTCAAACGGGGTTTCATGGCATCGCTGTTATCAAGGGGTATGATGTAGAGCAACACAAAAGGCGCGGCACTGATAAGCAACGTGGAGCCAATTGAATGCAGCCATACGGTGCTCATATCTATAGAGAGCAAGATGAAGTCACCTATGTAAATACTGAAAGACAATACCACTGACAGACTTGCTTACCAAGTGCCGGTTTTGTTTTGGTGTGGTGGACGTGGACATCTTCATGCCCGTGGTCGTGGTGATGATGATCGTGCTCATCGTGATCGTGATGATGATGGTGATGATCATGATGATCATGATCATGGTCATCGTGATGGTGCACAGCCGGCGGAGCATTCTTACCATCAAAATTTTCATTGGCTTCGCGCGAGTATTTAAAGCTGGGATTGCCTTGGCCACCGCATAATGACGGTAGGGAGAGCAGAATGCCACCAAGGATAACGACCAGTGCAAGCTTCTGGTAGAATTGAAGCTTGCTGCTCTGGAAATCGGCCAATTGTTTGGCCATTATAAGTATACGCGTGGGACTCGATTTTTGTTGTGACGTGTGTAACTTTTTTTCCAACCAGCATAGCATTCCAAGCACTATCGATTACCGGCTATCGAATACTGGCCAGTGATGGTCTGGTCACACACTCGATATTTGGTTTCTTCTATCGATAGGAAAAAAAGGCGCGACAACGAGACTGCTTTTCAACTGTTTTTAATTTGTATATTTTGCAATTTTTAATGACTATTAAATATCTTTCGCTTTTAGTTGGTTTTTGTTTTGTTTTTCGTTGCCAGACATAGTTAAACGATGCTAATAACTAGACACGTGAAGGGTGCGTAATATTTTATGTATACGATGCCATTAGATAATCCGTTACAAAATAAGAACGAGTAAAATTCGGTCGGGGGGTGTTCAATAAATAATAACTTCGAGTTACTCACATAACATTACTGCAAATAAAGGCCTACACCAATGCCAATGTCTCTCGCCAGCCCATGTGCTTCCATCGGGGGCCGGGCCGTACACTAAGTATAATTTTAAATGCTCTCTATGTATGTGTATGTATTTACAAGCCACTTTGGTTGCGAATTGCTCATGCTCATGCTGATGCTCATGCTGCTGCTGCTTCAGTACAGGTTGATCTTCTTGAGTATCGTTTTACGGCACATGTGACAGGTGCGCAGCGTCTCGGCACAGTGGGAGCAGGCCCCATGGCCGCACAGGAATGCCACATCCCGTTTGCGCTCCATGCAAATGCCACAGAAATGCGACTCCTCGAACTCTTGCACTTTGTTCTCCAAGTACCGCAGCAGATCGCCCGAGGGCAGACGCGCCGGATCGCTGGGCGATGATGTTGACGTTTGCAGGGAGACTACCCGACCGCTGGAGGTCACACGGCGCTCGATGAGCACACCGCATCTCAGGCATTTCTTCATGCGTATGCCGCACTCCTCGCAGGCGATTTGATGCTGACACGGCTCGAAGCGCACCAGGGGCAGGATCTCATTGCACACGATGCACTCCAGTGGACCTGCAATCATGGCCGCGGGACTAGGACCCGGACCTGGACACGTCAGGGCTGTAGCCGCAGCCGCACCACACGGCTGCTCTCCTGCGGCGATGGCTGTGACTGTGCTGCTGCTGCTGCTTGAGGTAGCTGGCGGCTTGGGGGCCTTCTTGCGTGGCGCAACCTGTGGCGAAACATTCGGTGGTGCCGTCAGTGGTGGTGGGGCATCCGAATTGAGTTTCTTGACTCCCGGCGATGCTGATGGTGTGGCTGGTGCTGCGGATACTGATGGCGAGGGCTGAGCTCCGGCCATATCGTTGGGCTTTGGCATTACATCTAGATGCTGACACTGTGGTGGCGGCGGAACGGGCGCCGCTCCGTTTGTTTCCGCGCCCCCAGTTCCGGCTGCCGTTGGCATTTCGTCTTCAGACATGTCGAGCGCCTGCAAGCGCAGCAATGCGGCGGCACTCGAGGATTCCGCCTCCGGTGGCTGCTGCTGTCCGAAGATCATCTGCCTGATGTTGCGGTCGGTGATCCACTCGAATATACTGGCATTGGCATTGTTCAGTTCCACGCGGCAGCCGGCACGCGACAGATAGATGAGTATGCTGTACATCAGACGATCCTCGGCCCGCACACTCGTCTGCACGAGACTCATGTAGAATTTTTGGATCTCGGGCGCCTCCTCGGGATTCGGTTCCGCCGCCGACTGCAGATTGGACTTCTTGATCACGCACAAGTGCATGGCATTGTCCCCGTCCTCGTCCTTGGCATTCACATCGCACGACAGCCGCACGAGGCGCTCGATCACCCCGGCATGACCCTGCGAGACGGCCAGCAAGAACGGCGTCTGACGTCGATTGTTGCGAATGTCCAGCTCGGCCTGACCCTCGGTCACAAGCGTCTCGACCACCTGGGCATGGCCATTGAGGGCGGCCAGATGCAGGGCCGCGAATCCATCATCTTTGCGCACATTCACCAGCTGCCGGGAGAGCTGCAGTATGCGACGAGCGGCCACCACATTGCCCTTGAGCGCCGCATGGTGCAGCACATTGAAGCCGCGATTGTTCTTCACCGTAAAATCCAGATTCGGGGCATTGCACAGCAGCTCCACCACCTCGGTGTTCTCCTTGCCGATGGCATCGTGCAGCGCCGTGTCGCCGTAGGAGTCCTGTATGTTCACATTGGCCTGGTGCTGCAGCAGTTCGCGCACACAGTGCGGCGTCTTCTTGTGCGCACAAATGTGCAGGGCGGAGCAGTGGCTCGAGTTGAGGAAATTCACTTCGGCCCCGTTCTGCAGCAGGACGCGCATTGTGGCCGGCTGATTGCCAAAGGCGGCGTAATGGAGCGCCGAATCGCCCTCCTTGTCCACTGCATTCACATTGGCGCCCTTTGTGATGAGGTAGCTGACCAGCTCGACGTAGCCCTGATGCGAGGCCACCTGTATGCACGCCTTGCCGCCACTCATCACATCCACCTGGGCGGGATTCATGTCCAGATATTGGCGCACAAACTCCAGATGCCCCTGTGCCGCCTCACGCACCAGTTTGTCCGCCACAGAGCTGCCCGAGAGGCCGGAGAGGGGTGTCATTACATGATCGGCACGCCGATGGCTCAGATCCATCATGCTGTTGGAGCGTTCCGCAGCCGTGGCCAAAGGCGAACGCTCCAGTTTGACACATTTGGGATTGAGGGTCCACTCGAAGCCATCGTCCAGCTGCTGAATGCGCAGATCCCCGTCCGAGTAGACTTTAACCACTTTGCAGATTTTACCCAGGGCCTGAAAGGGCAAACAATTATCACACGGAATATCGGTATTCATGGATCTCCTTACATATCGCATAATATCAATCCATTCGCCGTGGCCCTTCTGCAGCTGCTGGACCTTGTTGGCATCATTGATGATGGTCACCAGATCGCCCACACGAAAGGAGACAACTTTGACGAGTGCGGCGGGATGAAAGGTCCAGCGATTGGGACAGTTTTCATATTGCACACTGGCCATGCCACAAGGAAGAAAAACAATTAGAAGGGAACCCTGTCAAAGGATCAAAGCTTGTGCTGCTTACCGTATATCTCCTTTATCCGTGATCCGATGAACTGTGCCCAGCTTGGCCAGATGCTCGACCATGCGTGGATTCCAACCGCCATGGCCCTGCTGCAGCTTCATGAGGGCATCCACCTCGAGGCAAACCTTGACCCGATCGCCCACAGAGAAGCTTGGCTTCACCATCGGCGCCACCGGCTGCTGCTCTTCCGGCTGGCCCAGCACTGGCATGTGATCCTTGTAGTAGTGGCCGCCGCCCGTTGCCGATATGTACTTGAGGTCGACGTTGCCCTTGTGCCCCAGACGATAGACGTTCGTTGAGCCCGTTACCCACGAGACGTTGGCCACACTGCGACACGATTCGTTGTCCCAGCCACGGATTTCCATAACCCGCCCCGTTTTGCCCTCGCCGCCGTCCTGGTCGTTCCACTCCCAGTCCGGGCCGCGCACAACCTTCGAGCCAACGAAAATGCCACGCAATTGAATGCGCTTCGAACCCTTGCGCGTGGGCACTCGCACGCCCAGCGAATTGGGCGTTGTATATCTGATGAAGGGATGCTCCAGATCGTGCAGATCCTCGGCGTAGCAAAAGGCACACAGATGATAATTGGCACACTGCGCACACTTGAAGACAATGCCCGCTATCCCAGCCTTCGAGCAGCCATCGCAGACAACATTTGAATGACGAACGCCTGCCAATCGATCGAAAGGGGGATTATCTATGATATATACATATATTGGATGGATGGATCAATTCACTTACCAACTTGAGCATTATCCACAATTATTAAATCGTATTGACTCTGATAGCCCACGCGGTAATTGGTGCGATGTCCCGAATCCCAATTGACGACGACCGTGTTCTCTGGTGAGTGTGTGGAGCCGCAACGGCCGATTTCGCATACGGTGCCAACGTGACCTTCTCCGTCGTCTGTTGCGCAAGCAATGAAACGAGAAAGAGAATGCCAGGGTAAACGATTTGTTAGAAGAAGGTTCTGTTGCTGTTTCTAGTTTCTGGTTCTGGCTTCATCACGGATATAAACTACGTTCTGTGGCACATCCGGTGGCAAGACTTCCTCCCCTTGAGGCTGTTATGTTATGCTTCCCCTCCATAAACAACACAGCTAAAAATACATTTAATCATTGACTCTGGGTAGCTCCAATCCCCCCCGATTTGGTTATGCACTCAAAATGCAAACAGCAGGCTGGCATCAGGCAGGCAGCAGCAGCTGCCTCTTATAATTATATACACAGCAGACACGCTCCTAGTCCTGTGGCATGGCATGCAGGATTGGGGGGCTGCTGCTGCCTCAAAAGCGGATTTGTGTATGCCCCAAAAATAAAACTCTCCAAACTGCCTGCCTGCCTGCCACATTGCAGCCCCTGGAGCTGTTGCACACGATCCCCCCCCCGTCCGCTTCTATAAATAAACACTCCACAAAAAATGTTGGAGACAAAATGGCACGCGCCCTTGCGCGACTGCCGCCGTCTGACATGACAGCCGCCAGACGCTTATGCCTGCAAGGCAACACGGCATTATTTGGTTTTTGTCAGGAAAACGACGAAGCCGAAACACATACCATGACCTAATCGGTTTATACGCTGGATCCAACGAATTGTACATATGTATATACATTTATTGTGTTCATGGGTAGACACTCCAGAGTTGTGCAGCTGCAGCTGCAAAAGGGCGCCTCTTCTATAGGCTCTGTGGAACTATTAGTCACGATAATAAGTAGAGAATGGGGATTTCTTGCATTTAAAGAAAGGCAATGGACTTAAGTAGATTAAAGTCCTAGCAAAGGTACAAGGAAGTCGAATAGACGTTATACAATGAAAGCATAACCATGGCATACCCTTGCTAGCTCTTCTTAGAAGTGTTTTCTAAACCCTTATCAACCATTTTCCTCGAGAGGCAGACACTCTTTGAACTTTTTTCATTCTGATTCCCAAAGCAGACCCCTCTAACAAGATCTCTTTATAAGTTTTGAATGATTTTTGGCCTACTATTTCTGAGTGGTCGATCATAAAAGTGCTCACCCCAAAAGGAACGAGAAATCTAGTATTGTTTTGAGCAATATGTAAGCCTAGAAATATAAGCTAATATATGGCTATATAGTTTTTTTAATGATGTGTTTTTTTTTCAAAGCTTTTGCATCTGTGAACATAAAATAAATCGAAGGAGATTTCCTTAAGCTTTACCATTGAAGATATAACACACTTTAGACCTGTTTCAAATCATTTTAATTCCTGCGATATGGATGGAAAATGCAGATTTCCTGCTCAAAAAATTACCTCTAAAGAGAAGATCTCTATACAATTTTTGGACAAATAAAGTTGAAGAAATAGTAAATATAATTCAAATTAATGACAGAGTGAATGAAATATTTTCAGAACCCTACGAACCCTATAAAGCAGAATACAGAATAAAATATTGCAATATCTTTTGTTATTTAATTTCTACAATATAAACACTCCATTAGGGTATCGTAAGTACATATTTTAGACCTTATCCTCCCCTGTAACAACGTTACATACGAACACCACTGAACCACATACACATTCATTAATATGATAATTGTTCACACATCAAAAAGTACAACAAATATGAATGGCTAAAAGCATTAATTGAATTAATAACTACGGAATAATGTATGTAATCTTATTTCCAGCAAACTGCCATGTACACACATTCATACATATATTATCAAAAATACATATACATACATATATCTACTTATATTTACGTAGGTATATATAGAATGAAGCGAGGGAAAGCAAAAACCAATTGGTAAGCGAAAAGAATTTCGCTGGCGCATTGAGTGTTGCTATAAATAGAGAGGCGCGTCCTCTTTTTTACACACAACAACGCCCTGAGCAACGCAACGCATCATGCCACACCGTACACCACAGTACACCGTCCGTGTGCACCACCCATGTACGAGGGCGGGCGCACACAGGGCGCCGCCATAGCATCAGAGCGTCAGAGTTTTATTGGGATATACAAATTCTCCATTCGATTCTGCAATATTCTTACCTTGATTCGACCATATCCAGTTGGGTCCGCGAACCACACGTATGCCGGGCGGAATGGAGGCTCGCATGGCTCGGTATTTCCTAATTCAAACAATTTTATGTAATTTCTATCTGGCGTGGCGCGTTTCTGCTCCGTTTCGGTATTCGCATACACTTCGATTCGGTTTGTGCTGCAAGAAGAAGGAGGAACACAGAGCACAGAGATATGACATTTGACATTAGGTTTTGGCTTCGCTTGCCGTTGAGGTGCGGTGCGGTGGCGCTGGATGGGAGTTGCTGTTCTGGGTTGGATGGGGACCTGGTTAATATTTGGGTCAGATAACTGGTACAAAGTCAGCGCATGACTAAAAGGCACAACAACCATCTGTATATTCTGTTCTGTATATAGAAATGTACCTGAGGAAACTGCAATGGCAATGGCAATGCAAATGCAATCGAATGGATTACAAATGAATGGGACTGGTACTGGGAATCGGATTGGGACTGGGACTCGGACTCGGACTGACTGTTCAACGGATATGGAATTAGAAGGTCTCATGACCATCATTGTGTATGGAACTCAGCTCCACACAATACCATACCATACCATGGTGCGGGAGTAGTCGGACCGACGGACGTGCATATGACGCATGCCGATAAGACATATGGAGGGGATGTACATACATTCATATGTACATATATATTTACATATAAGCGAATGTATTTCTTGTGTGGTCTTTCTCTCTCTCTGAATGATAATAATAAGTGAGCATTATTGGGATAATACACAGCACAGAAAATATATATAATTGACCCGCATGTTGTTTACGAACTCACACACGCACACACTTGCACACACACACACACATAGTATATAGTACATATATACAAATGAAAAATGATTAATTTTTGTATTTGGTGGCCAATTGCTTACCGAATGCAATTTCTAGATATTATTGTGTCACTGTATAATCACTGTATAATTTTCCGCGCAGCTGTTTCCGTTTAATATTAAGTTCAAGTTTTCGTTTTGGCTCTAATGTTGCATTTTTATGCGCGCGTGCGCTTTTTTAATTGGCATTTAATGTTTCCCTAATATGTATATTTCCCCCTCACTTGAAACCGTTGCTACGGCCCACAATTTAGGGCATTCTTTTACTCTCCGCTAGTTCATTCACTTGATGCTGCTCTTTTGAGTATTAGCACATCAGCAAGGCAAAAGTACGCTGCCTATTGTAAACCATAACACTTTAATTTCTATTTGAACAAAAAAATTTAGAATTTTGCTAGCAACTACAACTAAAATTTGGCTTTCTTCTTCTTTCTCTAGGTCTGGCCTAAAGATGGCAGTGCAAAATTACTGCCACCCATCGATGTATTCGATAGGCATTACTTAGTATCGGCTGTCCAACATTATCGATATGTAGAAAAAGAACAACAATACCCAAACACATGTTGTTTGTGTAATTTTTTGGCCCGAAGCAAATAGTAAAATTAAACCATTTAATTATATTCCTACTAATGTGCCTGAGCGGGTAATGAAAAGAGCTGCCACAATGGATCAATTGACATACACCACAGCAGTTAAAAAGGGTATGCAGAGCAATAAACAGTGAGCAATAAAATATTAAAGCACTTTATTACGTACAGCACAATTGGTGGAGAGAAATCCGCAATCTCAGTTGGATCCGCTGCGTGTTTCTATGCACGACCAGGAGGACATTATTGCTTTGGCTCAACAAATCCAGAATGCAGACAAACAACTCAAAAACACCACTTGCCACAAGCTAGGAGTGATAATGGATCAGGTAAGGATACCACTCAGTTTATATGGATATGAATAACATTAACTATGAGCCCAGATCAAAATGCTGCAAGCTCAGGCCATGGAAATATTGAAAGAGTCCAATGTCAATCGTGAGCTGCACAATGCCGCTTGTAACTTTACAAAGAAACCCGGACAGATCTATCATCTTTACCAAAGGGCATCAGGTCAAGCATATTTCAGCATGCTGTCGCCGGAGGTAAGACTGCCAAACAACACTGCTTGCACAGTAGATTTAATCGTACTATTACTAAATTTTTAGGAATGGAATCATTCGGTCGACCAGACATACAAAGGCAGCTATAGGCTAGAATTTGATTTAAGTTGGACACCGCTGGACAAGTTGAAACAGCAAGACGAGAGGCTCAGATGGGCGGAGGAATGCATGGAGAAGGCCTTGGACAGTGGACGAGGCTCAGCAATGGCTATTGACTTTAATATTAATCATGATTAAAAATGGTTTAAATTTTAATAAATTTATGTATCGTATCGCCCCTTGCTTAAATCGATAGTTAGTACTATCGCAATCGCATAAGAAGTGCCATCACCGTATGATTGACAACTGACTGCATCGATAGGGGCGTATTAGCTATCGATAGTGCTAGTGCATCTCTATTTCTGTTTTGTTTTCACTGCAACAGCTGTGGTTTTTTGTGAAATTTTCTATATTTAATTTGCGTTTGTTTTGTTCCGTTCGACGTTGCCCAGAAGACACGTAATATGTCCGCTGCCAAGAACGAAATGTATTACAGCCTGCTGGAGTGGTTCAAGACCCTCAATCTGAATGCACCCCACGCAGATGCCGAGTCACTGGCAGACGGCGTAGCCGTGGCCCAAGCGTTAAATCAATTCGCCCCGGAATCATTCACGGACTCGTGGCTGGCGAAAATCAAAGCCAGTGCCGTGGGCATCAACTGGCGGCTGCGTATGAGTAATCTAAAGAAAGTCACACAATCGCTCTACGACTACTACAGCGAGGTCCTCAACTACACCCTCAGCGACTTTGTGAAGCCCGATGTACAGCGCATTGCCGAGAAATGCGACCTGGTCGAGCTGGAGCGTTTGCTGCAGCTGGTTCTGGGCTGTGCGGTCAACTGTGCCAAAAAGCAATCGTACATAACCGAGATCATGTGCCTGGAGGAGGAGTTGCAGGCGAACATTATGCGCGCACTGCAAGAGCTAGAGTCCAGCCGCAATGCCGCCGAGGGAGGCATCGTCACGTCGCTATCGCGCAGTTCCATCAGTGGCATGCTGGATGGCAAGGTGCTGCAAGAGGAGCGCGATGCCATGGCTCAGAAATGTTTCGAAACCGAGAAGAAAATGCTGCTGCTGATCGACGAGAAGACAAACCTACAGCAGGAGCTGCAAAAGGTGCAGAAGGAGTTTGCACGTCTGGAGCACAGCTCCACAGTAATTGGCGACGATGGTGTTTCGTTGGGGCCCGTCCAAACGGGCTCTGTGCGCTACAATGAGCTGCGGCGACAGCTCGATTTGCTTAAGGAAGATCTACTGCAGTCGGAGGGTGCGCGCGAGGATGTGAAACTGAAGGCCCAGCAGCAGGAGACCGACCTGTTGCACATGCAAATGCGTATAGATGAGCTCTTGGTATGGACATAAAAGCCTTTTGATTTGGTTTATTATAATCCAATTTCCCCACAGAAAAGCACTGCTGAGGTGACAACTCTCAAGGATGAAGTGGACGTGCTGCGGGAATCGAATGACAAGCTGAAGATCTGCGAGGGGCAGCTGGATACGTACAAAAAGAAGCTGGAGGACTACAATGATTTGAAGAAGCAGGTGAAGATCCTAGAGGAGCGCAGTGCGGACTATGTGCAGCAGAACGCACAGTTTGAGGAGGATGCCAAGCGATATGCCAACACCAAGGGCCAGATAGAGCTGTTCAAGAAGGAGATCCAGGATCTGCACACCAAGCTGGACAGCGAGAGCAGCAAGAATGTGAAGCTGGAGTTTGACAACAAGAATCTGGAGGGCAAGAATCTGGCTCTGCAACGGGCCAAGGATAGTTTGCTGAAGGAACGCGATAATCTTCGCGAGACCGTCGACGAGCTCAAGTGCGGGCATCTGTCTTCCAATTCGGGCCTCACTGGCACCACCGTTTCCCGAGAGCTGCAACCCCCAGCCACAGTGGAGAAGATGCAGCGACTCGAGGCGGAGAACAAGGCTTTGCGCGAAGGACAGGGCGGTCAAACGGCTTTGGCGGTGAGTTATGGGACAATTTTGTAGTAGATTTTGTCTATATAATTTCTTTTTTTTTTGCCACTGCAGCAACTTCTGGATGATGCCAACAAACGCTGCGAGAATCTACGCGAGCAGCTAAAGACAGCCAATGAGCGCATACTCTCCCTATCGCATGCCTCCCAGAGCGACGATCCCATACTGAAAGAGTAACTAAAGCATTTAATTTAACATTCAAATATTTGTACAAACATTTCTTTCCATTGCAGAAGCGAATTTGGCAAGCAAATCAAACAGCTAATGGAGTTGAATGAACAAAAGAGTGAGTCTGAAGGAAGTTTTTAATGCATGAAAAAAGAAATCAAATTTCATTTAAACTCTCTTGCAGCCGTACAACTGGAGGAGTCGGTGACGCAGAGCTCCTCGCTGCAGTGCAAGGTAACGCAGTTGGAAACTAATCTGACTGCTCGCGAGCAGGAAGTAATGGCCTACGATGCAAAATACCGAAAATGTTTGGAAAAGGCCAAGGAGGTTATCAAGAGCTTCGATCCGCGTATAGCCAGTGGTATTTATGGCCCTAAAAACAACCAAGAAAATGCATTAAATTATACATCTACGTTGCAGCAATCGATGCCAATGCCATGGAGAAGTATTTCGAAGTTGTTGAGGAGGAGCCAAAGCCCAAAATGAGCGTTATGGAAGAGCAATTGATGACCTCGGCCTTCTACAGATTGGGTGTCAATGCCCAGCGCGATGCTGTTGACTCCAAATTGGCCATATTAATGGGCTCGGGACAGACATTTCTGGCACGCCAGCGACAGTCGGCGCCACGCAAATCACTAAGTGCAATGAAATCAAAGTAGGGGGCCCAGGGGAAAGCATTCGATTAAGTTAAGGACATTATTTCATCGCCCAAGGGGTTTGTTTGAACATTTATATAAATAATATATATATATACATATATACGGCAAGTATTTATTCGATATCCGCATGGATCTGATCTATATAGTATTTTTAGAGGAAATACTTTAATAAAGTTGCAAAAAGAAAAGACGAGATAAATATCCAAATTAAAGAAAAATTTTGAATCAATTTTGCTTTTAGATTTTCCTCTGGCAATGAACGCTCAGCGATCACTAGAACTCGATAATAATGGTATCGAAATTCGAATAGTTAATTAAAATTATAAATAAATCACCAAAATATTCTGTTAGACTTTGCTTTGGCTTTTGCTCTGCTTGGAACGATCACAGGATTATCATCCATGTCGAAATTTAAATTTAAAACCACCACCCCCTACTTCACAATTGTTTTTTTTTTTGTAAATATCTTAGTTTTAGTATAGAATTAAATACATTTAACGCATAGTTCAGGGCAAAAAACACATACATACATATTGTATTCATAGGTAAATCATATCGATCGTTACTCCATGCTCCCACGATCCATACAAAACTGTAACCAAAGAATCTCTTCTTTGGGCATTGGCACACGTAAAAAATGCAAATTCAGAAAAGGAGCTTCATAGACGAGCAGTTATAACAATAGGTTTCTGATCCATCTCCATCCATTCTTTTTGCCATTTTGGGTGTGGCGCGGTCCGCCGGTTGCCGGCGACACCATTTACCATCACCACATTTAAGCCCAACAAACTTGTGCAGTCTACATACTTGGTACATAAAATCTAGCCTCCTGCTGCGCATTCACCACGGCCGCCACATGCTCTCATCCTGGCCAGGACCGGGCTGGCCAGCTCCGACACCTGCCTGCGCCATATAGTGGTACTCCTCCTCCTGACGCTGCCTGAGCGCCTGACGCGCTGCACTGCTCGTCTGTGGCCGTGGACTGGCCTCCAGGGCCTCGTTCTCATTGGAGCCGATGCCGCTCTCCGATCGCGGCGATGACTGCTGCGTCGCGGGCATCGACTTCAGCTCGTTCACCGAGACGCCAGAGCTAACCGAAGCAGCCACGGAGGCTGGCCGTTCTGTTGCCGCTGTCATGACGGAGACGGTGGCTCCAGCGGACGCGGCCACTGCCATGCTGTTGGCATACGCAGCCGCAGCGGCGGCAGCCACATGAGCGGCCTCCAATCCACCGGGAAAGTTGGGACTCAGCTTGCCAGCCAAGTGGGGCTGGACACGCTGTAGCTCAATGAGCCGCTCAAAGTCCGTGCGCGTGGCAATCGGATCGACGAGGGGCTGGGCACTGAGGCCCAGAGCTGCCGCCAGTTGCACGTAGTGGGGAGGGAGGACGAGCACACCGTTGGCGCTGTCGGGCTGCTGCTGCTGCTGGATCTGCTGGGCCTGCTTCAGCTGCTGCTTGTACTGCTCGAGGACATTGGCACATACTTTACTACGATCGTCCTCGTAGCTCAGCTCCGAGACGACGCTGCTGGTCGCTGCCACAGGGTCCACCTGCGTCTGGATCTGTGGTGGCATCTGTTGGATCTGCTGGCCACGATTATTGTTCTCGTCCTGTGGTGCAGGCGTTGTGGCCTGCAGCAGTCGCTGATCGGCGCCCAGCTTCAGGCCCTTGCTGTAGTCCAGGGGATTCGAGTCCTGGCTGCTGTAGTCCAGCGAATGCTCGTCCGGCTGCGACTTCTTCGTGCTGTTCAGATCGAAGCAGCTGCTGCTGCTGGGACTCTCCACAAAGTTGGCCGTCGAATGGGGACAGATCTCCACATCGATCTCTGCTATGCACTGATCCAGATGCCGCAGCAAACGCGCCTTCGAGCCGGGCTCGCCCAGTGTGGGCATGCTGCCCATTGGCGGGGGCTCTGGCGTGGCCAAATAACGAGCCACCTCCCGAGCACAGTCCGTATAGCCCGCTCGATACTTGTTGACAGCTGTAGGGATAGAAAATTCATTCAATTAAATACATGATACGCGAGGGGGGATGGCATCCCAAAACACTCACATGGATCATCGAGATTGCGATGCCGTTGAAAGTGTCTCACCGTCAGCTCTAGGATGTCCGCCTTCTCCAGCTTCGTGTGCTTGGCCTGGCCCTCGCCGTTCTTGGCATTCTGGCTCTTTGTCGACTCGAGAATGAGGGCCTTCAGTATGGCCAGGCTCTGGTTGATGCGCGCCCTTCGTCGCTTCTCCATGAGTGGTTTATTTGTACGCTTGCTGATGTCCTGCGACGAGGTTACATTCTGCGTGGAGCTCACCAGCCCAATGGACTTTATGCCGCTGCCATTGGCGGTCGAGCCGGCGGCGGTGAATCCGATGCCTGGAAAACAAAAAAAAGGTAAAACGAAACTCAATGATTAGCTGGGAGACCAGTAAATATTTATTTCTAACCGAAGGGCATTTATGCTGCAGAATGGCCCCCATAAAAAGGGAGTGCATAATCGTACTTATATGACCCTGATTATCATATTTTAAAGGATAATAATTTTTTTTTAATTTTTAACGGAATAGATGTATTTTTTTAAAGTTTTTTTAGAACATTTTAAATAGTAGAAACTTTACAGGTTTCCATCGGACTAGAACAACTTTTAGAATGGCAAATCTTTAGGGATATTTAAAGTCTGTTTCCTTTTAAATGGGTACTAAAAAGGCATTGCATATTTATATTTATTCAGGAATATTTATAAAACATGAAATTCCCTTTAAATATATTTAAAATTTCTAGGAGTTCCTAGAATTTTTTTTATTTTTAGCCATTTCATTTTAATTATTTTATTTTATTTCCATTTTGTTTTTAAATATTTTCTATTTATTTTTTAATTTAAATTAACTATTTTTAATTATTATGTATTTATTTCAGCCAAGAACTATGAATATAACCATTTCAATATATTTCAGATTTTTTCACTTGTAAAAAATATTCTCGATTTATATCTAAGGATTTAATTTAAATCAAAATTTTCAATAAAATTGAGGCTCTAATTTTTTGCTTCTTGTGTGCTTAGTTTATGATTTTCTCAAGATTCTAAATTTATTTGTTGGCATTGAAAAGAAACAGACAGAAACAGAAATAGCCTCAAACAGAAGACAGAAATTGCCAGGCGTAAAGGCGCGCCTACAGGTGTTTATTTCTGTGAAACGCACTGTAGTTTCCTTTCGATTAACCACCTAATTGTAAATATTCTAGATTACTAGAAAATATGTGTACTTTTGTATCTTCGTAATAAAACAAACATTTCTTGAATTAAATTCCTAGAATCCTTAAATGGCTCTTAGATTTATATTCCTTGTTTAAATTATGATAAAGTTCTTAGAAAATAAGAGTTTAGCCCTTGAATAAGAGAAAATTGTGTGCAATTCTCAAAGTTCAGATAAAATAAGTTCCTCAAAAGAAGAGGAATATATTTAATATTTTCTCCTATTCCAAGTATAATTTTAAAACTCCTTTTTAAAGTATTCTTCTGTTCAAAGACATTTTTTTGCATGTATATTTTTACCAGTTGCCGATTTATTTTTCGAGTAATCCTTATCACGTTTTGCTGTCATTTTCTCATTTTTACGGAATTCACAAGAATTCTTTGTTGCGCCAGAGATTAGTTTTTTTTAGAGAGGTTTTTAACTTTCAGTTAAGCCCGTTTTTCTTTGGAAATTTTCGAGGAGTAACCAAAATATTTCCGCGCCACAGACAGACGGAAATTTTACGTCTTTTGGCTTTTCGTTCTGCTTGTAATTTCTTCAGAGGAAACTCCGTAACCAAAAGGAAGCAGACAACGTCTGTATGGCTCGACGGTTCACGGCTAACTGATGGTAAAAGCAATGGTAAATGCTGAGCTGTGAGTTTTTTATTTTTCAACTGTTTG
This sequence comes from Drosophila subsilvestris, assembly GCA_035043285.1. NCBI lineage: Eukaryota > Metazoa > Arthropoda > Insecta > Diptera > Drosophilidae > Drosophila > Drosophila subsilvestris. The sequence continues at coordinate 344,078 of JAWNNB010001719.1, forward strand.
CCGCCGGTTGAATTTGTCCGCTGTCGCGTGCGCTTCGTTTGTGCAAAATTTCCCGACTGAATGGTGCTGCTGCTGCTGGTTCTGCTGCTTGCTACTGGATGTGGCAGTGGCAGTGGCAGCAGTGGCACGAGCCATCGGCCACGAGGCACAAAGTTTGCCAGCCGTCATCGTGTGGCGCAGCAACCAAAGCAGATTGGAGTCAACCGACAATAAAAGCAACACCAACAGCAAAAGCAAAAGCAACGCCTGCCTGCCTGCTGCCTCCCTGCCTGCCACGTTAATGGTGGTTGTGGTAATGGTTGCCACACACACACACACTGGGACACACACAGACAGGGACACAGAGCTTAACGACGCAGCAGCAGCAGCAACAACAGCAACAACAGAAGCAGAGGCATGTTGCCAGTGGGCGGGCGTTGGCTGCGGCAAATGTCAGGCAGCGCAAGCGACAGGCCGACGTGCCGCCAAGCCGGACAGACGAACGGCGTGACCATGTCTGGCTTTAGCGCACACACACACACACACACACACGCACACACTGCGATACAGACACTCTTACACAGATACAAACCCACACACAGATACCCCCCACCGTCCCACACACAGGCATACAAATCAATTCGTTTAGGCGCAAATAGGAAAATATCCAAGCAGACATTTTGAATGTGGGTAGAATCGCAGAATCTAGGAGTGGAATGGAATGGATCCATATCCCCATGTACCTACGGGATACATGTACATGGGTAGATCTTTAGATCTTGATTTTATTCACACGACATAAATGTTGTTTTTAGCTTTCTCGGTGCTCAGCTCTCGTTCTCCAGTCTCTGTGCAGCAGTCTATTTGTGAGCTCTGGCGGTATTTTATTATTAAATTCTCGGTCCTAAAAGCGATCCCCAGCTTGGTTTGTATTTTGTTTTTATAGGATTCTCCTAAATCTCTTTTGCATTTTTCGCTTGTGCGTCTTGCCTGGCGGCAGTTGTCAAAGAACAAATCACGGAGCTATGGGGACAGCAATTGGAACAATTGGCAGATAGGCTATGAGCAATAGAATACAGATATAATATAATGATTCCTCTTCTATAGATTCCTTTTGTTTTTAATGGAATATCTTTTTAATAGCTTGGCCCAAAGGCATAGGCCCAGAACTTCAAGTTCTGTTCTATAAAGACTCGAACTTTTGCCTGCTTTTATGTGCCACAAGCGATCGCCCTGAAATCAGAGATCTGCCCATTATATTTATTCCTAGAATAAAAAATTCCCTTTAAAATTTCTGTTCATTGGGTGGACACTGCGTCACAGCGCTCTGTCAGCAGTCGGGTTAGCCTTAGTTGTGGCCTGCGGGTGGCGACGCAGAACCTCTGACTGTTGCGGGGTCACCAGGGTCAGTGGTGGGGCGCGGTGGCTGCTGGCTGATGGGGTGTTAGGGGAGGGGAATGGAGTCGCTGACTTTGCCATTCGGTTGCCCGCATCGAAATCATAACACCAACGAGGCGAAACTTCTGCGCCGCAGCCAACAGCAGGAGGATGCAGGAGGAGCAGGAGCAGCAGCAGTCGTGGCAAATAATAAGCCAGGCAGCAGGCGACAAAACTGGCTGTGGGGCTGGGGCAGAGGAGCAGGGAAGAGGAGCAGGGCACAGGAGACGGATGGGCAGGACCGGATGGAGGTGCCATGGCCATAGGAGAACCGGATGGTATGTTGGGGGCGGGTTGGGAGGAGCAGACAGACGAAGACAACTGTGACACAGCGGGCAGGAGGCAAGGGGCAGTGACAGTGGCAGTGGCAGGGACTATTAGATAAATACGTTGGCAGGAAAGTAGCGATGGCAGCAGGGGTGCAGTGCAGTGCGGTGTGGTGTGGCGTGGCAACAAGGTTGATGGCAACAAATTGCAGTGGATAGTGCCGTGCCGTGGATGTGCCCCGCACACATCAGACGAAGCTTAACAAGGTGCGCAACGCGTTCCGACAACAAGTGCCCCCCAAAACTGTATGCTATGCAAACTTTCCATTTGTTATTGCTGCTGCTGCTTCTGCTGTTGCTCCTGCTGCTGCTGTTGCTGCAGTGCCTCTCTCTCTTCCGTTTGCAAGGGAATTATTCAAATCCCAAGCAAATCTCAGGCCAAAGCCAATCGAATTTGTATAAAGCATAATGCAACAGCAGGCAGCAGGCGATGGCTGGCATCAGGATAAGCCCAAAGCCTAAGCCATAACATCTATCACTTGGACAGAGGTGACAGGCCCGCATATTCACATATGCATCATGGGCTTACATTTTATGCGGGGAGACATTCCGCCCTTCAAATGGTGTCCCCAGATAACCAAATTCCAATGGCAGCCAAAGGATGTGCTGCTGAATTGCTTAATCTTTTAATCCTGATAAAGAATACGATTTTGGAACATTAAGTTTATGCCTTCCATGGCTCTGAGATTTACTCTTTGAGTCGCGTCAGACGCACAAGCGAAAATTGCAAAAGAGAATTCCCGCGAGTCTAAAAACAAAATACATTGCGTGTGCATGACGAGCCCTATTTTCTTTTCGACTTGAGTCTCGCATATAAGAATTGTTTCTTTATGATTTATGGGTTTCCAAATGTGTTTTATTATTTTTCATAACAATTTTGAAGCCAAGCGACCCACTGGGAGATTACTTTGGACCCTGGATACGCCAGTTTCAATGCATGCAAATGGGGATATATAGACTGAAAGGGATCTACGAATTATTTCACCTCGATAGAGAATATAAATCATATATTTATATGCACATTTTATGCAGTAAAAGACGTCTCCATATGTGTGTTTCAAACTTCCAACTCTTCTGCACGCAGAAGCCACAAAATATAGTAGAAATCTCGAAAAGTTAACTCCTCTTTTGGCCACAGAAATATTTAATAATAAAATACTAAATGGCTCAAGCGACTTGCCACCTTCTTCTCCTGCAAATGTCCAGAAACGCCTCTGAGAATTCTTCGAAGCGTAATGAGCAATTAGCATCCACACACCATGTGGCCGACTGAAGGGGCCCTTTGGTTGGGGCTTGGTCATTGAGGATTGGGGAATCGGGAGTCTACTACTCCTTCGACGATGGTCACGCGGAGCACAGCCGCGAAAGTGCGAGCCGCTTGGGTCGTTGGCTCTTTTTTGATGCGGCTTAGCCAGGTGTAATCATAGTCGAACGCACACACACACAGACACAGACACACTGAAACAGAGAGTGCTACGCAGCCACCCACAGTTGCACGTGGCATGTGGCAGTGGCAGGGGCTAGGGCTGGGGTTGGGATTGGGGCACCCACATCCACTTGGCGCATGTTGCCAGCCAGCTGCCGTCGCCGTCAGCCAAATTACTGAACTGAACGATGACTTGAATGTGAACGGGAGTCACGGAGCGGGGGATGGCCTGTAGCCTGTGTGGCATGCGGCATGGGGCATGGGGCAGGGGTTGGGGGCCAGTCATGTGGTGCTGGCACACACATAAATCGTTTATAGCCACACCGAGATCGAGGCTGGGGCAAAAGGCAGGCCCAAGCCAGGCCAAGCTGCCAGCGCCATCATCGTCATGACCGTCATCGTCGTCGCCCTCGTTGCCCGTGCTCGTTGTTGTCGGCGCTAAAAGCTCTGCCACGTCCATGACTCTGACTGCTGGGTCTCCAGTCCTCTGCCACACAGCTCCTGCTGCTGCTGCTGCTTCTGCTGCTTCTGCCACACACATCTCTGGCCATGGCTATGGCTACGTTACTGCTAAGCCCCCCGGAACCCCCAACCCAAACACCAACAATGCTGCCAATGTTTCTGGTCGACTTGACAGGCTGGCCCCACTGGCTGCCACTCCAGAGCAGGCAATCCACACCCCCACCCCTAGAAAGGGCAGCAGTAGCAGTAGCCCTGTAACAGCCGGCAACATGCAACCTTTTGGCCAGGTCTCAGCAAAGTGTGGACTGTGGTAAATACCCTGCAATCGCCACAATCGATGGCCAGGCCACACAATAATCAAAGGTGGAAGGACGAAGGACGAGGGACCAGAGCCAGCGTACGGAATGCAGAGTCCAAAGGTATAGGAAAAGCCTGGAGATCCTGGAGAGACAGAAGCGACCTGGCACAAAAAGGTATTGGTGGCAAAACAGAAATGAAAATCAAACTGAGGGAAAAAAAACCCCACACACACACACACAAGGGCAGGGGAAAAAGGGGGAGGAAAATTCCCCACAGGAAAAGCTTCGGAAGTGCGCTCACTGCCGCAATGGCAACGGAAGCAGGACGGACAGACGGACGGACAGGACAGGCAGGACAAGACCAGCGGCAGAGGCAGGACAAGGACGAGGGCAGGGCACGGCACGGACAGGGACAGGGACAGGCCAGGAACAAAAGGGAAGCGAGTGCGGCACGAGAAAGGCAGTTTGTCAAGTGGCGGCAGAGAGAGGAAGTGCGCGGTGTACAGGGGAGAAAGCAGAAGTGCTGTGTGCGGTGCAGAGGGAAAAGAGAAAGAGAAGTGCCGTGTGCCGTATGCCGTGTGCGGTGCGGTGCAGAGGGTGCCACACGGGTGGGGCCATGACACGACCTGCTGCTCCTGCTCCTTCTGTTCCCTCTGCTCCTCTTGCTCCTTCTGCTTTGCTGGTGCTGTCGGCTAAAGAGAGAAAAATGACTAAATCAAAAGGAAGTGCGCCACACTGTGCGGTGTAAGAGCACGTACAATACGCCAGGATGGAGCGACCGAGCTCCAGTGCCGCCGCCTCCAGTGTCTGTGTGGTTGTGTGTGCGCCAGTGCCAGTGCCAGTGTATCGGTGTGTGCTCGAGTGTGCATGACTGTTGGTGTGTGGCTGTGTGTGTGTGTGTGTGTAGATGAGTGCGGGTGTGTCTGTGTGTGCTGGCGCGTGCTTCGAAGACCGACAGCCTGACGGCTGGGAGCACCACACAAAAGTAACAAAAGCGAAAAGATGGAAAATATTGGGTGGGGGAGGAAAAACCCTGTGGCATAAATAATATAAACATGAACTAACGGGGGAGTTAACTGTAAGCAGAATGAACCCATAGAAGAATTAACTATCAGCGGAATGAACTATAAAGGGGATAAACCAAAAAAAGGATTAATTTACTGATAAATAAATCCAAGGAAGAATGAACCGACCGAAGAATGAATCAAAAAAAGAATTAATCAACAAAAGAATGAATACAAAGTAGTATGAATCAACCAAAGGATGAATCCACAGAAGAATGAATCCACAGAAGAATGAATACAAAGTAGAATGAATCGAATGGAAGAATGAACAACGATCAGATAGCATCAGTGGATCACAGGATGAAGCTACCCAATAAATGTGCAGAATCTACGAATCAATCAATGGAAAAATTAATCTACAAAAGAATTAATAATATAGAAATGAATCTGTAGAAGAATGAAGCAATAGAACAAAGAATTAACTCTCGCAGGATACTGACTGAACGCAGTATAATCGTTAATCAACAGGTGACGTAAGCCTATCCATGAATGAATTTATAAATTAATCAATTACCAACAGCGAACTGATATAACTGCAGATATTACTGCAACAAAAATCTAATCAATTACCCATTTAAAATATTTCTATTCACTTTTTTATTCTCATGCAGGTATTTTAACACTTCCCCGAACACTTTTGTCGGGTGCACTGGGCATGGCCGCAATATGGCAGAGGCAGACGGCAAACGCAAACAGAAGCGGAGCAGTGGTGTGAAAAAAATTGAAATTTGCGTGAGTGCTCCAACTGCGGCATGGCGTGGCAGCCTTCCCCTTCCCCACCCACCCCCGCCTGCCACCGACAGGCAGCAGCAGCAGCAGCGCTTTGGCTGCCTTCCAAACCTCCAGTCACCCAGTGTGAGCGGTGGGATGGGATGTGATGTGATGGGAGGGTGTGGGCAAATGTCTGTGTGTGTGGGCGTCGTTTGCACTTCAATGCTAATGTTGGCTTGGCAGCGACGTCTGTCGTCGACATTTTCTCCGTGTGGATGGGGGCAACCCGGAGCCGGGTTACAGCGCGGGGTTTGGGCATGGAACTGCGGACTACGGACTACGGACTACGGATCAGAGACTGGGGACTGGCACAGGGACAGGCCATGGCCAGGACGACGCGTGTCGCTTGTTCGTTTTGGGCATTTTTTTGGGATTGGCAGTGGGCGGCTGACAGCGGCAGGAGTGAGCCATGTGTGTGTGTGTGGGTGGAAGAGGAAGGGAGAGGGGGAGACAGCGACGAGTGTGCACTGCCTGTCAACGAAACAACAATGGGAACTCAACACAGCGGCGCGCAAATGTAGGCAACGCTTTTTTTTTCAAATCCAATTTCTGCATGAAAAAAATATACAAAAAATGCACCAAAAATAAATATTAAAACAAAAAAAATTGAGTGGGGTGACCAAAGCCTAATCCCTAATGACGTTAACCAACACTCATCCGACCGACCGGCCAACCAACCCACACACACGCCCATGCTGCTGCCCAAAAATAACCAAAAATGCTGCCCCAATCCGCCGCTGCTGCAAATTCTGTTATAAAACTTGAAGGCAACAAAATTAAACTTAGTAAAAAAAAAAAAAGAAAGGTTCCACAGAGGTTTTTTTTTTTTTTTGCACTGACGACAAGTGGCAAAAGTTTGTCGGGGGTGTGCGGGGTGTGTGTGTGTGTGTGTTTTAAATGCTGCGCCTGATCCGTGGACCCTGGCTGGGTCGCTGTCGGATCCAAGCCGTGTTTTGCCATGGCGCCCTTTTGCGCGTCAATGACTTGCCTTTGCCTTTGCTATTGCTGTTGCTGCTGCCGCCGCCGGCTGCCACATGTCAAACCCACCTACAGATGACCCCTCCAAGCCAACAAGCACACACCCCCCCCCCCCCCCCCACATCCACCGTCACTCTGCCATTCAGCCACATTTCGCACACAACTTTTGCCGCATTAAATTTGAGGCAAAAAAGCACGCGCTCTGGCGCCCAAAAAAAAAAAAAGAAAAAAAAACCAACGAGCAGCAGTAGCAACAACACTGAAAGAAAATCTGCAAAGATCAGAGATATATATATTCCGGCAATTGTGGAAATAATAATTTTATTTAAAAGCAACCAATAGGGAATTATTCGATTATGAATCTCGCTAGGGAAAAGCTAAAGGTGAAGAGAGATATAAAGACATCCTGGCTCTCTCTTTGCGTATTTACTCTTGTTTACTTAATGTTGGACAAAAATTCTCAATTTTTGGATACAAAATAAATGGTCTCTCAGCTATTTTTCAATAAATGAAAAATTAAAATTAAAATTAAAATAATATAATAAATAAATAATATAAAAAAATATTTAATAATAAATATAATAAATAAATAATATAAAAAAATATTTTATAATTAATATAATAAATAAATAATATAAAAAAATATTTAATAATTAATATAATAAATAAATAATATAAAAAAATATTTATTAATTTTAACATTTCGATTCCGTCTAAATTTAATATTTAAAACCTCTTCTTTTCGCTCAGTGCATTTTTCGCTCGCATAAGCTTTGGACTCACAGTCGACTAAAGTCGTTGTCTGCCACCTAGCGCCCCTACCCCCGCGTCACACGTGCCACATCATCACCCATCACCGCTTTGGGGCCTGCTGGCTGCCGTCTGCTGACTGCTGCCAAGCAAGCGTGACCTGCCACGCAACAGACCGACTTTGACGCTCAAAATGCTTTTGCTTTTGCCGTTGCCTACGCACCGGGGCAAATCGAGACCCGTTTGCCGTTTGGGGACCTCTACTCATTGGCAAGGTGTGGTGTGGTGTGGTAGTGGTTGTGGGACCACAGTTGTTCAGGCCCCAGAGCGTCGCGTCAGTTCGTCAGTCATCAAGGCTGTTTGCGGTCTGCTTTTTGGGGGCGCTGTCTGGCTGGCTGTATGTGTCTGGGATTATATACAGTGAAAGTTGCCTTGGGGCGGACAGCAGAGTGATTGGGGAGTAAGAATTCTGCCCCCGTCCAGTGAGTGAATTAATGAGTGGAATATATGCTAATCAAAGGCGGCCATAGATCGCAAAGGATTGCCAGGATGTACAATTTTGTATTTAAAGTGGGAAAAAGTCTCAAAAAATCAAGCTCGGGTTAGCTATTGCCCTTCGAGGATTTTGTGTAGTTTCCTTTGAAGAGTTTAAGGCAGCGACAACTATATCTTTAGCTATATATCTGTATCTATATCCACTTTATTTTCTATAAATTCTTTATGCATTAGCTCCTGCTATCCAGCAACCTGTTCCTTGCCACATCTTCTACTGTATTTCTCTCCATTAATGCCTGTACCTCCTATAGGTATATCTAGATATGTATATGTATTTCAGGTTCTGGCTTTGTATAGCTTTGGCAAATGCCACAACAACAAAAAAAAAAAACAAAAAGGTCCGATTGACGAGCGTCAGAAATATTTTATGGTTTCGCTCTGGCACCTCGCACTGCGGTCCCGTCCCTCTCTTGATTCCAGCACCACCCTACCATCTCTGCCACTCTGTCCCTCCTCGATTGTTCTGCCACTGAGTGGCCCCTCGCTTGTTCTGCCACTCAGTGGCACCCTCCTCCACTTGATTCCACCGCCCGCTTATCCATATTGATTTGCCACATTTACAATTTTCAGCTAACGAAAAAAAACCTTCAACGATTGGCGTTGCCGGATGGAGGCAGACGAGACGACGACGACGACGACGCCTCGCCTTCTACGCTAATTGCTAGATAATCGCCGAGAGTTGAGAAAGTTGTCTCCGCTCTCCCTCTCTCTCGCTCTCTCTTTTGGCAGTGTGCAGGGGGAGAGGGAACAGGGCGTGGCAGCTTCTTTAAGTTGTTGACTTCAAGTTCAAACACAAATCCGCAAACATTCAAAGGCGCACTGGAATACCTACCCGCCTGCCCCTTGGCTGCTGTTGGTCCTCTCCTGCCCCTTCTTGTGCCCATTAATTGGTGGCGTGTTAGAAAGTTAAGCTCCTGCTGCTGTCGCCTGGTGCCTGGTGCTCTCCTGCCCCCAGTGCTGTCATTACCCCTGGAGCTACCTCCTCGTGGCAAGTAATACGTTAGCAAACACAGCCACACCACACCACACCCCCTCCACCCAGATACTAGGACTATGTGGAGGAGGAGGGCAATCCAAGTGTACGTTCAGCTGTCTGTCCGTGACGCCACTTAAATACATGCGCACACAAACACAACACACACACACACACACAATGCTAGCGGGGGGTGGGGCACAGTGGCGCAAAACAGTAAAGAAATGTGGCAACAAAAAAAAAAAAGCTAAAGAAAAAATAAAAGCAAGCAAATAACAAGGAAAAGCCAGCAACTTCAAAGAGAACGAAGCCCAATTATGCTGGCAAGCAGATCGTTGCCATGGCAGCCACGCAAAAGTGCGAATGTGAAACGATATGATGGGCAGGCAAAAATTCCATATTAGTAGCTGCTGCATGTAGCAGGTCTTTGTGAGAGGTGGTGGAGCGTTTTAATGCACAGATTGAGCAGAAAAATGCCAGACATATCAAGAGAGAGATATGCATATGGCAAGGCTATTTGCCCATAGAGCAGTCCACGCTTTTCCTGTAGAAATTTCAGTGCCCTGATGGGATTTCATTTATAGCTGTATGAGGAACTTAAGATACAATTTAAGAGATATTTACATGGCTTAAATACAGTCCTCTAAGCATAACTTTTCGTTTCAATTCTCTCTTCGTTTTCTGTGAAAAAGAGAAAAAGCGATTAATGCGCTGAGCTGACACTTAAAAACAGTGTTAACAATGCCCAAAAAGGGTTTCAAACTTTGTTTCGAATTCGAATTTTGGAGACATCTAAAAGCCGCTGCGATCTTGCCACCGATAGTTTCGTACATTTTCAACACTTTCGTGTTAAAATTCAAATTTGAAAAACATTTCAACCTGTTCCTTCCCCTACCCTTTTTTTCTAGGACACTGAACTGATCCTCCCACCTCTGGATGAATCTAAAAACCATTTAACTGAAGTAGAGCCGGCCATCAAATTGAAATTTCAATTGGATTTTCAACCCCCATATGATTGTGATTGTCGAGTGCCGTGCCTGCTGTACGAGTATGTTTATATCCCCCGTTTTCTGGTCACAATCAGTGGCTCTCTTTAACTGATTTTTGCTGGTGCCGTTGGCCTGAGGGGGAGGGCGTGCGGCAAGCCCGAGAAGAGTTCCCTTGAAATATTCTGCTTAATGAAGCAACGACTGCGTTTCCTGCCTCAGCCAATTTGGTGTGAGTGTGTAATTCTTTAGCTATTACGGATACCCAACCAACCAGGCAGGGCAGGGCTTGGGCCCATGCTCCTCCTTCTCCTCCTCCAGCTTCCATTCCAACCTTCTGGGTTCAGCTCCACTTTCAGTCCTCCCCCACACCCGCACACACAGCGGCACCTGTGACAGTCAGGCCAGAGCCAGACGACAGACAGAATGGGGTATGAGGTCCTGGATACTGCCAAGGGACAAGGACTGGCATAAAAAGTTACGCACGGACTCCTTTCCCTCACCACTTACCCCTCAGCACGACCTAGCCTTTATAAGCCACCTGCCAAAGGCAAGGGACGAGGCTCTCAACGTTTATCTGCGTTGAGGTGGTGGCGGCGGCGGCGGCAATCAGAGCCAGTCATGGCCGTATGGCGCACACACAGCCACCATTCTACACCATCTTTCTCGTAACACCCACCCACCCATCATTTCCGCCACACTTCACCCGTAGCACAGCCAGCAACAGCAATAGCAACCACATTGCTCCACCACTCCACCACTTTGGCAACAAAATGTCCCACAATTACCACTGAGGCCACATCCCACATCCACATCTAACGAAGCCGATGATGATTCCTATGACAATTTTCTATAGCTGGCAAGTGGCAACTGCTCAGCGACGCTCCTTTCCTTTTTCCTTTTCCCTTTTCCCTTGCCCCGTCCGTCGAGCCCTTGGGGTTCAAGCCGAGCCAAGCCACCTCCAACCACCCAAGTCTAAATCCAACTAACAATCAGACATTGCCACCGCCACTCGTTGAGGCTGCTACTGCTGCTGCTACTACTGCTGCAGGCTGGGGCCAGTCGGTCGCCAATGTCCGTGTCCCGTGTCCATGTCCATGTCGGTGTCCTCGTGTCCCCTTGTCCGTATATTCCGTGTCCATGTCCGTCCCATGCTGTCCAATCGTCCAACTGTTTTGTGTGCTGCGTCTCACCATTCCGATCCCGTTATCATGTCTCCAGTTTCAAAGTTTTCTCATGTAACCAGCCACGGGAGGAAGCGTCCGCAACGGGCAGGGATCAGTGGCATGCCAAGGGGCGACACAACCAGCAGACGGTCGCACGTAACGGATGAATGGGCGGACGTGGAGCACCATGCCATGCCACACCACACCACTCACACCACTGCAGCGGCATTGCGGCTAAAAAGCCATACTATGCCATGACATGCCAGTGCCAGTGCTTCAAGGCAACCAGAAGCAGCCACAGCACAGTCATGGAATGCCTAAATACGGCAACAGCAACAACAAGCGGATTGCGTAGTCTTTGGACTATTGGAATACCTAATAGAATTCTTTAGCTTGAACAATTCAAATTTTAATTTAAATTTAAACACGAAAGTGTTGGAAATGGTCGAACTATCGGCTAAGCGATCAGCGGCACAAACCCCTTGGCATTGTTAACACTGTTTTTAACTGTCCTCTCTCATCCCCTCTTTATTGGAATTCAGCGAAAATATTTATAATATTTCAGCTTTTAATGGCCTGAAATCATCGCTTCCCCTGGTTTAATATACCCTACACATTGACCAATACCAGGGTAAACTACTAGAGCAACATCCACGCTCCAGACGACACTCGCCAAACACCATGGAAATGGAGAGCAACTGCTGCTCCCACTCCCCATCTCTACCCGCCCACAGCCACAACAATAAGGAGTAAGCTCCATCTCGACCCTTCGCACCGCATCCCGACCTCTGTCTGTCTGTCTGTCTGTCTGTATGTCTGCGGCATGTGTGGGTGTTAGCTGCCGCCGCCTGTTCGTCTGGCTTCCGTTGTGTGTATGTGCTATCGGAGAGTTGCCTGCAATTATTCCGTTAGTGTTGGGTCACCCCTCCCACCCACCAATCCACTCCACTTCTCTCTCCTTCCACACAACTCCAACTACCCCTCCACTCCACTCCATCCATCCACAACAAAACAGAGGAGAAAAGACGCGTCCGCATCGCTCGTTACTCACACCAACAAGTGCAGCTGCTGTTTTCCTTGGGGCCTTCCACTCATCCTATGCGAATCGTCGTCGTCGTCGTCCTGTTGCCGCTTGCCTTTGCCGCTTGCCGTTGCTGTTTTTGTCGACACTTTTTTCACGGCTTGCTCGCTTGGCTGCTCTTTCGTGCGTTGCCAGTGCCAGTGGCAGTGGCAGTCCCAGTGCCAAAGCCGTATTCCTACAGCTCCAACCATCAACAATTTCAACCGCATCCCCCCCCGTTCCCCGTCCACCATCCACAACCCCAACCCCAACCCATTCTTCTCCTACTGCTTGTTTTTCTTTGGGGGGTTTCGCGCTCAGTCGTTCGTTGAGCTTTGGCTTGGCTGCCTGCTCTCCATGGCCTCTCCTTGCTCCCCTCCTTTGCCATGCTATTTGCCATGGTCCTTTTTTGCCTGAAAATCAAAACACACGTCTCGGCGTGCGGCGCACATCTGCATGGAATTTCTAAAGTACGTGCCACGGACAAATGGACGGCAGCCAACGCCAAGCGCCATCGCCAGAGCCATTGCCATCTTTTGCCACAACCGCCAGGCAACTTTGGCGCTGTGCTGTGCTGTGCTCTGCTGTGCTGTGCTGTGGCACATTCATGGATTACATAGCTACTAGTCGTCGTACCAGCAGCAGCCATTCCTATTCCGTCGTCGTTTGTCTGTTTGTATATTTTTGGCGGCATGGCGGCGAGAACGTGAACCGTAACATGCAGAACCTTTAGTGAAAAGATACACTAAAAGAAAATGTTTCAGCTTACCAATAGATGAGAAAGAGAGAGCGCGACAGAGAGAGATCAGCGAAGATCTTCCTATTTTCTCCGCTCTTTGTTGTGATTCGAGTTCGAATTAGAATGGGAAGGAATAGTGTTGGAAAAGTTACAAAAAAAGCCACACTACATGGAGAGCAATTTTTCTGCAGGCTTGATTTTAATCCTAATAGATATAGGATCCAAAGCCAATGATTTTCTTTTGTTGCTGTGTATCCCGAGCTAAGGCGTTGCGGCCTGCGCGTGCGGTGTTCAAGCTTGGCATTATAATTTCTTGCTCCGCATAGAAGCTCACACACAAACACACACAAAACGCATACAACGCCACCGTGTAGATTCAGGGCGCACATTTTAACACTCTCAACAATAAACAGCATGTCACTTAGCTCAAACTTCAAAAGTGCGCCAGTCTGCTGGGGTCTCTGGTCTCAGGGCTATGGCTATAAGTAGGATTTGAGCATGGGCAGCGATTGGGTAGATACCAGTATACATGTAGATGTGGAGCAGTAGGAGTTGCGAGGAGAAGGAGAAGGAGTCATCGTCGCAGTCACCGACATCGTTATGCAAATGCCGCCAGCATGCTTCCGTGCCGTGCCAAAGTTTTTTATTTGTCATCGTCATCGTTGGCGGCAACGGAATTCTCCTGACAACAAGACTGGAGACGGGCGGCGGCAGTGGCGCGGTGACAACGACAAAGTTCTGCACCCGCGTTGCAGGGGGCGGTGTGCGAGTTGAGTTGAGGTCGTTGATGGGTGCTGGCGATAATAAACAGACGCAGACCCAGACCGAGCGCGAGACACACACATCCGTAACGCCACCACCACCGCAGCACTCAAGACGAGAGCTAGCGGCATGAAAAAGGCGCGCACACTGAAACTGAAGTGTGACATTGAAGCGCACAAGACGTGTCCTGGTGCCTTGATCAGGGCGAGAAATACAAAAAAAAAATACCCAAAAAGTATGCTACATTTTGATCTGGATCTTCAGCCTAGATCAAGAAATAATCCCAATTTTTTTACTAAAAGTGGACAGCTTGAAGCATTGCTAGTGTTGTAAAGCGCTCACATTATTGGCTAAGAAAATGGGTATAAATCCTGTCGTATTATCCCACTGTACTTGTAAGCGGTTTGATTGTCATGGCAATTCGAAAGCATTTGTCGGTCGCTCGCCCCGCACAGACACAAAATCCTACACCCAGCCACACGGGCCCCACGCCAGGACACTCGGTACCCCACTCCCTTGCTTCCCTGCCCTCACTGGCGGCACACAACTGAGGCAGAAGCAGCAGTGGCAGTAGCAGGAGCAGCAGCAGGAGCAGCCACTTGCCACATTTGGCTTTCTGCCAGAGCCAGACTCCAGGACTCGTGCTGCCTGTGCCAGCAGAGTGCGGTGGGTGTGCGGCAGGCAATGGCAACTAAAAATGCGACGTGCGAGATTATCGTGTCGCTTGTTGGTCGTCCCCATCCGTACACTAACACTAACACCCATACACAGACACCCCCATCCACCCCGATGCCTTTGTTGTTGGTGTTTTCTGTGGCTGCGCACAAACTCTCCACCCACTCTGGCAGTGTATCCCCCCGTCCCCCCCTCCCCCTTCCACCATCACTGCCGACAACTTACTGGCGCTGACGGAGGCAACTGCTGACTGCTACTTATGGCGTTGATGATGGCACAATGACAACAACAACCAATACCACGGTTCAGGTTTGGACTAAATGATACCTAGAGATCTCACATAATAAAACTGCACATAACAGTGTTGTAAACTAGGTAAAAAACAGTACTGGTAAACGATCGATGAACGGTTTATACTTTACAAAAGAAGAATTTGAGGAATATTTGGGGCTAATGTAAGACCCTCCCCTGCACTTAAATGGGGCATATTTTGTGCCAAGGCCCAATATAGACATCGCATCCAGCAGCGAGCCCCAGCCAGAAAGTATGCAGCGTGCGCACGCGAGGATAACGACTCGACGGAGGAGGACGACAACAAGCCCGACAGGACAGAGTATATGTGTGTGTGTGTGGGCGTGGGACGAATATAAGGGATGGGGAAAGCGATGGGGGCAGGGGCACGATGTGCTGCTGCCTGCCTGCTACTGCTGTGCTGTGTGCGACTAATTGGGTGAGAGAATGTGGGTGCTTAAATTGGTTTCGTGCTTTCGTGTGACGCGTGCGGAGGCGTGTAAAGCTTTTGCCTCGGTGTGCGTGCGTATGTATGTGGTTGTGGGTGTGGGTGTGTGCAGGCGACAGGCTGCCCTGCTCCTGCTTCTGTTGTTGTTGCTGGCATGAATGCTTGATGGCGTGACGGCAGCCGGTTGTTGCCAGCAATTGGAACGAACGCGGCCATGGGGGGGTGGTGTGTGTGGGGCCACACAGGCAGCCAACGAGGACGATGCCGATGCCGACACCGCCGTTGCCGCCAACGACTACGACTCCGATGAACGAAACAAAAAAAACAAAAAGCAAATACAATTTGCCTCGCCTGGATGTGAATTTTATTTTTGCGTCCTTTTTTTTCTTCTTTTTTTTTCTCTCTGCTCTCACAATTTTACTTTTGTTGTATTGCTCTGTGCTTGCGATTTGTGGCTGCGGCGGCGGCGGCGGCGGGTGGAGGTAGGGGAAGGACTTCGTGCAAGGACTTTTCATCTCCCCAGCAACCCGCTTCCCCACACACACAGCTGGCGCAGCTTGTTTATGCCATTTTGTTTATGCTGCCCACATGACGTGCACTGCGCATTTTTTGTTCATTTTGATATTTTTTAGTTATTTCACCTGATGGTGTGTGCAGAGCGGGAGGGGGGGAGGTTGCTGAAGTTTCGTACAGATGGTCACACATCACATATGTATGGAATGCACTCACGCACTCTTCCTGGACGACGCTGAGCTATTCCGTCGCGCCTCATCCAATGTGTTCGAGTCCTGAACGAGTATGATCATGTGCTCGTTCTCAGCGGCCACCAGAATCTCCCTCTTGATGGTGCGCATCCGCAGATACGTTAGATCATCCGTGGGCTCAACCTCGCGCACCAATGCGCGTGCCATCTTCACCAATGGTCCCATTTTATCGGCAAATATGTGACTAGACGTCGCATCCAAGGATGTGCGCATGGGCACGCCCTCGCCATTCACCAGTATGGCGCCCATGATGCCCGGCAGATTCACCAGGCGATCGAATGTCGCCTCAACGTCGGACATGGTGTGTGTGTTTGGCCAAACCCCCCACAAGTTGGCAATCAAAAGGTGAATTTTATCTGAGGCATCTCCGAAATGGCAATCAAATGTTTGCCAGGCTTGCCAGGATCCCCGAGATTTTAGGCAAGGTTCGTACGTATTTGGAATTGGAATCAATCAGAGAAGTACTAGCCCTGGAATCGCAGTTGATTGATAATCCAATCAGTTGTCCAATTAACTCTTAGATGCCCGAGTCCATGAGCAAGTTGGAGTAATGCTCCACCCCCCGCGACTAGGACCATAGGCATGGGGACACATTATGCAAGCCTTGCAGCAGCCTTTCGCTGGAGTTGGACCTTATACGCCTGTTACAGCACGCGGCCTTCGCACCCCCGATAAGCGCATTGTGGAAAAGTAAGGAGGGTGCGGGGACCGTGACGAGACGAGACGAGGCGCCACCACCCATGCTGCAGAGAGCAATCATTTCTGGCAGCATGCTGCGTTGCCTGGCGGCAGCCAGCACAGACGACGACGACGACGACTGCGAAGGTTGGGGGGCACGTAAATGGCGTTGAATTACAGCCCGACAATCGAAGCGTTGAAGTCTCGAACTTAAGAGTTACGTCTGCGCCGCCACCACCGCAAAAAGCACGGCCCACACACCCACACAGCCGTCGGGCAGCCAACCCACTCCTTTGCCTGTGTGCATAATTCACAAGCCCGGCTAGGCCACAGATTGTCTCGGCGGCGACGACGGGGTCGAGTCGAGTCGAGTGCGCACGCACGCCACCAAGCCGATGATGAGCTCAGGACAGCAAAGCAACAACAACAACAACAATAAATATAACTTTATGACTGTGGGTCGGGTCTTTGGGTGTCACGTGCGGGTCCGGGTCCGCGCTTGCATGTTGTATAATTCATTTGCCGTAGTAAACCCTTTTCGGTGTGCAGAAACTATTTATTCAATAATTCGTTGTAAAAGGTTAACCACGAAGGAACGCCACGCCACGCAGGGAGAACGGCCACGCGGATCTGGCACAGCGGCACCCCCAAACTTTTAGACATTCCTAACTTTGCCCAAAAATGTTTGTGGCATGTGTGCGCCATATTTATATATTACTTACCCAATGATTTCAGGTGTTTTCCCATCTTTAATTCTCACAAGAACGTGATCAGCATGGTTTATATGGCGCCACTCTGTGCAGCCACGCGCCGGCAGCTTTTCTTCTGAGCCAGAAGATCACTTAAGCGTGTTTTTCGAACACCCCGCACATCGCGCACACTCGCGAACACTCTTAAAAATAGCCGTAACAGAATATTAAACTGAAAAACGCACTTTACTGAGCAAAATATTAAACAAAACGCGACTTGAAAATAAATAAAACGTGGTATGAAAAATGAACGGTAAATATTGTGCAGGCGCTGACAACTTTTAGCGAATGAAATTGGCGCGAGAAGTTACTGACATTGTGGCTGCCAACCTGTGCGAATAATCAGCTGTTCAAAAATACCAAATTTGGTATTGCTAACACTGCACCGTGTTGTAAAAGGGGCAACATTTTTGAATACAAATTTGAAAATGCGGCAAATTAAAACCATTAATGTTTACATGTTTATTTAATTTATTTTTAATAGTTTAAGTACACTCTGTACTCTGTTAAGTAACACTTTTCATAAAGAACACAAATCCCATGTTCCTAAAGTTATATTGTCATTTAAGCACGTACTATAGCTATATTTTTGAAGAGGTATTCGGCTATAAATATTAAAGAATGTTTTTCTGGGCCTGAAATTATATAAGAATTAGTAAAGAGTACTTGTAAATGAATATTAATTAATACTTACATCCTGGGCCACTTTAAGTAAATGCTCGAAGCTGGATTTTCCCGTCTGCATCACCATGCTATGGAATACTTTGCTCTCGGACGCGGTCAAGAGCTCGTAGGGTGATCCAAACTCCACAACTCGGCCAGCATCCAGAACCATCACCTTGTCCGAGTCCATTATGGTGTTCAGGCGATGGGCTATCGTCAGGACGGTGCAATCCTTGAACTTGTTGCGAATGGTGGTCTGGATGAGGCCGTCTGTTTGGGGATCCACATTGGCCGTGGCCTCGTCCATCACTAAAATGCGATTTTCGCGGAGTATAGCCCTGGCCAGGCACACCAACTGACGCTGACCCACGCTGAAGTTGGTGCCCCCTTCGGAAATGCTGCTCTGCAGGCCCGTTGGCAGCTCAGAGATTTCCTCCTTGAGATTAACCTGCAAAATAGTTAACAAGATGAGTATATCCTATAAATATTATGTGGATAGATCCAAGTCATACCTCTTCCAAGGCCTGCCACAGCTTCGCATCTGGATACTGCTCAAAGGGATCCAAATTGTAGCGCATTGTGCCGGAGAACAGCACCGGTTCCTGGGGTATGATTGAGATCTTGCTGCGCAAATCGTGCAGTCCCATCTCGTTCGTGTCCCGCTTGTCGATCAGAATGGATCCTTCGTTGTAGGACAGCCGGAACAGCGCATTGATCAGCGAGGATTTGCCCGCACCCGTGCGTCCCACGATGCCCACCTTCTCACGCGGCTTGATGACAAAGTTCAGGGACTTGAGCACAGAATCCGTTTCGGGATCGGGCGCATATCGCAAGCTCAAGTCCTTGGCCACCACTTGACCCTCTGCCGGCCAGCTCTTTGGCGGCTGTTTGTCATTTGTGGAGGTGAAGTCGCCCTCTGCCTGCAGATTCTTATACTCGAGAACACGCTCCACCGATGTCATCGAGTTCTCCAGCTCGGCCGACTGTCGCATGCCCCACTGAACCATGCCCGTCATGCCCAGAGCCTGGGTGATGGCCAGGCCAATCTGGCCGGGATTGCCCACCGGCGGATTGAAGAAGCTATTGAGAATCACGGAAACCACATAGGCCACGCAGAACAGATCCAAATAGTAGCCAAAGGCACGACTGGTCGAGATGAACGTGTAGTAGCCGGAGCTGTGCAGATCCTGATAGTTGTCGTACTCCCGAATCAGTGTCCTCTGGGCGCCCATGGCCCGTATCGTGGGCAGGCCATTGAGCGTGGCACTAAAGTGCGAATACATGGGCGAGCGAGCCACCGCCTCGAGCCGCTTCACATCCCGCGACGTCTTCAGGTAGAACTCCCGCCAATAGTGGAAGGCCAACACCATGGCAATGGTGTTGATCAGGTACCAGGATTGGTGACGCACAGCACACAGACGATGCCCGTCAGCGTTAGAAAGATCTGAATGCAGTCCAGCATTACGGCGGGCAGCATCTCATCCACCTGGCCCAGGTCCATGGCGAAGCGGTTGAGGATCCTGCCCGAGGGATTCGTGTGAAAGAAATACAATGCCGTGCGCGACACACCGCGGAACATGGTGTTGTGCAGCTCCGTGGACGAGTGCATGGTCGTGTTGAAGAACAGCAGCGTGCGCAGCAGGGCAAATATCACCAGCGAAACGTTGATGGCAGCAAAGTAGTAAATGTCCAACGACGATGCAGATGTGGCGTTGTTTTTGACCCTGTGGGCAGAATATTTATACTTATTAAAGGTTTATCTAGGGATATATATTTCCCGTACTCACCAATAGGACAGAAAGTAATCCCCGCCAGAGGCCAGGAGCTGTGTGCCAATGCACAGGACGGCCAGTAGGGCAAACGTTAGCAGCCCACAGCCCGCTGCAAAGTATTTCTTGTACATGGCCAGACCAATCTTGCCGCCACTGTGCGATTCCTGCACCTGCACCGACTTTGGCTTCGGTTTCTCCTTCTCCGGTGGCACCAACGACTCCTGGGAGGAGGCACTGGCACTGGCCGTGCTTTGAGTGCTGTTCTGGCGGGAGAGCGATTTATTGCCCTCCGCTGCATCGCCTGCTCCGCTCTCCTCGTTTTGTTGGGTCTCTGCCAAGAGTTGTGCAAAATCCTGGCCACTCTGCAGCATTTCCGCATAGCTGCCGATGGCCGTGACCTTTCCTTTGTCCATGATCACAATCAGATCGGCCTGCTCCAGGAACTGCAGCTGATGGGTGACCAGAACGACTAGTTTGTGGCGCAGGAATCCCCGCATGCATTCATCGAACAGATGGCGACCCACATGGGTGTCCACGGCGCTGAGGGGATCGTCCAGCAGGTAAACATCCGCCTTGCGATACACAGCCCTCGCCAGGCTGATCCTCGCCCGCTGGCCACCCGACAGCGATGCTCCACGCTCGCCCACAATCGTTCCATCGCCATGCAGCAGCTCCAAGTCTTGCGCCAGGGCGCACTTCTTCACCACCGTGCGATAGCGTTGCTTATCCATGGGCAGACCAAAGAGAATATTGTCGCGTACGGAGGCGTTGAACAGCCAGGGCTCCTGCGAGGCATAGGAAAATCTGCCATGCACATTGACACCTCCCGCTTCCGGCGACAGTTCACCCAGGATGGCCTGGATGAGGCTGGACTTGCCAGCACCCACGGGTCCAATGACAGCCACCAGTTGGCGGCGTCGCAGCGTCATGTTGATGTTGTCCAGCACTGGTTCATGTGGCTCTGGACACCAGCGTGCTCTCAAATCCTTGATATCCACCAGCACATCGGGCTTATAGCCATCTCCGCTTGGCTCAGAATGCTGCTCCTTCTCCGCCAGCAAATGTTGACTCTCGGCGGGCTCCTCTTCCACTTGGTACGGCATATGATCCACATTGGACTCGTCGCGCATCATAAAAGTCTGGATGCGACGCAGCGACACCAACAGTTCGGCAAATTGCGACATTCCCGTGGGAAAGAACTTGGCCACTGTCCGCCGCAGAATGTTATAGAAGGCCGTCACACAGAAGGCCCGCTCCGCAGTGAGTTCGCCGCCCATGAGAACGAAGCCCATGAGGCTGACAAAGATGGCAATGCGTCCCAGGGTGATCTCAAAGGACAGCAGAACGCCACGCAGAAAATTCACCTGACGAATGGAACTCATCTCGCTGCGTCGCAGCTGTTCGATGAGTTTGCCGAAGGGCCGCTCCCAGGTATACATCTTGATCACCTGTATGCCCGAAATGATCTCGTTCATCAATCGCACACGCTGATCCGTCCGCAGGGCCGTCTGCATGCGCAGCGTGGAGGTCACTTTGCTCAGATACGTTTGCAGGGGCAAGTAGAGCACCAGGATGCCAATGCCGAAGAAGGAGGCCGGTCCGATTTGCTCATACAGAAAGTAGGCGGCAATCAGCAGCACCAGCGGACCCAGCCACAGGAAATGCAAATGGATGAGGGCGCGATCGAAGCGATTCAGATCGTTGGACAACAGATTGACCACCTGGCCGATGGTTGTGTCGCCCATGGCAGTGCGGCTGAGGCGAAGAGCCTTGCGGTAGATGGCACAACTGACGGCCACCCTCATCTTCATGGCCAAATGCTGAAATTGTGAATCGGAGATTAATAAATGGACGCATTCGGATGCGCTTTGGAGTTGCTTACCATCATGCCCAGCATATAGGGATGCGTGAGCAGCACGCTGGCCAGCACACACAAGATCAGAGCCACAGCGTAGAGCTGTGCGGCTAAGCCTGCTGCTGCCGCTGCCGCTGTCTTCGCCATGTTTGCTAAACTCGGATATAAGTCCAGCCAGGATCAGGGGCACAGTGGCTCTACAAGAACAAAGCAATTCGAAATCATTATTTCCCATTAAATTAAACTTCCACTCACCTGGTGCCCAGCTCTAGGGCGGCAATCAGCACGGCAGAAAGCAAGAGTTCCCAGCGAAAGACGCGTACGACGACCCGCAGGACACTGGGCTCTCGGCGCGAGTCTTTGCGGCGACATGCCTCCACTTCATCCTCCCAGGTGCGATAGAAGCGATCGCCCAGGCCTTCGGCTTTATGCTCCTCGAGGGCATTGTACAGATCCGTGGGCTGCAGCGTCTTCTTCTGCCCCTTGAACAGTATGGGCAGGGCAAAGCTAAAAACAGAGAGAGTCTTATGTAAATCAATTTCGTCATAATGAATAATTACAAAAATATGCTACGAACAATATCGTATCGATAAGAGTTGTCTTCTTCGGGTGTTTTCAGCTTCTGTTGTAATTTAAACGCATTCTGTGATAACACAAATGGCGGCGTTAGATAAACACACACACACACACACACACACATGCATGTGTATGTATATAATTTCATTCTTAACGGTAACTGTAAACCTGTGCGTACCAGAACATTAGCGAGGACAAAATACCGGCCGACTCGCGTGGATTTTTTGGCAATGTGTTGGCCTGCATAATTATGCTCTGCTTAAAACTATTTTAGCACGAAACTATATGCTTAGGTTTCACTTCCGGGGGAGGGAGGATGCTATTTTATCAGCACACAAAACGAGAGAATTTCATCACAGGTTGTGCCGGCGCTGATACCGTTACGTTATAGTTGCAGCTTCAGGATGTGGTGGGTGTTGAAATTCATACATATGTATTTAAGCGCGGCCACGTGACAGATAATTAAATACACAAAAACTTTCCATTCAACAAGTTCAAATCAAAAAAAATCTAAGCACATAAGCCACAACTCAACCACGACCACTCCAATCACGTTCCATGTCGCCGTCGCACCAAAAGCTAGCAAAACAAAAAAAATCAATCGAAGCTAAAGTCAGCTGTTCGTCATTTGGCCTTGTGGTCGTATGACACTAATTACGGGAAATGTATGCCCATCTCTCTCTGTCTTTCGTACAAGAGAGTTAGCTTGGCGTAGTGTCATACAACCATATCTGTAAAAGTGTATATGTGTTGTGTGTGGGCATTTTTAGCGCATTGTATGTATGTAGTTTTCGGCATTTTTAGTATCTTATTTAAATATTTATGGCGCCAAAAGCTAGAACAATTTGAACAGTTCAGTCCAGCCAATCGATAACATCAATAAACAATCAAATTATGGCTGAAGTGTTTTTCAATTATTAAGTAAACAATTCACATTGATAAAGCTACGGCAAGTACAATCAAACGTATGTATGTATATACATATGTACATTTGATTTATTTATCAAGGCGCTTCTATTTTTTAGGGTGGACTTTATGAATGATGAACGATCGATGTAAATAAAATAAACTTTTAAATCACTTCCCGATATACAATATAAATATATAACTTTATTTCTTAGCGAAGGCACTTATTCTTTGCACTTTTAGAAATTTAAATAAATACAAATATTAAATATAGCAACAGATTCCAAAGCAACTCGTGGATGCTATCTATCATTTCGAGCGCGATAAAGACGACCCATATCCATACATACTCTCATTCATTCACACAAAACACGAAACATTCACACACACAGATTCAAAAACATTAACATTAATATTTAAACTATATATATATATATATGTATAATGCCGACGACGGATTGGGGTTACAAGCACCTCGGCTCAATTCCTAGGCAATTCCTAGACACTTTTTGTTAGCTATTTGTATTTGTCGAGTCTCAAGAGGACAGTCGCTGACTTTGCTTCTGGGCGTCTTCAAAGGCCTGAACATGTAAATTCGTAATGTAAATTCAGTTGTTTACCAAGTAAATATGACTGGGGCTTAGCTTACCTTTTGTGCGACCCTCAGCAGGCCATCGTATGTGGTCTGGCCCGTCTGCTTCACCATGCCGTGGAACACCTTGGTATCTGCGACTGTCAACAGCTCGTACGGCGTACCAAACTCCACCACTCTGCCGGCATCCATGACCAGCACCTTGTCCGAGTCCATGATGGTGTGCAGGCGATGGGCTATCGTCAGGACGGTGCAATCCTTGAACTTGTTGCGAATGGTGGTCTGGATGAGGCCATCTGTTTGGGGATCCACATT
Source organism: Drosophila subsilvestris (assembly GCA_035043285.1). Taxonomy (NCBI): domain Eukaryota; kingdom Metazoa; phylum Arthropoda; class Insecta; order Diptera; family Drosophilidae; genus Drosophila; species Drosophila subsilvestris. The sequence goes on from JAWNNB010001719.1 coordinate 368,095, forward strand.
GGCCGTGGCCTCGTCCATCACCAGAATGCGATTCTCGCGGAGTATAGCCCTGGCCAGGCACACCAACTGACGCTGACCCACGCTGAAGTTGGTGCCACCTTCGGTTATTTTGCTCTGCAGTCCACTGGGCAGATCGGCCACAACTTCCTTTAGCTTCACCTCCTCCAAGGAGCGCCACAGCTTCTCGTCTTTGTACTCATCAAAGGGATCCAAATTGTAGCGCATTGTGCCGGAGAATAGCACCGGTTCCTGGGGTATGATTGAGATCTTGCTGCGCAGATCGTGCAGTCCCATCTCATTCGTGTCCCGCTTATCGATCAGGATGGATCCTTCGTTGTAGGACAGCCTGAACAGGGCATTAATCAGCGAGGATTTGCCCGCACCCGTGCGTCCCACGATGCCCACCTTTTCACGCGGCTTGATGACAAAATTCAGCGACTTGAGCACGTACTCTGCCTTGGGATCTGGTACATAGCGCAGGCTCAGCTCGTCAAACACAATCTTTCCCTCTGCGGGCCATGACTTGGGTGGCTTCTTCTCCGGGTCGGCTGCCTCCAGTTCACCCTCTGGCTCAATGTCCTCGTATTCAACCACTCGCTCCACGGCGGTCATTGTGTTCTCCAGCTCGGCAGACTGTCGCATGCCCCATTGGACCATGCCCGTCATGCCCATGGCCTGCCAAAAGAGTGGAAAAGATAACTTAGACATTGCTTTGGGTGATAGATAGTGGGCGCACCTGTGTTATGGCCAGACCCACATCGCCGCCATTGGCCGGCGGATAGACAAAGAAACTGAGCGTGATTATTGCTATATAAATCACACAGAAACAGTCCAGCCAGTAGCCAAAGGCGCGCGATGTGCTGATAAACATGTAGAATGCGGAGCTGTGCAGATCCTGATAATTGTCGAACTCTGCCTCCAGCACACGCTGTGCCCCAAAGGCCCGAATGGTGGACAGGCCCGTCAGCGAGGCAGCCAAATGGGAGTAGACGGGCGAACGAGCTGCAGCAAACAAACGAAAAAAAACAATGAAAAACCCCTAGCAATTGATAGATATGATAGGCTACACTTACTAATGGCCTCCATGCGCTTGACATCGCGGGAGGTTTTCAGATAGAACGTCCGCAGCTGATAGAAAATAATGCCCAACACTACCGTGGGTATGAGAAACAGCGGATTGACAATCGCTATCACAATGACAATGCCGGCCAGTGCGAGAAATATCTGTATGACATCCATCATCACAGCGGGCAGTATCTCGTCCACTTGGCCCATATCCTTCGAGAAGCGATTCAAAATGCGTCCGGACGGATTTGTGTTGAAGAAAAACATGGCAGCACGACTAATGCCATGAAACATGAAATTGTGCAGACTAATGGAGGCCTTCATGGCCAGATTGAAGAACAGAAATGAACGTGCGACCGTCACCACAATGGTGAGAATCGTAATTAGCGTGAATATATAGGTATCCAGCATTTCGGCGTCCACGGGCAAGCCCTGCTCATTCAGCCAGTGGGAGAGTCGATTCTCTAGCAGCGGAGGCCGCACTGTATCATTCTTTGCACTGCTGGCAAGCACGGCATCGTTTCCTTTCTTGGTGACCCTACCAAAAAAAAGAGTTGGAGAAGCATTAGGCAACGTTTTTTTGTTTTGGGCTTCCACAAGTGATGCCTTACCAATACGATAGAAAGTAATCGCCCAACGATGCCAGCACTTGGGATAGCACACAGAAAGCCATCATCACGAAGAAGGCAAAGAAACCGCCGCCAGCTTTAAAGTACTTATTGTAGAGGCTCAAGCCGATGCGACCCTGCGTCTGCCGCTCCTGGTTGACCATTTGATCTGCGCCGGCAGCTAGCACAGAGTCGGTTACAGACACCAGCGATATCTCGCTGTTGCGTCGCTGATCGACCTGACTGCCCGACCGCGAGCGTGAGCGCTCCTCCGTCTGCTCTTCGCGTGCCTCCTCGTTCAGCATTGAGGCAAAATCAACACCAGAATCGCGCAACGACTCGTATGTGCCCACGGCGCTCACCTGGCCCTTGTCCATGATGACGATCTGGTCGGCCTGCTGCAGGAACTGCAACTGATGGGTGGCCAAAATGACGATGCGCTCCCTCAGATAGCCGCGCATGCACTGCTCGAAGAGATGGCGGGCTACGTGGGTGTCGACGGCGCTGAGGGGATCGTCGAGCAGGTAGATGGATGTCTCTCGGTAGACGGCACGCGCCAGACTGATTCTGGCCTTTTGGCCGCCGGACAACGAGGCGCCGCGTTCGCCCACAATTGTCTTGTCCTTGTAGGGCAGCAGCTCAAAGTCACGCTCCAGGGCACACTTCTTCACCACCTTCGTGTAGCGGCGCCTGTCCATGGGCTGGCCAAAGAGAATGTTCTGGCGCACGGTGCCGGAGAAGAGCCACGGCTCCTGGGAGGCATACGACATTGAGCCATTCACTTTGACCTCACCCGACTCGGAGCGCAGTTCCCCGAGTATCGCCTGTATGAGACTGGATTTGCCGGAGCCAGTGCGTCCCACAATGCCCAGCATGGTGCCTGGCTGGACGCGCAAATTCACGCCATTGAGCGTGTAGTCGGGCGAGTGGACATCCCACTTGGCCTTCAGCCCGTTGATGGCAATACCCGCTTCGGATAGCATGGCATTCTCATTGATCTTGGCCAGCGGCACGGGTACGGGCATCGCCAGCGGTGAGGGCAACAGCTTATCCTCGACTTCATCGTGATCCTCCTCCGTCCCGGCGTGAACCGTCGCCTGATTGCTGCCCGGCGTGTCCAGCGGCCAATCCACACTCTTGTCCGACACATCCGTTTCCTCGGACTGCATGTACTTCTCCACGCGCTTGATGGACACCAGTGTCTCGGCCATCTGTGAGATGCCTTGTGGAAAGAAGACCGTCATCGTGGTGCGCAGGATATTGTAGTAGGCGGTGATCAGGAAGGCCACCTCGGGCGTGAGGAACGTGCCCAGCAGCACGTATCCCACCAGACTGAGGAATATGGAGACGCGCGTCAGGAAGATGATGAACGAGAGCAGGATGCCGCGTATATAGGACACGTGTCGTATGGCATTGATCTCCTTTTTGCGCGCATACGCGACCATCGTCTCGAAGGGCAGCTCCCAGGCATACATCTTGATCACCTGTATGCCCGATATGATCTCGTTCATCATCCGCACCCGCTCGTCCGTCCGCAGTGCAGTACGCAGGCGCAGCACAGATGTCTTCTTGCCCAGATACGCCTGCAGGGGTATAAACAGCAGCATAAAGGCCACACCAAAGACGGCGGCAATACCAATCTGAAAGAAACGAAGTGCCAGGTGAAAAGATTATCATCTCTCTCTCGCTGTGTGGTTTACCTCCTGGTACATGAGAAATGTTATGAAAACCGTCTCCACTGGTCCCACCCACAGGTAGTGCACGAATATGGTGGCCAAATCCAGGCGTCCCACATCGTTGGACATCAGATTAACCACATGGCCAGCTGTGGTGTCTCCCAGTGCGGTTTTGCTCAGCCGCAAAGCCTTGCGATATATCATGCTGCACATTCCCACACGCATTTTCATGCCTAAAGGGGGAAAAACACAAAAGAATTAGTTGCCTTTTTTTTCTGTTAGGGATATTAAACAATTGATTATTACTGACCTACGTGCATGGTGCCGAGCATATAGGGATGCATGATGATTACATTGAGAGCACTGCACACGATCACACCGCCCGCATAGTAGTATGCCGCCTCGATCGACTCCGAGCCATGGGAATAGTAGGCAATCAGTTTGAGCAGGAAAAGCGGTTGCAGGGTGCGCAGACCCAGCTCCAGGATGAACAGCACCAGGCCAAGCAGCCCAAAGTACCAGCCAAAGACGCGTAGCAGTGCACGCAGCAGATTGGGTCGCCTCTTGGCGCCCTGCTGCTGCTCTCGCTCCCAGGCGGCGCACAATTTGTTGCCCAGTGTCTCTGCGGAGTAAAAGTAAAACAAATTAATAAACGATACGGGAATTGATTGGGGCCCACGGATTGGCTCTATTTATTCGGATTACGAAAACAATAAATGACCCGCCACAGAGAGACAGAGAGAGAGAGATTGAGATTGGGACAGACCAGACCAGACAGTTATCAATTTGAGAATATAAAAAAAATGCACAGCCCGCGGAACAATTAAAACCAACGAATAAAAAATACAAAAGAAACACATCAATTTACGCGGTCAACGAACATACTATGTGCATCGATCAGTCAAATTAATGATACTCGTGATTACATACAGTACGGGGCGAAACTATAAGGCAGCTAGGAAATGACAAACCAGCGAAACAATGAGGGCCACAATATCTAATTTCCTCATTTCCTATCTTATGTGACGACAAAAAAACCAACCCATTGTCTTAAGCCATTAAACTGATATGTTCTAGAATCGATAGGGATCGCTGATAATGGAATTCGAATTTGTTGAAACATCATTCCATCATGTGGTGTCAGTCCGTTTAATTTCATCACAATATTTAACATACCAGACTTGTGCTCCTTAAGGGCTCTATACAGATCCGTAGTATCCAAGGTGTTTTTGCGTCCCTTGACAAATATGGGCATGGTATACCTACAAAAATCAAGAGAATTAATAAAGTAAAGTAAAGCGGGGAATTCATTAATACTCACCAGAAGCATGCTGATGATATAAAATTGGAACTCTCTCGCGGATTTTCCGGCAAATCAGCCGTCTTAATCGACTGCATTTTGTATTCTAGCTAAGGGAATTCTGAAATAAATGAAAAAATACGTGTAAATGGTAGACACATTTCAGGCTTAAGGTCAGGGTCTCAAGATGATAATGTAATGTGTGCGGAAGCCAAGCCAGCTATCTTGTTGTCATATTTCACTATTTGCCGATCGTTCAGAGCATCAGGGCCAAAATATTATAAGCCAATCTTGCATTTTCGTCGGGACACAAAACACGCAACCATTGCATATGTATGTAGATATAAAACCAATTCTGCTGAGTGCATGGGATTCGCCCCCTCTTTTCCTTGAAAACAAACGCAAATTGTCTTATCCAAACAAGCCATTTGTTGTTTTTACTTACTTATCAGCAAAGCGAATCGAATTCTTGTTGGCTTGGCGACTGGCGTACATGCATACATATATCTACGTTATTGTTTATGATGTATATACTTATTTATGTATGTGGGGGTCAACGACGTCATAGGGCCACCATGGGCGATGCGTCATTGGGATGATATTTAATTAATTTCCTTGCTTCCCGGGCACGCACAACTTTCTGGAAGAGAACAGTTATTGAAATGCCCGCGGGCGCCATTTCGCCTTGTTGCTTCTCTCGCTCTCTGTTTCTCTCTCCCCCTTCGTTTGTTTCATTCATTTGCACCCAAAATAGGCATGTCTTTACCGTTGCTTCAGTACAACTGTGTGGGTGTCGTACCACGTTGTAACGAACGAAAAAAAAATTAGCATATGTATGTACATATGAACAAAGAATGTAACACCGAAAATCACTTAATCGCCGAATAAACTAATATTCAATTCAGATAAAGCCCAATTCGATGCGGTTTGCGCTTTTTCTGCTCGCCTGTAAATTATCTAATCACATGGATTTTTTTCGCGTACACAAATTACAAAATCATTGTTAAACACAACACAATTAGAATAATTGGCATGCCTTGGCGCTAGCTGAAAAGTGTACGTACTTTTGTTTCAAATATTGTTTACATTCAACAATAACAAAAAACTGGCGAATTACTCCTCGTGGGTCGTGGGAAGCGAGAGATTTTGTAGAGCCGGTACACACAGCACCTATGTACACGGCCGTGTGTCCACTGCTGTTGCCTTCTGCTTGTGCGGTGCGGTGCGGCGTTGGCAACGCAAACATATAAAAACCAAATAAACAGAAGAACAGAACAGAACCGTCCGTCCGCGCGGAAAAAAGGGCAATGACGAGCAGCTGGCGACTATCAGCGGTTTTAACTAATGCCCGCCGCCATGTACATTCGCTGTTTTGCGAGTGTATTTGTGTGTGTGGAATGTACAATTACGAATCGAATCGAATAAAAACCGATTGCACACGAGAGGAATCAACAAGTGTAATCAATGTACATAGTATAAATATTTAAAATGACATGCATACATTAACATATGTACAAATCTTTATCGCATGTGCAATCTCCAAAAAATATATTCTACCACCTCAAGCATCTATCGGTAAACTTGTTAACAAGCTTTCACTCCCCCGCCTGTGGGAAGCACATTTATCAAAAAATCCTCTGCATTCTCTAGTATTCTATAAAATAGTTATGATTTCCAGTTTATTTCTGTTGGGTTTATTGTTTGTACATTGGTAAAATGTATGCCCCCACAAAATTGAAAAAGAAAATTACCAACTAACGCGCAAATCGGGAACACTTAGGCAACCAGGGCAGAGGCGGTGCTCGATTCGTATTTCCAGTTGGGTGGCAGAACGCTCTTTGTCTTGTAGTAGCGGGCCAGACGGTGAATTCTGGACTCGACCAGAATGAGACGGAACTTGCCATCCTTGTCCTTGCGGTTGCGCTCCAAATGCTTGCGGATGGCAACGGCCTTCTTGATCATGTGGTAAAGATCCTCGGGAATGTCGGGCTTCAGACCCACCGACTTCATGATACGCAGGATCTTGTTTCCATTGACGAATCGGACCTGGGCAACGCCATGGGAGTCACGCAAGATAATACCTGGAAGCAATACAACAGGGGCGTTAACATAACCTCAAACAACAAACACACACACAAACATATTACCGATTTTCGATGGGGTCAGACCCTTCTTGCCGAGCTTCTTGATCTGATCCTTGACATCCTCAGCGTTCAGCTTAAGCCAGGATGGCACTGTGCGTCTGTAGGGGAGAGCTGATTGGGAAATACCCTTGCTGCGAGGAAAATAATTTTGTTAGTTCATGTCTACAGGCGGCTGCTCTGTCAGTGTGTGAGTGTGAATACGTCTGCACCATGTGCTTGCCTTTGTGAACAATTTTAGGCCGAGAGCAGGGCCCACGCACTAAATGTGACATAATAATTTGATTGTCCCCTGGAGCAGGCACATTGTGCAAATGTATTTGTTCACGGAGCTGCATTTGAAACTATAAAAAATTGCATTTTTACCCAGGAGCGTGCATACGACCCATCTTGATAGTCTAGTTTTTTTTACCGAAAAGAAAGTGGAGACTTTTGGCACGTTGACAGCTCTACACTTTTCAGAGTTGCTATGACGGATGTATCGATTGTATCGGTTTGACAATGTATTGGTATGTATAATCAATTGATGCCTACTTAAATTAATTCAGCCACTCTGCAAATAAACCTTATAATCGGGATTATAATAAGACCACAAATTTGCGAAAAACATAAATACAACTATCGTTTCAGAACCATTCTGACAGCAAAATCTCTACAAAGTTTCAGAGTTGCTTTGGGCTAGTATTTTCCGATATCACATCGCGTACATAAATTAATAAAAATGCACTCAAATAAATACAACGATTTGCTGGACCGACTGGAAAATGAGGAATTGGAGGTGAGTAGCATTAAGTAAACGATTAAACTAGTAACTTTATCTACACATGTGTTTCCACAGCAAGTCGAGCTGGGAGCAGAAGTCTATCAGCAGTTGCTGGCGATTTATCTCTACCAAAACAAACTGTTAGTGAAATGAATGCTTTGTGTCCGACGCCGAATATTCCCAACATTCAATCTCTTTTTAGGGCCAATGCCAAATTGTTGTGGATGCGTATACCAGACAAGTTGAAGGAGGACAAAGAGTTGCTACATTTAAATCAGCTAAATCTGGCCCTGCAGAACAACAACTTTGCCGAATTCTTTCAAAAGATCAGATACGATTGGTCCGAGTGCGTCAAGCCGGCAATGGAGGATCTCTTGGGTAAGGAGTGCAAGCTATGAGTGTGATCCGAGCTAATAGTAAATTTGTATAGCGAAACAGCGGGAGGATGTCTTCGCCCTGACCGGAAACGCCTATGTTTCCATCTACCAGAACAATCTGCTAAAAATGGCACAAATGACTGAGGATGAGCTGAAAAATGCCGCCGAAGCCTTAGACTGGACCCGGGAACTGGATGGAGATGGTGTTATCTGGCTACCCAAAGCCAAGGAACTTCCGCCCACAGGCGGCAACGATGATCAGTTGCTCAAATTAACCGAGTTTGTAACTTTCTTAGAGAATTAAATGAATAAAATGCACTCCCAACTTAAACCCATGGATTTTTGGTATTTTGCAAATGCGTCAAGTATTTTTTATTTAGTATTTTGCCTGTGCGAACTAGTACCGAGTTGCTATCGGTTTCAGCTATCGGTCTCGTTGTGTCATTTGGAAGTGAAAAAATAGTACTCTTCAAAGAATATTTAGTTATATATGTGGAAAATTGAGAACAGAAACTCAGCAAGCTAGCGAAATCAACATTATTACCCCATACAGTCCACATTGTAAGCGGCACGGAAGCTAAATCAAGTTGGTTACTTGCAGAATAGAAAAAAAACCGATTTTCTGTGCGTGTGTGTGACAAGAAAAAAATGGCAGCGAGCGACAAATCAGTCGATGATTCTCTTTATCCCATTGCGGTGTTAATAGACGAGCTAAAAAACGAGGATGTGCAGGTTAGTATCCTTGTGGTGGTTAAAACCCAAAGTTAGTTTCCAAAATCCAGAAACATAAGTTAGAAATTCTAATAAAAAGGCAGTGTCCTGCACCGTCTGTGTATTTGTGCAAAAAAATGCGTCATTTGTGTGCATAGTAATGTGGTGTGGGTGTTAGCTGCCCTTGCATGTCACTGTGTGTGTGTGTGCGTGTCGCTCGCATTTTCACCGATGATTTTGTGTGTACTTTTTTAATGAGCAACTAAATTAAATCCAAATTCCCCCCATTCCACCCCACCCGTGATAATACGCAGCTGCGCCTCAACTCCATAAAGAAGCTGTCGACCATTGCTTTGGCCTTGGGCGAAGAGCGCACACGCTCCGAGTTGATACCGTTCCTAACCGAGACCATATACGATGAGGATGAGGTTCTTTTGGCACTGGCCGACCAACTGGGAAACTTTACAAGTAAGCAAAATGACAAAACAGATTTAGACAACATCGATTCGGGTTCTATTAATACTTGTGCTTGTAAATAGGCCTTGTTGGCGGTCCCGAATTTGCCATGTATTTAATACCGCCCCTCGAGAGTTTGGCCACTGTCGAGGAGACTGTGGTGCGGGACAAGGCTGTTGAATCTCTACGCACGGTGGCCGCCGAGCACAGTGCCCAGGATCTGGAGATTCATGTGGTGCCAACGCTGCAGCGTCTCGTCTCTGGTGACTGGTTCACCTCCCGCACTTCTGCCTGCGGCCTCTTCTCGGTTTGCTATCCACGCGTCACACAGCCCGTCAAGTCGGAGTTGCGTGCCAATTTCCGTAAGCTCTGCCAGGATGAGACCCCGATGGTACGGCGTGCAGCTGCCAACAAGCTGGGCGAGTTTGCCAAAGTCGTGGAGACGGAATATCTAAAGTCTGACTTGATACCAAACTTTGTCCAACTGGCCCAGGACGATCAGGTGCGTAAACCACACACAATTATTACAAGAAAATGATAATTTAAACAACCCACTCCCTAGGACTCTGTTCGTCTGCTGGCTGTGGAGGCTTGCGTAAGCATTGCCCAGCTCCTTCCCCAGGATGATGTCGAACACGTAAGTCCAATCAGTCATTGGTTTCCATATCCAACTCTAATATGTGTCTTCGTTTAGCTGGTTTTGCCCACGCTGCGTCAGTGTGCCAGCGATTCGTCGTGGCGCGTCCGCTATATGGTGGCCGAGAAGTTTGTTGATTTGCAAAAGGCTGTGGGACCGGAAATCACACGCGTTGATTTGGTGCCAGCATTCCAGTACTTGCTGAAGGATGCCGAGGCCGAGGTGCGCGCTGCTGTGGCCACCAAAGTCAAGGACTTTTGCGCCAATCTGGACAAGGCCAATCAAGTTCAAATCATCCTGAGCTCCATCTTGCCGTATGTCCGCGATTTGGTCTCCGATCCGAATCCACATGTCAAGTCGGCTCTGGCCTCGGTCATCATGGGTTTGAGTCCAATGCTGGGCGCCTATCAGACAGTCGAGCAGTTGCTGCCCCTTTTCCTCATACAGCTGAAGGATGAGTGCCCGGAAGTGCGTCTCAATATTATCTCGAACCTGGACTGCGTCAACGATGTCATCGGCATTCAGCAGCTATCGCAGTCCCTTCTGCCCGCCATTGTCGAGCTGGCCGAGGACTCCAAGTGGCGCGTGCGCTTGGCCATCATTGAGTACATGCCCGCCCTGGCCGGTCAGTTGGGTCAGGAGTTCTTCGATCAGAAGCTGCGCGGCCTCTGCATGGGCTGGCTGAACGATCATGTGTATGCCATTCGCGAGGCGGCCACACTCAACATGAAGAAGCTTGTGGAGCAGTTCGGTGCCCCCTGGGCCGAGCAGGCCATCATCCCAATGATCCTGGTCATGTCACGCAACAAGAACTATTTGCACAGTGAGTGTGGCGGGAAAAACGGTTCTTGGACTCTCTCTAACCCAATTTTTCTGCTTTAGGAATGACCTGCTTGTTCTGCCTGAATGTTCTGGCTGAGGTTTGCGGCACGGATATCACCACTAAACTGTTGCTGCCCACAGTCCTGTTGCTCGGCGCCGATCCCGTGGCCAATGTACGCTTTAATGTGGCCAAAACATTGCAGAAGATTTCCCCGTTCCTGGAGGCCAGCGTCATCGATGCCCAAGTCAAGCCCGCACTCGACAAACTAAATGTGGATTCAGATGTCGATGTTAAGCATTTTGCTGCGCAGGCTATAGCCGGAATAGCAGCAGGTAAGTCACGTCCCCAGCCCTAATCCCACCCCACCCCACCCAGAGAGTTCTACAATGAGTGAAAAGGCGTACAGAGTTGGGTATTGAACAGCTGCCTGATTATGAGAACCTCCGAGATAATTATATGCCAACTCTTCATCAGCTAACTTCCGCATAAGAAAGATGTGGTCAAGTTGCTGGCATTCCATTACCGCCGAATACCCAAAACTCGTACATCTTTCAAGAGAACCTTTGTCCGTCTGTTGTTTAATTCAAAAATTGATATCCATTAGAGATGGAAATGAATGTGTTTAGAACGGCGGTGCCGCCGTGCATGGGTGCTAAAATTGAAGCGGCCATGGACTCGAAGCTGATTTCGGAAGCGCCGGCAATCATGACGGACCCCAACGATGGTGGCATTTTAGGAGATGGAGGAGCAGTTGATGAAGCATTGGTCAGCCAGGATCGCGAGTCGAGAATTGAATTGGAATGTTAGAGGATGAGTAGCCAAAAAATCAAGAAATGTGCCGCCTGTTCTGTGCCACCCAATGTCAATGCCAATGCCAGTGATGATGTTTTTAACACACCCCCCGCCACCCCCAATCATTCCAATCATTATACGAGTGTGCTACGTTTGTTAAATTAAAATGTTATACCAACCAAAAATACTAATTTGAAACTAATGTTTTATTGCATATACTTTTCTTGTCTCTTTCCCGGTATTTCATCCGCGTGGCTGTCGTTTTATTTTGTGTACTCTTTTGTGGATTTTTGTTTTTGTTTACAGCGTAATCAATCTTCTTGCATCTTTTTTTATTCTATTTTTAAACTGTATGTATTTAACGCCGGCAACAAAAACACACACATAATATATGTAGCAACCACACTTAAAAATGGAAACTTGTAGTGGATCCCCATGCCCCCCCCCAACCCGCGAGGAGGTGTTTAACGCCTGCAGTAGATGCTGGCTGGCGGTGGAGACGAAGGAGGAAATCAAATCGAGTTTTGAGTTGCAGTTCATGGAGGAGAGAAGCGAGGAGGAATCATCAATGCAGGAGAGCGAAGAGGAGCCATCAATGCCAGCATGGGAGGAGGAGGAAGAGGAGCCACAAAAATCGCAACACAGAAAACAAAATTTAATTACATACTTATATTATATGATAAACAACCTTACCACATAAGCATAATTCATTATTGAAACGCATTGTAGAGTTGAAACATTTGAGCGCATCTGAATGCAAAAAAATAAAAAGTAAAAATAAAACAAACATAAAATTGTAGCAAAACAGAATGAAAATGCAGGCTATTAAATCTATTTACCCAGCTTAAAATCAATACGCGATAAACCTTTTTCTTAGTACATATTAATATAAGTTAAGTTTCCCTTTTAATATCTGTTAAAAGAAAGATTTTTTTGATTTTTAAATATTTCAAAGAACTCTAGAAAAACCAACGCATTTCCACCAACGGTGTTGAGATAGTTTATATGGCATTTAATCTCTAATATTTTGCTATATTTGAAACCTACCACACCCATAAGATACCATTTATAAGCAATTAGTCCGACCCATATCGATAGTTTCTTAAGTGATATCATAATCGCACCTGTGCGATAGTTTTTGTCTGTTTTCAGGTTTTGTTTTGGCGACCGCGCGCGAGTTGCTACAGCGAGAGATCAGTCGAACTTTTGCGACGGCGTGGTTCGACGCTTTTTTTGTTGTTTATTTCGGTGGTTCGTTTGGTCTACGCTGCGTCTGCCTCTCTGCCAGCTGCTCTCGCAATCGACGCGGTCCAAAAGTCATTCATTCGAAAAGCGTCTGTAAATATTTGCTGGGCAATAATACAATACCACGCAGAGTGCCTTCGTAAGTGTCATCTGAATCGATAATCTAATCGTTCATGCGCTGTATGTAGTATGCCCATCTAAGTACAAGCCAAATGAACGGGGGGAAATAACAGATGCAAATTGGTTTTGGCTAAACGGGTGGAACCAATCAATCCATTGCCTGCACATTGTACACATATACTAAATACAACGAATAGAGACAGACCAGCGGGTCATTATAATCAATTTCCTACTGCTGGCTGTCGCAATCTCCGTGTCCCGTGTCCGCTTTTCGTGCACTGACCCTCCCCCCAAACGTTGCGACAAGTGCAACAAGTGTCTATAGGTCCGGCCGGTCCATTAATTACGAGAATACATATGTCAAAAATCTGCTACTCTTTTAATATTACTTTTTTTTAGCTGCGCTGTGCTTAAAGTGGCGCGTTTTATGGAACAAGCTTGGCGCTGTGCTCTGTCCCCTTCCCCCCATTACACACATACTGTGTACATGTATGCTTATCAATGGTCTAATTTCCCCGATAAGCGTGAATCTCAATTAAAGTGTCTCTTTAGTTACAACAAAACGAAAATAGGCAGCCGGTACTCAAATTACAATGGGCTCGAGGCAGGGCTTTGATTTCAACACACGACAATTTGTACAAAACTATGTCGAAAATGTGTGTGTGTCTGTGTGTGTGTGGCATTGCTGTAATATATCCAAGAGTGTGCATATTTAAGCATTATTGTTTGTTTGTTCATACACAGTGCCCTGGCTGGCTGCCCGGGTTAAGGTAATCCATGCCATTAGGCTGACAGTGAACTCAACATTATGTGGAAATTAATGGGCCAGTAAACCCTGAATTATGATGAAGCATGGCACATGTCTTGCAGTACAGATCAATTGCAAACGATCTTTCGATCTCTTGTATTCGGTTTAATCGATTCAAATTTCAATGAATGCAAAAGCAAACAACACTGAGCTGAGCTTCAAAAAAGTTGTTCTTGCATGTACAGAGACAGATAGATCGAAAAGGAAAGGAAAGGCAAGAATTGCATTGCTTAAGATAATTCTTAGGCAATAATTATGGATGATTGAATCCGATTGAGACGTATTCTTGTGTCATTCGAAAGGCACTTTGCCAGATTGCCTGCCCAGACTTAAATGTAGATCACGAAGTAAGATCTAGAGGTTTAAGTGGGGGGGCAGGTCCAAATTGAATTCAAATATTTCAGACGATTTTTTTGTCATTTTTTTTCTTCTAATTTTTTAATGTTGCAGATCGGTAAAAAATTGTAATTATTTTTTGCGCTGAGATTTAAGATAGCTTTGAATATTTTTTTATAGCAAAGTATGACATTAGAAATAATGGGATTTAAATTTGCTTTGCTAATTCAATTTTTGGTTCTCTTTTTTTTTATTATTCGATTCTACTTAGTTAATACCCTCTGCGTGGGCATATAAATAGCACATGTCCACCACATAAATGATGCATGGACAGACGGACAGACAGACAGACAGATAGGAAAAAGTTTTTGGACAGGACTTTGCTTCCAGTGGTGTGTGGGTTTTCGTTTATGCATGAATCACGGATGCTCTTGTGTCGTAGAAGTGTATTAGCCGTCTTTAATCTTATCCAAACGATTCAAATTTAATTAGACTTATCAATTCGAATGCGGTTTTAGGCCCGGCCAGTACGCGCCACGCCACGCTAGCCCGTCGAGTGGCCGCCACTTCAGTCTTGGTTAATCACTGCCTGGAAGCGGAGGATATCCGGATAACCCACTTGTGCACGTACATACCTCTTCGTAATCAATCAGTTTATGGACACACCGCCACACCACCAAAATGCACAAGGCCATTAAAAATAAGTCCAGTAAGTTTTCGACTGAGATTAACGGAAACTGAAAAATTCCTTTAACTTAAACTTTCGATTAATGATTTTCCTTTTGTGTAGGGCTGCTCTGTGGCCTCAAGAACGCAAAGGCCGATTTGACCACGGCCAAGTTTATATTATATTACGGGTACGTAACGCACGGGTACCCGATAAATATGTCAAGCTTTATCTCTATCTCCCTCTCTCTGTCTTTATAACCGACACAGACCGACGGTGGCAGATAGCGATATCTATGATTTGAAAGACCACAAGAGTTTATTGGAGGACGAGAATTTGGATTTGGGCAAGAACACCGTACTCTATTTGCATGGCTATCTGGAAGATCCGGATGTGGAGAGCATACATGTCATTGCGGAGGCCTATTTGGAGCGCAAGGACACAAATCTGATTGTCCTCGACTGGGGCGAGCTGGCGGATGGCAACTATATATTCGATGCCATGGTGAATGCCAAGCAACTGGGACCCGAGCTGGCCAAGGTACTGCTAGAGATGTTTGACCATGGTTTGGATATTGATAAATTTCATATTGTCGGCCACTCGATGGGCGGACAACTGTCCGGAATTATTGGTCGTGAAATAATTAAGCGCACCAAAGGTGTTCGCAAGATAAAAAGGTAAAGCAAAATTATATAACTATGAATGGAATTTTGAAATTTTAACAATTTTCTTTGTAGAATTTCTGCCCTAGATCCTGCCTTTCCGCTGTACTATCCTCTGGGTCCACATTTAACTGCCAATGATGCCGAATTTGTGGATGTCATACACACAGACGCTTGGCTATATGGCGCCCCATCGAGCACGGGTACGGCGGATTTCTGGCCCAATGGCGGCAATAGCCTACAGCCCGGCTGCCCCAAGCGAAACTACAAAATGCTCAGCGATAATGATCTGTGTAGTCATCGGCGTAGCTGGTGGTTCTGGGCCGAAAGCGTCTCGGATAGTTTTCCGATAAGGTTCGATGCGGTGCCTTGTAGAAGCTGGTCGGATTTCAAGCAAAAGAAAACCACTGAAACCTGTCCACCCGTTGTTATGGGTCATCACTGTCCCACAACGTAAGAATCTCTGTAGCTGCTAGAGAAAAAACAAAAACAAATCCAATCATTGTTCTTTGCTTTGCAGGATTCATGGCAACTTTTACTTACAAACCAATGGACAAACACCTTTTGCCAGGGGCAAGGAGGGGTACAATATATGTGGATCCCAAGGAGCTGCTGGAAAATACCCATGGCTACTCGTGCGAGCCGCGCCACTCAATCAAACCTATTTGATTTTCTTTTAGTTACGCATACATACATATGTATACTTGTACACTTATAAAATGTATCAGAATCCACGCTTACTTCTATGAAAACTTCTTCACATCCACAGAAATAAATACTTAAAATTTTGTTGTTGACCATAAAGCTGTTGTAGATTATACCCGTACTCAAAAAGAGTTAAGGGGTACATTTGTGGTAAAAGTGGATGTGTGTAACGCAGAGAAGGAAAATTTTCCGACCCCATAAAGTGTATATATTCTTGATCAGTATCAATAGCCGAATCGATAGAGCCATGTCTGTCTGTCCGTCTTGTTTGACGCCTCGTTCTCAGAGATTATAAAAGCTATGTAGATGTAGAATCTAAATGGTATATGTATGTAAAAAATTTGTTCTACATGTATAATCTACATTTTGGATGAAGATGTAGTTAACAGATGTAGCAAAAAAATGTAAAATGACTCTACTGAGTAGAGTCGCGACTAGTAGCGAAATAAAGCGTTCCTTCTCGTTTTTTCTAGAATTAGAACATTTTAAATCTGCAAACAAGTTCCAATTTATTACAGCCCTGCAATTAAAACTCCGATAAAGGCAAAACAGCTTTTACTGAACTATATATGTACATATGTATGTACTATACATATGTACATACATGTACATACATGCGGGTCTGAGCGTCGGACATGAAAGATAACATATTATTGCTCTTATATTCGGCTGCAATTAAATAAATATTAAAATTATAACGAATAATAATGAAATATTTTTAATTCTATATAAGAAACTCGGTGGAAAAAGAACACGATTAAAGAGGCCAAGTGTTGGGTCAGTATTCCAGAGATTACAGCAATATAAAAATGATTAGCGATTAAAATAAAGAAAGCGGACACATCTAACAACTTTCAGATACTCTTGCTAGTCTATTGCTTCCAGTGCAGATCAAAGAGATTGCACAAATTCTTGCAGCTCTCTAAATTGAGGATATGGAAAGGGTTCTAGTCGCGACTCTACTCAGTCGTATATAAATTTAGATAGAAATTTTAAAATTTTACATTTTTTTTGCTACATCTGTTAACTACATCTTCATCCAAAATGTAGATTATACATGTAGAACAAATAGTAATGATATGGAAATTTATTTAATGTACTGTCATAAATGAAGGAACGAAAGCTATAAGATAATTAGGATACCCGGTATTGTACCTTTAAATGTTAGTTCGATTTCATGCCGGATGTGGCGAACAACTTTATATACATATGTATATACAAAAGTATGTACAGATTAGTATGTTTGCTCCGCGTATGCTCGCAATTTGAAATCAGTTCAGTTGTGCATCGACAGTGCGAGAGTCCAGTAAAACATCCGGCTCTCGGGTTCTCGATTCTTGGATTTTGCTGCAGGGGAAATGCACAGTCGCCAGTGATCACCACTGGCGAGGAAGGATTCACCTTGCAGCAAAATCCAAAACTGGACGGCTTTCAAAGATGGATTTGGAGCCATCCGGGGAGAGTTCTCCCTGGAACTGGGAAAAAAAACCATCTAATAACCCTGGCCCAGCCTCACGAGTTGTTCATCCAACTTCGACATCTGAAAGGAACCACCAAATACGCTCGCTACGATGATTTCAAAGTAGGAACCGAAAATGAAGCCTACGAACTGAAATCGGTGGGATAGTATTCAGGAGCAGCCGGAAATTAAATATCTTACCATCTGAGCATGAAGTTTTCCACATTGGACCGGGATAAGGACATGAATAAGAAAATTAATTTCACAAATGGAGGTGGCTGGTGGTTTTTGAATTGCTTTAGAGGGTATGTAATCATATTTTATTCAAAACAAACGTAGATAATTCATACGATTTATTATTTGAATTTTCTTATTCTTACAGTGTCCCCCAATGGAAATTATGTTGACCAAAATATGGCACTCATTGGGGTTCTTAAAGGAACTATGAGTACACCATCTCGCTTACATTTACTCAAATGATGATAAGACCAAAAACGTTTTAAA
This sequence comes from Drosophila subsilvestris, assembly GCA_035043285.1. Lineage (NCBI taxonomy): Eukaryota > Metazoa > Arthropoda > Insecta > Diptera > Drosophilidae > Drosophila > Drosophila subsilvestris. The sequence continues at coordinate 385,950 of JAWNNB010001719.1, forward strand.
ATGAGTACTCTTTAATGATAGATTAATAGTTAAGTTAATGCTGAAAGACGATTATAGCTATACAAATTAAATTTATGCTAAAATATGTTTACAATTTAATAATAAAAAAAAAACAAAACAAAAACAGTGCTGTCGTTGGGACAATATCTGTCAATAACAGTCGACGAGAAAGAATCAAAAATGCTGGTAAGGGTATCGGAAAAGTCGCTGCCACTCACTTAAACGTGCATTACAGTGACTGTAGAACATGGAAAAATCAATCGGATAAAATTATATGAGAGTCCTAAATCGAATATAAAAATTGGGGAACATGATTTTCCTCGTTTTATTTACGGTATATGTACTATGAAAATGAGAAGGTATTTTTGGGTGGGTCGCATGCTCTTAGTCAACTGGAATCTCTGTCGATGGTTTATTCGATAGCGTGGGCTTTGCTAACTGTTTAACTGCTTAAACTGTCAGCAGCTGAAACGTTTGGTCTTGTGTGTATATAGGGATTTAACCATACGTTTCCCTACGAGCAGGTCTGCCAGTTGCCCTTGAAAATAGAATAAAATGCGTTATTTTATATGCAATTGAAATCAGCGAGAGTTTTTCAGCTTATTAGGATTCCATATTAATGAACACGGAACTTGCCGAACGTGATAAGAACTAGCTAATCTACAGATTTGTCTTAAATAATTTAATAAATGAAAGTCCAAATTATTTTGCCCAATACATACATACATACATATGTACATATACGCTTTAAGCTGTGTCAAGATCATCATTTGCCCTCGTGACTACACTAATCACTGAAACCCTCTGACTTTGCAGTGTTTGGACACTTTTCTACCCAATATATCCCCAGCTGAATTTCTTGGCTTTATGCAGAAATAAGCAATGGAAACCTTTACTTTACTTTATTATTAATAGATCTGATAAACCATCTTTGTCCCAGTTGAGCAAGAATTATTTATGTAACAATTATCACTGGCTTTTGTAAAATTAAAACATGTGGAATCCGCACTTAAGAAAGAATATAATAAAAGATACTTCAGAAAAAGAATATTAAAAATGATGAAATTGTACAAATGATTCTCAACATACATACGAGTTCACGTAGTTCATCAAAGATGATTAGCTTGGAGTCAAACAGTACAAAAATAAAATGGATTTGCACAAGCGCCAGCATTGAAAGATAACAACATTTCATTGTTGTTTCTATGCGGTGGCAATTATTTCCAAGAAATTAAATGAATATTGAAATTAAACCGAAAAATAATGAAATAATTTAATTGTATATAAGAATTTCGAGGAAATATAAATATACATACATATTTACACAATAAACATGTCGTATAAGCAAATTAATATATTTGCATGAGAGTTGAATTTGAAATCAGTTCAGTTTTGCATCGACAGTGCGAGATTACAGTGAAACATGAAGTTCTCGGCGATTGTGGTCATCATCCTTTGGTTGTTTCTGCAGGGCAAATCTTCCCTTGCCAAGGAAATTCAAATGGAAGTTACCTTCCTGGAGCAGTGCAATGGTTATTGTTTCTCAGTTCTCCAGCCATTCCTCGACCATTTACTTAAGTTTAAAGATGCAGCAGATGCCGATAATGAAATTAAAGACAAAATACACTCATTGGAGATCACCATCAACAATTTGCAAAGTCAGTTACTAAAAAGCGAGACGGAAATAAAAGACTCTGTCCATCAAATCAAGATGAAAGAGGAACAAATCAAGGGCAAAGACGAGCAAATCAACGGCAAAGACAAACAAATCAGGGACAAAGAAGAACAAATCAAGGACAAAAACGAGCAAATCAAGGATCTCAGAGAGCAGGTGAAGATAATTTCTGGAGTGCTTGCAGAAAGAAAAGATCAGCTATCGCAAACTGATCAAACGGCTGAGAATGCTCCCGAAACTTGCCCCAACGGGAGCCCAAATGGCATTTACCAGTTGATGGTCAGGGGAACGGAGCCGTTCCAAGTTCCCTGCGTGTCTGGTTCATCTGGATGGACTGTAATTCAAAGGCGTTTCAACGGAAGTGTGGACTTTAATCGAACATGGGCAGATTACAAAGATGGGTTTGGAGACATCCGAGGAGAGTTCTTCCTGGGACTGGAAAAAATCCATCTAATGACACAGGCCCAGCCTCACGAGTTGTACATTAAACTTCAACATGTGAATGGAACCACTAAGTATGCTCGCTACGATGTTTTCATAGTAGGAAGCGAAAATGAAGCCTACGAACTGAAGTCGCTGGGAGATTATTCAGGAACAGCTGGAGAAGCCCTAACTTACCATCTGAACAGGAAATTCACCACATTAGACCGGGATAATGACATGGATGCGAATGGTAATTGCGCGCGCCATCATGGAGGTGGTTGGTGGTTTAAGTATTGCTCTGAAAGGTACTCATATTTTATTTTAAAAAAACGCTATTATATGTCATATTAATTTTCTTATTGTTACAGCTCCCTCAACGGAAACTATTATGACAGTATTACACATAGTGTCCATAAAAATTTCGGCATTTATTGGGGTTCTTGGCAGAACTTTGATCACTCGATCTCGTATAAACTTTCTGAAATGATGATAAAACCAAAACCGTTTTAAATTAAGTACTCTTTAATGAACGTTTAATACTAAAGTTAATGCAGAAAGACGATTATAACTTTACAAATTAAATTTATGCTAAAATATTTTTATAATAAAAATATCTGTCAATACCTGTCGACGACAAAAAATCAAAGATGCTCGTACGTGTTGGATAAAAAGTGTTCACTTTAGTGAAGAAGCTCGGTTGCTCACTTTTAAGTGCGTAAACAAACTCACTCACTTTGCTCAGCTGCTCACTTGTTCACTCAGTTGTTAACTTGTACTCTTGGGGGGGTATTGCTAAACATGCATCCATATGTAATGTATTTCTAATTTACCACAAAAATAAACTGAGAAATATAACAAGTGAGTGGAAAATAGCATTGAACTGAGTGAACAAATGAGCAACTGAACAAAAAATTAGTGAACTTGTTCAGTTCACTCACTGACGTGAACAGATCTGTTTTGGTTCACTCATGACGCTGACGCTCACTTAAGCGTGTATTACAGTGATTGCAGAAAATTTAAAAATCAACCGGATCAAATTATATGATTTTGTCCGAAAGTGCGTATCGATATCGATATCAAACATGTGCCAGTGTAAAAAGGCTATTAATGATTAATGCAAGTAGATGAGATGCCATTTACTAGCGATATATTGATTGTGGAAAAAAACAATCGATGGTGAGCCAGCCTACTATCGTCACTATTGTCGATGGTTTGACAGCTCTAGCCTCGCGTTAAAAAATTATTGCGAATAAAACAAAATTGTTTTCGCGGTCAAAATGAAGATAAAACTAATTGATTCAGTTGTGCGGAGCTTCAAGGTGGCGAAAATATTTCGCGAAAACACCGACAAAATCAATGCAATCGATTTTGCACCAAACGGAGAGCATTTAATTTCCTGCAGCGAGGACGACCAAATTGTGATCTACGACTGCGAAAAGGGAACACAGTCCCGCACGGTCAACTCAAAGAAGTACGGAGTGGATTTGATACACTTTACACATGCCAACAACACGGCCATACACAGTTCCACCAAAGTGGACGACACCATCAGATATCTGAGTCTGCACGACAACAAATATCTGCGCTACTTTCCCGGCCACACCAAAAAGGTCATCTCGCTGTGCATTTCACCAGTGGAGGACACCTTCCTGTCCGGCTCATTGGACAAGACACTGCGACTTTGGGACCTTCGCTCGCCAAATTGTCAGGGCCTGATGCACCTATCGGGACGCCCCATTGCCGCCTACGATCCAGAGGGACTGATCTTTGCAGCCGGCGTCAATTCGGAGAGCATAAAGCTATACGACCTGCGGTCCTTTGACAAGGGTCCCTTTGTCACCTTCAAACTGAACCAGGAGAAGGAGTGCGACTGGACCGGCCTAAAGTTCTCGCGTGATGGCAAAACTATATTGATCAGCACAAATGGGTCGGTTATACGTCTGGTGGACGCCTTCCATGGCACACCACTGCAAACATTCACCGGCTATCCGAATAACAAAGGCCTGGCCATCGAGGCCAGCTTCAGTCCGGACTCGCAGTTCATATTCTCGGGCAGCACAGATGGCCGTGTACATATCTGGAATGCTGACACGGGCAATAAAATATCTGTGCTAAACGGCGATCATCCCGGCCCTGTGCAGTGCATTCAGTTTAACCCAAAATACATGATGTTGGCCTCGGCGTGCACAAACATGGCCTTTTGGCTACCCACATCAGAGGAGGGCCCGTAAATAATTGCAGCTTATCATTTGTCGTACATTATAGGATAAAATAAAATTTACTTTAACAATAAAAATTAAATCTGATAGCTTACAGCAATCCATCCCCTCTCTCTCTCTGTCTCTCTCTAGCTAGTAGATCTTTCCTGCGCTTTGTGGCGATCGAAGCCCAAGCGGATGCTGCTTAGCAGTTGTCCGAGATTTTTGCCAATTTTGGCGCTAATGCCGAGCACAGGATTCTGTAGCCTGCGCTGCAGTTCCTCAAAGTTGGCGGCACTGTCTTCCATGTCGATTTTATTGGCCACCACCAGCTGTGGGCGACTCGCCAAGCTGCCGCCAAACTGTCGCAGCTCGTGCATAAGCTGTTCATAGTGGTTCCAAGGCTCGGGTGCACTGGCGTCCAGCACAAAGAGCAGCAGAGTGCAACGCTCGGCGTGCTTGAGGAACTGTATGCCCAGGCCCTTGTTGAGATGTGCATCGGGCACGAGTCCGGGCAGATCGGCAATGGTAAGCTGCACCAGATCGTCATACTGGACGGTTCCCAGGTGCGGCCGCAGCGTGGTAAACGCATACGGAGCAATCTTTGGCTTGGCACGGGTTAGGGCATTCAGCAAGGTGCTTTTACCGGCATTTGGATAGCCAATTAAGCCGACATCGGCCATGCTGCGCAGCTCTATGGTGTAGGAGATATCCTCGCCAGTTGGTCCATATTCGCAGACCTTGGGACTGGTCTCCTTGTCTGTGGTAAAGAAGCGGTTACCCTTGCCGCCGGCTCCACCGCGCGCCGCCACGAACATCAAGTCCGTGTGGCCCAAATCTCCGACAATCAGACCCTGAGAGTTCCGAATGACAGTGCCAATTGGTACTTTGATGACAGCATGCTTGGCATTCTTGCCATGGCAGTCCATGGCGTTTCCACGTTCCCCCTCCTCGGCACGCAGCACGCTGCCAACGTGATTGAAGTTGCGCACATCGTTGGAGGCCTGAAAGACCACATGGCCACCGTTGCCGCCATCTCCGCCGTCCGGTCCGGCACGCTCGTTGCACCACAACTGCAGGAAGGAGACGCATCCATCGCCACCCTTCCCGCCAACAGCACGCACCCGCTTGGCATCCGAAAAGTATTGCGCCTAAAAATGATCAGAAACAGTTATGTAAATTCCACATTGACTCTGGACACTCGAACCTCTTTGCGAGTGGACTTTGGTTTCTTTGGACGCAGCGCAGTCGCTGCTTTGCAGTAGTTTACTTGCTGTCCCCTTTGGGCAATAACATTCTTAGATATTTCAATAAATCGGCGCAGCAGAAGCGATCTGCCGCTGAAAAACAACATTGTTGAAAGTACCGGTTGAGATGAACAGCTGATATCGATACTTCCATGGCGAATATATCGATGCCTTGTCGGGAAATTGTTATTAAATGTTGTTTTGTGGGCGTGGGACTGGAAGAGCAGGACAACTAAGAACAATGTCCATTAAAGCGGCGCTCATAGATCTTAGTGGCACGCTGCACGTGGAGGATGAGCCCACACCAAATGCAGTTGAGGCATTGGCCAGGTATATATAAACAGATTTAAAATCATAATTCACATGTAATTTAAAAGCCCTTAAACAGACTGCGTGATGCTGGAGTGACGGTTAAATTCGTTACAAATACCACCAAGGACTCAAAGGGGACATTGCACGAACGTCTCTGTAGGATTGGCTTCCAATTGGACCGCTTTGAGATCTACAGTTCACTGAGCGCCGCCGTCACCTTTGTGCAAAGTGGAAAATTAAATCCATACTATCTCTTGTCGGAAGATGCACGCCAGGACTTTCCGCCAGAGGATCCCAATCGTTGTCAGGACTCGGTGGTTGTTGGCCTGGCGCCCAAAGCATTCAACTATGAGCAAATGAACAAGGCTTTCAAGTAGGAACAGTCTCCCAGGGAGGAGGGTCTTCTGGTATGGTTCATTAATTTGGCTCCTCCTCTCTGCCACAGTGTGCTGCTGCAGCAAAAGGAGCACAAACTGGTGGCCATACATCAGGGTAAATACTACAAGCGATCGGATGGCATGGCCCTGGGTCCTGGCTGCTTTGTCAAGGGTCTGGAGTATGCCACAGGATGCACGGCCCAGCTGATTGGCAAACCGAATCCATATTTCTTCAAAGGGGCTTTGGATGGACTGGATCCATCGTCATGCGTCATGATAGGTGATGTAGGCAAAGGCCAACCTTTAAATGTTCGATTCTGGCTTTAAATTCTGTTTGTAGGATGCCAATGATGATATTGGGGGTGCAATGGCCATGGGCCTACAGGGCATACTCGTGAAGACTGGTAAATATCTGCCAGATGTCGTACTGTCGCCGCCGCCCACAGCTCTAGTGGAGAATTTCGCCGAAGCAGTCGATTGGATACTCAAGAAAAATCAAACCTAAAACCGAATAAATAAAACCCTCCATGGCTTATAGTAAGTGTATACAAAATGCTTTAGTTTTATAAATAAGCGATCAAAATTCGTTTGAAATGCTGTTTGGAACAGTTCAAAGCAGTATGCAAAATTTCTGAGTAATTATAGGACTTTCTCTCGATATCTGTGTGAGCGCTTAGGCCAACTTTGACTGTGCAAACTTGGTGGCCAACTGCAGGATCTCCTCGATGCGCTCGTAATTGCTGCCCGAAGCTTGTGCGGACTCTGGCTTACCACCACCCTTGCCGCCCAGAGTCGGGGAGACATGCTGCACCCATTCATTGGCCTTCAGACCCTTCTCCACGGCACTCTTGGGCACCGAGCTCAGGCAGAATATCTTCTTGGAGTCCGCATCGACGGAGAAGAACATGGCAGCAGCATCGGGCAGCTGGGTGCGCACCTGCTTGAGTGCGGCATCGAGTGCCTTGGTGTTGTTGAACGCCTCTAGCTGCTGAACGAGCAAATTTGCACCGGGATTGGCCTCGCACAGTTCCTTGGCACGCTCCACCACATTCACAGAGACGGCTGCACGCAGGGTGCGCTCCTTGTCGTCCAGCGTCTTTTTCAGACCCTTCAGCAAGTTGCGCATCTCGTCCTTTTTCACATACGGCACCGTGGCATGGGATATCTGTTCTGTTAGCTCGACAATCTCCTTGACATGCGCCTTGGAATCCTTGCCCGATTTGTCTCCGTCTATGGTGGCCTTTAGCTTGACAATCTCCTGCTCAAAGGCCTCTGATTTCTTAATGGCCTTCAGGGCTTCCGGTCCGGTCAGGGCAACAATACGGCGAATACCCTTGGCTATGGCCTCCTCGCTGCTGATGACAAAATCTATGATGTGTCCCGAACGTCGCAGATGAGTGCCGCCGCAGAACTCCACCGAGGTCTGCTCGCCGGCCTCGGCATCGGGATGCTGCTCGAGCTCGTCCACAGGCACGCCAAACGAAATGACTCGCACTGGATCGGGATAGACCTCGTCGAAGACCGAACGCAGACCGCGTATACGCTTGGCCAAAGCCAGCTTCGACTCCTTGGCGTAGATGGGGACATTCTTGTAGACCATATCCTTCGTTAGCTGCTCCGTCTTGGCCACCTGTTCGATGGTCATGGCGGCCTTGGTGTTGAAATCGAAGCGCAGCTTCTCTGGCACCACCAGCGAGCCCTTCTGTTCGGTGTCCTTGCCCAGGACCTGCAGCAGGCAGTGATTGAGGGCATGCGTTGCCGAATGGTTCTTCATGGTGAGCCAACGACGCTCCTCGTCGATATGCAGCTGCAGTTCATCACCGACCTTCAGGGTGCCCTCGACAACGCCAATGTGCAGAATGTAGCCGCCCCGATTGTAGACACGATCGACCAGGAACTCATTGGCCTCGTCGTTCAGCTTGACAAGTGCACCCTGATCGAAAATCTGGCCACCGCTCTCCGCATAGAAATTCGTCTTGTCCAGCACAATGCCCGCCTTCTGGCCATTGCTGATCTCGTTCACGAACTGATTCTCGTAGCGGAGAGCCACAATTTTACTTTTGCATTCCTGATACTTGTAGGCAGAGTCCCGCTCCTCCGACACAGCCTCGTATTTGTATTTGAACGTATCGTTGGTGGGTGGCACGCCCTGCTCCTGCAGCTGTGAGATGGCATGCACATCCAGATTGATTTCCTCTATTTTGCTGGCGCCCTTGCCCTGCGAGAGCACATAGGAGTTCTGTTTGGCCGCCTCATAGCCGGCCATGTCGATCTCCAGCGACTTCTCCTCGGCCATCAGTTGGGTGAGATCCACGGGAAAGCCGTAGGTATCATAGAGTCGCCACGCAACATCTCCGGGTATTATGGACTGGCCGCCCAACTTCTCAATGGTTCGATTGAGTAGATTGCGGCCGCGCGTCAACGTCTTCAGGAACTGCAACTCCTCCTCATTGATGATGTCAATGATGTGTTGTGGGTCCCGCTTGACCTCCGGGAAGGCATCGCCCAGCAGATCGACAACGGTGTTTACCAGCGTGCCAAAGAAACCAGGCTTGGCGTTCAGTTTCTCCGTGGCATAGCTGTGGGAAATGATAAATTCTTAAGGATTCTAGAGGGTTCGCTCCAGGGAAATGCTCACCGCACAGCACGTCGGAGGATGCGGCGTAGGACATAGCCACGACCAGTGTTATCTGGTGTACCGCCATCAGCCAGGGCAATGGTGATGGTACGTGCGTGATCGGCCAGAACGCGATAGGCCATATCAATGCCATCGACATCGTCGGCACCCACGCGGCCCTGGTACGCAGGGGCACCAGTGCCCGCCTGAATGGCGTCGAAGAGTGGCACAAACAGATCCGTATCGTAGTTGGAACGCTTGTTCTGGATGACCGAGACCAGGCGCTCGTATCCCATGCCGCAATCGATGTGCTTCTTGGGCAACTGCTTCAGGCTGCCATCGGACTCGCGATTGTATTGGATGAACACAAGATTCCAGATCTCCAGCACATCGGGATCGTCCATGTTGACCAGCTCCGGCACGCTGCGTCCACCGATGCGATCAAAGTGCAGCTCAGAGCAGGGTCCACAGGGTCCGGTCTCGCCCATTTCCCAGAAATTGTCCTTCATGCTGCCCGGTAAAATGTGCTCCGGCTTCAGGCCCAAATCCAGCCACAATTGCTTGCACTCCAGATCGGGCTCCAGGCCGCTGGCCTTGTCGCCGCCAAAGTAGGTCACATACAGACGATCCTTGGGCAGATTAAGGCGATCCGTTAGGAACTCCCAGGCCCACGTGCAGATCTCCTTCTTGAAGTAGTCGCCGAATGACCAATTTCCCAACATTTCAAAGAACGTATGATGGTAGACATCCTTGCCCACATCATCCAGATCGTTGTGTTTGCCACCGGCACGGATGCACTTTTGTGTGTTGCACACACGCACCCACTTGGACATCTCGCTGTTGGGATCGGCGGTGCCCAGGAAGATGGGCTTGAACTGATTCATGCCAGCGTTGGCAAACAGCAGCGTTGGATCGTCCAGCGGTATGGTGCTGGATGAGTGCACATAAATGTGCTTCTGCTCCTTGAAGAAGCCCAGATAGGCGTCGCGCACCTCCTTGGCGGTCAAGTACTTCATTTTGTTGGGTGCTGCTGCAACGATAGGAGTACGAGGGAGGTTGTTGAATTTATAAAAAAATAAAATGGTTGCCACGCGACACAACTGGCTCTTAGTCTTTGTGAGCGCAGCAGCGCAGTCTTTGTGTCCCCTAACCCCAACAGAGGGCCGTGATAGGCAGTGAAAGTCTCCACTGCTCTACGTGATGAAATTACACAACTATCAGGCTATTGAACCGTAGAATATCAAGCAGTTGTTTGATTGCCCCTTGCGGAATCAAAGCAAGTTGTGTATTACTCACGTTTTCAACAGTAAATGCAAATGCAAACAAATTTCGTCAGCCGACTGACTGCAGCAACGTGTGTGACGTTCCGATACCTTTTGCGGCAAATGTAGGCAAGGCTATCGTCTATCGATACTTCAGTTAAATTGAAAAATGCAGTTGAATTGATTGAATCTTTTTAAACTATTATTGAACAAGACAAAGCAATTAAAAGTCGATTCGCTGCGGCATATGCTCCTGTTCCAGTTGATACTCGATCTCCTTCATGCGCAGCATCACACTGAAGTTCTGCTTTTCCTGCTTGTATGTCAGGTACATGGCAAGGAAAGCCTGGAAGGCTATAATGGCAGTCAGTGAAGGTACTAAGGGACGCGTAAACTGTCGCCACAGCATGAAAACTTCCTTGGGGCTCTCCGTAATCGAAGGAAGCCGGTATGTGTAACAGCGGGTGGCGAACATAAATGCTGCAAAGGGTGCCAGTATCGTGGGGTACACGATCCCGAGACTTGTTTGGAACGCAGCACTCCGCACTTGTCTGCAAATGGGACACTCGCCCAGCGGATCCAACAGTATGGGGCGCTGTACGAAGAACTTGTGCGTGAGCATGGTGAATATGGCGGGTACGACCACAATTGGCATATAACTGGACAGCCGTCCATGGCTGCCGAGACGCAGTTTGGTGCGGTAGTGGTTATTGATGTAGGCGCCAGTGGCAGCAGCCATAGCACTCAGAATCCCAGGCGTATAGCGCAGGGACCATCTGTAGAGAAGGGTTTTGTATAGTTGTTAGGTAAGCGGCAATCTACACATGTGTGTTTTACACGTACACCTCTCCAATCTTGTCCCAGGCTGTGATTATCTTCCATTGGTACTTCAAAGCTTGATCCTCGGAGATTATAACAGCATCTATGGGTAGCTGCTCGTTCTTTGCGCGAGACAATGCCATTTTATTTGTGATAAATAAAAAATTTAGCGGCAGACAACAGCTGTTGCAACAGTTGATGGCAGTGTTGGTAAGCAGAGTACCGGTGTCATAATACAATTATTGCTGTGGTTTTTGAGCTAGAACTTTTATCACATATTTCATTCTTTTCACATAGCTCTGATTTATTTACTCTCACATTTCGGTAAAGTTCACTCCGCACTATATACGTAAACGTACGAACTAAATGTGCCTTTCCTGTAATGTTGTTGTAGACATAGTGTTGTAAAACCTGTTAATCACTGTGGCTTGCCGTCGCCTTGGCTTGTTTTGAAAATGCCTCTAAGACGCAAACCTCACGGTAATCCAAAGCCAGATCGGCCAAAGTCGCTGCCACACGCTACCGCCGTGGACCACAACAATGTGTTTGCTCAACCCGCTTTAAATTCTGCTGTGCGCTCGCAGGAGGAAATAACACGCATGGCAAAAGATATTCGAGATGCCATTGAAGACTTGAATCTTACGCCGCAGACGCAGGCTGCTGTGGCTCCAAAGGTGAGGAGGTGGTAGTGTCATAAAGGAAACGGTGTCATTGTTAAACGTTCCAAATTCTTATAGATTACCCAAAAGATGAACTTTCTACCAGACGAAGTGGTCTTCAAGGGTTTAGTTCCTCTGAACGTCAACGATTCGATACTGCCGCCCCAAAAGATGGCACGCAATCCGTCAAAGAGTAAACATAACAAGGAGAATAGAGGAAGGACAGCAGAGCCGGAACTTGAGGACTATGTGCAGCCAATAGCGCCAAGGAAAATGATTATACCAGAGCCCGAGCTTCATTTGGAGTACGAACCGGAGCCGTTCAACTTTCTCGAGACGTACAAGAAACTCTTCAAATAAAGTTATAGTTTATTTTACGATACATTAATATATTTGCGAATGGTGGAGCACTACAAATGTTGTTGTTTTCGTCCATTTAACCGATAAAGTTCATCACCACCAAATGCAGAATCACATGGGCAAAGATGAAGTCAGCAAAGCCACGCTCCGGTGAGATGCCTGCAAACACGGCCTTGTTCTGCGGATTGGCCTGGAGACGGAGGCACACGCCCAGGACGAAGCAACTAACGGTGCTGATGAAGCCGGACAGGAACGAGTTGAACGGAAAGGTGCCCACCAGGCAGCAGTAAACAAACTGTATGATGCCGGTCAAGAGAATATAGCACAAGTAGATGTCCACCAGCTTGAGCTTCTTTGTCGTGTTCTGCACATAGTCGTTGTAGAACTTGGATATGACGCCCGTGATTTCGACCATCTTGCTGTTGTTTTTTCAAGTATTTTATACGCGAATTGAACGAAAAAGTCGAATTTTTTAGTCAATTAGCCCAGACACGTCACGAATAGAGCTGACAAACAATCGATTGTTTCCGAATTGTGCGATATATGCGATGGTTCAAACCATTTTGCAGCACTAGTATGGAAAATTGTGCCACAAACGTTTTCGATTGCTCACCGATAGTTTTTGATTTAATTGGTCGCAGATTAGGTCGCAGGTATAATAATTAATATAAACTGATTCAAAACATGATTCGTAACGTATGCAAATAAAAGTGTGTGGTGTGTTTGGTGACAATAACAAAAAAAACACTAACCTAACTGATGTTGCAACTGGCTGAAAAGCGTTGCAAGCTGTTACCAAAAATAAGTTTTCATGAATGAAGACATAGTGGGATGACAATGTGAACTCATTGTTGTTGCTTTCTTGTTGCTTGGATTTACAGATTCACTTCACAGTTCTAAATCCCATTGAAAGGGTAGCACAATCGCGCAATTTACACCCACGGGCTGGCACACGCATTCCACCCCACTGCACCTAACACTTCGCATGGAATCTTGGAGTACTTGAATTTTAATTTGATTTTGCACCCAGATATAAGTTGGTACGGTGCCCACACTTGCGCATCGAAGCTGTGACCTTCGCCAGAAGTGGGGTCTCGTCTCGTTTCGTTTCGTGTCTTCTTTTGCACCGCTTTCATTGTCAGTGTCAAAGCAGGAAAAATCAATGGAGGACTTGACACCGTTAACCAATCTTCAACAGGTAGAAATTTGCATACACACATGCATACATACATGTGTATATTTGCATGCATTCTGTATGATTTAATAGATTTTCAGTTAATTTTGATTCTTTTTAATTATGATTTCTTACAGTTTTAGTTCCAATAATTCCACAATAACTACTGGGCATTCCCTCTATACATATTTTGTGACTTATTCGCCGTAAGTGAAAAAACGAAATTACACGCATATCTTTGTTAATGGCTTTAAGTTTTATGGCGCAAGTGGTCGGTGGTGCAAGATAAGTGGGATGCCTAGACCCACATCACTATTATTTAAGATGTTTTATGGTGCACAAACAAAGCTTAGTCTAATTATGAGGGAGATGTTGGAAAATAGCAACCCAAACGTCTAGCGATAAAGTTGTGGACCTGCAAAGACTGCAAGTAACTTAACTTTACCTACTTTAACTTATCTCTATTGTGTGTAGCCAAATCTCTGCTAGAGCCTTTACGCAACTGAACCTTAGAGCGTACAAGTGGATCAAAAGAGTTCCCACTTCGTTTTCGTTTGCTCTACATAATCCATATCCCGCTTGTGTATGCTTTATCGGAAGTATTCAATAACGCTTAGTGACTGAAATTGTACCAAACAACGAACTGCTGAATCAACAATGAGAAAAAATATGGGTGGATATTTGATAAATTCTTTGGATATACGATATACGAGTATATATTATATAATTATAGTATTATGATGCATTGTTGGTCTGGCTTGATAATTTGTAGGTCTTATCGCGCCCCCGGTAGAGCTTGTTTTTGTGTGTGTTTTCGAGCTTGGTTCAGCTACATACATATACGGAAAATGAGTCACTGGACTCGAAACAATTTGATATCGATTCGTGGATGCATGGGGGCGGGAGGTTTTCATACATATATCAGGCCGAAATTCGAGTCGAGTCAAGTCCAAGGCTGAAACTGAGACTGCGTCTGTGTGTCTGTCTCGAAATTTTCCACTCCCTCCGCTTGCTGCACATTTGTCGGGTGTTGTGTGTGGGACACGCTTCTGTCTGTTCTGCACTATCAGAAATTTGTTATTATGCACACGCATTGAAATCAGGGACTAGTGGGACAAAACTGAGTCAGCGGAAAATTTTACAAGTCGAAAAGCGGTCATCGTTTACGCATCGAGGTTCAGTACGTTCGATGCGACCGAAGAGAATACATCTACAGCGATCACAGTCCCAGTTCCAGTTCCAGTTGCAGTTGCAGTCGCTCTCAATTGATCAACTTAACGCATCGATTCGTACGTCTCTTATAGATTCCGATTCCGGAGAGTGCGGCACGCAAGAAAAAGATGACAGAACGCCAACCGTTGCTGCTCCAGAGCGATGCATCCGATTATGAGGGTAGCCGAGGGGGAGGGCCAGCACGACCGGCCCGCAGCTCACCGCCTGACACCACGCTCGTTAATGTGCACAGCGAGGACAGCATGGCAGGTAAGTGCGTGCCAAAGGTGCAATGGTTCGAATAAAGAGTTCACCTCACAGTGCATGCGGCAGCCTCGGCCTCGGGATCCGGAGATGATGATCAGACGGCGGCTGTGGACAAGGCCAGCTACAATCCCACCCTCCATCGCACGCTGGAACATCCCACATCCAACTCGGAGACGCTGGTGCATCTGCTGAAGGGCAACATTGGCACTGGCATCCTGGCCATGCCGGATGCCTTCAAGAACGCCGGCCTCTATGTGGGTCTCTTTGGCACCCTGATTATGGGCGTCATTTGCACACACTGCATGCACATGCTGGTCAACTGCTCCCACGAGCTGTGCCGTCGGCTGCAGCAGCCGGCGCTGGACTTTTCGGATGTGGCCTACTGCAGCTTCGAGACAGGGCCGTTGGGTCTGCGGCGATACTCTCTACTGGCCAGGCGGATCGTTACCACGTTTCTGTTCATCACACAGATTGGCTTCTGCTGCGTCTACTTTCTGTTTGTGGCACTCAACATTAAGGATGTGATGGATCACTACTACAAGATCGATGTGCACATCTATTTGCTGATTATGCTGATGCCGATGATTGTGCTGAATCTGGTGCGAAATCTCAAGTATCTGACGCCCGTTTCGTTCATTGCGGCCATACTCACGGTGGCTGGATTGGCCATTACCTTCTCGTATATGCTGCACGATCTGCCCGATGTGCATACGGTGAAGCCGGTAGCCACATGGGCCACATTGCCTCTATATTTTGGCACCGCCATCTACGCCTTTGAGGGCATTGGTGTGGTGCTGCCGCTTGAGAACAATATGCGCACACCCGATGACTTTGGCGGCACCACGGGCGTCCTCAACACGGGCATGGTGGTTGTCGCCAGTCTGTACACATCTGTGGGCTTCTTTGGCTACCTGAAGTACGGCGAAGATGTCAAGGGCAGCGTTACACTTAATCTGCCGCAGGGCGATGGGTGAGTTAACAAAACTTTCCATTCACAATTCCTTCATTATCTCTTATACTCTTATACACCTCTAATATATCTCTTATACTCTTAATCTTGCAGTCTCTCGCAGCTGGTGCGGCTTAGCATGGCCGTTGCCATCTTCCTCTCGTATACGCTGCAGTTCTATGTGCCCGTAAATATTGTCGAGCCATTTGTGCGCAGCCATTTTGACACAACGCGAGCCAAGGACCTGTCAGCGACTATTCTGCGCGTTGTGCTGGTCACCTTTACTTGTACGTATAGAACACAAATCGTTTGACTTTCTTTCCTATATTTCTCCCGTTCTCCCGTTACACAGTTTTGTTGGCCACCTGCATTCCCAATCTGGGCTCGATTATTTCGTTGGTGGGCGCTGTCAGCAGCTCGGCACTGGCTCTCATTGCTCCGCCCATTATTGAGATTATTACGTTCTATCATGTGGGCTATGGCCGCTACAATTGGATGCTATGGAAGGACTTTCTAATTCTGATCTTTGGACTGTGTGGCTTTGTCTTTGGCACCTGGGCAAGCTTGGCGCAGATTTTAAACGACAGAACTCACTAGAGCTCCTCCCTAGGTAGGGGAAACAGGAAAGTGCTGTGCGAATTTACGAGTGACGAAGGCTTTACGTAGATAATTTCATTCGAGACTCTACGATTAGTTATACAATTAGGTTGTTTCTTCCGCCCCTACCAACCATTATTTTTAAACGGGGCATCGGATCCCGTGGCGGTGCTCAAATTTGTTTTACATATTTATTGTTTTTTTTCTGTCCACGAATTATGTGCAATTCTGTGTTATCCATTAGCTACAATTCTTGTACCAGACAATAACTAGCATTTTAAGTATAGATTTTTATATATATATATATATCTAGGTTTTTTTCTTGCTTGATTTAGTTTATCAGTTTGTAGGAGAATTTAATTTAATTCGAGGACCGCAACGCACAATGCCAAAAGTGATTTTTTGTCGTAGTATTCTTAAATAAATTATTGTTTAGATTTTACTATGCATTACACCCCGTCGCCGCCCCCACCCCGCCCCGTAGTCTTAGGTCTAGGTTCGGGGCAGATCATTCCAAAGCAAAAGGCTAAGAATTTACCAGAAATATAAACAGAAAACAAATGTTAGCTCTAGCTTTTAGCCACATACTTTTATCGTTATTATCTACTCCATAAAGGGTGCCGTTCTGTTCCCCCAAAACTCTTGTATATACATATATATATGTACTCGTACTCGAACTCGGTGTATCCGCAAAATGTTCTTTAATTGTTCAAACAGTAACAAAAGACAATAATTAATTTAATGTTTATAAAAATCCAACAATATCACGTCTGTTTTTTTTTGCACATCTCTACCACAGCACAGGAACGCGAAGAGCCACTGTTTGTGGGCTAACCAGTCTCAAGGGACGCTCGGAGAGTAAAATCAATCGTTGGGGCTGACGTCTGAGCGGCTTACTGAGTCGCGCTGGTGCCTGATCGATGGGCTGCACCTCTTCTGCCTCCGGATCGGGTGTAAAGTCCTGGGGCTCAGCAGCGCTGGGCAGCTGCTCCACTTGATCGGTTGGAGGCGGGCCATAGGTTAGTTCCGGCGGGCCATATGTTAGTTCCGGCGGGCCATAGGTCTGATCGGGCACACCCTCCTCGAAGGGTATCTCCGGCTTGAGCTCCTCGGCGGATGGGTAGGGCGCCGCTGCCTGCTGTTTTTCCAGCCGTTTGCCGGATCTTGCTGGCTGAGCTCCAATCAATCCCAGAGCCAGCATCAGCACCAGCAAGGCACACAAATTCTTGGCGTAACTGCACATGGCACAATAATTCTTGCAATGATTTCGATTGGGTGCACAGACAAACAAACTGTGCAAAAACTATTCGTTGATTGATTGATTTAGTGCTGGAAACTTGCCTATTTATATGCTGGATTTGGAGCTACGTGGTTGGGTTGCTTAATTATTGGGTGCTAAGACGTGGTCTTATGGTTAATGGTTAATTATTGAATGGCCCTTGTATGAGGTCGGTCGGTCATCATGTCACGTTGCAGGTCCCCAAAACGGGAAGTCAAGCAAAGCAATTAATTTCAGTGTCAATGTTAGTTGCAC
This sequence comes from Drosophila subsilvestris, assembly GCA_035043285.1. Taxonomy (NCBI): domain Eukaryota; kingdom Metazoa; phylum Arthropoda; class Insecta; order Diptera; family Drosophilidae; genus Drosophila; species Drosophila subsilvestris. The sequence goes on from JAWNNB010001719.1 coordinate 403,632, forward strand.
AAAAATTATTGCTTAAATTATAATTAATGCAAACAAAAATATTAAAATTAAAACCCTTTAGCAAAGGTTTCGTATAATTCCCAAGCATTTTTTTCACACACAACGCATTTAAATAGCACAAACGTTTGCGCTTCTAATTCCCAAGTCTTTTTTCTCGGTTATGCGCGTATATAACAGTGTTGCCCGTTCAAACGTTAGCGTGTTGTTTGGAAGGAGAGCCAGTTAGCACTCCCCTAGACAAGGATGGAACACATAAACGAACGGCTGGCACATAAGAAAGCCGTTCAACAGTTTTTTGTCTTAAGCTAAGTTCCTTTTTTTAATTTAAATATTATAAATACATATAGAAAAATTAAGCTTAAGATAAAACTTGCATTACAATTATTTATTATAGAACAACACCGTTTCAGGCTGATTAAAAAATAATAATGCAATTTATTTCATAAAAATTAAAGTTTTAAATGTTTTTATTTTTTTTTATATTCTTATTTTTAATGATTTTAATTATAATTTACACCTGCTTGATAGCTTTGTGGCAATTTTAATGTTATTTATTTAATGCAAAGCAAATTTATCAATAGCTAAAAAATATGATAAAATTTTTGATTAAGTCAAATACGTAAAATAATTCTGTTAATTTTAATTAAAAAAGAATTTCCTGTAATTCATGAACAATCCAAAGCAAAGTTAACACAACATTTCCATTGGATTGTCCATGGATTGTCAGCAATATTCTCGTACATTTTTGGTTGCAATTTGTTAAATATTTGCCTAAATTAATAAACAATGTCCATGATGAGTGAGAAATGACTTTCACTTAATCCATGGTACATGGTCCATTAATTTAGGCGCCATTCATTTGCTCAGTAATCAGCCACATTTGCAATTCACCTTTTTGGTATTTCCGAAAATGGGAGCCGTCTCACAGGCACAGCCCGGCAGATACGAGAAGAAGGTCTGCTGCAGACTGGTGTAGTTTTTGTTGCGCAGATAGTTCATGGCCCGCCAGCAGAGACGCGTCCGTTCCATGACAATATCGTTGACGTGTTCCGTGAAGCAAAGCCGAAACTTCTGGGCCCGTGCCAGGAATGGGTTATAGTGGGTATAGCTAATGCTGCGCTGCTTTTTGGCTTCCGAGTGCTGACCCAAAATTATGTACAGCTCGTGTTGCATCTGCGCCAGCTGCTCCAATGTGTGCCCCGAGTCACGCAGCTCGGATCGCGTTGCCACCGTATATCGTTTGCCATAGCGCCGCCTAGTCCATTCCTGCAGCTCTGGCACCTGATGGCCCTTCCACAGAGTAGCCAGCACAAGTTTCTTGTTCTTTTGCAGTATCCTGAAGGCATCCGCAAGCATGCGATCCATGAAAACCTCATCGTCGGGATCAAAGTGTTGGTTCTCCCCATAGCTGAGACGCTGCTTTGGCTCGTCACAGTATTTCACAGCCATCAGACTCCTTTCATAGATTTTTTTTACACATTGATTGACGGCATCGCTTATGTGCCATCGTGTGACCATTATGGGTCTCCCTTGTTCCTTGCCATCATCCTCTTTGAGGGCTTTTAGCACGGCGCCATCAATGCACTCGCCCGCAGACAAAGACATTTGGCTGTATCGGCCAAACAGTCCAATATAATCGAATATGTACGGCGCATGGAGCTTGGGGCCTTGGAAATAGTTTGTGCTCGTAGTGGGTCGTCGCTTCGCCTCTTGTCCGCCGCTGAGCCGCAGCACTTGCTCGCCACTGCCTACGTCCAGCTTCGAGTGCCACTGATGATTGCCGTCCAGTACCATTACGGGCAGCGGTGTGGGACCCAGTAGCTGACAGGCAGTGCATCCGATTTGCCGAAACACCGGCACGCCGGGACTCCAGCGATTGTTGCCAAACTTTTGCATATATTTCTGCACATCCAGCTGCAGTTGCTTGGCAACGCGTTGCCGCGTTAGCTGTGGCACGGTTAAAGGATAATTGTAATGGTAGTTGTGCGCTGTCCACACTCACCAGCTTTCGCTCTTCATTCAAGTCCAGCATGGCCAGGCATAGCTGACGCTGCTTTTCCAGAAACGCCGCACGCTCCAGCGTACGACTCTCCTGATGATATTCGCACATACTAACACGCGGCGCCCGCTCGCTTTCATCTATTGTTTCGAAAAGCTTGGCAATCTCTTGATTGATTACAGACTTGACAATCCGCTTGGCCGGATGGAATTCGTAGTCGGCAAACCAGCGATTATCCGGCTGCTGCGAGTCCTTGAATTCGTTTGGAAAGTGCACCGCATGGGGCACCGCTGCTGATAGCAAGTCCCTGCTCTTCTTCTTGGGTCTGCGTTGCTGTTGAAAGTAGGGCAGCACTTTGGTGTCCTGTTTGGTGTCTTTTCTGCCGCTTCTTTCGCACGGCAACGCCTTTGAGGGCCGCGTATTCCCATGCTTCTCGGGCAAGGGAAGTACTTTGTCCAAGGCCTCAATCGTGGCCGGCATATCCAAGTACGCAATGGCCGAGAGCAAAAGCTGTTCATTGACTGTGTACTTCCTGTGCGGGCACTCCGATTCGCATTGCTGCTTGTAAATAAAATATAGAAAGGCCAAATTGTTGCCCTGACTGAGCTGCATTATCTTGTCCAAGAGGCAGCAATCGAGCTGGCCAGTAACGCCCAGGCGCCGCAGGCAATCGTGCACCCGATGCGTGGTCTCCTCCTCCAGATCGCGAATCAGCTCAGTCTGCAGTTCGCAGGTTGCTTTGATCTGTGCCAGCGAGAAACCCCGATGCCAGGGCGCCACAGGCAGTTCACGGCAGGTGCCAAGTTTGACCATTTTGAAAAATACACAAAAAATGCACACAAAAAATTCACACAACAAAAAAAAAAATGAAAAGTAAACAAAAAAAAAATATGAACGAAAATTTGTGTCACTGCATTGATGTCTGGTTGGTTAATGATGATGCCAAACAATATTGAATATTCAGTTTTAGTTTTTATATTTGATCAGCATTTATTTGTCAAAGTTGCCTAGGGGCATGGGGCATACCATTGCCACAAGGCCCATTCGACGCATTCCCCAGACTTGGGATCGAAACCCTTTTGCTGGCATTCCGCGAGCAAGGCATTGCCAGAGCTATCGCAGACCCAGTAGTGGGTGGGATCCCAGTAGTCGCGGCTGACGAATCCAGCACGTCCAACGCAGTCGGGTTTGCCATCGCCATCAGGATTGCAGATAGATGCGGCAAAGGACACTGCCATGAGCAGGGATAGGCACAACAAAACTAGAGCTGCATAGAAGAAAACTCCATGAGGTATTTCTGTTATTCCCCTGGTTACTGCTCGTAGGACTTACTGGCTTTCATTTTGGTTTGCTTTCTTTTCAGAATGTTCTTTGCCCAATTTCTTTGCTCTTTATATAGTCGGAAGTCGGCACGGACACTCACACTTTCTTGTCTAGATAAATTCTATTTTGGCCGTAACATGGAATCGCTTAAAAATAATCGTGCCAGCGATAACTTCTTTTTGCCAGTTCAATTTCGGGGCTCGTGGCCACCCAAAAGTTGGGTTGACGCCATACCTCGCACGAAAAACGTCAAAATTTGGATTTTGTATGGGAATTTGAGCTGCGACAGCCCATTTTTGGCCGTTTTTCGTGCGAGGTAGCGTCACTGTTATCGATGTAGGAGCCACAAAACCCAAGACTGCACGTATCGACCTTTGATTCAGGTAAAGAAATATGCAATGATCCCGTATACAAAATATTTCGGAAAAGCAAAAATGTAGTTTTTTTTAAATTCAAGTCAAAGTTGAAAACAAAGAAAAATTTAGATGGTTTGAAAGTACGTTTTTCTCTAGAACTGTCTGTGCAACAAGCAGTTTTTCATTGAATATTGATAAAAATGAATACACCTAGTAAATGATACCAAAAACAACATGATACCTCACACAGTTCAATTTTTATTCTACCTGAAAGATGCAGTATGTCAATAAAAGTTGAATAAATTGTTGCACGCGGAAATAATTTTCAACTTTGATTGCTCATATCTCCTAAACTAAAAGTCCGATTCTTTTTAAACTTTATTTTTAAAAGCTTTGGAAAATACTCTATCGAATTCGTGTATTGGATTTATCCAAAGCGTTCAAAATGCATTGACTTTTTACCTCTTTGCGGCTGAGGCCCCACTGTGCGTTGGTTATAGGACACACGCTATGTTATTGCCAGAGATTCGGAAGAGATTTTTGCCACAGATTAAGTGGGCAAGGTGGTATCATTTTTGCACACAATTTGATCCAAATTACATGCAAACAATTTCATGTTACTGCCAAAATATGAATTATCTACCAAAGAGATAGAGAGGGAGAGACTCTAGAAGATAGCGTATCATATCGAGAAACATACAAAAGTAAACGCGCCTGTTCCAACAAAATTAAAGCAGCGCCCCGCTTCCTGTGCCTGGCCCTATTTTTGGCAGTCTCCCATGCGGCATTTAGCTGCTGTACTCGTGGGTTTGCGATAGCGCCATGCCAGCAGCAGGGATTCAATCCCAAGACTGGGGAGTGGGCCGTCTAGCTTTGGTATGCCCCATGCCACTGAGCAACTTTGACAAATAAAATGCTGATGGAATATATATTAAAAATATTGTTTGGCCTTTGTTTTACCATCATCATTAACCATCTAGAAATGATCAGTTAGACATATAAAAATCTTTTTTTATTTAAGTTGTTGCGATATGTAAAACCTTATTTAATATTATTAAAAATAAAATCACAGGCCGTACATTCTACCTGTAACTGCCTATTTATTTTGTATTGTTATTTTAGTTATAATAGTTATAGCCAAAGCAACAGGGCCTTCAGCCTGATGATACTTTTAGTGAAATATTTCTATTAGCTGTGTCGCAATATTTTTTATAAAAAATGTTCTTATAATCTAGCGTGTGTGGGAGATTCAACTGTCAAACTTTGATTATTTTCCAGTACATGTGTCAAGTGAAAACTTTATAGATATACTCGTACTATCTATCTCATTTTATAGATATTCTTTGCTCAACTTTATTTATTTTATATGCCCGCAACCAAAGAGTTAAGGGGTATATTGCATTTGTGGTAAAAATGTTTCCGACCCCATAAAGTATATAAATTCTTGATCAGCATCAATAGCCGATTCTCTGCCCATTCTCTTTCTCCCTCGCGACCCTTGCGAAGAAGATGTAGAATCTACATTTTAGATGTAGATGGAGTTAACAGATGTAGCAAAAAAATTTCAATTGTAAAATATTTAAAAATTCTATTAAAATTTCAATCATAAGCTCACAAATTTATATACTGACTGAGTACGGGTATAAAAGTAGAGTCGCGTACAGAAGCGACTCACACGTTCCTTCTTTTTTTTTAATTTAAAGAAGATACAATACCAAAAAAAACACTAGAAATGGAAAATGTCGATAGGAAACAAGGAAAATGCTTGACATATTTACACAATAATTAAACGAATGCATCAGATCTAAGGATAACGAATTGTCAGCTCTACGAATAGCAGAAGACTTGTCTAAAATTGGCAATAAAGAAAAGTACAATGTGCACTTTCAGATCAAAAACCATCGCTATAAAGTTTTCTTTTCACATTTTATTTTTTGTTTTTATGTTTTTGTTTTCATTGTTGTTTAAGGGCATGGTGCATACCATTGCCACACCGACCAGTCTACGCAAGCCTCCGACACGGGATCGTATCCTGTCTGATTGCAAAGTACGACAGCGGGCTCAGCAGCTGTGGAGCACAGCCAGTAACGTGTTGGATCCCAGAAGTTGCGGAATTTTTGGCCAATATTTGAACCCGTGCAGGTGGGCTTGTTATTGCCATCGGGATTGCAATCCTCATCGGCATAGCAGACAGCCACGAACAGGGCCAGGAGCAGGAATACTAGAGCTGCAGCATGAAGGAATTTTCAATCAGTTATCGATTCGTTTTTTTTGTTTTTGTTGTTGGTTGCTTGAACTAAACACCTACCGGCTTTCATGTTGTATGATACTCGTACGAATGTGAATTGAAACTGCAAATGCTCTACAATTTATACTCAAACCCCTCCACACACACCCACACCTGATACGGTGGTATCTGCATGGGCCCGCTCCTTGATAATTTCTATTTTCGGTGTATGTACACTTGTATTTGGAAGCATTGAAAACTAATCACACAATGTAGCGCTCACTAGCGGAATTAGAATCTCGGATGTGTTCACCCAATTGACGCAGTCGCCAGATATGGATGTACACATGTATTGATGTATGTGTGTGAGGGCGCGTTTAGCAAGGTCAGTTAGGATCCACCTTTGATAGAATTTGTTTAAGTTTAAATAACTTTCTTAAGCACTTAAGAACAGGGTCTGGCATTCTAGGGGTATGTAAGGGCACACTTCTGGGGGAATTATTTTGGTAAACAAAATTATTATTAGTATTACAAGGCCTTTTTTACCCACTAATTGGACTATTTAAAAGATGTCTGTATGTCTAGGCTTTTAAAATGTTGAACAATTTTGTGGTATCCAAAATATATCCAAAATTGTATGAGTGCGGGGCTCTGTTCAGCTTTCCCTCTATCAATGCACTGTGTATTTTGTCAATGGATTTTTTTTGGAAAAGGCAACACGAAAAACCTTGCCATAGAAAAGCTTTTTGGCACCTCATACATCTTTCTAAATGTCTTTGCTTCTATGTACAGGGCTATGCATAGTGCAAGGGCATTCACATATGAAGGATATGTTTGCTGCTTCAGTTCACAGTATAAACAGGAGTCTATCTCTACTAGTTTCCCCTCAAGCAAAGACAATATAACAATAAGATGCATAACGCTCATACATTTCAATTGCCATATGCAAGCAATTTTTCAGCAAGCGACGAAATTTGCACATACGAGAGATCGGCTGGCTCTAGAGCGCTCGCTCTCTAAACAAATTTTCAAGAGAGCCTGGAGCCAGCCTGAAAAATTCGTGCGCAATAATTTCGTATGGCGTTATGTGTCTTATTGTTATATTGTCCTTGCCTCAAGGGTCTTCTTGTGGGGAATACTTTGGACATAGAAGTTACTCGTACCTTCTAGAAAATCTTTCTCAGTTCTACTCTGCAGGTATTTAAAGCCAGCGAAATAATTCCTAAAATAAAAAATTGATAGTTACATAGAAACTAATGTCACTTTCATTCATGGTTTGTTGTGGCCAAATGTTGTATTGAAATTTAAAGTAAATTATATCTGGAAATGGAGCCGGGTAAGCCGTTGGTTGTGCAGTCAGAAGATGCCCAAGGTCAGCATACCATCGTGATACGCCTGATGCAGCCGTTACTGGGCGTCAATGAACAGGCACAGTACATGCCCATAACCGTGCACGCGTATCCCATGCCGCAGCAGGAACAGTCGTTGTCATCGCTGCCCAGTAATCAAAATTCAACGAGCCTTTCGCAGAGGCAATCCAGAACCAGAGCGCAGCGAGCACACCAACGTCAACCTGCCCTACAGGCCTATTGTTGTGAGTGTTCAACGGAGGATCTGCATGTGCCCGCAGGCCGGGACGGAGGCCGATCCAATGGCAACAGAAGGTGGCGACAGGTGTGCTATAAGGTGGATTACATGCTAGGTCCAGAGGATGCCATAAATGGCCAACAGCCCTGTAAACTCTGTTCCTGCAATCAGTTCAGTGATGTGCGCGGCGGCACACCGCCCAGTTGTGTTCAGTTCTGCGGCGATGATCAGGATGACGCACAGGCGGAACAGGATTTCCACAATCAAATGGGAAACATACCACGAAAATGTAAGTTCCGATGCGAGCAGGAGCAGGAGGAGGAGACAGTGCCAGACGAGAGCGAAGATCAGGCCACCGAAGATGATCTAAGCGAGCCCAGTCAGAGCCAAGAGCAGATTAAGAGCCAAAACATTACCCATAACGTTGATGATCAAACGAAATATGCCTACCGAAGGGATCAGAGTACCAATACAAATGCACAGGAATGCCCAGCACCCCCGGATCTGGAGAGCATCAAGGCGATCTGTGAAACGCTGGGACGGGCCATGGTTGCCTGTGCCACAGCGGCTGTGGAGGCGGCCAGCAAGTTCCCCCCCAATGTGACGCATGGTCGGTCCGCCAGCAACTGGGTAACCCAAGAGTCGAGCTACTTTATGGAACAGACACCGGAGACAAAGGCACCATTCCCCTCGAGATCCTGGGTGGACAGCCAGCCGAGCATCAGCACGGAGAATATCAACCCACAGCTGTTCATTGGACAAGAAGAAGCTAGTAGAGATTCTGCGGAAGAGAACAGCTTAGCGGAATTCATTGGACAAGAAGAAGCTAGTAGAGATTCTGCGGAAGAGAACAGCTTAGCGGAATTCAAGGACAAAAGTTTAGCGGACAGCCCAGGGAAAAGTTCTTCGTTCACTTTAAGATCGATGGATCGGCTGTTGGACGTGACGGATTCACAACCATTTACCAGATCCGAATCGAAAGTTACACCAGACGACACCGCAAAGTGGGATTCAGAACCATCTACCAGATCCAAATCGAATGTTGCCCCAGACGACACCGCAAAGTGGGATTCAGAACCATCTACCAGATCCAAATCGAAAGTTACACCAGACGACACCGCAAAGTGGGATTCAGAACCATCTACCAGATCCAAATCGAATGTTGCCCCAGACGACACCGCCAAGTCAGATTCACAATCATCTACCATCTCCAAATCGAAAGTTACACCAGACGACACCACAAAGTCGGATTCACAATCATCTACCAGATCCAAATCGAATGTTGCCCCCGACGACACCACAAAGTCCAAACGATATTCGGATGGCAGTGCTAAGGGCAGAAAGAGTCCGCGTGCTACGAAACGGCAGAGTTTTGGCTCTGACAATGCTGCGGACAAGAAGAAGTCTCCTCGTGGATCAGCCAGTGCTACAGACGAGAAGAATTCGCCCCGTGGATCCATTCTGGATGGCAAATATACGGCCAGTGTTGCAGAACGGAAGGATTCCCCCCGTGAATCCATTTTGAGTGGCAAATCTACGGCCAAGAAGTCTCCTCGTTGCTCAGCCAGTGCTACCGACGAGAAGAAGTCTTCTTGTGGCTCTGGCAGTGCTTCAGAACAGAAATGCAATGTCCGTTGCCCAAATTATATTCCTTTAGATGTACCTTCAACCAGTGCTAACGAACCAAAGAGTTCTTCAGCCAGTGCTGCGGACAAGAAGAATTCTGCCCGTGGATCCATTCTGAGAGGCAAATCTACGGCCAGTGTTGCAGAACGGAAGGATTCATCCATTGGCTCCATTAACGGTACAAAATCTACGGGCAGTGTTGCAGAACGTAAGGATTCTCCTCGTGGATCCATTCTGAGTGGCAAATCTATAGCCAGTGTTGCAGAACGGACAAATTCACCCCCTGGCTCCAATCACAGTAAAAATCTTCAGGCAATGCTGTGGAACAAAAGGATTCCCCCGTGCATCCACTGGGAGTGGGAAATCCACAGCCAGTGTTGCAGTACGGAAGGATTCATCCCCTGGCTCCATTCCCAGTAAAAAATATTCAGGCAATGCTGTGGAACAAAAGGATTCCCCCCGTGAATCCATTCGGAGTGGCAAACCTACAGCCAGTGTTGCAGAGCAGAAGAATTCACCCCCTGGCTCCATTCACAGTAAAAAATCTTCAGGCAATGCTGTGGAACAAAGGGATTCCCCCCGTGCATCCACTGGGAGTGGGAAATCCACAGCCAGTGTTGCAGTACGGAAGGATTCACCCCCTGGCTCCATTCACAGTAAAAAATCTTCAGGCAATGCTGTGGAACAAAAGGATTCCCCCCGTGAATCCATTCGGAGTGGCAAATCTACAGCCAGTTTTGCAGAGCAGAAGAATTCATCCCCTGGCTCCATTCCCAGTAAAAAATATTCAGGCAATGCTGTGGAACAAAAGGATTCCCCCCGTGAATCCATTCGGAGTGGCAAATCCACAGCCAGTGTTACAGTACGGAAGGATTCATCCGCTGGCTCAATTAACGGCACAAAATCTTCAGCCAGTGTTGCAGAACAGAAGGCTTCCGCCCTTGCCTCAGCCAGTGATACGGTCCAAACGAATTCTCCCAGTGGCCTAGTAAACGCCACAAAACGAAAAAACCCTTCCCGTGCTCTATCCTTGGCCAACAAGAAAGCATCTTCCGTGGGCAAACTCGGCGCCAATCGCAGTTCCAAGGGCGTCGGCGCCCAAAGCAGCTCACCAATGGCAAAGGGCAGGAAGCGGACATCCAAAGAGCCAAACCAAAGAACATCCTCCAAAGAGAATCGCAATAATAAAGATACCAAACGGCGAGTATCCACCACAGCGTCGGTGAGGGACACGCCGAGCCGCCCGATGTTGAAACCCCTGAAACGTTGTGTGCCCTGCAAGTACATCAACTACTGCTGCTGTTACATACCACCACCAAATCCAGCACCGAATCCCAGTAATGGCTGTAGGCCATGGTTTTGTTAGATCCATTCAATAAAAAAATAAATAAACATAGCAAATATTCATTGAATGCTTTATGGATGGCACCCAGCGCCTGCTTTAGAGTTTTGATTAGTTGGATTCCGTGTTAACAACAGGCTTAAGATAACAGAAAATCAACTACAAAAGTTCCAGCAGCGCTTTAACATCTGATAACTGATAAGTCTGGGGAAATGTTTCTATTTTTTTTTCTATGTTTTTTTTTTTTTGTGATAGCAATTCCGCGAAATATCAGCGCAATTCTCAATAAGCTGATAAGGTGCTAACACGTTTTTTTTGTTTTTCGTAGACTAGCTACCAAGCAGGAAATTTCAGACAGAGACTTTGCCGGAAATTTCATACAACCAGCGGGGGTGGGGCGCTAACTGCTTTGGATCTGCGTTCAAAAATTAGACAAACATCTAATGGAATTGGTCTTGTTAGTCGCGTTGGAATGCAGCCAACAGAAACGGCGAACACAGTGATAATTTCCTAACGATTCTTAACTATGCTGCGCGCGACCTGCCATCATTTCCCCTGGTTTCTCGCTTCAGACATCTCTAGATCTCTTACTCTTACACATTAACATATGCTTATATAGCATGTAGAGAGATAGCATGTAATTCCATTAAACCATTGACAAATTCAAAAGCAAAAGCTTCAAGCAGCTCCTCACACACTGATGAAACATCTTAAGAAATAAAAGTGAAATTCCGCCAAACGGTCTGGCGAGACTGATTGGCGCAACGAAGCAGACAATTGACAAAGCACAAAGCACAATTTGTCGCCACACCACTGCCTGTGGCAGTGTAAGTAGTCCCCGCAATCCCGCAATCCACCAAAAAGCATTATTATAAAGTCGTTGACATCGCTGCCTTGCGAGCTTAGTCATAATGTGGCCCACCAAACGAAAGGTTCAGACAGCATTGAGCCTTTGGCTTAGTCTGCTCTCAGTGTCGCTGGCAGAGCAGGCCGGCAGTCAGCCTGATGCAGCCAGCAGCCAGGCTGATCCAGCCAGCAATAGCATAGACGCGGACAGCGCGGCATCAGGCAAAAGTTTCGATAGCCCGGAAGAGTTCTACAGAGGGGCCGGCGGCGGTCACTCAGCGGAGTCACAGGCTGCTACAGGACTGCACCCATCGTTGGGCAGGTTGGGCGAGAGCCTCAGCGAGGCCTACAGCAAGTGGCGCCATGGCGCTGCAGCTGGTGCGCAGGAGCGGATTATTGTGGGTGAGTTGCAGACTTCTCAAGTGTCTGTTGGCTGTATATACAAATGGATCTATTACTATCAGGCCACTATGGAGGCGGTGTAGCATCGCATGGACAGAACCACGTTAGCTTCGAGAGCAATACTCATAATACCCATCCATATCCGTACGAGTACAGCCCACACAGCCAAGGAGGCGCTGCCTATTATGGCAGCTCAAGTGGCGAAACTGGTGGCATACCATTCGACGTCTATGGATCGCGTCATGGTGCTGCCTTTGGCCATTCGCATTATGCGCCTGCTGGCCCAGAGTATGCCTATCACTATCCTGTGGAGGCGCATGATATCGGCACGCACAAGGGCCCGGGTCATACCGATGTCTCGTCGAAAGCCCTGCTGGCCAAGAGTTTCCTAATACCGCTCGCAAGTGCAGCTGTGCTGGGCATTGCAGCCGCATTGGTGAGTAATCCGCTGCTGCTGCAATTGGGCACTGTCTCTGGACTGGGACAGGCGCTCGTTGGGAAACGCAAGCGACGTTCTGTTAGAGCTCCCTATCGAGTATCTAACAAATGGTAACAGAAGCGCGTGGTAAAGGGTAACTCATTAATTCATTCAATAAATATGCCATTCATAGCAGAAGTAAACAAAGAATTTATTTATTTAATTTTTTTTCTTTTTCAATTAATGGGTATCGATAAGTAAAGTCCCCGACCTTCGATAAGATTAATTATACGAGTGGAACTTTTGACTTGTACGAAATTCTAAGAATTTCTAAGAAATTTGCGCTTATCAAGCAACAAAATTGTATAAGGTGATTTATAGTAATCACAATTTAATCTACGGTGATCCAACTGCGATTCAAGCATACACTTTAGTTCTGGCTATACATATGTATATACAAAAGTTATTAAAAAAAAAAATAAAATTCCCATTCTTAATTGGTAAAATATTTTTGTGGATAAATTTGGATACATTTTTTAAATATACCTTGATTTGGCGCTAATATATTCAATGTGTCGTCGATATCGTTATCGGTACTGTAAATGCACAAATAGAAACTATCGACACTGCAAATTCACAATAGAAATTGTACAGCACTAAAAACTTTACAATAGAATTTATTGCAGCCCTGCCAAAAAAATAAAATTGTAAACAAATTTTGATATGGGAAAAGAATTTAAAATGTAGAAACAAACACGCCGCAAATACTTTAAACTGTGTTTAAAACAATGTTCGCAAAGCGTAAATACAGATCCCTCTTTGCCGACTACGAGCAACGGGAGAATGAGGCTGCCGGCGCTGGGCCAAGCGCCCAGCAACAGCGTCAGCCAAAATCACCATTGGTAGAGTCTTCACATCGTCAAAATATTTCCATGTTCGAAAACTCATGGCAAAAGCTAAACAGCTCCATGGAAATAAGCAGCAGTCCGAGGCCATCGCCTCGGGAGACCATGCAGTCGACACGTTCCGAGTTGTTGAACATCAGTTGCCCAGGAATGCCGGGTAGGCCAAAAGCCTTGCCAATCTGCCGGTCAAACAACTCTAATAGACCCGCCAGCATACAAAGGGACATCAGAACCTCGCCTCAAACGATATCTGAACTTTGGAGCGAATTAAGTGATCAGTTGCATGGTTCAAGCCACACCGACGTATCCGATGACAGCTACATTGACTCCCCGCCAGAAACGCAGCCAGCGCCGGAACAAACCCAAAAGAAATTCCTGCCAGCTGTCAGCCGCAAGAAGGCGACTGGTCCTCAGCGCATGCCGCGTTGTGTTAAAGGAGGCTACGTGGCGGAGTTCAGGACAACGATGAAGCGAATTCGCATGAATCAGCGCCATCCAAGACACACAGATACCAGCCACACTGTCCACGTGCTGGACATCTCTACAGAGTTTGGCGTTCATATGGCCCGAGTAGAGCCAGTCTCAGGGACAAGCAGTGGAGTTTCCACGTTTAATATTCTCCTAAACTCGGACATGGCAGATGCAGTTCATGTCGGCTCCAAGCTAGAATTTAACCTCGACTCAAATCAGAAACCTCTTTACCTACGAAACGGGCAATTGGTACATTTCCAGCCCCACAATATTGTTATATTATAGAAAATAAACGGGGGCATTTGCATTGGATGCCTTTTACTTAAAAGCTAAGTGTATAATTGTAGAAAATGATCAGTCTTGTAAGATTTAGAATATATATAAATATTTACCAGCACACAGACTTTTCCTGCAAAATGCTTGCATGGACGCGCTGTGCAAGGAATCTGCAAATTAAGAAAACGCTTCATTAAAAATCCCACCACAGATCACATACCATTCTGACTGCTAACTTACCTCATTGCGTGCGTGGGCACCGCAGCCACAAATAAAAGAAAAATGACATTGCTTTGCTCATCCGCATAGGCATAACACTTGTGATAGTCCGAGCAGCTGTACTGATCCATCAGTACAGTTTTGTTGGACGATGGCTTAGCCTCGAATTGCTGGATTGTCTCCATTGTTTGGTCAAAGAACTTCTTGAGCATGTCCAGTCGCTGCAGATCGCCCACAATAATGCGCTTGGCACTGGCCGACTGGTGGAGATTACGGGTGAAGAGGCTCTTGCGGGTTTGCCGATTGATTAGGATAATGGCCAACACATTGCCATCAATATCCAGATGTTCGGGTAGACTGCGGGGCACGCAGCGTTCGGCGGCTGCCAGCAGCACATTGCCCTCGTTTCGATACGCATTCATGGCATGCATGTGCAGCTCCCTGAAGGATGCATTCTCCGCACCACAAAGCACACAGAGAGCACTGTTCGGAGCCACGGGTATGCTGACAAAGCGGTAGGCAATATTTGGACTCTTTACGGGCAAATAGACAGGCACATCATGCTGCAGGGTGCTGGACGAGTTCAGCAGGAAGAGCAAGAGTTCTCTGTCTATGGTATCCAAATCCCACCAGCCCTCGGTGGCCACGGCAATGCGATGTCCCACCACAAGGCAGCAAAACAAGGAGCCGCAATGTCCGCTAAACTCGTTGAGGCACTGCAGCAGCTGCCCATTATCCGAGGCCAGCACACAGTCGGTGTAGCCCAGCAGCTGTGTGCCAGCACAGGCTGCCTCCAGTATGGCATCCACAATGGGCACATACTTTTTGGCATCCTTCTTGAGGCGCTCCAGCAGCGTCGCGTGCGCCATCTCAGATGCTCGCGTGATGAACATTGCAATGGCGCCAAAAACCAGGTCGGCCAGCGACTGCAGAAGCTGCTCCGAACCCACACCGCTGCTGCACACAATCAATGTGACCGCATTGCGGTCCCGCCAAATGTAGGTCCACTCCTCCGGATCGCCGGGAACCGAACCCTGACCCTGAAGCGGTTGTTTACTGGTCGTGGTAGCTTCCAATTGAATGCCGAGCGATTTAAAAAACATATGAAACCCGTTGAGCGAAGCAACAGTTGAAAACGGTAGCTGGGGGGGATAATCAAAATGGCAATTAGTAAGTTTGTAAGCGCCCCAACCCAAGCAAATCCAACTTACATTATCACATTCTCCCTTTTTGCGTGTAAACACTGGCAAGCCACCGTTTGTGGTTAAACACAACAAATAAATGGACATTTTAAGCACCCAAACAAAAAGTAAAACAAAATACGCGGCACGCACCCAACAAAAAAATTAAAATTCTGCCACACACACACACACACCCACATCAGATTTAGATGGCCTATCGATAAGAAAAATATATCGTCTGAACCTCAGAAATATACCGTAATATAACAAAAATACCAAAATACCATGAGATCCCGATAGAAAAGTATATAATTAATCGAAAAGTATATAATTTATCGTAAAGCCTAGTACTCAGATCCAAAATCTGTTTGCTAGCAAAAAAATATATACACAGCATTCGGCACGGACTGGTTTTGTTGAAAGTAAACAAAGTTAACGAAATGCACTTCTTCGGCTAGGGTCGCTCTTGCCCAGGTATATCCTGGGATCCTGCCAACCACCGACAAGAAAACATGTTTTATAAACAATATTTGTTCTTATTCATAAGAATTAAGTAAAATAATAAATTATAATATCCATATAACTGTCCTTTATATAATGCTGCCTTAATTAGATTATATTTGCTTTTATTATTTAAATATTTTATTTGGTTTTTTGTTTTCACATTGAAATGTTTACTGGCGGAACATAGAATTTCGAGCGGCTAGCATCTACTGACCTTCCGTACAGAGCATAGAAAACAGTTTTTGGCCGAACAAATTTTGTATCAGTTTCATACGAATATCAACCCTGATTCCGTTCGCGAGCTCATTTTTCTGATCTCAGTATTATGCTATACGAAACGCCCTCATATGACATTTTCTACATGATTTTTAACATGCAATCTAGTGATTTTGAACGAGGGCTGCTATAGCATCAGATATGTTTTTGCCTATCGAACGACACCATACGGTCACATATTTGAAAAATATCATAGGCTATAGGTTTTTGTAATTATTGTAGCACACACACACACACACACCCAAACATAAAACGTAACTAAAATTTAACAAAGATAATGACAAAGAATCTGGGTTTTAGTATGTTTTTTTGGGAAGGCATGCGGAAGGCAATTGTCCCAGTGTTGAATTTCGCGCCAACTTTTTTACTCAGAGAATGTTAACATTCCAGTCGCATCTTAACATTAACATTTAGCAAGAGAGAGAGAGGCGCTCAGCTTTCGTTAAGTTTCGTTAAGCTGCTAAGTTTCGTTAAGTGCGTCTTACGTTAAGTGCGTATGAAATAGATAGTTGCTTTATTTCATACGCACTTAACGATAGATACATTTGATTCGTATGGGAAAATTTCCGGCAACATGGAAAATGATTTAGCAGCATTGTTCTGCAACTTTGGCATTAAATGCGCAACAAGACTGCTACCCTTGAGAGTAAGGATATTATAGAATTGAGGTAATGTGTGTAATTTCAGGCTCCAATTAATGCAGAAACTAATCAGTCTCTGTTTTAAAAATATAAACGAAATTTTGAAGCATATGGGCACCAAATATAGGTATCGGGACCGGGATAAATTTATATATAAAACACCAATTTTATGCATTAATGGGTAAATAACATGTCAATCTAATACAAATTCATTATTAATGTTTTAAAGCAGCTTGAAACAACAAATTTAACATTAATTGAAGGAAAAAGGGTGTACAAATGCCCATACGCATGCAGAAACATGGCTGACCAGCAACATTGACGTCACATTGCGGTACACACTTTCGTTTAATGCTTTTGTTTAAACCTTATTATGTAAGAAATCCAATAAAAAAGAGTTTTAAAAACTAGCCAATCTTGTAGAAAATTGATTGAGGAATTGGATAAAAATGATTTTGTTAGCTCTGAAATGGCTAACTTGCTAGTAATATGAGACCGAATATCAAAAACATGGAATACGATTTGAATCAATAAAATAGACCGTTAACCCATTGTCGACCAGGGGGGTATTTAGTATTTCCATAAAATTTATGTAACTTTAACATAATTTACTAACTACAGGTCAAAGATGTCGGTGTTCATTTTTGTTTTGTAAGTAAAGAAAAGTATGGATCTACAAGGATCCTTTACAAACAGTATTATTTTCAGCGGTTTAACAAAGTGTGCTCAACTTTTAAAATAGAGAAGTGTTCAGTGGGTTAAGTCTCTTTTGGTCGCCGGATAGGGTTGTCAAATATTTGAAAAATATTATAACGATATGATATACGGTCACATTGTTCACACAAATTCGCATTGTCCCGTCGTTTTCACACGCTGCTCTTTTCTGGAATTGGAATAGGTAAGTTAAATAAGTTAATAACGTTAGTCTTAACAACAATTATTCTGTACAGCTTCAAAGCAAAGTGAAAACAGAAGTATTTTAGTTGTGAAATGCCGCCGCAGTCTCGCGGCGGCGACAGGCAACGAACGACGATGCGTTCAATTGTATTTGTGTGCGTGCGTGTGAGTGTGCGAAAAAAGTGTAAGCGCGCGCAGGCAGCAAAGCAAGCGTGTGCCTGTAGTTGTGTGAGTGTGTTCCAAAAAAGAAAATAAGAAAATCAAAAAAAAAATATGGTTGCCTGCATGCCGAAAACGCAATAAATTCAATTTCCACTGTTTGGTTCATCTATTGACTGGATTTTTTCCAGTTCAGTGCAGCGGTCCAGAGCCAGGGATCGACATCCACATTGCCTTGCCACACCGAATCGCATCGCTCCCGCTCCACAACCATCATCACAGTACGTACGCCGTCGTACACAACGTACACACCGTTCACCTCAGGCCGGAGGAATAAGCTAAAGCAATCAAAATTAACGCGGAGACAACCTCTGAGCGACGCAGACGCGAACGCCGCTTCTACTATAAAGCGATGGCGATGTTGACCTCAGAAGAGGCGAGCAAACTCCTCGACTTCTCGCAGAAGCTCGACATCAATCTGCTCGATAAGATTGTCGAGGTGGTATACGCATCGCAGGGCGATCAGCTGCGCCTTGCCCAAGACATATTGACCACACTCAAGGAGCATCCGGAGGCATGGACGCGCGTCGATAGCATTCTCGAATATTCACAGAACCAGCAAACAAAGTTCTATGCCCTCCAAATACTCGAGGAGGTGATCAAGACCCGCTGGAAGGTGTTGCCGCGCAATCAGTGCGAGGGCATCAAGAAATATGTTGTCAGCCTGATCATCAAGACATCCTCTGATCCCACTGTGATGGAGCAGAACAAAGTCTATCTGAACAAACTGAATATGATTCTGGTGCAGATCCTGAAGCGTGAATGGCCCCGCAACTGGGAGACCTTCATTAGCGACATTGTCGGTGCCTCAAAGACGAACGAGAGCCTCTGCATGAACAATATGGTTATACTGAAGAATCTAAGCGAGGAGGTCTTCGACTTCTCTCTGGGCCAGATCACGCAGACGAAGGCCAAGCATCTGAAGGACACCATGTGCTCGGAATTCTCGCAAATATTTACGCTCTGTTCGTTTGTGCTGGAGAACTCGATGAACGCTGCCCTGATACACGTCACACTGGAGACCCTGCTCCGATTTCTCAACTGGATACCGCTGGGCTACATATTCGAGACGACGCTCATTGAGACGCTGATATTCAAGTTTCTCACCGTGCCCATGTTCCGCAATGTGACACTAAAGTGCCTGTCCGAGATCGCCGGCCTAACGGCGACCAACTACGATGAGAACTTTGCGACGCTATTCAAGGACACGATGGTCCAGCTCGACCAGATCATTGGCCAGAATATGAACATGAATCATGTGTTCAAGCACGGCACCGACACCGAACAGGAGCTGGTGCTGAATCTGTCCATGTTCCTGTGCACCTTCCTCAAGGAGCACGGCAAACTGGTGGAGGATGCCAAGTATGTGGACTTTCTGAATCAGGCCCTCATGTACTTGGTCATGATTAGCGAGGTGGAGGATGTGGAGGTGTTCAAGATCTGTCTCGAGTACTGGAACAGTCTCGTTGAGGATCTATACAATTCGGAGTTCTTCCACCCGACCCTCGAGTCGTCGAAGCGCCAGCAAGTGTATCCGCGACGTCGCTTCTATGCCCCCATTCTGTCCAAGGTGCGCTTCATCATGATTTCACGCATGGCCAAGCCGGAGGAGGTCCTGGTGGTGGAGAACGAGAACGGCGAGGTTGTGCGAGAGTTCATGAAGGACACAAACTCAATTAACCTGTACAAGAATATGCGCGAGACTCTCGTCTTTCTCACCCACTTGGATTGCGTGGACACGGATCGCATTATGACGCTGAAGCTACTCAATCAAGTGAATGGCACAGAATTCTCCTGGAAGAACCTCAACACGCTGTGTTGGGCCATTGGCTCCATTTCCGGTAAGCTTTCAATTTCTTTCCACTTCAAATCTTTGCCTTCTCTCATCTAACCCGTTTACCCTACCGTTTCGCTTTAGGTGCATTTTGTGAGGAGGACGAGAAGCGATTTCTGGTCACTGTGATCAAGGATCTGCTGGGCCTGTGCGAGCAGAAAAAGGGCAAGGACAACAAGGCCATCATTGCATCCAATATCATGTATGTGGTGGGCCAGTATCCGCGCTTTCTGCGCGCCCATTGGAAATTCCTGAAGACTGTGGTTAACAAACTGTTTGAATTTATGCACGAGACACACGATGGCGTGCAGGACATGGCCTGCGATACGTTCATTAAGATCGCCATCAAGTGCCGCCGCTACTTTGTCACCATCCAGCCAAACGAGGCATGCACATTCATTGACGAGATTCTCAGCACAATGAGCAGCATCATCTGTGATCTGCAGCCGCAGCAGGTGAGCACAACTTAGTGGGGTGGGGGTAAATTCTACTGCCATATGACGTTTGCTAATGGAATCGCATTACCATCTCCACCTTTACCGTCCGCCCGCTTAGGTACACACCTTCTACGAAGCTGTCGGCTATATGATCTCCGCACAGGTGGATCAGGTACAACAGGACGCGCTTATCGAACGCTATATGCAGCTGCCCAATCAGGTCTGGGACGACATTATATCGCGTGCATCGAAAAATGTTGATTTTCTCAAGAACATGACGGCAGTGAAGCAGTTGGGCAGCATTCTGAAAACAAATGTGGCCGCCTGTAAAGCACTGGGCCATGCGTATGTCATACAACTGGGACGCATATATCTGGATATGCTGAATGTGTACAAGATCACATCGGAGAACATTATCCAGGCGATTGAGGTGAATGGCGTGAATGTGAACAATCAGCCACTGATCAAGACCATGCATGTGGTCAAAAAAGAGACTTTAAACTTGATAGCCGAATGGGTCTCGCGCTCCAATGACAATCAGCTAGTAATGGACAACTTTATACCGCCCTTGCTAGACGCTATATTACTAGACTATCAGGTGAGAGGAGGTCTCTACCAAATATATGGAGAAGAAGCAATACGCTAAATGATAAATGAATATTAATATTAATATTTTTTTGTCTACTTATTTGCAGCGTTGTAAAGTACCATCGGCACGCGAGCCAAAAGTTCTGAGTGCGATGGCCACAATTGTTCATAAACTGCGCCAGCATATCACCAATGAAGTACCAAAAATATTCGATGCCGTCTTCGAGTGCACACTGGATATGATCAATAAGAATTTCGAAGATTTCCCCCAGCATCGGCTCAGTTTCTATGAGCTGCTGCAGGCGGTTAATGCGCACTGTTTCAAGGCGTTCCTCAACATACCGCCGGCACAGTTCAAACTGGTCTTTGACTCTGTGGTGTGGGCCTTTAAGCACACAATGCGCAATGTGGCCGATATGGGTTTGAATATACTCTTCAAGGTACATACATATAGAGAGAGAGCGAGTTTCTGTGGCATATTTATATTAACCAATGAACCTAATTACAGATGCTGCAAAATCTGGAACTGCATCCGAATGCGGCGCAGAGTTTCTATCAGACATATTTCACGGATATTCTAATGCAAATCTTCTCAGTGGTAACGGACACCTCACACACGGCTGGACTGCCCAATCATGCCATCATATTGGCGTATATGTTTTCGTTGGTGGAGAATCGTAAGATAACGGTGGACCTGGGACCCATACCCGATAATATGATATTCATACAGGAGTATGTCGCTTCGCTGCTGAAGTCGGCCTTCAATCATCTATCCGATAATCAGATTAAAGTCTTTGTCACTGGCCTATTCAATTTGGACGAGAATGTGCAAGCATTTAAGGAGCATTTGAGAGATTTTCTCATACAGATTCGCGTGAGTACCACAGGGGATTAAGCCCAATTGTAGCTTGTTGATTGATTATATATATTTTGTTGTTGTTGTTTTATATAGGAGGCCACTGGCGAGGATGATTCGGATTTGTATCTGGAGGAGCGTGAGGCAGCCCTGGCCGAGGAGCAGTCCAATAAGCATCAGATGCAGCGGAATATTCCAGGCATGTTGAATCCTCACGAATTGCCCGAGGATATGCAGGATGAATAGAGAGAGAGAGAGATCGTCAGGATGTGTAGCCCCCTCCCCCTCACCCAATTAGCATGTTTTTTAGTTGATGCTTGATTGAGAATGATTCAGATTCAGATACAGTTGAATATTCAGTTGATTGACAATGATTGACGTATGAGTGTTTCTCCATCGAGAATGAGTATAAATGTTTGTTTGATTGAATGCATATAAGTACGTTATATATATATATACACAACACACACACATACACAGAGCACACACACACACATACACATATACATATACCTACCAATACATATATATATAGTTGCGTTTTGTTGTGGTGAATGAAAGAGTAAAACAAAAAACAAACATACAAATGGTTATTCGTGCGCAATTACATATACGATTAATATGATTAAAACATATTTTTGCGCAAACCACAAAAAACCAAGATCCCACTATCCCTCTTTCCTTCCTCCCTCCCTCCACCCTACCACCATTATATAGTCTAAAACACCTAAAAGGCAAGCAAACGTAAGAATACCATATAAAAAGTTTTGTTTGGGAATTTTTTAAATGAGCGGGTATACTTGTAGCATATTGTGTATGAATGATGAATGAGCAAACACAACATACACATACACACACCCACAAAACACACACACAGCCTAATAAACAATAAGTTTAAAGAATTAAATAAAAAAAAAAGTAGAGACAGGACAGAGATCATAATAAGCAGCAGCGGCAGCAGCAGCAAGTGTAACAAAAAGTTCTATGCAAAAAATTAGTTTGCATAAAATTAGCATTATTAAGTGGTAAAGCAGAATATATACGGCATATACGAATAAGGAGCGGCGGTAACCGATCAACAGCAGCAGCAACACGAGTGAGTGTGTAACCAGAATTTTTGGAGTTCATGTCATGTGTGTGTTTGAGAAATAGAACTAAAACGCAATTACCCCAAAACATACACACACACACAATACAGATCCAGATACACCAGAATAATTAAAGAAAAACAAAACAAAACAAAAAAAAACAAGAAAAACAAAAGAGTAAACATAGAAATGCGTATTAATGATCATGTTTAAATTTTTACATAATTAGTTTGTACATTAATTTAAATAAAAATCAATTAAAACTACATTTATGTATGATGCAAATCCAGAATGTGCAGTATAGT
Source organism: Drosophila subsilvestris (assembly GCA_035043285.1). Lineage (NCBI taxonomy): Eukaryota > Metazoa > Arthropoda > Insecta > Diptera > Drosophilidae > Drosophila > Drosophila subsilvestris. The sequence goes on from JAWNNB010001719.1 coordinate 426,455, forward strand.
TTTTTCTTTTAAATTAGCATAAGAGACTACAATTAGGAGCATCTAGAAATAATTATTCGCCTCGAGACAGTCTCAAAATCGCAGTTGAGCCTCTCCCTCTTCTCTTGTAGTTGTTGCACATTTACTTAAATCGTGTACAATTAATTATTGCTTACTATTTCGTGCATAACATTAATTATTTAATTATGGCAAGTGCTCAATGGACACCCAATTCGATGTTTACGGATACGCGATTGTTGTGCACAAAGCGCGTGTCCCTCGAGTATCCCTTCCACCGCTTGTAGATATTTTGCGATATCAACCAAGCATTGCCCATGGGCTGCACCGGATACACATCCGACTTGTTGCTGAACGGCAGCTCCACCTCCAGCAGCACGCGCCGCTTGAAGGCAGTGCTATTGAAGCTTCGATTCTGGTGCAGAGCCTGCGTAACATCGTGCAGAAAGAGGGTCCAACGCGGCCTATAATAATCACTCACTAGTCCCGACCACTGCTTGCAGGCATAGTCCAAGATTTGGGCATCTGGACCCCAGGCGGTGATCTGATTGCGTGCATTAAACTCGAAATTTGACTTGTCCATTGCGCTGGGGGCAGCTCGCTTGGCATCTGCCAGCCAGGTGCCCAGCAGAAAGTTCGAGCCGCTTGCCAGGATGCGCTCCAGATCGTGAAACAGCTGCAGCAGCTTGGAGCCAAGGTACTCGAAGCGTGTCACCTGCCGCTTCTGATAGGCCGACTTCAGATTGACGTACAGCTTATCGGCGCTGATCTGCAGATACTGCCGCGTAATGTCCACCAGATCGTGCTCATAGATCGCATACTTGTCATCCTCCAGCGGTATGATGGCCCGTGCCGACAGCAGCAGTTTCCAGGCCTCCAGCACATCGGCGGCGCTGTACCAGGTGAAGGGATCCTGATTGAGGGCCGGCCGCCGTGTTACCGTATATCCGCCGCGCATTTTCTGTAGGCCGCGGAAGGAGTAAACGCTGTGCCTCAGCAGCTGCCACGCCTGCTGCAGACCCTCATCCGCCACGCCATAGCGTGTCCTAGCAAAGTGCCGGAACCAGCTGTCCAAATCCAAGTTATGCTCACTCCAACCCCGCTCCAGGGCAAGCGAATACATCACATAGTTCTGGCCAATGCCCTCCGGTGTGATGCCAACGCCCACGATGCTGCTGTTGGGCATGCGCCGTGCCGCCTCAATGCCAGTGTTGACCAGATCGGCCGATCCGAACATGCCCAGAGTGCCGCCAAAGTTGTGCAGCATGCACCAAACGAACGGCTGGCCGTAGTAGGAGTCGGTGCGCTGGTACTGCGGGAATTGCTCGCTCTGCAGATCCAGCACAAGCATACGGCCAATGGGCACCGCCGTGAGGAAGGCCTCCATCATGGCGTCCGTCCAGAAGATGTTCTTCACAAACATCCAGCCCTGCAGCAGCCACACAGCCTCCGGATCCACACGCCTCATCGAGTTGTGTATCGCCGCGGCCGTAGATCGCATGTACTCGGGTTGCGCCACCGCCGGTTGGAGCTCGTTGAAGGGATCGCAGAAGAAAACGTTATTTGAGCCGTAGCGCTGAACCACGCGCCGCAGGAAGAGTGTGGCCACCAGATCGAACAGAGGTTCCTGCGGATCGACGAACAAACCGCAGCAGTAGGGATCTGGAAAGCTGTTCCATCGCTCCACCTCCGTGTAGTTGACATTCGGATAGAGGCGACGCATAGCCGTGGGCACGTGGCCAGCAAAAGCCGGCAGGGCCACGCTCATTCCCAAGTCACGCTGGGCGCGCAGAATCTGCTGCTGCAACAGTTCCTGGAGGCGTTGATACTCCGGTTTTAGGGGTCCGCCCCAGCCACGAATGTTGCCCATGCGCTGCCACGCCTGAAAAGCCGGTCCGGCCAGATGGGCCTCGATCTCCGCGACGCTAAGACCCAGCTGGCTGTACACCTCCTGCCAGACGGCCTCCTGGACGGGGGCTATGGTCAGACTGATGCCCATCAGTGCCATCCAGTCGATGTGACGTCGCCACTGCTCGAATTCCCACCACGCGAAACTGTAGCTCCACGTGCACACATTCTGATGGTACAGTATGGGGCTGGCCGAGGTGGAGCGGATGGTGACATTGGGCAGTTGCAGGTTCGTCGGCAGCTCAATGCGCATCTTGAACCAGTCCACGTCTCGATTTAGCACGTACTTCAGATAATGATGGAAGCCCTTGCACACAGACACGCCATCCCAGCCAGCTATAAGAATCTGCCCGCTGTCCAGCGTGCTAATCTGTTCTCAAGAGGAGTTTCCCCTCTGTATATTCATCTTTGATCTTCTGTGGAATGGATGCACTCACCTGAAAGCTGCGCAAATCCAGGACTCTGCTGACTTCCACTACAAAGAGCTGTGAGGAGCGTGGACCGATCACTCTCTGGATCAAGGCACGCGCCGCCTCCTCCTGCACGTCCGGCAGCGTATTGGGGGCCAAGTGCGTGGCCAGCTCGGGTCCCAATCCAAGGCCAAGGGCTAGGCACACTCGTGCTAGAATGGCCAAGGCCAGAATCCATATTTTATGCATTTGTTCTTGCGCGCAATCACAGCAACTTCAGATTTTTCAATGGCAGCGCTCGCTGCAAAAACAATTGAATGACAGGCGACGAGCGGGAAAACTTACTCTCTCTCTTCTTATCGCAGGTTAAAGTACTCAGGCGGATGCTGATTGTCATTCAATGTTTTGTGCTCTCTTTCTCGATTTGAATCAAGTAACGGTGCATCTGACTTGGTGCACAGGGTCGGCGTTATGTGGTATGACGCCCCGTGCCGTATATAAGCCGGGGCGCCCTTTGATAAAAATATATATCAAATCGGTTTTTTTTTAATTTTTTGTTTGAAATTTCTCTTGGGGATTGGGCGCTCCTAAAATGTTTAGCCCAGGGCGATCGCCCTGCCCTAAAACCGGCCCTGTTGGTGCAGCAGTGCAGTGCACATTTATAAAAGGTGGGGCTCAGCTCAAGATATTTGTTGTAAATAAATAACTGCATTTCGTAATTAATACAAAAATACGCAAAAAAAAACAGTTTACAAGGTCCTTTCGTTTTATTGCACAAATTCGTCTTAGACACTAACAATAATAATATTTGATGTATGGATGTTGTATGCAACTGCAAAAAACCTTTTGTGTGTGTGTGTATGTGTATAATACCTAACAACTTGGATAACAATTTAGCGATATATAAAAACTAGAAACTCACAGCTGACAATGCAATGCGGCGGTGCTTTCTGTTTGTTTTTTTGTTTTTTTTCTTTGGCAACAAAAAAGAAAACTACAAAAGCGTTTCCCCCCCATTCCACAACAATTCTTTCATGTGCTTAAAAACTACAACCTTACGCATGTACAATATACAATATACATATAAATTAAGTGTTAAAAGCCTTTCTGTCATGTTTTGTCTACTATTAATTTGCATAAAATATCCAAATGACTAGCTCTAAACAGCCTGTTATGTCTAAATACCACTATATAAATACATATTAAGTACGTATGCATGTCATGTGTGTGACGTGACTGAAACAACCTGCTGGTTTACCATTTGTGTCAAAGCACAGTAAATATAAAAGAGAGTTGGGACACTACAGCCTCTTACCCTCTATTTAATATACCTTGGGATAGTGCTTTGCCCCCCTTTGGCTTGGCGTTGATAAAATTCGTTGTGCCCGTGCATGTCGCTGCTGCTGCAGCTCATTCGCTGATCGAGTAGGCTTTCCGGATGCATTTGCTGTGCCGCGTTATCCTCAACTCCTCGGCCTCGTGCGGCGGATGATGGCGCAGCTCCGGCAACTCCGTCGATGACTTGTTTAGAGCGTAGGTGCGTATAAAGTCAATGGTGGAGTAGCCCTGCGTTGTGGATGACTCTACTGCTGCTTTGGCTGCTGGCTTGCACGGCGCAGTGTCTACCATATCCGTAGTCGCCACTGCACTGGACACACTGCTCAGGCTATGGGACTGTGGCGGTGGCATGGCCACATCCAGCACGGAGCTCGCCTCCGGTGTAACTGGCGCTGTTTTGGCCTGTGCCAATGATTCGGCGGTGGCCACAGTGACCAAGGAGAGACCGCTGCCAAAGCCATTATACAACCTGGGTGAGCACTGGCTGACGGGGCTGCGCGGCTGATCCAGATCAAGGACTATATAGTTCACGCCACTGAAGTTGCCCGCCAGACTGGTGGGCGTGGCAGGCTCGGAGGACTCGCGACTAACCTCGCGTGGTGGCAGCGGCGGCAACAGCGGCAATTCCAAGCGGTTCACATTCTCATAGCAGCGCTCAGTGATTAGGTCAAAGACGGGCGTCTCCACATTGGCATACATGTGCAAGCCGTCAATGGGCGTGGCGGGAGCTGGTGGTGGTGCCGTCTCCAGCGGTGGCATATCCAGAGTGCGACGACGCATGCTCAGCCTGCTGGGCGGCGTGTCCTTGCTGGCGGGCAAGCCCAAACTGGAGGCTCCTCCATCTTTGCAGCAATCTGGTATAGCCCTCAGTGGCTGGTCGAGATAAACATTGGTCTGGGCATTGGCGTACGTCGTGAAGGGCAGCACGGGCGAGTGGAGACTTTGAGAATCCTCGAGCTGGGCTGTGGTCTCAGTCGGCATCTGCATTGGCATCTGGAAGGAGGCATTGGCATTGGCGGATTCTGGCAGAGAACTTCCTAGGTTCCGGGCGATTATTGGTGCTGGCTCCAAATAGTTATTGCTGTGCGGATTCGCATCCGTGCGCCCCATTAGCACGGACACAGAGTGCGCCGAGTTGATTCTCTCGCGTTCCCCTTGGGCAAAGGCGTCCGTGTTGACCGCATTGATGTAGCGCTGGAACATCGGATAAAGCTGTTCGGCATTGTGCACTCGAAACGTGTAAATGCCGGGCCCGGACATGCAGCGTCGCCCCGCCTCGAACGAGAAGAGGTCCGCATTGAGGCCGTAGCGACGTAGATGCTGCAGGGCCCACACAATTGGTTCGCAACCAGGCGTAAGGAAGATCAATTCACGCGGCGTCAGTTCCAGGTAACCGCTGCGGATGATGGGCGTCCCAGGACTGGGCTGCAGGTGCGCAACTCGCACCCGAAAGACGTTGTCGTGGCGCAGCTCATTCAGCTTGTTGGTGCTGGTGATGCAGCCCATGGCGATTCCTAAACGAAACATGATGGATGAGTGTGGACTCTATTTAGTAGGGATATGTGATAAATACCGGGATGGGTTGATCCGCCTGGTTACGGCTCCGGCTCCGGGTCTTATCTCAGCAGGCATCAGAGCCTACGCAACTTGATAACACTTCTTGGGGTCGGACCCACACCCACCCACCACACCACTCACGGCCCACTTGCTGCTGCTGGCCAGCTTTTGGGGCTTTTTATCGTTGCTTGGCTTTTCCGCAGAACGAACACCAGGCTGAATCCTCTGCCTATTACGTGTTATGCCATATGTCTATTGTTGTTATTTGTGGGAAGAATAAAAAAACCTTGCTTTTGCGACTTTTCCCATGCTCTGTTTAATGGCGCAGTTGTGAGCGGCAGCGCAACTCTCTGTTCAGCAACACTAGCGCGTTGCCAGAAACACCCTAACAGTAGCGGTACTCTGTAGAATAAGTAAATATATATATATATATTTATATTCATGCTCGTTTTTTGCTTCTTTTTGTAATTAAGTACTACTTAAGTACTACTTTGAGAGCAGCTTTGAAAACAGAATTTTAACAATAATATAGGGAAATAGGGTACAAAAATGTCCATACTTTGTTGATTTGTAGCAAATGTGTAGTAACCATGTAAAAAAACGGCGAAATTTACTTGCTAGAGGTCTCTAACGAATTTTACATAAATATGTAGTTAATTTGTTGCAAATGTGTAGTTGCTATGTAAGACCTGATGCTACGCCAATAAATAAATGGTCTTCATTTGTTTAAATCTTATTTCACGAATAATCAAATAGAAATTAGTACTAAAAACAACCAAATCTTTTAGGAAATTAATCAATTTATTGTATAAAATTTTATGATCCGTGCTGGGGGCTCCGTTTACGGTATATTATATACTTTACGGGATATTTTGACGTCGAAACCGAGTTCAAAGTATAATTAAAGTACTTTTCAAAATGACCGCCAAAATCAATTAGCGCACAGAAAATACCGACATTTTTCGCTCTCAAATCGTGGTGTGTTTTCAAAATGTTCTCTCTTTTTCTTGGTGAAGAGAGGAAATTTCGTGGTGAGTTCCCTTCTTTTTCGTGGTGTGACCAGCATGCATCTAACGGGAACGCGTATGAAACGTCGCAATAAGGCTGCTACACTTGGGAGAAAGGATATTATAGAAATAAGATATTGTTTGTAATTTCATCCTTCAATTAATGCAGAAACTAAGACTGATTGTTTTAAGGATATTAACGAAATTTTGCAGCTTACGGGTACCAATAATGGGTATCGGGACCGGTATAAATATATATATAAAACAGAAATTTTATGCATTAATGGGTAAATAACATGTCAATCTAATACAAATTCATTATTAATGTTTCATGGCAGCTTGGAAAAACAAATGTAACACCAATTAAAGGAAATAGGGTGTACAAAAGTCCATACTCATGCAGAAAGTTGATTGACCAGCAACAATGACGTTTGGCCGCTTTTGTTTGAACCCTGTTATGCAAGCAATCCACTAAACAGGATTTCTAAAAACTAGGCAACCTTGTAGAAAATTAATTGAGGAACTGGATAAAATTATTTCTGTTAGGTGTGAAAGGGCTAACTTGCTAGTAATATTAAATCGAATATCAAAATCATGGAATACGATTTGAATCAATAAAATAGACCGTTAGCCCATTGTCGACCAGGGGGTATTTAGTATTTCCACAAAATTTATGTAACTTTAACATATTTTACGAACTACAGGTCAAAGATGTCGGTGGTTATTTATGTTTTGTAAGTAAAGAGAAGGATGGATCTACAAGGAACCTTCACAAACAGTATTATTTTCCGCGGTTTAGCAAGGGCTGCTTAACTTTTTAATTAGAGGAGAGTTAAGTGGGTTAAGTCTCGTTTCATCGCCTCAAACATCGATGACATGACATCGATATACATCGACCGGACAAGAAAAGAACGAGAAAACCGAAACGGAAAGAAAGTAAAGAGTTTAAATTATTCGCAGCAACGAAAGAACAAAGTGCGTGTGTTTAGCTAGACTATTGAGCCAGGTAAATTTAAATTTCAGTAATCATTTCATTAAACAATGCTTCCCAACCCGACGAAAGCAAACATTTTTTGAAAGCCAAGCCATGCAGTCTGCCTATATGTGTATGTGTGTGCGTGTGTAAGTGGTACTTTTGAAATTCTCTATACCCGCTTTTGTGCTCCGCGTCTGTGTACAGGACAAAGTTGTGTGTGCACACATAAAGAAATGATTAAATTATATTAAATGTTAAGTGCCGAGTCCGAATAAATACATGTTTCTCTCAATATTGGCACAAGTGTCGTCCCGTCTCGAGACTCACACAGACAGTGGCGACGCCGCAGACGCCGACGCACACCCATACACATGCAAGTCAGGAAAAAGGACGCCATGCTCGTTGGCTTAGTGTGCGTGTTCGAGTGGGCTCAAGAAATGCATTAAATTAAAGATATTTTGCCTAATTTAGCTCCACAAATGGACAAAAGCCGGTCTTCCTTTGTTACTAAGACACCCACCCCACCCTGGATGCCCTTTAAGTTTCGCCACTTTTTGAGCAGCGTTTTTCACAATTTTTTGGGTGTGCCGCCTTCGAAGCGTCGGCGTTGCCACCACGTCGGCGTCTCTAGCAGACAACAGGCACAGGCATGCCCATGCCGGTGGGGCTTGTATCCGTTTTTGCTCTCTCTCGCGCTGCTCACTCTCTCTCACTCTCTCTCTCTCTCCCGACACCAGTCGCTCTCTGTTGCCTGTTTTTGCGCTCTATGCCGCTTATCAACATTCTTCCTTTGCGTGCTTCTTTTATCCTGCCTTTTCCTTTGTGCGTATATGCATGTGTACGTATGTATGTATGTATGTATGTATCTCTTGTTGCCTTGACTTGACTTCTTTTTCATTGTCGTTGTCTTGCCTTGCCTTCTTGCCCCGAAGTTGGTGTGTGGGGGAAGGGGGAATCGTGTTCTTTGTTTGCACTGCACGCCTGATTACACTTGCTAACATGTTTTTCGGACACGGCTGCCGCCACATCCTTGTGCAAGGTGCAGTCGACTGAAATTTGTTGTCCAGTGTTGACTGTTATTTGACGGAAGTCGATCTCCCCCTGCACAGCAGCTCCTTCCCCACCCCTCATACTGCGTCTCGGTTTGGGTTTACACGCTCCAAGATTATCGATACACCGCTGCCGCCGCCGCCCCAATCGTCGTTGCTGGCGTCGCTGACTTGAGGATCGTCTTTTTATTTATTCTACAGTTTTGTTACGAAAAATTGCGTCGCATTTTCGCAGCGCCAGCAGTCGTCACTCATCAGACGGCTGCCAGCCACCGCCCTGGCGTCGTCGCCTACATGCCCTGCCCGCGTATGGGTATGCTCCACCCCGCCCCACCGCTCAAATGCACTTGTGTTGGTGCGAGTGCAATTGTGTGTGCGTGTCGGTCCTTCACTGTCGTCGTCGTCCACAGAGGGAGTGGGTGTATCGAAGAAGAAGAAGAAGAGAGCCTTGATTGTCATTGCAATTGTTGGGATGTATTTTTATACCCTGGCAGAGGAGGCCCATTATAATTAGGCACAGCACAGGAGTTTGGCATGACAGAGAGGACCGTAGACCCTTTATAGTACGAGTATAATTATATTCGATTCTCAGTTTTTAACCAATTTAGATTCAATTTATAAACAACAGGATCTGATCGCCCGGATCTACAAATGCAGCTGAATCGAAACTTTCCTTCCTTTGTCCACCACCATAATTATAGAGCAAAACTCGTAAAACTTTCATAGGAACGTTCGCAAATGCAGATTATCCTACTCGTAATATGAAATGTATTTATTTTGGATAAAGTTTCAGCGTTTCAGGTAACATTCTTCATTCGAATCGGTCTAGGTTTTTGTGTCTGAAAGAGGGATACAATGAGACGCGTCGTGCGGTTTCGTTGAAGTCGTTTTAAATTACATATTTGCTTGCCCCTCTAACAACTGGGAGAATGATTGAATTGTTGGTGAATTTGTTAACGTTTGCTCAAACTCGAATAAACATTGAGAGCAGTGTGGAAGGGGGAAATGGGAGATAGGGGATAGGGGAGTGGCAGCAAATAAACCGTTCCGTGAATTGTGGGTCGTCATCAAGTGCGAATTGTGGTTAACGTAGACCGATCGCAAAATTGGCCTGGCCTGGCTGGCCGTCTAATCTCTCAGTGCAGGTTCCTTCTGGCTACAAATGCTTACGGAACGCCCCACGCATGTATCATAGATATAAATAAACAGCAATTGACGACTTCAAGATACCCAATGTCAGTAATATTAGGAGATTTTATTACATACTTGATCTGCGTTGTCCCCAATATATGTTTCCTCTAGCTTTTAGTAGGCTCTAACACTGAGTCAGAATTGATAGAGTTTAAATCGCCTTTCTCTAATGAATATACCCTTTGTACAGCACGAGTACGGGGTGTGAAAATTGCGGGCGGCATTGATAAGCAACAGCAGTGCTGCGCTGCAGCAGCGACGGGAGCAGTGACAGACAACAGCAGCAGCAGCAGAACAGCAAGGCGTAAACAGAAATTGAAACGAAACAAAACAGAAAACCACAAAAATGAAATTCTACGCCAAAAGCTTAAATTTAAATGGGGTACCGAGTGGGGAAGAGAGGCGCAGTAGCAGCAGCAGCAGCAGCAGCGGCAAATCGGATCACATCGGATCCCAGGGCCGCTTATCTGCTCCTCCATCGCTTTTGTTTATTCTTGTTGCTGGCTTTCTGCTGCTTTTGCGATTGATTTTCGTTTGGATTACAAATATTTTTCTATTTCTGTTGATTTGGCATTAAAACAATTCAGATTTAAGTTCTAGCTTCTCATTCGCGGCCACGCCGATATGCCTCATAAAAAAATATGCAGAACGGCAATTATGTATGGTATGGGAGGGGTGTGGGAACATTCCTGTGGAATTAGTAGTAGTTGCTGGGCCTCTCAAGTGGTGTATAGAAGAGGATCCAATTTTCAAATAAAGAAAAACGCAATGGAGAATGAAAATCCAGTGCCGCCGCCTACAGGCTATGGCGATTGCCTCCGCAACATCTTTCACACAGATGTTTGCATATATTTAAACGAGAGAAATGCTTGTACCCTTGTGTGTGGTTCTTCTGGTTCCCCCATACTCCCTACAGATCTCTGTGGTTGTCGTATGTCGGTGACAGGAGACTTTTCAACACTTGGGCTTACTCCACTCTCTCTCTCTCTCTCTCTGTCGCCACAGTTGAGCTTCGGACTTTGTGCTTGCTCTCCCATCTGATGAACATTTGCATATGTGAGTTGTGGAGTGTCTTTGAATACTTCCTTTTAAAGAATTGATCGTCTTGCTGATATGATAAACATCTCACTAACACTTCTGCTATAGATCGTTTCGATATTCCATTAATCTCCAATATGGAACATGTAACTGTTGTTCTTTCTGGAAGATATCACATCACACTCCTGGAAGAGTACTTCCACCTCCCACTCTCTGCGGGCACTGGCAAAGAAATAGCCAGTGATATCCTCAATTAGTGTGCCCCCACAATTGTTGCTGGAATCTTTGTGTATGTACAACACACAATTACTTTCCCATCCGAAGCGATAATTAAATAACAATACCAGAAATCCGTTCAATGTTACACCATAAAAACCAGCAGCAGCAGCAGCAGCAAGAGGAGGGCTACAGAATTTCGGTGATTCTTCACGCCTGCCTCCCATACTCCGTTTCATTGTGCCAACAACAATAGCGCATGCAACCAAGCATGCAACTGTGTGCCTGTATGTGTGAAAGTGTATGCATATGGGTTATGCCCGCTTGGTGGCTGCTGCTGTTATTCTGCCACTGCGGCCTGCGTCTGGAGTGGACTGCGCTGGCATGTGGGGTCATTGTGTATGAGAGCAGGCATGAATGGCAGCAGCAGCAAAATAAAGCAATAAAGCATACGCATTGACGCCGCCAAGGCTCATTAGTTTGTTATTGACTAAGGCTGGGTCGGGGGGTAGCAAGATGGAGAGAAGACCCTCCTCTCTTGCCTTTATCGGTTACTGATGATGATGATGATGGTCAATGCATGTGTAAATGTCTTTGCCCGCCCGCATTTTAGCTACTGCTACTTTCTGACGCTCTGTCGATGACGGTGACTTCTCTGCCAGCGCTTCCGGCAAGCGTCGCCCTCTGCCTGCGGCCAGCCACTGCTGCCCTCTGCTGCTGCTGCTGCTCTTTGTCTGCTTCTGTTGACTTCGCTGTCGAGTTTTGGTTGAGTGCAACAGAAGTTGCTCCCCATTGATCGAGCCAGTCGTCGTTTGTCGCTCGACTTAACGGTTCGTATTTGCTTGCAACGCGCTCTCCCGGAATACAAAAAAAAAACCTCTGTGTGCCTCTTTCTCAGTGCCTCTTCAGCCGCCATTAAAATTGTGCTCTCAAGAAGTTCTAGTTGATTAAAAAAAAAAAGAAATAGAATAAACGACAGATTGAAGTGCGACAGCTAAACGGTTTAATTAAGAAAGCACTCTCACTAGCCAAGTGCAGACACAGAAGATAGATAGCCTTTCACTAGGAGACCGACCACCCGCGGCTGGCTGAGTAAGTACCGGAAGCTGACGAAGAAGCATTAGGGTATGGGCAGGGGCAGAGGGGCATAGCAGTTACCGCTACACTATGAATTATGCATTAAAAAGACGTTTACAACAGACAAAGACGGACTCGCAGAGTCGCCCCTTGTGAATTTCTAATCAGAAAAGTGCGGGCGCGCGCGCGCGCCTCTTGGGACAACTCACTCAATACTCAATCCTCCTCCTCCTACCCCATACTCTACTCATTTTGTTTCGGAATGCTAATTCTAAGACCGACGAGGCGACTAATTGGCCCGTTGCTGCTGGTTGTTGCTGTTGCTGACTTGCTGCCTTTCTTGTTGTTACTACTTTTTAATACACAACTTACAATTGTCGCACGCCTTGGAGTTTTAATTAACCGCAACGAGAGAGAGAGAACGAGGGAATCTAGTAAAAGAAGTACAAACAAAAAAAAAAGAGTTTCAAGAGAGAGAGAAACAAGTAGAGAGGAGAGCACGAACCGGTTTGCTGGACTTGCAGCCAGAGCAGCACACCTTCTTGTTTTTGTTGTTGTTGTTGCTGCTGCTGATTTCTGATTTACTTTATGTTCGTTTATCCTTTCGTCTACAGTGGGATTTCGAATAAGCGTGGGCAGAGCGACAAATTTATTGGCACTTCTCTGTCTCTCTGCCATCTTCATAGCTCTCTTATTTGAAAAGGAAGCAGCATAGCACAGCTTTGAATATTCAAATATTTATTGTAATTATTTTCATCGGCCGGCCCACAGTAGTTGAGTGTGGATTGAAGTGCGCGCTTTTTTTTATATACCCTACAACCATTTGGTGCGGTGGGTATATTGGTTATCAAAAGATATTCGTGTTGCTATTTTACCTCTCACTTTGAAAGTGATGGTTGTGTTGCCTTTTCAAATGTAAATCATTTAATTTCCATATATTGTAAAAGTCTATGAAAAGAACGCCATAAGCGGGCGGGTATATTGGTATGTTATAGTCGAAATACTGCGTTATAGCATTTTGCTACTTGATATTTGGAATGTTTCTTTGTTGTTCTTGTTATGTACACTCTCGTATAAGGGGGCCTGACGGGCATTACACATTGTTGAAATATTTTCAAGAATTTGATGAGTGCGCCGCGCACCCATACATGCGTCAACAGATAGGCAACAATTCGTAGTATCGTATGCCATTTGCGAAAATAAGAAGTTGTTGGCTTACACAGATACAAATACGCGTGCAATATGAAAGACGTTCTCAACGAGCTCATAAAATTTGATGGTTCTTGCTGATGATTTTATGCGTTTTGGGTCTCTCATTATAGTTTGTATCTGTATCTGTGCGATTGTCTGTTTTGATAGTTTTTGAATGGCATGCCCCAAGGGGTAGAAGATATTTTCAAGTGCGTCTAATTTTACGATCGATGGATGCGTGCTCCCCCCATTCTACTATGTATTGCCTTTTTTCCTTTCCCTATGGATACAACATGTGCGGTGTGTATGCAGAGTGCCTGGCTGGCGGTAGAGTGAAGTACATACAAGAATATCTTGAAGATGGGACGATAAAAACCGGCTAGATAAGCCCCGGTATCTAGCTGTCAGGCAGTGAAAACTTGACTAGAGCACGTCTACAATGTGGGGAAAGGTAATGTTTGCTACACTCCACTCTACGCTGTAGTAGCTGTGTTTGTCTGCACGAAAGATATACTACTATGTATCTTTAATACGCATGCATGTACTAAAAAAAAAAGACATGGGTTAGGTGCAAGTCAAGACCAGACAAGTGTGTGTGTGCACCCAGCCTAGATCACGTAGCACCCACTCTTAAGTCGAAATCCCTTTTTTTTTTTGTTTTTTTTTTTTTGCTCTTCCGGAGACTTGTGAATCACTTGTGCATGGCTGATATGGGTTTTCTTTGTTTCGCTCCCTTCCTCTTCCCATTCGATTTATCAATTTAGTAATCGTGTTGTTCCTGTACAACCCACCGTTTCGTCGTTTCTTACCCCCTACCCCTCCCTCTGCTTCTACTTCCTCCTCTCTATTACTATCACTTGCTGTGTGCTGTGCTGTTGCTACTGCAGATAGATATCCGAGTAGCAGCAGCAAATCAAGTTCTTTCGGGGAATACTTTACCGTTATTTATTTTTAGCCGTGTGGAATGTATCATATCAAATCAAAAGAGGGAGAGCGGGGTGAATGGAGTGCAGAGTTTTAGTACCGTCAGAACATTCAAAATTGACCGGAAATGATAATTGAAAAAAATATTTTCTCCTTTCTTTGGGTTCTCTTGTGACAACTGCGGTGTGTGTGTGTGTGTGTGCGTATGAGTGATGTGTATTGTACTTGTTACTAATTATGGAATGCATTCATTTTACGTATCATTTTCAACGCTCAATTCCTCTTACAGTACAGCACACACACACATGCAACAGCAACAACAATTATATCCGGTGGTTACTTGAGACATTGTTGAGGCTCACTCAATGCTCTCTTGTTCTCTGAGGCTTCATTCTTTGCTCTCTGCTCTTTTTGAATTTTTTTCGCATGGATTTCGGTGTGTTCATTTGCTCCTCCTCTATATGTAATTTGTGGGAGGAATCAGTTGCGTGGGTGGCTGTCTCTTGATGACAATTAAAGTGGACTGCGACTGCACACACACACACACACACTCATATATATACAATTCTGTATGCAATGTATTATGTACAGATCATTCGACTGCAGTTGCAGCAGCCAGCTGCTGCTTGCATGATTGTAGCTTAGGCGTGGCTTATCAGCAGCTTTCTTTCTTATTTTTATTCTTATTGTTGTTGTTGCTATTGTTGTAGATGTGCCTCTCCTACATATTCGTACTTGAGCCTCTGTCCCGGGGACTGATTGAAGTAAACTTTCCACTCAATTGAAGAGAGGCCGAGACAGAGGCAGAGGCTGAGCTATTAACGATCTTTTTTGATTAGTTTATAAAAGTTCAATTGTGCGGCCCCGAGTGCGCATGCACTTAAATGGGGGGGCACTTTTCAATTTTAATTGTACAACAATGTGGCCAGAGCCTGTGCTGCCCTGCCTGCCACTGATCTTGCAAATGGAATGCTCGCGCGCCTGCGCTTTGACATGCAGCCACAGAAGGCAGACAGAGAGACGTGAAATTAATGTTTGACCAGTTAAGAGGACCGGCCGGCCGGCTAGACAGCCAGTCCAGAGATACAGAGTCACTCAGCCGGCACATTCCAGTACAATCAATTTAATTTACGGCGCATCTCTCTAACTGTACAACGAGGGAGAGTGCAAGAGAGAGAGAGAGGAAGAGGGAGTGCAAGAGTAAGAGTAGGAGTGAGTGATACACAACAGCTTGAAGTGTCAAAATTGATGGGCAGCGCAGAGAATTGAAACCCAGACTCGCACTCACATACACACACACACACACCCTCACATTCATGCAAGCAGCGGCGCTTTGTGTTGCTGGCTGCTGCTGCTTCATTGTTGATAAATGCGCTTTTATTTATAGACTGGCGGCTGCTTCTGCTGCTGCTGTGAGCTCTGCTTCTGCTCTCTTCGTTCTTCTTTGTCAGAGGTGTGGCGGTGGAGGCTTACAAGCAGAATGCGTGTGAAAGCATGTGTGCCTGTGTTGGTGTGAGAGTGAGTGCGGAATGTCAAAAGTCATGTCTAAATTGAATTAACTAATAAAATAAAAAAACCAAGACACAATGCTGCCAGGGTGGGCAGGGCGGCCCCTTAAAAAAGAGAAGCGTCGAGCTTACAATTTTTGATACTCTCTCATGGTAGCTTGGCAGCTGTACAATTAATGTAGTTGTCAAGAAAAGACGAAGGATGAACAGCCTAGGGTTAATGCATAACTTTCCCCGTTCTGGCAACGCTTCTATCTCTGCATCCCAACATATTTTGGACCCCACTCAATTATTTTTCACACGCCCCCGCATTTGTCGGACGCTGCTTTTTCGCAGCGTCAGAGAAACGAAAGCAGCGGCAGAGAGACAACTAAAAGCGTTGCCATGGCAACGTGCAATGACCACCAGACCCGATCCCCGTTACTTTACGTTTCCCTTAAAGCTTGCGTTGCTGCAGGAAAACCAACAATGGCCACAACCCTCTGTCGCAGCTGCTGTTACTGCCTGCTGCCTTTGCGCTGCTCTGCTCTGCCAGTCGATGTCCTTTTTTGCCTTGATGCGTCATGCGCTCAAGTTTACTTACGCTTTTATGTTATTACCTTACACATGGAAATACATACATATGTATGTACATACATACGATTATAGTACCTGGCTGTTGGCAGAGAGGGGTTGTATTACGTTTTTATGTGTGCCTGTGTGTGTGTGTGTGTTTGTCTGGTAGTTTCCCGGCATATTTTGGCAATTACTCATCAACGTTGTTGCCGTTGTTTAAATAGGCAAGGAATTAATTGTGTCCCTCTTTCTCCCTCTCTCTCTCTCTTTTGACGCGAGCATCAAATTTTAACTGTGTGCTGTGCTGGTTCTGGTGCTATCGCTGTCATCGAAATACGTAACTGAATTGCCGTTGTGGGGTTCACTGAACCTCCTCCTCCCCCTTCTCCCATGAAACTTGATGTCTTGTTACGTATTTAAATTGACACAAGTCTGCAAGTATGTGTGTGTGTGTGTGTATGACGAGTACTGCATTGGTTTTTGGTCTATGCTTTTGACTCATTTCCACTAACTGTAGTTTAATGATGAGTGAGTGAGTCATTTATTAGTTCTCAGAGATTCTTTATTTGCATATGGGCGCCGCACGTGCTCTGACGGATATACGGAATGTAGAGAGGAAGCTGATGTTACTTGGGGGGCACTCAGCAGCAACATCTGCTTTTGTCTGTGCTGTGCGTATGTGTGTTTGCACTAACTCAATTTTCACTCTCTCTCTTCCGCTCGCCGACTTCATCATGTGTGCGTGTGTTGGGTAGGTGTGTGGCGAAATTGCCGCCATTTTTGTTGACTAACGGAACGACCAGCCCTACCTCCCGCCCTTTTCCCTTATTATCGTGCTCTACCTTACAACCCCTAAAAAATGCAAACTTTTTGTGTGTCTCTACTGTTCCCCACAACCACCACCACCACCACTCTCTCCTCTGTGCCTCTGCTGCACTGAACTGACTTTAAATTTCTTTTTGCTACGGTTTCGGTTTCATTCCCTTTTGGCTAACTTAAAATACTCTGCCACAGGGTAATTACATAGTATTATGGAAATAGAGACTGGCACGCCGAAAACCAAGGGTATATCACATTCGTTGCTTTAATTTTTGTGTGTGTAATTCGATTTTCATCAAAAGTGACGCATTGCATGCCATCCCCACCCCGAGCCACACTCCTCAGGGCCCGTAGTCTGGTGCCGTTGTTTCATTTAAATTTCCCAGTAAACGGATAACAAAAAAAAAAGCGGAACAACGTTCAAGTGTGTCGTCGGATGATTCATGGACGTCTGTGAAACGTTTACGATTGGGACAGTTAGTTTTGTGCTTTGCATTTCCGTAATTGCATTATTGAATGGGCTTGACCGGAGCCCAGATAAGCCAAAAGCTCCACCCTGACCGGTCCTTAATGAGGTCATCGAATTGGGAGCGCAAACAAAATAAAAGAAACGATCAATCGATCGATCTATTGGTTAGCTGTGGATCGACTACAATGTGTAAATGTCAAATGTATAAATAAATAAAAAGAATAGAAGCAAATTTAAAAATAAATTAAATGAATACACGCGTAATATAAACTAAACAAATTGCCCCCCTTTTTTTCGCCTTTACAGTTTACAGGAACGAACAGATAAAAGCGGAACAGCAGGAATATGGGTAAAGCTCAGAGCAAGCGTTCGATCGACATTACCACCGATCCCAAGAAGGTCGGCGAGGGCGATGCGGTGGCCGGTAAGGTAGAGAAGATCGAGGATCCCGACCAGAAGGCGGCAGCGCCGGCAGTGAATGGTGATGCGGCCACGCCCAAGGAGGCAGCTGGTGAGGAAGCAGCTGGCGGCGATGTAAGTGAATTAAATGATGATGCATCCCAATGCCAGCCACTAAACTAATTCCTTTATATGCATATATCCAGAAAAAGGAGACTGAGGAGCATTCGGAGAACGATAAAGATCTGACCACCGAGAAGAATACAGCCGCAGCAGGTGAGGGTGCCTCTGGAGATGTGGCAGCAGCAGCAGCGGCCGAAACGCCGAAAAGCGATGCTGCCTCGCCAGAGGGCTCTTCCCCCAAGGAGGCAGCCGCCGGCGAGGATATCTCCCCACTGGCCGACGAGAGCATCAAGTCCAAGTCCAAGAAGGATAAGGTAAAAAAGAAGTGGTCCTTCCGAAGCATCTCGTTTGGCAAGAAGGACAAACAAAAGCCAGCCAAGTCCGAGGAGCCCGTGTCCCCGACATCGGCCACAACATCACCGACCACGGCTGAGGCAGCTTCTCCTGCGGCCACAACAAACGGAGAAACCGAGCAGCCCGCAGCAGCAGCAGCAGCAGAGGTAAGGACCGGACCAATAATTCCGTTTGATGTATCTAATCCTCATTTTTATTATGATTATCAGAATGCCAGCGGTGCGCCTGCCACTGAGACCACGTCCAAGGCTGAAGTAAAGCCCGCTGAAAACGGTTCGGCGAGCGAGCAGGAGAAACAGGTCAACGGAGAGGAGGAGAAGGCGTCGCCAGCCCCAGCAGCAACAGTCGTAGAAGCGGAAAAGCCCAAGACCGCCGAAGAACCAATCACTACTGCCACTGTCACTGTCGCCACCACCACCACCGAGACGAATGTTGTTGTCGCCGCCGCCACTACCACCGAAGAAGCCGTCAAAGAGAGCCTGCCAGAGATCGTTGAGGTTGTGACCAATGGTCATGGTGCTGCAACAGCTGCCGGCGAGGCGCTGACCAATGGCGATAGCAATGGCCTGTCCGAATCATCACCCGTAGTTGAGGCAGTTGCAGCAGCCGAGAACATTCCAAGCAGCGTCGATGAGGAGCCACACAGGAATGGCACAAACGGTGTCTCTTCCGGCAGTGCCACGCCACCGCCCACACCCGTTGCCGTCACCGCCGCCGAGTCCTCTGAGGCCGAACAGATCAAGAACAAGTCGCAAATTGAGGTAAACCCCACCACCAACACAGACACAACCACCACTTTCAACTCCTCCAACGCACAACACAACAACAAAAACAACACTGTAAATACAAGTACAACAAAAACAACAACAACCGAAAACGAAACCGAAACCACAGAGAAAACCACCAAAACAGAAACAACCACAACAGAAATAACCACTGAGACCGAGACTGTTGTAGCAGCCGCAGAGTTAGTTCAGACCCAAACAATCCTAACCACCAAAAACACTACCAACACGATCCTCCAGGCAGCAGCAGCAGCAGCCGCAGAAGAAGCAGCAGCAGCAAAAGACGAAGAAGAAGCTCAAGTCGTTGAGGCAATCATTCAAGCGGTTAGTAGCGAGGTGGAGGCCGATGCCGATTCCGAGGGATTCGTTGTTGTTGATCCCGAAACCGAAACTGAACCCAAAACTCAACTCGAAACCGAATCCGCACCTGAGTTCCCCAGTGAAGCTGTTGTACCCGTCTCCCCCGTGTCCAAAGGAGAACAAACCGAAATTCCAGTCGATACAGAGTCCGTTTTAGAGCCCAGCTCTTCTGATCCTGCCGATGCCGTTGTAGTTGTTGAGACAAGGAACAGCAGTCCACCACCATTGCCCAAGTCGCCGCCACCATCCCGTGTCTCTGCCTTTGTCCTAGCCGAGGATGCGATCGAAGAGCCAGAGCAGACACAGGAACAGGCACTTGCCTCACCGACTGAGACAGAACGCTCGGAAATCGAGAAGCAGGCAATCAGCATTGTGGATGAAATCACCGAACAGGCGGCCGAGATTGTGACCGAAGACCTCAAAGAGAAGCACGACGTAGTGGAGGAGCTGGAGCAGCAGCAGATCGTTGAGGAAATAATTGCAGTCGTATCTTCCACGTTTACGGATCTTGATGAAGTGCCGACACCAGCGGATAGTGATGACGATGATGATGATAAAGAACCAAGAGCGCCAGAACAGGAGCAAATCGTAGAATCGCAAAGCGATAACGACAGCACTGTCGATAACATCATCAGCGAACAGGCTGCTACGCTCATCACTAAAATTGGGGAACTGCCACAGGTGGATGTCCGAGTGAACGAAGCCGAGGAAGAGAGCAACAACAAGGTGAATAGCAATCGTCCATCGTGAGCCATTTGCATCTCTATGGTTGGAGCCACTCTCACTCACTCAGCCGCGCGCTCTCTCTCCACGTTCTCCTCTTTTGCTTACTGTCTCTCTCTTCTGTGTGTCCCTACTCCCATTTGCATCTACATAAATCAGTTGTTGTTGTGAGTGGTATTCGCGTAAATGTTGATAAATTGACAAGCAAAATATTCTGAAACTTAAATATATGTACAAATTCTATTGTGATATCATTATGGCTTTGATTCAGAAACATTTACAGGAATACCACAGTTTATATTGCGCGCGCGCTTGTTGCCGTAGTTAAATGTAGTTCATTTAGTGTTGACATTGATTTTGATGATGGTTAACAATCCATATTGCATGAATCTTTGGTGATGTAACCCCCCCTCTACGGAATGATGTATTACTACTAAATCAGGGGATAAACAAACAGAGTGTTAAGTGTATTTGGGTGGGGACGGCTGCATTTTGGAATTAACAAACAAAAAAACAAAAAGAAATTCAATCCAATCCAACCACATATGAAAACTGCATACATCCTAATCCTGTTACACCAACACAAAACACCAAACACACACACACACACACACACAAAAACACACAAGTGACAATTCCCACCCACACCCATAAACAATAACTCTCTGTTCTAATATACAACACCCTCATCTGTTTGGCTGCCGTTACTCTTGCGCTCTCTCTGTCTCTGTCTCTCTCACACACTAAACACACCAGACCATACACACAACTGTACTACTACCTACACATTTATAATTTTTGTACACCCAAAAACTCGCTTACATTAAATAATTATGATTCATTTTTTGGTAACATTTTGTTTTGTTGTTGCGTTGGCTGTGGGCCGAGGGGGCGATCCTCTTTTGCCTCGTCGTCCCTATAATTTCTTCTTAAATGTTGTTGTTGTGCTTAAAGTTTTTTTTTCCCCCACTCTGTTTGCATAAAAACATACAAATACACACGTACAAAATGCGCCCCATTTTTATGAATATTACTAATTCAGATATTTCTATATTTGCCAGGATATCGCCAAGGATCTGAAGGAGAAGAACGCCGCGGCAGACCAGACAACACAGGAACTGCCCGTTACATGCGAATAATCCTACTCATAATTATTATATATAATATTACATATTATTAAAACAGAAAACAAACAAACAAAAAAAGCAACAACAAAACGATACAAGAAACAAAAGAACGCAACGTAAAAAACAATTACAAGATAAAACGAGAGAGAGAACAAACAAAACAAAAAAACAAAAACAAAACAAACAAAAATACATTTTTTAACATTTACATATTTTAATAATTTTTGTACGAACTTCATATCCCTAATCCAAGATAAAGTCAGAGTTGCACTTGACACACACATACACACCACACCCACCACCCACACTGCACACACACACACCACCCACACCCACCAATAGACGCGGCAGCCACTGTTCCGTGTTGGTGCATCTGAATTCCATAAAAGGGGGGATTGGATTCCATTCCCCCAGTTAATGGGAATAAATTCGCCTCATTCGCATAAACCTTCCTTTTCCCCCATACACCCAAACGCATACAAACGTATACTCGTACTCCCTCACACACACACACACAGACACACACGCGCATACATAACATTCTCATATTGAAGATCTTGATAGAAGGAAACAACACCACCACCATACCACAATCCATACGCGAAACGATGATAATGATGATGATGAATGTGAGGAGAATTTTTTGAATAATTTCTACTATACATTTAACTGTAAGTTCGAAGAAATTTGTAAAGAATTTTTGGACGAAATATTGGATAAAATATATATTATAAAATATAAAACACCCAACCAGCGTGCTTCACTACCAGACCAATACACAGGGCAAACGAAAATCCGAGCTGAAAGAAAATCACAAAAGGAAACACAATTGAGAACGGTTTTGTTTGGTTGGTTGTCCCCGTTTCGAGTCCCATTTCTCTTTAATGCACTACTACAAACAAACAGAAAAAAAATTAATATACGTTTCTCCATACAATACGATTGGATGTAACAGAGTGTTACGGAAATATGCAGTTGTGCGGTAACTGGAGGAGTAGGCGCTAAGATTATGTTCTAAGTACATTTCTAAATATTTCGTTATGGTTAATTTAACGTACGTAGCGTAGCGTAACGTGTAACGTAACAAAATGTTACCACAAAAAAACAAAAACTACTACAAAAGCTCCAACGAAGGCTTCAAAAGCGAACAAAAATGAGAATATGAGAATTACTAATGTGTGCGTCTTTTGCAACTAAATAGAAAATCCTACTAAGTATACTAAATGTATTCAATAAATTAAAGCGTTAACTTTGCGTTGCGCAACGTAAAGATATTAGAGTCATTAGAGAGCAATTCTAACATCTACAAAAAATTCCGAGTATTGTGAAACCAAAATTCGTTTCCAAATCAAATCAACAAAAATATAACTGCACTGCATATACAAACTGCAGAGTTGCCCCAACTGGCAAAAATTAATAATACAAAAACGCCGCAATAAGTTGGCAGCCCCACTCTTGGGGGCCTGGCTCAACATCTGACAAAAAACCGTTGCTTGTGCAAGTTTAGCTGCTTCTGCTTCCGCCGATACTCGGGCGCATTGCGGAGCATGAATACGGCCGCAAACAGCACATACATCGTCGATAGAAAGATGAGCATGGGAAAGGAGAAGACGATGCGTGCCATCCGGATCTTCGGGTGTGCCTCCAGTGCTGGCGGTGCCTTCACATAGTCGCCTGCAAAACGTAAGTAGAAATGTGAGCTAGAATGGAGAGAAGTGTTGCGCTGGGTCTCACCATTCCAGTTCTTGAACTCGCATCGGAGTCCGTCATAGCCGTCTGCGCAACGGCACCAGTAAAGGCTATTGTTGCCCAGCGGATAGCGGAAGCAGTTGCCGCCATTCAGGCAGAAGTTCGTCTTGAAGGAGTCGCTGCAGGGCAGCATGATGATGTCGGTCGTGTCCTTGACCTTGACCTTGTCCGTTGGGATGGTAGTCGAGAACATGGCGCCCGTAGGACTGGGCGAGCTGTCATCGGGTGGCGGTTCGCCGGTGTGAGTGACTGTAGCGAGTGTCGTCGTCGTCTCCGGGATAGCATCGGCGTTTGTGGTGCTCTCGCCACTTGGCCAAGATTGTGTACTGCTGGCAGGCGGCTCTCCCAGTAGCTGTTCTTCTAGCATGGGCTCCACGGAGGCTTCCTCATCCACATTGGGCAGGAGTTCTCCGTCTTCATCCGGCTCTGGTGGCACCTCACGGGCCGTCGCCTGCAACTGGTGCTGCTCCTCCTGTTGCTGCTGCTGCAGTTCCATCTGGTTGACCAGCTGGACCACATGCTCCTCTATCTGCTGCTGCAGCTCGTGCGCATGCTCGTGCATGTGATTGTGAAAATTGTGCTGATGCTGCACAATTTTCAGCGTGTGCTCGCGGAGTAGTAGAATTCGGCTCGAACAACAATCTACCGGCAGAGAGAAGAAAGTGGGAGTGCAGGTGTGAGAGAAAGGACAGTCTGGCAGCCTCCCGATTTAAATTGCACTGATACGGCAGCACCTGCAAAGTTTCGGCGGCTTTTGTTGGTGGACTGTGGCGCGCTTAGCTTACCTGTGACGGCGACAATTGTTGAGAGCACGAAAATTACTTTGATTATTTGAATCAACGGGATTCGCATCATTGGAAGACGCCCCAAAGGCGTTTCGAAAGTCTGTGTGTGTGTGAAGCTGTTGCTGCTCCGACGGGGTAAGTGTTGAAGGGGAAGGGGGTTTGTGGACTTGTCCAGAAAGAGATCTAAGGATCGAGCGGCGGCGTGTGGGCCGCGAATACAAATTGGCGTCGTCGCAACAGAATCCGAAACATATTCGTACTACACATTTGCATCTCAAGCAGACACTTGGCCTGTGGGCAGCGGCGTTTTTGTGGCTTTTACTGCAAAATAAAAATAGAACTTTATAGCGCCTCACATTTTCTGTCACACGATCACAAAGACACACACACACACAAGCACACACGCATGGTGAGGGGGCGGGGGGTAGCTTATTATAGAACCACGTACTGGAGAACCGCAATGTCGCATTGGAAAAGCCTTTAGAATTATAAATTATTCATGAATCATTATTTGTGTACGGAGTAGAAAATATTTTGAAAGTGACTAAATTTAATAATATGCCGCGGCACAGCGCGGGAAGCGAGCTCCTTCTCTGTTTTTCTCAGAAGTTGTTGCGCGAACGTTGGAAAAGAGACTAAAAGAAATTGAGAAAAACAGAGGACAGAATCGGATCAACAGATGGAGCAGCAGCAGCATGCGCGCTCCCGCCGTATGAATGAAAATAGTAGAGTAGCGCGCGTGTGCCATAAGAGAGAGAAATGGGGGCGCCCAAAAGAGAAATGCAATACGAAAGAGGATGCACAATATCGATGGTTGATGTGTGATCTCTTTTGCTCCCCTTTTGGTTCTATTGAGAATTTCGGTAATTAGCGGAAATCGATGGGCAGAGGAAATGTGAAATATTTTGCAGCATACTTCTGAGCGCACACAGAAAAGTCGCACCATCAAATAAATACCCTCTCTCTCTCTGGCCAACCGAAGAACTCGCGTATGGCTTGTGGTTAAATTAGTTAATTTAATTCCTTATTTTAGGCTTAAAATCCAACAAGATAATTACACGTAGATATCGACTAATATCCCAGGAGAATTTGAACTGTGAATTGCGTGGTGCTGAAAAACAAATAAATTCCCATAGCTCTATGTCTGCGGCTCCATGGGAGTCACCCCCAGGTGGCTATTCCCCAGGAAATCCAGCTCCGGGCACTGCGCTATCGCCCGACCAATGTCGTAGGGCTGCAGGCAGAGCGGCACATTGGCGGCCGGCGTGGGCAGCTGTTCCATGGTATCCTGCTGTAGCTTGGCAGCCACCGAACGGCGCACCAGACGCTCCACGAACATGCTCAGCACACGGCCCAGCAGCGTTAGGGAGAGCGACTGTGAGACACCCGGCGCACACTCTTCCGCCTCGAGACTGATGTTGATGTCCTTGCACATGTCCTGGACCAGCTGCGTTGCCGTCTCGAGTTTCTCCGGTGGCGGCAGGTACAGCAGCTGGCGATTGTTTGCCACAGGCACGCAGCGTGGCAGCCGCTGACTGATGTGTCGCGGATTGGACGAATCCACACCCAAGACATCGATGAACTCTTGATCGCGTATTTCCTGCTCATGCCCCTGAAGGCGACCCGTTTGCTGCGCTATCCAGCAGTCGAGACGATTGGTGGAGCTGACACTGCAATAGGCGGAGAGATGTGGTTGTGGATCCTCCTTGAGCTGCTCCTGGACACGCTGTGCCAACTGCTCCTCGCTGCCCAGCTTCGCTGTCCGCTTCTCGGTGGGCGTCAGCATCTTCAGCGGCGGCGTATAGCCATACAGACGGGCAAAGCTGACGATCTCACGCAGACTCCAGTAGTGCTCCTTGCCACTGTCGTGCAACTGCTGCAATTCCAGATGCTGCAGCATGCAGCGACGCAGGTGCCGTGCGCGCAGGTACTCGTAGCAACGTTGCCGCAAGGCAGGCTGCTCCTGGAAGGCCAACAGATTGGGCGGACACACAAAGGGCGGCTGCTCATCCACCTTCTGACTGCCTGTCAGCGGCAAACGACGCAGCAGAAACTCTACGGCGCTGCGCATGCTCTTGAACTGAACGCTGCCAAAGATCTGATCCAGTTTCCGGGGTCGAATCGGTGCAGCAGCAGCCACCAGAGGGGCTTTCCAGCGTTTCGGCAACGCGTTGATCAGTTCCTGCAGCTCCTCCTTCATATAAACGCATGTCATGTCTGCATAGCCATGATCGTGCTGGATGCACAGCAGCTGTTGACGTCGATTGACCGGCGGCGCCTTCAACAGACTCAACTGCGGCTTCAGCAGCGATCGCTGCTGCGTCGCCTGCTTCAGCTTGCTCTGCTGCGGATCGATGATGTACAGCTTGCCCTCCTTCTGGAAGACTACGTTCTGCTTGGCACGATGTCCATTTTGATTGGGTGACATCAGCTGCACCGATTTCTCGCTCTTAATGGGGCTGGGACTTTTGCCATTGACGACGGGCAGGTAGACAACAGCTGGACGCGAGGCGCTTAGGGGAGCTGCATTTAGCCGCAGTGGCGGTCTTGACGGCATCGTCGTTCCTGTGGGCGGCTGCATTTTGGGACTATAGCTGAGCTTCAGGGGCTCCGTGACCAACACCGTTGGCTCAATCTGCTCAATGTCGTCGCTCATTTCGATCTTGTTGATGCCAGCAAAGAGATTGTCATCCAGTTCCTCCTTGTTTTGTGTGATGGATATCGTTCGGGGCTTCAAACACTCCAGGGGGATTGTGAAGAGCGCTGGAGGAGGAGCAGCAGCAGCAGCAGCAGGAGGTAAAGGAGCAGCAGCAGGAGGCGGAGAAGGAGTCACAGCATGAGGCGGAGAAGGAGTCACAGCAGGAGGCGGAGAAGCAGCCACAGGCCTTGCAGTAGGCCTCGAAGTAGCCTCAACTGGTTCCTGCTTGACCTTAGCTTTCTCCGCTCTCAACCAAATCTCAACAGTGGTCTCCGCGCCCATTGTATGCAGGCCACACATAGTCTTATCCAGCACGACCGTGTGCATGAGCTGCACAGGCTTCTGGCGCAGTTGATCCTGAAAGAACAGCTGTATCCGCATGGGAAACTCGCCCCAGCCTCGACGATTCAACTGAAAAGGCGGCGCATGAACATCCACAATATCGTTGGGCCGATATGAGTGATGCAGCTGAAAGCGCACCTGAAACGAAGATGGAATGGGCTTAAACATTGCACTGTATGGCTGCCAGGGTCGGACTCACCTTCTTGATGTACGCCTCCAGTGGTTTGGGCAGTCCTTTGCCCTGGACATAGACCAGCCATTTGTAGACAAGCGCCTGGCCACTATTCTCCTGCCGCTGATCCCCGCCAATGTATTTGGATGTGTTGCCCACCACAAAGTGGAATTTATTCTTGTTGTTCAAGCGCGAGGCATTCAGCTCCAGCTGTTGCCGCTGCTGTCGTTCGTATGCCTGACGACTGGTGCATGGCTGCTCATCCTCCACCTTGATATTGATGGCTGGTTGCTGCTGCTGCTGATCTTTTGAATGATCAATGACAATGCCCTGCTCGCGAATCTTTTGCTGTCGGCGACGCTCGGCCCGACGGTGAGCCGGATTTCGTTGCCTTATCGTCTGCTTGGCCAGTGTGGCAGCCGTGCGCTCCGGCAGGTGGTTCTGTATGGGTATGGGCCGTTTGCCGACAATTTTCTTGATGGCCGGATGCAGCGGCAGCTGGGGACCAGCGCTCTCATCGCCAAACAGTGTTTCACCACCCCGAACTTTGGCCACGTCGCCCGCCGTGAGGGGAACCTGTTGCTTCCGATAGTACTCGCTGACCACTTCAAAGCGCAGCTTGTCCAGCAGTTGACGCGCCTGCAGCAGTCGCCTATCTATCTCGGCCAACTGCTCATCCTTGAGCGAGATCTCTCTCTGAAACTCGACGCGCACAATCTCACAGATACGCCCAAATCGTGCCGTTGTGTCTGGCACGGTGGTCTGTGGCTGTTTTGTTTTATCCAATTCTTCCTCCTCCTCCTCGGCCGCCGACTCTGGCTCCACTTTTGTGCGCTTCTGCTGGTTGGCGGCTGCATCCTCATTGTCCTCATTGCCTGGGGCTGTTGTCAGATAGTCTGGATCGTGGTACTCGCTGTGTTTGCGCTTCTTTGGCGTCGCTGGCGCGCTCTGCTCCATGTGCTGTGCGCGGCGCTGCTAATCGTGGGCACACGCACAAGGCTCGTATCACCTGTGTTCGCAGAAAATATATTTAAAGTCACGCCGAAGCTGGTCGCACATTTATGGGAATACTTTTTGGTAATAATATACCAAAAATATATAAACAATTGAATGCGAAAATAAAGCGCAAACAAATGTGGACTAAATTAGTGCTGCCAGATCGCTGCATTTCATGTGCATGCAACGTTGACGCTACCCAACACTGTCAGCTGTTTTTGTTTGCGCGGGAAGAGAGACGGACGCCACATCCAACATTCCACATTATAGACGCAAAAACGACACGGAACTGCAGCTAAGATGGTTGAACGCATTGAGGATTTGAATCTGCCCAATGCAGTGATTGCCCGACTAATCAAGGAGGCCCTGCCCGATGGAGCGAACGTGAGCAAGGAAGCACGTGCGGCCATAGCCAGAGCAGCCTCTGTCTTTGCCATTTTCGTGACTTCCTC
Organism: Drosophila subsilvestris; assembly: GCA_035043285.1. Classification (NCBI taxonomy): domain Eukaryota; kingdom Metazoa; phylum Arthropoda; class Insecta; order Diptera; family Drosophilidae; genus Drosophila; species Drosophila subsilvestris. Next base: position 454,750 of record JAWNNB010001719.1, read on the forward strand.
ATCGACGGCGCTGGCCCACAAACAGAACCACAAGACCATTACGGCCAAGGACATAATGCAAACACTCACGGAACTGGACTTTGAGAGTTTTGTGCCGTCGCTGTCGCAGGATCTGGAAGTGTATCGCAAGGTGGTTAAGGACAAAAAGGACAGCAAGGCCAGCAAGAAGGATGCGAGTGGCGCTGCAGACGCCACAGCCAGTGGCAGTGGAGCAACCGAAGAGGCAACCTAGTGATGGCTAGCCAATATAATCCCAAAATCGAATCACAAAGAAGTTTTAACTTTAAGCATAAGCTTAAGAAATGTTTCATATGTTTAATTAATTCACCCACAAGTGTGTAAATCATATTCGATGGTATCCATTATAAATTTATCCACATAAACAAAGAAAAAAACTAAAATCTGTTATCATTTCCCTTGTCCACGCATTTCCAATGCTTACTGTACTCACGTGCGCTTCACGACACTATTCGCTGCAGCTTACAACACTAAAAACCCGGTGTACTTGATTAGCTGCGTCAGTTTGCACGTCTCGCGTCTTTTATTTATATTTTGCATGTTTTATATTGGAATTGCACTTTTGCATGAAGCATGGGAGTCACGGGCTTGTGGAAGCTAATCGAGCCATGCGGCAAGCCGGTGCCGGTTGATACTTTGGAGGGCAAAATACTGGCCGTGGGTGAGTCTGCGATTGCATGGCTTTGTGAAATTCTTTCTAATTTAAATTGTTAAACGACGACCCTGCAGACATATCCATTTGGCTGCATCAGGTTGTGAAGGGTTTCCAGGACAACAAGGGCTCCGCTCTGAACAATGCCCATCTCTTGGGTTTGTTCCATCGCCTGTGCAAGCTGCTCTACTACCGGGTGCGTCCCGTCTTCATCTTCGATGGATGCACACCTCAGCTGAAAAGGGATACGATTGTGGGTTACACTTTTGCCGCATCTTTGACTTGCACTAACCTTTGTTGTTGTTTTCTTTGCAGGCACGTCGCCAGCAGCAGCGCAATAAACTTAGCAACGAAGCAGATCGCATACAGGCGCTGCTGCTGCAGTCCCTGGCCAGGGAGAAGGTTGTGCAGCAGGCGCTGGGCAAGAATGCGGAGCTTCTGTTGAAATCGCCAGTGAAACGCGTGCCGCCCAGCAAGTCCAAAAACGATGAGGATGATCTATTCAAGCTGCCAGAATTGCCCGCTTCGGCTGGGCTGGATCAACCAGATGAAAGCGATCAGGATTTGGACTACACCAGTGCCAGTGGCACATCGGACAGTTCGTTTGATGAGTCAACCGCTCGGCATGCGTACAATTCGAGTCTGCAGGCCATCGATGTCAAGAGTCAGAATTTCAAGAACCTTCCCGCCGACGTTCGCCACGAGATACTCACCGACATCAAGGAGACGCGCAAGCAATCGTCCTGGGGACGCCTGCATGAGTTGCCCGCCCGCAGCGATGACTTCTGCTCCTTCCAGATGAAGCGTCTGCTGAAGCGACGCGCCGTGCAGGAGAGCCTGGAGCAGGCCGAGCAGGAAATGGGCGGACACACGCTTACCTATTCCGAGCTGTGCGACTTTTTCAGCGAGGAGGGCATCGTAACGCCCACGGCCATAGAGCAGAGCACGCGACAAATCAGCTCGGATGAGCATACGCGTTTCCTGCTGGTCAGGGATCTCAAGAAGAAGGCGCTGGAGAGCACCAAAATCGAGCCGAAGATGGAGACAATTGAGGAGTTGCCAGAGACAAAGCCGCTAGTTGATGATGAGAAGCCAACGACATCCAGCAAGGCGGAGAAGCCAACCAGCAAGGTGGAGCATATTGATATGGGCACCGAATACGATGCGGACTTAGCACAGGCCTTGGCCCTCTCACTGGAAGAGACCCAGAAGGTGTATGACGAGAAGGACTACGACTATGACTCGGATCAGGAGTTGCGCCTCAATCGTGCTCAAAGCAAACAATTGCGACACGCAGCCAAGGGTCCGGCCAGGGCATATATGATTGAATATGGCGGCATGAACCAGGAGGAGGTGGGCAACATAATGGAGTCCACTCAACTGAATGATACGCAAAGCCTGGAGCACCTGCTGGGCACAACTGCAGTGCAGGTCGATATGGCAAACGATTCACAGGAGGAGGCCGAGCAACTATCAAGAGCCATTGAGGAGAGCAAAAAGACTCTCACAGAGGAGAGCAAAAAGAGTCTCACAGAGGAGAGCAAAAAGAATCCCACAGAGGATACGGTGCAGATTATAGACACTGATACGGACTCTGATTTGGAGGAAGTGGTGGACACCAAGGCGCCGCCGGCTGGTCTAGAAATATGTGTGGACATCAGGGAGAAGCTAGAGCCCACCAACGATCTGTTTGCAGATATATTCGAAGGGGAATCGGGGAAGGAAAAAGCGACCGAGGAAAGCGAAGATGATGAAGATTTCATCGAAGTGCCAGAGAGTGAGGAATTGAAGATCCTTGAAGATGAACCAAACACAAATGAAATAATCGAAGTAAAGGAAAGCCAGGAAGAAATTCTCACAGAACTGCAGGAAGACAAGGAGACTGCCAAGGAGAAAGCCAAACCTGATTTGGACTCCATATTGAACGACTTAAAAAAGGAAACCGAGGCCATCAAAGATATCAAACTAGCAGTGGACGAGCCCAAAGCCAAGCCGGCTCTAGGCTCCATTTCCGAGCCCAAACCAAAGCCAGTTCTAAGCTCAATTCTCGATGAGCTGCAGAAAGAAATCGCTGCCGTAAAGAATATAAAACTGGAGCGAATCAAGCTGAACAATAGCACAATCATTGAGCTATCCTCCGACGATGAGACAGCCTCCAAAGTCAACGTCAACGGCAGCGCCAAGACCGAACAAGCAATCGCCACAGTCAACGCCAAGAGCGAAGAAGCTGCCTCCACCAAGACCAACGAAGTGATTGAGTTATGCGACAGCGATGACAATCAAAAGCAGCGTATATCACCCAATAAAACACCCAGCAAGAACCAATCCATAAAGGATTTCTTCGAGACGAGCTATGTGGTGAAACGGACGCCGGACAAGTCGCCAGGGGCTGATAATGCCACGCCGCCGGGCACACCAAAGGTGCCGCAGCCATTCTACAGAAAGCGAACACCCAAATCGGATCGCAAACGGGCTGCTGATGGGGCAGACGACAGTGCGGACGAAGTTTCGCCTACAAAAAGGACCAGCAAGGCTTCAAAGTCTCTGTTTGAGGCAAACGAGCCAGAGACGGCCAAGCCTGTGGATGCCGAGGTAAGCAATGGGTAAGCAACCAAATTCCTAATTAATGCCACACTTTGCCTTTGCAGGAGCTCATCAGAGATGCAGCAGAGACGCTAAAGTCGCAGAAGACCTCCGAGGAGCTGCAGCAGATGGCCGATAATTTGGCACAGGAACGCAAGGAGCTGGAAATCGAACGCAATCGGCAGGACCGCATGGGCATGTCCATCAGCCAACGCATGAGCATAGATTGCCAGGAGCTGCTGCGTCTCTTCGGCATCCCGTACATTGTGGCGCCCATGGAGGCGGAGGCGCAATGTGCCTTCCTCAATGCCACCGAACTGACGCACGGCACCATCACGGATGACAGCGACATTTGGCTCTTTGGCGGCCGCACTGTCTACAAGAATTTCTTTGCCCAGAACAAGCATGTGCTGGAGTTCCGGGCCGAGCAGATCGAGCAGACATTCAACTGCAATCGGGGCAAGCTGATACAGTTGGCCTGCCTGGTGGGCAGTGATTATACCACGGGCATTCATGGCATTGGTGCTGTGACGGCGCTCGAAATTCTCGCCTCCTTCTCGAGTGGCAACAACGCGACACTGGATGCCGCCGCCGCCAGCGGCAATCAATCGGTTTTAGCCACTTTGGTTAAGTTTCGGGACTGGTGGCAGGCACACAAGGGCAGCAACCTACCGCCGGGCAGCTCTGCACGTCTGGCGCTACGCAAAAAGCTGAAGAATATTGAAATGCACGAGGGCTTTCCCAACAGCGCCGTGGTGGAGGCGTATCTGGAGCCCAAGGTGGACGACAATCGCGATGCCCTCAGCTGGGGCTCACCCGACGTGGAGTCGATAAGAGAATTTACACGCAAGTCTTTCGGCTGGACAACGTCCAAGACAGACGACATCCTGCAGCCGGTGATTAAGAAAATCAACGAGAAAAAGATTCAAGGCTCCATTCTCAACTATTTCGCGGCCAAGAGTGTGCTGAGGGTGCAACAGCCGCAGGTGAGCAAACGCGTTCAACTGGCCATTGACAAGATGTCGGGCAAGGTCGACGCAGAGACGCCGGAGAAACCCAAAAGGTCGTTCGCACCAGGCGGGCCAAGAAAGCTGCAACGGCGGATGAGCCAGCGGATGGGGCCGAAGCCGAAGCCAAGCCCGCACGTCCCAAGCGTGGCAAACGCAAGGCTTCCACAGCAGAAACAACCGAAGAGCAGCCATCCACATCGCAGGCGGTGCCAAAGCCTGGCAAATGTCCGCGTATACCAGACACCACAGAAATCATACCACAAAGGGAAAGGGACCTGGAGCAGATGCGTCTGAACAAGGTCAGGGCAGCGGAAGTGCTGAAAAAGGCAGCGGCCAAAAACAACAACAAAAACTAAACTCCTTTCATTGAAATAAATATCATCCCACAAGGTTAGTTTTTATCATATTTATAAAGCATCAAATTTCACGTTTAAAACTAAGCGTTAAGCTATAATCATGTATGGACACTCGAAGGAGCTGAACACCAACAAGGATCGCTTAAGAACGATTCTAAGGACCCCCACAGTAAAGTCAATCTAGCAGAGCACAAAGAGAAGTCCACGCAAAAACACCGCCAAGAGGAAGGCAGCCCAGAGAAAACCGACCCTGAGCCACTGCCAGAAACTCATTTGGAAGCGAAGCAGCCAGATCTCCACATTGTAAACGAGAACAAGTGCAAATTAGATGAAGAAAATGTAGCTAAGGATATGTCATTTACGGAATTCATAAAAGCGCAAGGATGGGGATCGATTTCAAAGGATTTCCTAAAAGATTTGAAAAAGCACAAAAGATCCTCCGTTCATGATGCGTCCATCGATTGCTACGAGTCCGATGTTGACAACGATTATGTGGCAAGGCAGCGTTTAAAGTGGACCAATTTCTTTGCCCAGCGGAAAAAGTCGCCGGTGGAACTGCATTTGGAGGAGCTGAAAAGACAAAAACAAAAGACCGAACCAGTAAAGAAGGCCAACGAACAGAACAGGAGGAAGCAAACCCGTGGAAATTTTCCACCCCGAAGATCTCTCAGTGCTCTCTACAGAGCACCTCGACAAACGAACCGCATGCGAAAAGCTATGGAATCAATTGCCGATGAGCTAGCCGAGATGCAGGTACAGGCCGAGGAGAGTGTAGAATGCACAGACGCAGATACTTGGTCAGGGAAATGTAGCTGTAGTCAGTGCGATCTGTCGCAGGCGCATAACGAACCAAATCACCAAATTTCCTTACAATAAATCAGCAGAAGCCAGAGACAGGCCTCAACTGAATTCAAATTTCCCGCCGACAGCAGCGCCACAACTTGAAAATGTCATCGTCAGCTGATTAACAGAAATACAGCCTCCCTCCCACACACAACAAAATAATCGCTGAGGAATTTTCCTTTCGTTTATAAACAATATAATACAAAAGAAGTCCTTAAAATAATACAATCTTGTAGAAAATTGATTTATCTATCCGATAAAATTAGGCGCTCACTGGCTTTTAATATTAATAGGAAGATTAAATTCCTGGAATATGATATCCGATCAACAAAAAATAACGTTAGCCCATTGCCGACCAGTGGGCAGAAAATTTAGCGCACGAATATTAGGAAACTTAAAAATGTTAGCAACAGTTTAGGTAAAATATCGCGTTTCTATTTTGTTGTAAGTAAAGGGCAAGACTGAAACTACAAGAAGAATTTACAAACAGCATTATTTTCCGCAGTTTACCTCCAGGTGTTCACCTGTTCAAATAGAGAGGCGTAAAGTGGGTTAAGCTCGATTTGTCCTCGGTGTATCGAATAGTCCGCAATAAACAAAGCTCCGTTTTGGTTTGAACCCTACCTAATGTGGTTATACCATGCGTTCAGATGCCTTCACGCAGGTAAAGTTCACAATTCATGTTTGATCTTGCGTTTTTAAGCCGCAGGTAAACAAAATTTAAACAAAATACGAAAGAATGGACAAAAGAACAATCCGGTAATATTTTTAAAATAATGTATGTTAATGCAATGGTAATAGCCTTTTACATGGCACTGTGGATGAAGAAAAGTGAAGTGTATGTGTGATTCCCACTCCCACTCCATTTAAACGCATTTGTGTAGCAACAAAAATTGCGACTTCCTCGTATGAAGGTAGATATGTTTGTCCGTGTGTGTGTGTTTTAGTGTAATTCATAAGCAAATTGCGAAAAAATTCTGTTTTGTTCATCGTCTCTCGTTCCCGTTTCCGTTACCGTTTGGTTGTTATTGCCGCCGCCGTCGTCGCCGCGGCGTCTGTCATTACAATTGCCCTACCAGCACCATCCACCACCCCCTCCGACAATTGTCGTGTCTCTCTCGTGTACCTCCCTCCCCCGTGCAGCCACTGCTGAATTATGCTATTTTTAGCAACATTTCCAACTGGAAGATTTCGGATTTGACCTTTTGGCAGTGAGAAAAAGCTTTTTAACTGTTAACTGTAATTATTAGGCAAAGCCGAAAAAGTCAGTTCGTTGTTCTTCTGCGGCTCACCGTGCGTGTGTGTGTGTGTGTGTATGTGCGTGGGTAGGAAAAAATCGATGCCAGACTCCCTGCCAAGCAGAAAGTTCATTCAGGAAAGCAACGGCGAAGACGGGAATCGGGAATAAGCAGCAACGACGTCGACAACGTAGCCGCAGTAAATTTTACAGTTAGACAAAGTTGCCTGCCCTGTGTGGGAGTCGGTGGGTGTGTGTGTGTGTGTGTGTGTTGCTGTGGTGAGGTGTGGGTGGGCTTGTAGCAGTTCGAACTCGTGTAGACAGTTGCCGTTTACACCGGAAATGGAATTGTTCCGTATTAGAAGCTTAAATATTGAAAACTTTTATTATTATCGTCAGTGCATCGCATCCGTTGCAATCAAATCAAACTTTTTTAGGCCAAACTAGAATGCAATCGCAAAAAGTTTTCTACATTTTTCTGTTCAACTAAAACCATGTTTATATATAGCTTGCGAATGTAGGGAGATAGAGTGAGAGAGAGGGCATGGGGGGCATGTGAAAATTGTGTGTGAATGCGCCTGACCCAAACTCTTCTCTCTCCCAGCAGGCAGGCTCCACGGTGTATAGAAAATATGAATGAAGGAATCTAAGGTGGAAAGGAGTAGAGGGAGTGCGTGAATAGTGTTTCTCTCACACTCTCGGCAGCCAGCCAGCCTCACGTTGTTGCTGTTCTTGTTCTCATTCTCCTTTATTCCATCATCTTGTGGCTGTTGTTGTGTCTTCGCACCTCTTTGCTCAATTCTCCAGTCTCTTTCAGTTCAGGGGGACCGACCTAACGGTAACAACTCAAACTGAAAAATCAATGCACAACATTTTTTGATTAAACAATTTTTTACAATTGGCTGAAGGTGTATCGTGTGTGTGTGTGTGTGTGTGTGGTGCGTGCGTGCGTGCAAATATGTTTAAATTTTATGAATATACAAAAATAATGTAAACGAATTTTTCAATTGAGAACAAAGAGCGAGAGAGGAAGAGTGAGACATTGTGTAAAAGAGGGGTCTGAAATAAATATGTACGGAAATCCCCTTAAATGAAAGAACAACAGTGAAGCAGTTGGAGGGTTTCACTGACAATTCAAAGTTAATGAACGATTAAGTCAATGTCTAGACAACAAAGCACATCTTGGAGTTGGAAGTAATAAATCGAAGCTGCCCGCAAAGATGATTCTAGCAGTTCATGGACATTGGCAAATGAATGTAATCCGCACTGTATAAACATGATAGAGACAAATCAAGGTCAATTTTGACAGCAAATAATCCAAACAGCAATCTTATCCCTGCCATTAGGCCCCCAATCAATGCCAATTTCCTCAGACAACTAGGCGGAAAATATCCATATCCTTTGGAGGAATGACATGCCCTGTTTTGGGTGGAGCTTGAAAATGGGCACGCAAAGCTAATAGCTCCTTAATTGGATATCACGCTACGAAATCAATATTAATTATTTATTAATAGCTCCGGCGGCAATAAATGGCGAACCGGAGCCGAGCCTGAAGCGGGGGGCTTACAGCCGGAGCTTTGAAGCAATAATACCAAAAACAAACTGTAAATCTCATAAACTCTTGTCTCTGTCCCTCTCTGTCTCTGTTCCACCCCCACAGAGAGGCAACAAACAGCATCGCATCTATAACATTTCGATGACGAATTTAATGACCTGAAAACATTGAGAGAAGTAGAGGGCAGCCAGTCCGCGAGAGAGGGAGAGCACAATCACTTTCACACGTTGCATAGATGAAAATTGAAAGAGCCGACAACAAAGCAACGTCAGCAGCAGCGACGTTGACAGTGGCAGAGGCAGCGACAGAAGCAGCAGCAGCGACAGCAGCAGCAAAGTTAAAGTCTGTGGGCGCGCATTGATTACATTTTCATAATCAACGTAGCGGCGGAGGAGGCGCACAGAAAGAGAAAAAGAAGAAGCAACTACAGAAAAAGAGAAAGAGCAGGAGAGGAGGTTCGTCCCCAATGAAAATCGCATAATGGCAGCAGCACCTGAATCGTGTGGAGCACGCGATTCAAACGAAACTGAGGCTGAAACTGAATCCGAGGAGGCGTTGCAACTGGAGGTGGAGACAGAGGCAGAAGCAGAAGCAGCGACTGGTGATGCCCGGGCGGATGCTGTTGTCGCTGATGGTCGAGCAGACACCGAACCCGCATTGGAGCAAGCAGCAGCTATGGCCAGCAGCGACCAACAAAAGCAAAAGTATGTCGCAATTTTTAACTGAATTGAAATCAAATTGTTGAGCTCCCCACCAACCAATACTCTTCCTTCGCTTCCTCCTCCTCCTGCTGTTGCTGCCAACAGAAATGCAGAGGTTGTGAGGGCTTTGGGAAAGGTTGGAAAGAAGAAGAGGAGGAGGAGCCCATCCAACATAGCCAGCGCGCACAGTCAATTACATTTTCATTTGATATTTTGCAGCGAACAACTTCAGTTGCAATCATCCCTGGAGCCCATCTCATTGGATGACATACCTGAGCCCATCAGAGTCCTCGACGACATCATATCGGAGTTTGAGGAAGCAGCAACGAAACCAGTGGCCTTGCACTGCAACAGTGGGGAGAACCAATCCGAGGATGATGGCTACATGAGTCTCAGTCGCAAAAAGTAAGTACAAATTGGGGTTAATGGAATTACCAAGGCACAAGGATTTGTTCAAAAGAAATACAAATTCAGTAGAAAATAATAATAGTTTCGAGTTGAATTTCGTAGTAGCTTTCGTAGCTGCTTTCAAGACTTTCTGTCTCCCATTTACTGAAACATTCAAGAAAGGTAGGCATATGCCGCTTAATTCTATTTAGTCGGGCCAAAAAATTATATCCAAAATTTTAAACTGCCAAAAAATGATTAAAGCGCAAAAATTTAGACAAAATTAAACAGACCACCAGACGCAACTAATTAGCACACACACACACACACACTCATTATGGAGAAGATCGGCGATAAACCTTGCAACATGATAATACAGATAATTAATTTTCACTTTAATAGCATGTCCAAAAAGGATTCGGAAGATGTGCCACAGACACCCAGCACAGACACCGTGCCCGAGGGCAGTTTCAATGAAGTCGATGGCACAGCTGAGAATCTAACCAAATTATCTGAGGCAGAGCATGGCCAGGAAACGCAAACGCCACTCATACAGACAACGTTGGTGAGTAGAAGAAGTACAGGATGCCCATCCATCCATCCATCCATCTAGCATTCTGGCTAATGGGAAACCAATTAATACACCGCACACTCACACACACACATCCATCCCTCAACCAATTTCATATCTCCCCAGCCCAAGGCTCGCAGTGCAAATTCAACGCCGGCCACAAACTCAAACTACTCGAGTCTGCCCTGCTGTGGTGCCAAAACCTCTGCCGCCTCAAATTTGGGAGGCGTTTCCGTAGCCGATTCCTCAAGTGGATTGGCCTCCATTCGTCCGGGCAGCAGCTGCAATGGGGAGCGCAATGCACTGGGCATTGACATCAGTGCCGTGCACAATGCGGTGCTGAGGGGCAACCTGGCCAAACTGCCGGAGCCAATCGTAAATGAACATCCGGTCACCATTTACCCGGGCCCATCGGCCAAGGCAGCGGCTGGCGAGGGGGCACGTAACAAGCGTCTGCTCAGTTCGGTGGAGAAGCACAAGGAGATCTGTCACATGCTCAATCCACATTCCAACAGTTCCACCTCCTCGCCTGGGTCGCAGCATACATCAAGCGGTGAGGCCTCGCCACTGGCCTCCCATCTGAATGTGGCCTGCTCGAAGGCGGTCAGGGAGGAAGACTATTCGGAGGACTCGCTGGAAGAGTCCACCATCTCCACAGATCTGACGCCCGTCAAGCATAACGGTGTGGCCTGGGAGATACATTTCAAGAGCATTAAGAAGAAATCGAGTGGTTCCAAGAAGACCAGCAGCAGCAGCAGCAGCAGTGGTGCTACATCCAAAAAGGTTTGAACTCAAAGCAACGCATAGCAGCCACAAATAAGCAACTGCTCTCCCCTTTTGCAGCAACAACAGCGAACCGAGAACTTGGACGACTTCAACAACAGCTTTGTGTACAACGAACAAAGCATGCTGGGCAAGGGGACCTTCATCATACGCCGAGCCACGGCCAAGAAGCCACCCCGTGCATCGGAGGTGTTTAGCATACCAAAGCCACCGCGCACCTCACTCGGTGGCGCTGGCGGTGGCAGTGCTAGTGGCGGGGGTGGAGCTGGTGCCATAAGCAACGAGTTCTATACCAGCGACAGCGAGCAAAGCGAATCTGCACCGCTGCCACCGCCCCCCACATCTGCCGAGATGAATTTCATCTACAAGGAGTGCGAGGCGAATGCGGCGCACACACGTCGTGGCCTGGAGATGGCAGCCGCCCATCGAGCGGCCCTGTCGCTGGACATTGCCGAGGCCCAGGAGCAGCTGGTGCACATCAAGCCGGTGAAGAGCAAGACAGCGATGCTGACAGAGAAGCGGCTGAGTGCCGAGTCCATGCCGGACAACACCTCGAGCAGTGAGGAGTTCGATGAGGCGCGTCTGAATGGGAATCCCAGCTACGAGATTTTTGGCTACAATGGAAATGGTAAGTGTCCGTAGGCGGAATCTCTGCAACTATGCAACTGACTAACGAATATAACCCACAGATCCGCGCGTTTCGAATGCCACCACACCACACACAGATCTGGCACCCACTCTGGAGGAGGACGAGGAGCTGTCGGACTTTAGCTACGGCTGTGCCCCACTCAAGCAGATCGAGCACAACATTAGCGCTCTGCTCCGTGGCGATATAATGCCCATTGTAGTCCAGCCACCTGCTGGTGGGGCAGCTGCAGCTGCTGCTGCTGCGGCCTCGGCTGCCGCTGCCGCCGAGCTGCATGCCAAGCGAATACTCGAATTTCGTCCCGGTGTGCACAAGTCGGAGAGTGCCAAGGAGATGCTGTTGTCGCAGATACCCGCATTTGGGCCGCTGCCACCGTCGCCGCCCAGCTCCAATCCGGATCTCTTCGATTACGATGCACCGCTGCCGCCGTCTCCGGTAGAGCCGCGCAAGCAGCTGGAACTGCCAACGGCCTTGAATGCCACGCCACCGAATCGCGGCACCACTGTGGTGGAGGTGCATGCCACCGCCTCCGGAACGGCTGTGCACAGCAACAGCCATACGCGACGCAGTCGTGACAATGTTGCTGCAGTGCGTCATTTCAATGACGAGCTGCCACCGCCGCCGGCGCCAGCCCATCAGTCGACCAGCTTTATTGAGGGTCTGCCCGGACCGCCGATGGTGCCACCGCATCGTGCCGGCGGTGGTCACTCGGCCAACACAATGAAATCCTGGAGCATTGACTCGCAGTATCGCAAGCGATCCCCCAAGCTCTTTGGCCACTATAGCAGTGGCAGCGGCATAACCACACCCACTGGCCTCGGCCAGATGCCACCGCTGCCTCCACCACCGGTCATGGGCACCATGAGCTCGTGCGGCGATGGGGGATCGGGTTCGTATCAACGCAGGTACATCAATTATGGCACCAAGCGCAGCCTGAAGCAGTCGCCGCGCGAGGAGCATCGCCTGCAAACCTCATGTAGTCTTCCTGAAACGCCAATCTTTGCCAGAGGGTAAGCATAGAAGATTTCAATGATGATTGAATGCCTACAATTTCCCTACTCCCCCCCGCACCAATGCAGCTGTGACATACCACGTACGCCATATCGTCGCCAAAATGAGCCCCTTCCAGCGAGTGGCTGTCGCACAGCACCCAGATCAAGCACATCGAACAGCATTAATATGGGCACATCCATATTGGGCATCGGAGGTGAGTGCACCCATTAGACATCGACGCAGCTGTGATGCAGCTATCTACAAATTGCAAATCCCCATATCTAGGTGGCAATTACGGCACTGCCCAAATATGTCGCCAGCGTTCGATCAATCATGCCCTGGCCTCCAATGAGATGCTGCGCATGACTGGCGCACCGGCACGCGGCTGGTATCCCAAGCAGCGTGGCATGCGTCCAGCGTCCACAGAGAATATCGATCGCCTGGCCTCGGTGCGTGTGTGGGACAATCCGGCGGGTATGTCTGGCACAGGACAATCACGTAAGCCACTCACATTGCCACCGAATTTGACGCCTTCCTTTTTGAACAAATCACCGCGTGAGGCACTGAGGCGTGTGACCAGCTTGCTGATAACCAAGAAAAGTGGGTTAAACGGCAGGGATCGAAACCGAATCTATATATAACAAAACTTTGTCTTTAATCTTGGCCAGAACACAACAAGGACCGGAAGCACAAGACTTATTGCGATCAACCCATAGAGGACAGCAACAGCAAGCATACCTATGAATTTGAGACGATTGGTAAGAAGAGTATAGGCATAATCTATGTACTCCTGTATTAATAATGTCCCCCATATTTAGCTTCAAACAAGAAAAAGGACAGCACCAGCAGTCGCAAGGATAATGGCGCTGCAGGTGTGACGGCAGCGACTACCAATCCCAAGCCCAAGAAGAAAGGTCTCTTCAAAACGCTCTGGAAGCGTACGAAAACAGCCTCGCTGGATCAATAGAGCGGAAGGAATGAAGGAAGGAAGAAAGTCATTTTATATAGAGAGTTGCCAGAGCACTGCCCCCACCCTCTGCCATGCCAACCCTTTGGATATGTCTTATATACACGCATACCAATACCAACATATAGAATCAAAGTTGATGATAATAACCCTGCACTTTCACATACATATGTATTATGGGGAGAGTTGAGAGCCCCGAGAGTCGAGTCGAGTCGAGTCGTCGGATCTATGTATTCCACCACAACTTTAATGTACTCCGCTGCGGCTTGCTCGTCTCACACTCACTCACTCTTTCGCCTGCTCATCCGAACAGATCAGAAACAAAACAAAAACAAAAATCTTTCTCACGCTCTCACGTGTTCGCCTGTTCCGTTCACCTTGAACATTGAATTGAAGCAATTTCGTATACACATCGCATCGTATATATCGGTCATATAGTAATTGAGTAAAAACTGAATAATTCAAATGCACAAAAGCCGTGAATCGTAAAGACTGAAAACAAGTGAAAAAAAACGAGTAAAAACAAAAGAAAATTGTAAAACAAAAAACAAAAACGAAAAACGAAAACATATTATGGAACACACAATGAAAAAAAAATGTAATGAAAACAAAAACATATGAAAATGATATGCCGCACTATAACTGAGCACACCCCCAGACAGTTATAGATGAATCACAATGCCATGTGTGATCTTTCAATGCTACTACCCACCCCCCACCCTCACAGACCTTGAACTTGCCAAAAACCAAAAATTCACACACAAATTAATTGCAATTATTCCTTGGCCGTAAAACGCAGAAGCACACGCAACGATGGATGGGGTAAGCAAATGCAGACAGAGATTTACACAACTTATACAAGCACTGAATTTATATATATACGTATCTATATATGTACGAGTATGAGCGCTATATATTACATATAGTTTGAACTAAACAAAACAAAAAAAAACTGAACCGTTTAGGGTTCCAGGCAGCATTACTTACTTTATATGAAGATGATGTTTGATATACTTCAAGCACTTTTTGTGTAGCTGAGAAATAAGTTTTTAGGGTTCGATTTAATGTGGTGTTGGTTCTTGGTGATCTTGTTGATTGTTGGCCAGGATATAGGGGAGATAGAATTTGGAAAAAAATTTAAAAAAACGGATGGGCAAAGTGCAATTATATAGCAAGTTCTACGTTTGTTCGTAGCAGTCCAAAAACCGCAAATCCCTATCCAAACAAGTCAAGCTGAAGGAAATCCATAACCAAAATCAAGTAAAAATTTAATACATATTTAATTTTGAAATGAAAAAAATTATAAAAGAATGAAGTTACGCCCTCCACATTTCAAAGAATGTTTGATAATAAAAAATACCAAAAAAAAAAAACGAAGAAAATTCGCAAAATGAATCTGATGGAAAATCAATTCAGAAAATGCTCAACACGATTTTACCAGAGAGCATTTCTCAATTTTTGAGCGCTAATCTAGATGGAAAGTTTGGGAGAATAAACTGCAATAACAACAAAAACAAAACTGTAAACGTTTACTAGTCATTAAATAATTAAAAAAAAACAAAAACAAAACCAAGAATGATATATTATATATTATATGGGAGATAACATATTTTTTATTAACACTCACTTCACTGATAAGCCAACGCTGAAGATGAGATTGAAGTTAGGCAGCATTTTACGAGCAGTAGGAGGAGGAGGTGGCCCCTATCCCCGCCCCCCAGCCCACAGCGCAAGTTGAAAGTATTATTAACGAATTATATTATATGCTATAGAAAGTTGGTATTTATTATTATTATAATATATATGTACAATTATTTGAATTAATATTATTGAATATATATATTTTTTAGACAAGTAGCATGAAAATGAATAAAAAATAAAAAAAAACTATTTGAAAACCAAAATGAAACAAAAGATTACGGGAAAACGAATAAAAATTAAAATCCTAAACAAACAAAAAACGGCAAGTAAATTATATTCCACGAAAAGGAAATGCAAATAAAACAATAATATTCACTCAATTAAAAATCTATTTTTTCATTCTTCTATGAACTAAAAAGAACTTAAAACTAAACTCACGCATTCTTCTAACAACAAACAACAACAAAGCAAAAAAAAATAACTTTTGACCTAAGCCTTCAGATAAACACATAATTAATAATTTAATGTGGGATAAAATTCCGACATCATTTCAAATGACAAATTACAATAAAATCTCACAAAAAACCAAAACACACAGACAAAACACACACATGCCATACAGCCAGTTAGCATAGCCAGATAGTAAACAGAACAAAAAGAGTAAAAATTATATAATTTTTTAACATGAAAATGAAGAATTTTTAATATACCAATAATTATGAGGGTTAATGAAAATGAAATAAAGAGAATAGCATTGAACAGAAAATAAATAAATAACATGTGTTTTAATCGAATTATTAATCTATTAGTAGACCCGAACAAGTAAAGGTATATGTAGGTAATATTCGAAGTATAATCTAACTTTGAGTTGAGTATGAGAGTAAATAACATTTTAATTCATTTACAAATACATATATATTCCTTAGTTGTTAGATATATATTTTATGTGTATATGTACTGGTTCTCGTCCATTTCCACTCTCTGTGTGTTGTTGTTTTCTATGTGCGAAGGAGGAGGGTGTCTCCGTTGGCTGCCTGCCTAGAAAATGGAACACTATGGAATCGGAATTCATGTGTGTGTGTGTGTGTGTGTGTGTGTAATACATACATAATTTATAGTTTCGCAAATCTGTTTTCGGTTTTTTATTATACAAATTTTCATTTTTTTGTTCTGCTTTGTGCGTGTGCGCATAAAACCAGATAAATATACAATACACAAAATGGGGATATATCTACAATAATATAAAACACACGCATTAAATCAAACGAGGCAACTAACTAAGCTAAATTAAAAGTAATCAGTAACATCATCGATTGATCGCAGCTGCCACACATTTCTTCATTCCGATAAGCTAAGATCATAAAACAAAAATGATTAAATTGCATCACCTAAAGCATTCCATTCCATTTCTTGTTCGTGTTCGTGTTAGCAAACACACACTAATAGGAATATATTTTAATCAGACAAAATAATCGGGATATATATTTAGCTGACATTCTTGTCCATTTTTTGCGCTTGGATTAGACAAAATATAACGTTTGGGTTTACATTCTCTGTGTGGTTTGTGTTGTGTGTGTTTGTGTTTGGAGTTTCGGGATTTTATTTGATTTTTTTGACGAGTAAATAATCTCCAGATTAAACGCCAAAGAGTTTGGGCTTGCTCCACCAATCCACACTATTGTCTAGGCCATGTAACTATATTCATCGCCCGAATTAGCAGTCCTCTCAATATATTGTTTATCAATTAACGATTCCACACACTT
Organism: Drosophila subsilvestris; assembly: GCA_035043285.1. NCBI lineage: Eukaryota > Metazoa > Arthropoda > Insecta > Diptera > Drosophilidae > Drosophila > Drosophila subsilvestris. Next base: position 471,456 of record JAWNNB010001719.1, read on the forward strand.
TTTGATCATTGCAATATTGGGCGTAAAGCTGACTTTCGATAATGACAGGACCTACAAAGGAACATAAATTAGATTTAGATTATGGTTCCATTTTTTACTATACAGTTTAAGACATACCTCTTGTATTAACGCATTATGCTTCAACACTTTGCGTGCCTTCATAATTCTCACAATAGCCGCCTGCAGAAACAGCTTGCGATCCTCATCCACCGAGTTAATCGTATGCTCCACCTAATTTCAAAATAAACCAATTTTAATTTATATCAGTACATAAGAGATAATCAGTCTCACCTCCTGGGGCGTTTCCTTTTGTAGAGCCGAGCTTATCTTAAATTTCGTACGCTTATTTGTATACTCCATATTCAAATCGATACGTGTCTCCCCGGCGAGATTCTCTGAGCTGGCATTCAACAGCTTTGACTCAATCATTGGCTGCATATGCTTCTGAAACGTTTCATCATTCAGCTGCAGCGTGTTCTGTATCTCCCGACAGCTCAAGCTGTCGCATGTCTCGAACAGTAATATTATCGCCATTTGATACGTTTGCATTGTTACAATATAGGATTTCTTTAAATGACTCAGCTTCAGCTCGCCATGGCACATGTGATGCAGCCACGTGAGCTTACGGCCACTAAATAATTTATGATAATAGTCCTCAAACTGTAACAGATAAAGAAAAGGCTTGGATCAGCAAAAAACAAAATGAGAAAAATCGATTTCCCTGGCTGATGCATCTTTTGAATTTGATTTCCAGGAAGATGGATGCTTCGTTACAGCCCCTCTCCCCACTCTCCATGCAATACGTACCATTTTAATTGATTTTTCAAACTCCTGTGGCACGGCAAATGGTATAACCTGCGTAGAGCCCAATGGCCAAGCGCCAGCCTGCAGCACCTTAATCGACAGATTGATGCCTGTACGGGCAGCAGAAGGAAACAATTTAATAAGAACATAAAACCATCAGATAACGATGAACGACTTGCCCAGCTCGACATTGGTGTCCTTTAGGTGAGTGTTGAATTTGTTGTTCAGATCTGTAGACACCGAAATATCCGTAAACATGCGATGCAGCTTATTGGTGAATTCATAGCCGCAGGCTTGCTATAAAAAGATAATAATCATGGATTAGTGGGGGGGTAAACAATGATTGCACTGCCATAAAAACTAATCAAACTGTTTCGTTTGCTGTTTGCGTCTTTTCGGTTATCACAAAAGATCTCTTCGCGCTTCGAGCTTTATCGTTTTTAATTGAAGTATCGATACGAATGGTTAAATTGTGTGCATTACGAAAGGTCAGGTCTTTCGTTATCAAGCCGGGGCTGTTGATTACAGTTTGCTTTCACAAATTTACCCAAAACGAAAAAAACAACATTTATTGCGTCGTCACGCTATAAATGTGCTGAGGAGGCGCTATATAAATGACTAGACAAAAATTTGTTTAGGTATACCTTTAATCGGTTGATCATGCCCTCCTCCGCATCCATACTCTGACTTTGCTCGTGTATCAGTCGCTTGGCTAGCAATCGACTGTAGAACTTTTGATAGACATCCTTGTCCTCGATGTACTTGAATATGGTGATGTTGTTGGTGAGCTTCTGATCGATTTCCGCCTCGCAGGTTTTCGATTTCTTTAGCAGTGTATCACAATACCGGGCCACATACTCGGCACTGCGACATGGCACACGCTCACTGGGCCGACGATTGATAACACTGGCGCACGCCTTGTCCAGGGCACTGAGGAACAGTGAATCGTTCTCAAAGACATCGCCGATGAGCTCTTGATACTTCTGATGCACCTTCAGCATATTCTCAACGAATGAGATGTGAATATTCTCGCCCTTCAGCGCCGACACCGTCTCCAGGCCCTCGTTCTTGATGTGCTCGAGGAAGGTTTGTATCAGCTCGGACTTTAAATGATCGGGTATGGGCTTTAGCACGATGTACATATTCCGGAGATCCTGTCGCCGCTCCTCGGACACCATCTCGCGACACTCCGAGTAGATAAAGCCCAGGCGATCGTTAATAAACTTCTCCTCGCACTGTTTCCGGAGCTTGGCCAGCGAGCTCACATGCAGAAACTTTTGGGCCCGTCTGCTTTCGTACTCCAGTATCCGGATCACCTCCTGCATGTACTGGGAGACGGTGCAACGCTGCAGAAGCTTGTTGGCCTCGTCTGTGTAGTAGGCGCCGCTGGCCTCCAGCATGGGGCCCTCAAACAGATCCTGGTAGAGCTTCAGCGAGCCGCTCTTCTTGTAGTCCTGCACCTCGACAAAACTGTGAATGACACCGTTGATGATCTGCACTCGATGATGATCGAGGGTCCCATTGCTGGCTCGATCCGCGGCAATGCCTTCGAGGACGTGTCGCACCAGCTCCGCGGCCAGATACTCGACCATATACAGTCGCCAGATGTCCAGACCAAGCTCGCCAATCTCCATCTGCTCTGCTGCATCGCCCGACACATTGCCGTAGAACGATTCCGTGTCGGTGATCTTTTGTTTCTTGATGTGCTGCTGATTCAGATAGCTGCAAATGGAAAGAAGCACACAAATGAGGAAGGCCGTGTCTCAGGCGGGTGAGTCGCAGACTCTTTGCTGGACGCTTACATGTACAACTGATGCAGATACTTGATGCCCTGGCTATACTCCATCCAGGTGGTGTAGTAGCGTTGCAGCAAATCCGGCTTGCTGAGGGATTTATTCGCATTCGCTGCATCCGACTCCGAGAGCACCTTCTGGGCGAGCATCTCCTGTACATGCTTCTCGAGGAAATGCTTTGTCTCGGTGTACAGACGATCGGCCATCGGTTCCGGCTGCGCCACGCATAACGTATATACATCGCTATATTTGTGTGGTATGTTTCGATTCGAATCGTTAGTGTGTGTGTGTTCGTGTGTGTTGTGTGTTTGTGTGTATATGAGAGATGGGGCAATTTTTAGCAATTTCAGTTTTTGGCAACTCATGCCGCAGCGTCGTCACCCGTCGTCACACTTACATACCTAAAACTCGTATTCCATACGGCCCGTTCCACTTTGCTCAATGTTATCACCGATTCTGCTATGCAGCGCAAGCGCGGCCAAACATCAACAAATTCCACTATTTTTGGCTTCAGAGACATCTCGTGCGTGTGTGTGTGTGTGTGTGCGTGGGTGTTTGGGTCCGTCTGGGGTCTGGATGGTGGACTTGTTGGGTTTTTTTTTGTTGTTTTCATTTGCAGCATCGGGGCCGAGACGAGGTGAAAGGAAAGTAAATCCAAGTAAGCACAATTTTCATTTTCATTTCAATCAAACAACTACAACAAGAGGAGGAGCAGCAGCAGCAGCAGCCCCAGCAACAATAGCAACGGCAACGGCGACCCTCATTTGTACGTGGGCAGCGCTGCTTGCAGCATAATCAGAGCCAGGCGAGTCTAACGTCGCGACGGGGGCCACCAGCGCGTTTCAACTTGCACTGCACTTAATTGGTGCATAATTTCACAGTTGGAGGGCCACCGTTGCCATTGACAGCAGCAATATCAATGACAGCACTCACCTACAGCTCAATTAATTTATTTACTAATTAATTACGCCGAAAATTTAGTTTTTTTTGCACCTTTTTGCTATTGAAAATCGGGTCGTCAGACGGGGACGGCAAATAGGGCTGCGAAGACATGCAGTGTGCGACGAGGGTTGGCCAGTTTGTTGCTTAAATTTATCCGTTTCCACTGGAGTATTACAGCTGTTTGTGCTTGTTTTTATTATTTATTTGTATTTGTGCACATAAATAGTAAAATATTTCCAAGCTTGTGTGGGTTTAATATAATTAACTTGTGTCTTTTATCTGACACCACATATTCTGTTCCGGTTCCGTTCGATAGTTTACTCCATTGCCGATAGCATACTTTCTGTAGTGCTGTAAAGCGCGCAAGTTTTGTTTTATTTCTGCAGCCCTACGTATTACACATTTTATTGGCGGCCGCGATTGTTGTGGTTTGAATAAGATTCTGCTGCAGTTTTCTATATTTGTTATGCACACGGCTCTAAATGTATCGCCCGCTCGTACAGCAGGGACCAGTGGCTAGCAGAAAACAAAGACAGGTCTACAGCTAGCATGGCGTGACTTGCACTGAGAGGGACGTTAAGATCCTGCTGCAGGTGGGACATCATAGTCGGTAAGTTCAAGGACTCCTCTTCCCAGTAGAAATTTACATTTTCTAACTTGATTTCTCTATTCTGCATTACAGTGAGAAAAGTTCAGACAGGGGGCCAACATTTTCACGACCACGAGGGACATGTACATATGTATGTAAGTCTCGTATGTAAATTTGATTTTTCCCATTTTAAACGCATAGAAAGTACAAGTTTTCCTTTTTAGTTTGTTATTTATTTATTTCTTTTTACTATAATGTTCTAATTGTTTGGTATGATTTTTTTTTTTAATTTTTTTTAGTTCATGTTAGTTTGTTTTGAAAATGATAGAAAATAGCAAATGTTTTAATGGTTTGAAAGCATTTCTCTAAGGAAATTATATTAGTTTTAAAAATTGTATCTTTTTGTGTTTTAGTTAACCAGTGGAGAGAAATTTTTGGAAATTGTAGGAAAAGCTATAATCCCAATCATTGTTGCTGTTTTTTTTCTTAATTGATTGTCCTGCTTTTAGCCATTAAACAAAATGGAAAGTAGTGGGTGGGGGGGGACACAAGGACAAGGACAAATACATACTTAAGTAGATATCAATTTGTGTTAGATTCAATTTGAAAACGTTTTACAATTTTTTAATATTAGTTTTGCTTTCTTCTATTCGATTTGTTCGCTATGTAAGTTCGTTTCGTTTGTTTGCTTCATTTGCTAATTCGTTGAAATGTTCTAATAAGCATGCGATGCTATATATATATGTATATATAAGTTTGTATATAACTATATATATGCCTATATATGTATACTATATGTATGTATGTTATGTATGCGTGTTTATATATGTATATATGTTAACGTAGTTAATGGTACGCAGCATATGCCTAGGATTTCTATGCCATCTATGGTTTCGATTCTCACTAACATCTCAATTAACTAAGTTTTAATTTATAATAATTAAAATTTCGTTCGACTATTTTTTCTTGGACTTGCTCTTTGTGGGTTGCAGTTTGTTTGTGGTGGGATACGGATTCTAGGACTTAGCATACATACATATGTATATTTTTGTTTGTTTGTATATTTAATGTATATAATTACTATGGTTTAGTTTATGCGCATACATAATTACTCGTAGATACTCGTTTATTATTTTACACATTCAGATGCAAAATGGAATGTTTAATTTGTTTTTTTTTGTTTGTTTGTCCTACTTCAACTACACATCGATTAGTTTTTTGTTTGTTTTTGTAAAGCAAAGTGTGTGTGGCAGGGGAAGGGGGTTGGGGATTGCTCACTTATATTACAGTTGTTCCTTGAAAATGAGATAACAATTTGTTTGTTTGAAACAATAATTAATTCACAAGTAATTAAAAGTACTTAGCCATAGTTAAATATAAATATTTAAAAGTTATCATCGAATCATCGTTTCTTGGTTTTCTTTTGTTTTCTTAGGTACACAGTTTATAATTTATAATTTTTAAACTAAAATTAGAATCTTGGTTGTTGTTTTTCTGTTTTTTGTTTTTTATAGAATATCACACGGAGGCAAAACCAAATATGTATAGCAACAGTTTTATAACAGTAATCAACACGCACACAGACGAGACACACACACACACACTCATAGATGTACTCCCTCACACACACACACACACAGACCAATTGGAAATGCAAATGATATGCAAACCAACAAAAACAAATGTCGCAAATTATTCCAATAAGGATTGAGATTCACCCACTTGGCCAGCACTGCCATTGCCCAGACTGGACGCCGGCCCACTCTCCGCCGCTGGCGCCGCCTCCTGGCCCTTCAGTTTGAGCAGTGGCGTCTTAATGTCCGAGATATCCAGCTCCGTGGTGGACTCCAGAGCTGGGGATGCAGTCGTCTCGTGTAGCTCAATGGCTGCTGGTGCCGCAGCAGGCTCTGCACAGGGCTGAGACTTGCCCTGGCAAGGATATACAATCAAAATTAATTAAAAGATCTCCTAAAGAGTTCCTCCTGGTTACACACCTGCAAATAGTAAGTCATCAATTGGCCCTTGCCCTTGACCGACACCAGGCCACGCTGCTGAAATGTGTAGCCAAACTGCTGGAGAATGTTGCAAGTCTCCTCGGTGACCTGTATGGCACCCGCCTTGCCAGTGCTCTCCATGCGCGATGCTACATTCACCGTATTGCCCCAGATATCGTAATGGGGCTTCCTGGCACCGATCACACCCGCCGTTATGGGGCCATGATTGATGCCCATCTTGAGCACAAAATGATTGAAAGACTGCTCATTGATGCCCTGCAGAGTGTGCGTGAGTTCCAGAGCAAATTCAACAAGCACGGCCAGCTGTGCCCAGCGTTCGGTGACGGAAGCATCCGAGCGCAGATTCCGCAGCAGATTAATGCCACTGGCAGCCATGTAAGTAGAGCCAATTGTCTTGATTTTTATGATATCCTGAAACTGTGGCAGCTCCAATAACTAAAACAGAAACAAGTTGGATATCAATGGGAGAGCTTGAATTAAATTTAAGTTTTTTCTTAGGGCATACCGCATCGAAATCTGAGATAACTTCATTTAAAAATCGTAGACACTCCAGTCCCTGATTGTTCACAGTTTCCTCCGAATAGAAATCTGTTTTATTTAAGCATTTTAATTAGGTTTAAGCAAACGAATTTCCCTGTTTCCTTTGGCTTACCCGAAAAGTTTGGCATGCTGGCAAACAATACGCCCACCTCGGAATAACTCTGTGAGTAGAGATCATCGTGTGATCGTTTGGTGTTCTTCATGAAATGCTCAGCCACATGAACGGGCAGCACATTGTATACCAAAGCCTCGTTACGCTGTCGCATATCGTTGGCGGTCTCCTTCTGTTCCGCCACCTCGGTTTTCCATTTGAAGATTACACGATCCTCGTGATCCATCTGGCAAAAGAAGCACAACGAAATCATTAGGATTTTGTGGGTAATTGTGTGGGTGGGATGGGGGATATATGTACTTACATGTCTGGCCAAGGTGCTTAGAGCTAGAGCTGCCACCAGCAGCAGACCAGAGGCGCAGTAGCGTGATGATATGATGCTGAAAGGAGTAGCAATTAGAATTATAAATATTGAAGGGTGAAAACAACAAAGTCTTTGGCAAGGGAACTAATTTATGCACGGAATGAGGCTTATTCTTTAATTTAATTTAAGCTTAAAGAGTTCCCATAATGCTATTTCCTCAAAAACCATCCAAAGAATTGATTAAATCCATTTATCATGCTCTTAAAATTCACCAAAAAGAGATCCAAATATTTCTTCGTATTTGAATTGCCTCTAAAGACCCCTAAACCTATATTTACATGGAAACTTTCCCTCAATTCCCCCCTAAAATTATATTTCCTCCACTTACGGCTGAAGTGCCAGCTCATCCTCCAGGGCGTACAGGTCCTGCATGATGAATATGTTGAAGTAGCAATGCAGAGCTGTTCGAAATCAAATCAAATATTTAAATTACAAATGTCAAGGCTAGATTGTAGTAAGGCAATGATGTAAATAGGACCCACCCGCAATGAACATTAGCAGCAGTATTTTAGTCAGATGCGTGAGCTGAGCAATCACGGCAATCGCAATCAATATTAGTACACCAAAATTGCTCAAATAGGACGGATATAGGACACGTTCTGTGGGTACTGCATCGCGCATTTGCTCGACAAACGATTCAGGCAGCAGGTGCTCAGCGGTGACCGCCTCTGCATCGGCGACATCCACATCGGCCTCCAGACCCAGTCCCAGTCCCAGACCCAGACCAGCCGTGGCATTGAATTCGCTTTCGCTCACAATGTGCTCGGTGCGCACGAAGGTGACGAAGAAGAACTGTCAAGGAAATTCAATGAAAAATCAATGCAACGAATGTTAAGGACTTGAGCACGCCTCAGAGCTCACAGCTCACAGCTCAGACTGAGAAACGAACCATGTCGATGACATTGCTCAGGCCAATGGTGAGGGCGATAATTATGGCCGCCAACTCTCGCACGAAGGTAATGTCATTGAAACGCTTGCTCACATCCACAAAGAACTTGGGCAGCATGCCGCTGAAGCTCTCGGCAATGCTGATCACCACCAGCATGGCAATCGGCACCAGCGGTGCTGCTATGTTAATGAAATGCAGCGTAGAGCGTGGCAGCACCAAATACGAGTACAGCACATCGATGCACTGCACGAGCAGTGCCGCCAGCAGTGGCAGCGAGCTGTAGGGCTCGCGGTACACGGCATAGGATTGCTCCAGTTGGGGATTCTTGAAGCGTAGGAATATGTTGGTGTCCTTGGTGAGATTCCTAGCCAAGAAAGAGGCAGTCAATTGTGGTTTCTAGGTCTGGTTTATCCCGTAGACTTACTCGTGTCCATCTCGTGTGACCAGCTCGTCTTTTAAGCGCTGCTTAAAGTTCTCCAACTTGACCTGCTCCTCCTCATCCTCTGCCTCGGCCGTTTGATGGCCATTCGTGGTGGCACTCTGAGCCAACAGCTCCTCATCGTCCAATGTGGCATCGTTGTCCTCTCCGCCACCGGAGACAACATCGGTGGTGGATCCATTGGGGCTGAGTTGTGAGTTTTCCGCTTGCGTTTCGTTGATTTTCTTGGCACATGGCGAGGCAAACTGTTTGGACAAGACAAAATTTATATCGAATTTTATTTTAGGGACAAACATAACCTGCAGTCCACTTACCGGCTTTACCACCTTCGTTATGAAGTAGGTCTTCAGTCCAGCTATGCGTAGCAGCTCCTCACGCTTCTCGCCAAAGGCGGGCTCCACCTCAAACTCTCCGTTGAGGAAGGCCAAAGTTTTGTCCGAAATGTGAACGCGCCTGAGCGTATAAGGGCGTATAAGGGGGAAGAGCAAAAGAAAACAATTTGCATGAGCACTTATCCATGCAGCCCAGCGGTGGAGAGGGAGCGTGGAGTGGGGAGTGGTGCACAAACAGAACCCATAAATTTGCATACTGAAGTGACGAAAGTCAAATCATAATAAGCACACTTGCCACAAGTGTGGCCCCCGCCACCACCCGCTATCAATTATGCAACAGTGGGGAATGGGGTGGCAAGTGATGCAAGAGAGAGTGTGTGATAGAGAGTGAGTTCAAACATACCCCGCCTTGCCGCTGGATTCCATTTTATTAGCCAGCTCAACGTCCTTGGAGTAGACATCAAACTGCCACTGCCGCTGGCCGAGTATGCCCGCCAGCACAGCTCCCGTGTGTATGCCAACACGCATATCAACAGGTGAGTTGGCCTTCTGCTGCACATACCTGCACAAAATAGGAGAGTAGAATAGAGTAGAGTAGAGCAGAGTAGAGGCACACGCAACATCATGTGGCGCTTGGCAAAAACGGTCTACGGACAACGGGAGACATCGGTCGGGAACGGATTAGACATGGGACTCCGGGCTCGCAGTGACAGGCAACAGCGGAGGGCGCGTGGGCGCGCGTGGTTAAGTGCAATTATTATTAATTGAACAAACGTTGATTTGGCCTGTCGCCCTGTCGGCCTGTCGCGCTGTCGACGATGGGCACCGGGGACACTGCTGGCATGGCTTGTGGCATGCCGCATGTCGCATGTCGTCCCTTTGGTCCCTTTGGGCTGGGAGTTTCTCATTCAACTAGAATATACTCACTTGATGGCCTTCACCATAGAGAGTCCCATGTGCACACACATAACCGCATGATCCGGTCGCTCGTCGGGGGCCCCGCTAATGCAATAATAGCAATCGCCCAGAATCTTAATGCGCAATTGTTGATATTTCTAAACGGGGGAAATCCAAATGCGATTTAGAGTCAAGTTTTTAAGCGATTTTTAAGCTATTTTAAAGCAAAAAAATAATTCTAGTTTATTATAAAAAATATAAACAATATTAACAGATAATATGCCTTAAAAGAAGTCAACAAACTATATATTTTTTGTAAAAACTGATAGCCATTAAGCCACTTAAAGACAACTCCAAAGCATCAACATTATAATGGGTCCCGTCCCCCTTTGACCCTCTGCGAAGGGCAACAAATGAACTGAAAAAGTGAAAGGGAAAAACCCACACACATACCCCTCAAACCGAAATTGCAGTCAAATTAACTCAAGCTAAAAATAATAGCGACACATAACCAGGATACCATGCCCCTTGGGGGGCACTTAAAATAACTCAAATAAAAAATAATTCGCATGAGAGAAAAAATCAACTCGAAACATTTGATACGCCTGACTGGACATAACTTTTGTTGGTCAGTTCAGTTAGGTTAGGGGCACTGACACTCACACACACCCCCCACCCCACGGAAACATCCCCCAAAAAAAAGGTGGCCACACAAAATCCAAAATATATAAAGACAAGACAAGAGAAAACGTAGCAAGAATTCAAATTAAAGTGGGGGGGAAAACACACACTCAAAAAGGGGAAATGAAAAATTCCTCTATCTTAAACATCATAATCATCATTAGAGGAGTTTCCTCTAATGTAATGCCTGCCCGCCTGCCTGCCCACCCCAAAGAACAGGTGAATGAACAGCTGAAAACATAACAGAATACCGAAAAACGAAAAACAAAAACATAGAAAAACCAACAAAGAAATGTACGACGAGTGGAAGAGAATACAGAAAAAAAGCAACCGTAGAAATTGTTACCTCGGCGAGCCTATCGAAGCGTGCGAAGAGCTCGTTAAGCATTTTAACCAAATCTTGGGCGCTATATGTCGAGGAGATGGCGGTAAAGCCCACAATATCCGCATATAGTATGCTTATTTGTACAACAAAAAGAAAGCGGCGGTAGAGTGGAAGAGAGATAGGGAGAGAGAGAGATAGAGTGTAATGGTTAAACAAGTGGGCAATGCAATATAATTTAATTCAAGTATTAACACCTACAAATATGTAGAACTCAGTGAAAGGATATGGAAATGGGTCTCCAATTACTATGGAAAATGTTTCCGCTGGGAACAATCAACAGAGTTGATTATGTTATGAAGCAAAGGAATCCAACGAACGAGTGAAGGAACTGAGCCATTTGGAAGGTATTTTCGTTAGAAGTAGCCATAAAGTAGAGTGGAATTCATTCAGAGGTTTTATCATTGAATTGAGTTTGCAAAGGATGCTATAAATAACACCAACGAGTGAATAAACTCGTGGTTTGACACTCGGCTAAGAGAACGAAACGAGAGACAGACTCGTAACTCGTTTTATTCTAAAGAAACGAGTTTAGATCTAAGGATCTCTGACCTATTTTTTATAGATCAAACTAACTTTTTAGAACCCAACCTACCTCACATTCTCGTGACGACTCATGTAGATCTTTTTAAAAGCCTCCGAACTGGATGAGCCCAGATCTTCGCGCATCTTGATAGCCACATGCTTGGGTAGCACAGACAACAGCAAACGTTCCTAATCATGAAGAAAAACATAATCATTAATCCTTGTCAAACAATATTGCGATAAAAGAAATCCTCACCTGTTCGGCCGACTGTTCCTCGATGACCATTTTCACCTCCAGACTCTTTTTGGCCTCCAAAAAGGCACGCTTCTGCTTGGCCTCGCCCATAAAGTAGTACAGCAGACCGATCAATGCCGCGGTGGCTATCAGAACTGCATTGGCCGCCGCCTGATCCGAGATGAGCGGATCGGGTCGAGAGAAGCCAACGGGCAGGCTCAGGCAATTGAAGTACGTGCAGAAGCCAATCACCAGACCCAGGAAAATCAGTGGAAGCGGCAGCGTCACATAGATCAGGAAGTTTAGCAAGATGGCCCAGCCAAGTACATCCCTAAAAAGGATATATTACACTTCCAGAAACACTCAAGTACCTTTTTTGGTGCCCTTACCTTGGCGAGAAACTGGGTTGCATCATCACATAGGCGGCAAAGTGGAGCATGGCCAGGAACCAAAGAGCCCGCGGCACAATTGTCAGGAACGTCAGATGGAAACGTCTCAGCGCAGGCTGCTCCGAGCGTCGTCCAATATGCATCAAGGCCGTTAAGGCCAAATATGCCACCAGCATGCAACAGTTGACCACTAAAAATGAGCATAAAATAATACAAAAAACCCTGCCATATCTTTGGCTAGGCTAGACTCACCTCTTGTGGGTATGGCTTGATCCCAGGGTATGCAAATGGTCCAAACATTAAAGAGCACGGCTGCAAACAGGAACCACTTGAGGCCGCTGCGTCGCTGCTTAATCGAGTAGTTGTGATAGAGTTCGTTGAGCACATGCTGCGGCAGGATGACCACGCCGCCACCGGTGATGCCAACGCCACCAGCGACCACATCACTATCATGAGGACGCCGCCTTGTGGGCGTCTTTTGACGCTGCTGCTGCTGCTGCTTGGACTTGCTGGGCGTTGAGGTGGCCGTAGCCGTGGCCTGTCCGTTTTCCAGATTATTTCCGGACATTTCCTTCTCCTCCGGCATGTTTTTTATTATTTTATTTTGCGAGGTTTTTTGCAGTTACTTGTGAGCTTTTGTTTTACAATTCGTTGATCATGCGACCCGATCCGACCCGACCTGTCCAGGCTCTGGTTTATGAATGAAGCACATCCATTTCCGTTTGCCGCGTTATCGTTATTTATTTATGATGGCGGGGGTCTGCAAACTAGGAGACGAAACGAGACGAGACGACAAGACGCTTGGGTAAATAGAAGCAATGCGAAGCCCAAACTCAAACACCAGAATCCCAAGGAGACGAATGCGGAAGGGCTATAGTCGATATTCCGACCATGGGGATACCTGCTAAACAGAGTTAATTGTGTGTGCTTTAATCAGCCACTTGGAACCATACAAACTACAGTCATACAATGAGTGTAATTGTCCCATTATTGTCCTTATTCTATCCCAAGCTTATGGCATTAGAAGCACTTCCTTTTTAGCTATTAACCATGCTTACACGAACACGGTATACCCCCTGATTCCGCTACCTACGAGGTAACCGTGTATAAAAACTCTCACACAACACAAATTTTAACGGTAAATTTAAGACTTAACGCTGCCTCGTGGCGTCTCTCGTCCTCGTGTGTGGGAGTGAGAGAGGAGTGCCAAGGCGGAAGCGTCCTTGTGTGAGAGCTGTGAGCAAAAAGCTTTTCACAGTGGGTGGCGTTTGACCAAATGCAAATTAAAGATTTGTCCTAACTATTGGCTTACACTTACTATATTTTAATATAGAACTTCGCAGGTAATCTATTGAATTATTTCAATTTGATAAGGGGGCGGGCGGTGCAAATCGCATATTTTAATCACAACGCTGGTCACTGGATGTGCTCCCGAAAATAAATTAAGATAAGACCCGACTGGGGTCTCTTATCACTTTGCGCGTTCAGTAAATGAATAAATATTGACACATTGTAGACACTTTTAAACGATCTAGCATAGAGATAGTCCAACATTCCACGCCGATTAAAATATAGTTAGAAATGTTTGAACATTGGAAAAAATGTTTCAAGCTGTGGGAAATTAACTTTTTGTGCTAGCCCCCCAATGCGTCCAATAGTCCCGACCAACCCCACAAAACGTCAATAGTCAGCATTCCATTTCCTACTTGTCCGCCCCTTGAATGTAGAGTACCAATTTCCGCTGGAAGTTAATTAGAGAAAATTGAGTTTTCTATTTTAGGACCAAATTGAAATTGACTTGTCAAATTTTCATGCACAAACCGAAGGCTGCACCTGCTCGGGGGCCAATTCCAATTTGATGTCTCTCCTACGCCCACAAACACAGCCCCAACCCAACTTTATCTATTACGAAATTTTTGAATAAATTATGAATATTTTCGACCGCATTCAACACCCGCGTAGACCACGGTGCAATCGCTTACCGCTCCCTCTCTTGTGGGCCATGTTTCTGTCTATCTCTCTCTCTCTCTCTCTGTCTTTTCCTGTATTTATCTCTCTGTCCGCTGTGGCGCTCTGCTTTTGCTACTGCTTCCTCTTCATATTCAACTGTCGTATCCCTATTGCCGAATTCGACGACGACTGACGGACGGGACGACTGACTGTGTAACAAAACGGAGCTTCTTATTATAATACCCTTTTCGGAGAGTGTTATGTTTTCACTAGATGTTTGTAGCGCAGAGAATGAAGCAAGGTATTTATAAACATGATTATAAAGTCGATTAAGCCGTCTTTTGTCTTTCCATCTGCTTGTTTCTAGTGCTACATACATACATACATACATACAGATTACCATAACATTTTACAGACTCTTCTTTTATTGCTGCACGCTGTACATACATAATTACATACATATGTAAGTGGAAACCCCGAGATTTTAGATATGTACAGCTGCATTAATTATAATAATTGTGCCGAGCGCTCGGCGCTCTGAAGGGTATCAAAGTCTGCGGCCCTCGAAGCTAGCCTTCTTTTCTTGTTTTTCTTCTTCTTGGGCATACAAAAAAAGAAAATCCTTTACGTCCCCCCCTTACATGTGTTGGTTTTTGTTTGCTTCTGTGTGTGTGTCTGTAAGGTTGATTTGCTCAAGGTACGTTTTAATGCGTTCTGATTTTGTTTGTATAGTTGCCTATGTATGTCCGTGTGTCCCGTGTCCGTGGCTATGTGTGTGTGTGTGTGTATTGCACACAAATTTCGATTTTAATTTTAATCCAAATAAGTGACACCTCCTTACAAAAGGGATAGGCAGATGTACAGCGAAACGTACGGCCTAATATGCTCCCCTCCCCTCTCTTTCTTTCCACCTCAGTTTTTCCTCTTTTTTTTGGGTGGCTGCGATAACGGTCAACCAGGCATGTACAGTTGTTCTCATTCAGCATTCCCAGATTTCAACACACACAAGCACACAAATTTTCACTAGAGAACACTCTTTGCCATACTTTTCTTTTTTTGATTATCACTAATTATTCCTTTTCCAAATTTCTGGTTCGTTGTGTTCACTTTTTTTCTGCTGCTGCTTCTATTGCTGTGCTGCTGCTGCTGGGGCTGCCCCAGCGATGTCCGGACGCGTTGCGCAGCGCGAATTTTCTTTCAACTAAGGCGCCACGATAAACTTGACTGATTGTTAAGTGAAAATTTTTGACAATACAGCAGCAGCAGCAGGCAGCAGCAAGGACCTTTCAGCAGCGTGCGCTCTCTCCTTAGGAGCTCTTCCTTTACGGCGCATGTGTGGGAGCAGAGAGAGAGACAGAGTCTCAGCATGCAACTGATAACGGTACAGCTGTGCAGCAGCTTGATAACAAAACTGTGCATTTATAGTTCATCTCTGCAAGTGTGTGCAAGCATAATCCCTCAAATGGCCGCAAGCGCATAAAATTAATTGGAAAGCAACATTAATGCCTCTCACTAAATGCCAATCAACGGGAACGGGACGTAACGTAACGCCAGACGGATGAAGTGGCGGGCGGCTGCAGCTGCCACTGTCCTTGGCTGGCATTGAAAAATGTGCAGCTGTAAGGGGTACGTGTGGATGTGTATGTATGTATGTATTTGAGTGCAGATGAAAAGGAAACGCATAAAAAAGCGGAAGATGTTTTGTTCCTTCAAGATGGGGGTGATAATCGTGTGCTCCCATGGTGGTGGTGGTATTATATTTTATTCAAATTACGCATAGGAAAGTCCCACAGAACCTGTCCACGATCGTAGTTTCCTCTCACCCTACTTTAATCAGTGATATTATATCCTTAATGTATTACCTACAAAATATTTACAAATTCCAATATTTAGAAGAGCAGCTGTATGTCGAGTGCCTAAAATAAAAGACATGTGCACCAAATTCACAGCGAGGCAATAAAACAACAACAACCCAGCAAGCAGCAGCTGCCTCCTCGCCTTCTCCCCTCTCTTACACAAAATTGATCCCGAACGCCGTGAAGGCCACTACCTGACTACCTAGAAAATTGTAATTTCCGTTTGCCGGATCAGTGGTAGAAAAGTTTTTGATTGATTGCAATGGTAATAGCCCCCAAAAACCGGTTGATTTCATATAGTTACACCTACGGAATACGCAAATGGAGTAATTTTTATTATGTACAATATTTGGCAATTGCTATTTACCATTTCTACTCCATGGAAAAGTGAATCAAATGAAAATGCAGCAGGGGATTGTTCAGCTAGGACATCTTGTGAGAAACATCTGTCTTTTATCCCCTGTTTTCTTTTCCTTGAGAAAACTAATCCCAGCGCGGGCACAATGGCACGTGATGCTGCAGCCTAATCCATCGGTTTCGGTCTTTTGGTGCAACTGCCTGGCAAAGCGGTGAAAGGGAAGTTGTAATATCCTTTGGGAGAGTTCGTTGTTCAGGTAAAATGAATAGAATTCGATGAAAAACCATTTTAGTTTTGCATATTTATTGTTTTAGCAACACATCTGCAGCCCCACAGATGAAATTCGCGCAACAGAGATGAGCAAATGATTTCGTTAAGTGATCACGATTGATGTGACACTAACTATGAATGAATGCGCCTGTATTGGGATAGTCTTTGTTTTAAGATGCATCAAATAGTGAATTTCTTACTGATAATTCAATTAAGTAACACACTTACATCTGCTACTTTGTATATTTGGTCGAATTCGTGATCATTTACTTTAAATATATTTTGAAGTCATGCTAATTTTTCGCATCTCAATCGAGAGAGCGCGCTCTCTTTTCATCTCTCGCTCTCGCGCTCTTTTTGATGCTCTCCGTTGCGTTGTGAGAGCGAGCACAATTGTTCGTCGGCGTTTTGATTAATCACACCGGCAAAGCATACAGAACCTTTGAATAATTAAATGAATCATCAAAAATGAGAGCCAAATATACATTCAATTGTAATGTTCCCCCAAAAATTAAGATATTTAAATAAACCCACCTATCGATATATCGATACACATGAACATTACATCGATGAGTACAATCAAAAGTCGCCATATCTGCTTTAACGCCGCGAAACAACAGAAGAATAGTCTTGCTCTGCTCAGAATGCACATAGCTATGTATATATACACTGATATATCCACTTTATATTGATATTCTTGCCAGTCCAAGAAACTATCGCCTCACCTACAAATATATCATAAAGAAACACACATATCGACCTATCGATACACACCAGCCGCCCTATATAAGTCCCGGCGACGCTCACCGCTCTCTCATTCGGCGTTTTTTTTCGTGGACTTTCCAACTGTGTGGCAAAAATCTCCAGCAGTAACTAGCCAAGCTACCAGAGAAGCAATTGCAACAAATTTATAAAATTTGCTGATTTTGTTCGAGACCAAGTGTTGTTTTTGCATTTCGGCGAGTCGTGTTTTTGCGTATTCCGAAACCCAGCAGTTAAACGTGTTTTTCGCGCTTCGCTTTCGAAACTTAAACCAACAGTAAATCAAAATGGCTGATGTGGCTGAGCAAAAAAAGTGAGTAATATTTGACTAGAGGGTTCTGTGTGTGTTTTATCTCGTTGTTCGTGCTGTGGTCTGTACGTCTGTGCATCTTGTTTAAACAATTGCATGGATCTGTTCGAATTTCGCAAGTGGTGTACATCTTTTTCCATGTTCTCTGGCGACGGTTTGGAAAAATTTTCTTTTGAATTTCTGTGTCTATATACGCTTTGCCGCACCAATACAGTTGTCTCGCTTTCGCCAATGCCGACCAAATGTGCGCGCAAAAACGACGCCGTTGAATTTGGCGCGGCGTCATAGTGCCTTCTCGCTCACTCTCCGGCCGGCAAACCAACGACAACGAGACTTTGCTTGCTCTCTGGCGAAGTATAGGCAAGAAGTACAATGTTGAGAGTGTTTCTGTGTGTTCGTTCAAAGCGGAGTGCGCAAAAATGTATAGATGTGTTTGCATGTATGTGTAGTATTCAAGTTGCCGCTCTTTTTTCGTTCCGTTTCGGCCGTCTGTCTTTTTGTCTGACCTGTCTGTTTGCTTTCGCCTTTTGGTTCTTCGCTTCGGCCTTTGCTTGTCCATTAATTTTTGGTTCGTTTAAAGCTCAAAGCTTGGTATTAACTTGTTGTTGCTGCTCTCTGTTCTGTTCGCTCGATTCAAGTTCTTGTTGTTTCCAGGTATTTTGTCATTGCCCAAAATAATCTCACACGCCACGCCGGCCGCCGTTTGCGTTTTCTCATACTTTTGCGACGCATCAGTGTGTATGGTGGGGAGAGAAAGAGAGCAGAAAAACCCCGTTAAATCTTTTGTCTGTTGTCTTAGGTTGTGTAGGTGGAAGGGGGAGCATAGTGGGTGTTTTATGCCGGTATATGTGCTTTTGACCGTTATTTTTGTCTCTTCCTTTGCCTTGCACATTTTACATCATGCCTCCTCGCTCTGTTTTCTGACTCTTCATGTTGGCTGTGCTTCTTCCCTCCCTCTCACTCATCCTGTTATGCTTGTTTCCCTTTCTGCCGCTCTTTCAACTACGTGACGCGCGCACTGTTGATAAGTGCGTGCAAGCGAGACGGCAGTATGGCTTGTGCGCCGCATAAAAACCAGTTTTTTTTTCGTTCGTTTTATTTCAAACAAGTCGCGCTTTTTATTTTTTGCAAGCATCTCTTTTATGTTTCCCACTTTATGCATGTAACAGGGTGATCTATTTTGAGGTAAAAAACATACATAGGTTTTTTCCTGAAAGAAAGGATCGAAAATTAGGAAATTTTGGATTTTGGATAATACACGCGAGAGTACGTGATGATTCTGATTTAATACAAATTCCAAATTTATACGAGTTTATATGCAATTGCTCGCACATATGTATATATGTATATTTGTTTTATATATGAAAGAGCACGCTGCCAAATGCCGCTCACCTTTTTCTCGTTTCTTTTTGCGTCGCAGTTTGCACGAGTTGTTGCTCCCATTTATCATTTTAAGGCAGCGCTGTCGGCGCTGGCGTCGTCGCCGGCAGATGTTACAATGATGTGTGTTGTGTGTGGTCGCGTCCTCGCGTCCTGGGGTGGGTTGAAAGACGCGGAAGCGCTTCGAAAAAAAGAGAAGGGAGGAAAATAATAGTTTGCCGGCCGCTTTTTGTGGGAATGGAAAATTTTCTGGTTTTGGTTGTTGTATGACATGTTGGAAATTATGTTTTGGGGAAAATCACTAATTTATTATATTGCTATTTTTCCTCCACAGTGAGACCCCTGTTGTCGAGAAGGTGCCCGCTGAGGAAGTGGATGCCGTGAAGAAGGATGCTGTCGTCGCTGCCGACGAAGCAGCCGTCGAGAAGCCAACCACCACAGAGAACGGTGCCGCCGATGAGGAGAGCAGTGCCAAGGAGAACGGAGCTGCTGCCCCCGCTGCCGATAAGGCCGACAAGGTCGTCGCCGATGCCGTTGATGGCGAGAAGGCCGCCGAGACTCCTGCCGCCGAAGCTACTGAGGAGAAGAAGAAGGACGAGGAGGCGGCAGTCGCTGGCGTTGAGGCCAAGGAGAGCAGCGAGGCAGCCCCCGCTGCTGTTGAGAACGGAGCCGAGGAGGCAGCCAACGGTGACTCAACAGGTGTGTAAATCCCCCCCCAACTCCCGCTCTCAAGCGAATGCTAACTTTTGGTTGTCTCTTTTGCTTTGCAGACGCGCCCGTCGTCGAGGCAGTGAAGCGGAAGGTGGATGAGGCCTCCGCCAAGGCCGATGAGGCCGTTGCCACCCCCGAGAAGAAGGCGAAGCTGGACGAGGCCAGCACAAAGGATGAGGTTCAAAACGGTGCCGAGGCCAGCGAGGTGGCTGCCTAAATGGTGCAGCGTCTAGGTCTGCAGCAGCCGCCGCCGTACACACACATTACTCGTACATATAAATTACTTACTAACACTAAAAACAAAAGAACACACACGCAAAAACACACAAATGATGAACGCCCGCTCTCCCCACACGCACACCTCTGTGGGCACCGGCAAGCTTGGCTACGTTTGATACATGTTTGTGGGTGCTCGAGTGTGATTGTGCGGGCGGGGGGGTTTGGGCGCGCAATTCTCTTTAACAATCCTGCAATGGGAGCGTAGTCCTAAAGCGAATCGATTCTGTCTCTCTACTAACAAACAAACCCAACAAAAACAACCAACAAAAATTAAGAAGAAGAAAATCCATTATCATTTAAAAACCTTACTTAACTAACTTTAAAGAAAAAGTATATATATATATAAAGCAAACGATTAAGAAGAAAAAAACAAGCAAAAGTAAGATGGCGACGAGACGGGAACCCCTCTATGTTTTAAGATAAAGTTGTAAACGAAAAGCGTCATTTAATAATTGTAATAAATACGAAGCAAAAGAAACAATTTGCAAAGGAAAATACACCCTCCCCCCATTATGTAAGAACATGTGACAAACAAAAAGCAAAGTCAAATTTTTTTTCTTTTCCTAATTTTACTGTACGATCCTATAATGTTTATGAATATTTATATATATATATATCAAGATCAAAATAATTGCAGAAACATAAAACTGCCACGTCCCCTGCACACAACAAACGCGCGCTGGCAAACGAAAAAAAAGAACTTGAGAAAAATTCGTACATATATAGAAACAATAAAACCGGATAAGAAATCAAATTTTTATATAGTAGCAATCAAAACAGTTGAAACACAACCCCCATTTTATATACAGAAGGGAATTATGTTCCAACAAAGAAAATAAGAATGAAAACAAAAAGGAAATGTTGCCGTGACTATATAAAGTTCTTTTTTAATACATAATTACTGGACCTATGGCCAGTCCAAGTCTTCTAATGGTTTTTGTATTTTTTTTCATTTGTATTTGCGCTCAGAAAGAGGTGTTTTTCTGGGGTGTGTACTTAAAGCAAACCTACTAATTTGTCCAATTTCGAGTAACTGTCGCTGGTTTCAAGCGAACCACCAGACCAAACCATAGACAAAAAACACTGGGGCAAACACGAATTGAAATAAAAGTAAAGTAAAATGTGAAAAAGAGGAAAAACCATTAATTTAAATGTAAAATTGCTAAATGAAAAACCATTTCCACAAGCAAATCAGTTAAGAAAGTGGCTGAGAACAGCATCAGACTCAGACGAAACAAAAACATTCGACAACATTAAAAAATAAATGGAAGAAAAACATTCAAACACCAAGAAATCTTTTATTCTCTGGATTTGGTAGCAATTTCCAAGAAAAGCTGGCTGGGAAATGCACAGTCTGAGGTGTGCGAAACTGTACCTTTAGGCAGAGTAGAGCGGTTACAGTCGTGTATTAAATATTAGGCATGGCACGGCAATAATTTGTATGTGACACAAGCAGGAGGAAAGTTCTCGAAAAAGCTTTTCTTTGATTCTACCAAAATAGCAATGATATGATCGAATTGAATTGTGGATCTGGAGAACATAAATCACACACTCCAGCCAGGTTGAGTCGACATAGGCCATGTTTGTCTCTGCGTCTGTCCGTACCGATGAGCGTCAGAACTTGTTATCCAGACCCCTTTGATATTACACTGTTGCTTACAAAGTTACATCAGCTCGTTTTAATTTTAAATAAATGCGCTGTTACAACCTATAGGGATGGGCATTTTTTAAGGAGAATATTTTATCGAGCTTTATTAACCAGCCAGGTTGCATTTAATTACAAAAGATCAGTAAAGAGCAGTGTCTTACAATTCTTACGGAATTTATGCGCAGTTTAGTAAGGTATTAAAACAAATTACTCTAGTATCAAAATTATTTCAATCTATTCAATGTATCGGTACTATCGATCGATAGTTTTTAGCCACAGCCAACTTCGCTAGGTCAGCTGTCAAGTGATGTGACAAGTGACAAGAAATTGTGCCTACAAACAAGAAATTGCTGGAGAAAACGAAACAAAGTAAGTTAATAGAATATACCGAATGCAAATACTAGCAAAAACACCCACCCAAACACAATATTCGACGTCATCGACAAGGCAACCAGGCCGGAGGATCTGCCCTATCGTGCCAGAGAGTCTCCAGGTGTAAATGTGGCCGCAGCAAACGAATTGGGAACTCAATCGATGATCAACAAGAATGAGATCTTAATGGAGTTGCGCTTCTGGTGTATAATCAATAGTATATATATCACAGGTATTAGAAGTGCAGTACACACTATCGATTTCACCGTGGAGATCTCTTGCGACCAGACCAACTGGGTCCGCTTGGGAGTTTACAAATTCTCAGTCAGCGCGCCCAGTCCGGATATCAACTTCACGCGCAGACCTGTTCGTTTCATTCGAATCACACAACTAAGCCGCAAAAATTATTTTAAAGATATGGTTATTAATGCATTTCTGGACCGCTTTATACCCCGGATGGTGGGAGGAAGCAGCAGCAGCCATTGACTGAGTGAGGTTTCTTTTCTTTTCTTTATCCTCTGAATGGGCTATTTTTTTAGTTTTAATTACTTTAATTAATTTCTCATCATTTCTTCATATAACTACAGACAAAATCAATAGAAGATTTTTGTGTGTGAGTGCGATATCAATTAGTTGTACTTGCAAAGAAGCGTAGCGCTGTTAACTAAATACTTTCAATTAAATTACATTTAAGAACTAAGCATCTAGAGCATATTCTATCGGTACGTAGTACGTACATTCTGATTATGTAAAGTGACACATCTACTAAGTGTATGCTGTATGGGTTAGGTTAGTGGCTGTGCGTTCGTGCCGTTTCTCACGAGTGTTTTCTAGAAGAAACCTGAAGCAGACCGAGCTAATCATTTTCGAAACGCAATTAAAAGTCTTTGACCTAGAAAAGGGCCAAAACAAATATTTGTAAACACATTGAAATAGATAAAAACAAAAACAAAACTGGTTCCGAGTCAGTAATACGCATTTAAAAATAAATATAAGAACTGAAGCTGTTATATGAATGGGATGAACTTTTCATTTGACAATCGAAATTACAAATTCGAAATTCCTGAACATTTTCAAACAGAAAAGTCAGTACAAATAATTTTGGTATTTTACAGTTCTAACCAAAATCTTTATAAATACGAAACGCGTGCCACAGCAATCAGCCTTGAGCCGTCTCCCGGGCAGAAACAATTCGCATGCAAAAATAAGAAACAAAAACAAAAACCCTGATAAGATAGCGAGAATCGTTAAAAGAGAGAGAGAGAGAGCGATTGATTTACTCAGAAGCTTTCAAAATCTGGAAAGAAATGTATGAAAATCTTCCATAATTCTGTTAATTTGCCAAAATTTGGTTACTTTCCTTGTCATCAAGCACCCAAATCCTCTCAAGACGCACGTCTGCCAATGTGAACGCCTTTTCTGCTTCATTGCGTCCATTCCGATATCGATGGGAAACGCGCCCCAGTGTGAAAAGGCTTTTAGCAAGCAGCAGCGATCAACAAGTCACAGTCGGAATAAAATCGTACTCGCGAGTGGACGTAGAAAAGTCGAAAGCCCCCTGTGAAACGAAACCGTTAACTGAAAACTGAAACTGAATACGCGCATATAAACGTACTTGTTATTACTTTATTGTTACTCGTGTACTATACATATTCAATACCAAGAGTGAGGTCAAAGAGAACGGAACACTTGAAGTGGTTTTGCTGGCCTGGCGCGTGTTACCCTATCGACAGACTGAGTGTGTGTATGTGTGTTTGTGTGCGTACCGGAATTGGCAAATAAAATAAACATTGCTAAGCAGAGAGGACAAGAGGTGGCAGCAGAAGATGTCCAGCAACTTGCAAACGGTAAGAAACAAAAGAGTAAAGAGTGAGAAATAAGCAAAGCTTGCGAAATGAGAAAACATTCGTAAGCGGGCGGCTAAAGTCAAAGGCGTCGATTCTTGTCTGTCGTGTCTGTCTGTGACTGTGTGTGTGTGTGTGTGTCTGTGTGTGTCTGTTTGCCCACGTTTTCCCACACATTTCGTACCTTGACCGGTGTTGTTGTGGTATGTAGAGCTTTTGCGTATGCAGATTCGGTTGGATTTTCGATTGAATGTTGCAAAGTTTTGATACCCCTCATATACTAAGTGCCTCTCAAGTTTCCTTTCATTTGTAAAGAATGAGAACACGTTGTTGATTTTGCGCGTTCTCCTTTTGGAGATCCGCAATCGTTCAGAAACATTCCTTATCGCCATTGGCAGATTGATTATTCGTACATTGACGCCAGGCCAACCTCATTTATTAAAAAAAAAACTTGACGAGGTTTTTGGGGCTTATCAGTAAGAAGCTCTCGCTGTTTCTTTATTTTTTACTACGTGAATTTCTCTGTGATCAGGACAGACTACGAGTAGATTGTAGATTTACGAGAAGTAGAAGAGATTTCGACTACATTGTTGCGGTTTGACAGAGAGTCATCGTCTCACGTGTTGCGGTTATAATCGCACTGTTGCGCAGTTCATAATTGTTTTTCAGGCTAACAATGGGTTTTTCATACATATATGATTAATATATACTACATATGTATGTACTATATATTTCACATAAGATCGTTTCGCTGTCAGTTTGCTTTACAATAACAACTGGCACAAACAGGGTACTTCCCAAAAGGGGAAATTACGAGAACTCATTTAGCCATTTCGATTTGCACGAGACCTTTCCCGTATTTGCAAATGGGTTTATAATCGCCCGTGCCTCGTTAAGTTTAATGGAAAAATGGCAAATAGCTTAAATCCAATTATTCCGGAATTATGGGATTTTATTTTATTATTTTGTATGTGTTTAAAAAGGTTTATTTTTGGTTGGAACTATTTCTTTTATATAGAAGAGTATCATATTAATACATATCATAAGTATCATGTGATTCATACACCAATAAACTGTACTACAATTCATTCTTATTGCATGCCCTACACATCACATCACATGGTCTCTATTTTCTTAACGTACGCTTTAAAGTTTAAACTGACGTAATAGTTGGAAGGTCTCGATTAAACGACAAATTAACGATTTATAGCCATCACAAAATGATTATATAAGTGCAAGGAAATTATTTCAAGGAAGGAAGTAGCTAGAATGCGAAATCTTATCAAGTTAAATGCGTACATATTTTGGCTATTCGGGTTATCAGCACCAAAAAGTGACCTATATAATGCTTAGTTGGAATTTAAAGTGTCAACTAAGTACATACATATGTATATTTACATATGTACATAGCAAAATTCACCAGAATTGCGTTGAAAGGAATTTTATCTGTAATTGAAATGTTGTATGATTCAGCATTTAAGTTGGCACCTATAAATTTTCGCTGGTAAATAATTTATTGCAGTGCCTAGTATTAAATGATTTAAGTATATAGCACTCTATAGTATAGTGTTATAGTTAGCTGATAACTACGAAACTATGTATGCGTATGATAAGGCCCCGGAACAGCCAATTGAAGTCACATTTTTGCCAAATTTCATTTGCAAACAAAACCCAAACCCCCATTTGATAATTATTATTACAATATTGCCCCGCACTTGGATTTTTCCTATAGTCATGGATTTGCTTAGTTATTAATAGATTTTATTTGCTGCTTAGTTGGTTCGCACTCGTAATAATAGATATGAATGTGTTGTAATGCTACATCCACTGAGTTTCTTCAACACAAAAACCAACGGCCTGCAACGGAAATCAAAACTTGATAAGAGGTTTGGTTTCAGCAGCGGCGGCGCCTCAACGATGCGTTAAATATTGTAAATAAAAGTCCAATGGAAGATTTTCATGTTGCGTGGAAAATTCCATGGATTAGTCGACAGAGTTGCAGCTGGCCACTGAAAGTGGATCAAATGAGATTGATGTTGCTTTTGCTTTCGGATACAAATAGTTAATAACTTTAACCGGATATCCATGTAAACAAATAGCAACAAATGGAGAGGGTTTTCGAAGGATTTTTGTACTGTTAAGGGCCTTTTTTTAGTTCATCGAAAGCCTATAAATACTCTTATATGTATATTGCATCTGTTTGTGCAGCTTCTATATTATCTTTTACAACATTCGTGAATCATTAACTTGTTCAGACATGTTCCAATCTCTCTTGTTGACTTACATTCAATATCTGAATGGGATGGTGGGTTCAACGAACGTTATTGAATGTTCTGTGCAAATATTTTCTGCTAAAAGATGCAATAATCGCGTGTACTTGACCATTTAAACTTCCCACCCTGTTGCCACAAGTCTTTATATATTTAATGTACATATGTACAACTACTATATGGCCACAGATTACCAGACGACAGGTGTGCGTGTGTGCGGTTAAATATTAATCTTATCTGTCAAATGCCAATGACAAAGAATTACAAGCAATTATGGCCTAAACCCCCAGACACCAGACACGTTTCAAACTATTTTTTCTACCTGACGTCAAGGGTATTTTTCGGTGCCAAACGAACGATGAACATCTGTTGAAAATCTCAGATGCGGTTGGCCTACCTACACATGAAAAATTCTATTAAAAAAATTGAGTCTAAAATTGAGAGAAAACTAAATTTTAGAAGAGTTTTTTTTTATATTTTTGATTATAGGACACAGTATTCTTTTCTGATAATAATAAACATTTCTGAGTGTACAGGAAGGACCTCTGGTCTATAAGGAAGCATATGTTTACTATGGCAACCACGTCAGAGGGGGTGGCAGCCGACCCGGCCGGCCCGGCCGGTGGTGGTTGTATGTGAATGGTGGTGCAACAGCAACAACCACTATACAAAGTTCAAAGATAAACATAGAGCGAGAGAGAGAGAGCCAGAGAGAAAGAGCGTACATATTCGTAGTGTAAGTAGTTTCTGGGTCGATGTCTTGTATGGCCGATGGCCGATGACTCAGTTTGTTTTTGTCCGCCCAGCTGTACAGAGCAAATCACTGCTGAAAATCCAACTGAAAAATAATCTCTTTTTTGCCGTTTTATACTATAACTAAAATATATTCCTGTTGTGTGTGCCTTTTGCGACTATTTTGTCAGATTTATATAATACAATTTGTATACTATATTGTGTCTGTATAATCGTATACTTTTCATATCTGTGTAAACTATACAAAAATACGCGTAGCATGAGACAGCGAATTTGTGGCAATAATAAAACATTTAAACGTCGCCTAGAGCAGCAGCAGGAAATTGTTGAAAACTGTTGTCTAAGTAAACGCTGTAAATATGATAATATTTGGCAACATTTTAAGCGAAATGTAAGAGTTAAATAATTTATTTTGTACGTTTTTTGTTGTAGAGTACTAAAATCAGAGGAATAAATGGTTTTAGTACACTTTATCGCACACTATATTTCTTTTAGAACACTTTTATATAAGTATTTGTGAGAGTTTTTGATATTTTATGCATGAAAATACTTTTGAAATACGTTTTCTTACTGTTCATACTGTTTCAGTACATTTATAGAGCCATTATTCACGTCAAATCTAGTGTATTCCATAAAAATACTCAAACTGGAAATAACAGACCTTAAAATAACTATTTTGGACCTATTCTTAGCACTGGAATATTGTCTGTAGTTTAAAACTAGTTACTAATTCCGTTTTAGTAACTTGTTTATGCCACATTCTAGTTTATTCCATAAAAATACTAGAGCTGCACCATATAAACTTTTTGCACTTTCTTTAGTACTTTTTCTTTAGTTTAAAATGAGCTTGCACTCAGCTTTCCTACTCGAATCAATAATGATTAAAATGCAATTTTATTTCGGTTACCTTGGTTATTTTTAAATCAATATATTTTGTCATGCCATGTCTGTCGTCTGGTTGGGGGCCCACTAATTGCATTTGCATTTTAGCACACGACAATGGATTTTTGGTATTTTTAGTACAGACCCTGAGCCCCCATCAGGGCCGAAAAAATTGTTTTGTCGATTTTGCATGCAAATTTCTCTCTCTGTTCTCTCTATATTTGGTTGCTCTTTGATAGTAATTTTAATGTTCTCTCGGTCTCTCTTTCTCTTTGAACAACAGGCAACCCTTGAGGAAATTCGACATGCGGCAGCACGCATCTGTCGGGACTATCTAACCGGTCGCTGGAAGGTCGTAACCCCAGAATCTTTGGTGGTGAAACGCATCAGGTGTGTGTGCCATAAATTAAATAATTAAATCTTTTACTTGAATCTAAACTCAAAATTTATTTTCTTTGCTGTTTTAGTGGCGGTCTTTCAAACTTTTTATATTACGTAAGTCTGCCCGATTTGGATGAGGATGAAGATGCAGAAGAGCAGAGATTATCGGAACAGCAACAGCAGCAGCAGCAGGCAAATGGCAAAGACAACGTCATAGTTGCTTGTGGCGCCACAAATGTTGTATCCAAAAATAGCCCAGACTTTGCACGCAATGAGGTGGAGGTGGAGGCCGAGTCCGTCGTGGGTGTGACAACGGACGATGACGACGCAGCGACTAGCGCCAAGCAGGCGCACAAACGTCAGCGTTTCGATAGCGATAGCGGCGATTCGAGTTCATTGAAACGATTGCATGCCCCCAAGCAGGAACCGCGTGAGGTAGGTCCATCGCCACAAAGAGACACAACACAACACGACACGACACACCCCACCCCTGTACAATATTTAATAACGAGTTTTATTCTCTTGCAGGTCCTGTTGCGTATCTATGGACAAACCCATGGGGATCATGCGCTGGAGAGCATGATTACCGAATCGGTTGTGTTTGCCTTGCTCAGTGAGCGTAACTTTGGACCCAAACTGCATGGCATCTTTCCAGGCGGACGCATCGAACAATATTTACCGGTATGCATGTAAATATAGCAGAGAAATTTATTCGATTATTAAAATGAAACCTTAATTTGTTGCAGGCACGTGCCTTGGCCACAGCCGAATTGGCCGAGCAGCGTATACTCCTGAAAGTGGCAGAGAAAATGGGTGAAATTCATAGCCTCAATATACCCATGTCCAAGGAGCCGGACTGGATCTGGAATTGCATGCAACGTTGGGTGACCAGCTTTGAGAGCATTGTCAAGGGCAAAATCCAATCCAAGCCGGACTCGGCAGTGCTCCAGAAGCAACGGGAATTGATGCGTACCATTGACTATGTGCAGGAGATAGCATGGCTGAGATCGGTGATCGAAAGCGGCGATTATCCTGTCGTATTTTGCCACAACGATCTGCAGGAGGGAAATATACTGCTGCGTCAGGCAACGCCACCAGAACGTACACCGCGCGAATCCATCAGTAGCTTGAGGTACGACATTATTTTATTGATTGCCCAGAGAGCTTTGGTGTTAATAGAAAATTTTGTATTTAATAGATCAAATTTCGATGAGACATTGGGCGATAGTTTGGATGGCAATAGCAATCTGTCGGAGCCAGAGGCCAAGTAAGTGTACAAATTTATTGAGCTGCTAACCCGTGTATTTTGTTGTTGGCCGCTCTAACCAGTAACTAACTCCTCTTGCAATCTATTGGCCCATACCACCGTACATGCTCAATGCCCATATAAAACTACCCTACAATTCTAGATGGAGACAATTTTTGCTGTTATAAAAATTTTTATGTGCTGGCCAAAAGCAAACAAAATACAGGTTATCCACATGACATTCCCATTTAAATCCCAAACTAAACTTTACCCTCAAAACACACTCCCCACGTATGTCTAGCAAATCGCACAATTCGTCCTCGTCCCTGTCCTGTCCCGAACTGTTGGACACCACCGATGATTCTGCATTGGATAACAGCTTTACCAACGATAATGAGCCGGATCTCATTATCATTGACTTTGAGTACTGTGCCTATAACTATCGTGGCTACGATCTGGCCAATCATTTCATCGAATGGACCTTTGACTATACCAATCCGCAGTTCCCATACTTTCATCATAATACAAGCAACTATGCCACCGCTCAACAGAGACGCGATTTCATAGTGAATTACCTAAAGAAATATCACGATGATGAGAACTATAATCCCACGGTGCAAGAGCTGGAGAATGTGGATGCAGAGATACAGTTCTTTACGATGATGTCGCATCTGTTTTGGAGCCTGTGGTCGGTGATAAATGTGACATCAGCCATTGAGTTTGGTTATTGGGTGAGTGTTTGAGGTTAGGGATTCAAGGCCTTCTCGCTCAAAATGAACGAGTGACAGGCAAACGCTTTGCATTGGTTCCCCAACCTAAAAATACTTAGAAAATATTTAATAAATATCTAATTTGATTTGTTATTTTTTTTTTCTAGGAGTACGGCATTGCTCGAATTCTGGAATATCAAAGGCTTAAGGCCGCCTATTTGGCCAAATGATAAGCGTTTGGATACCAAGGGCACACTGATCAAGGATCCAATGCATCATCATTAATCTTTAATCTTCACTTGTATCGAATCGATAAACGTACTTAAGTGACCTTAAAGAATTAGAAGAACCCAGTACCCGTTCCCCTTACCAGTCCCAGTACTCCTTACCCCTGGCCTAAGGAATGAATTCGAGCAGAGAGACACTGAGATGCCGGCGCTCTTGAATGGATTGAATTGAATAACTTATTTTTGTATAGAAAAATTAGCGAGACTTAGAATCGATTAATGCTGAGAGGAGATGGAAAAAATGAGTCAAAAGATACCAATTAAAGCTGTGATTATTGCATGAGACAGATGACAGATAGATTATGATATGATACGACAACAATTTTACTAGCAATACTTTTGAAGGCTGAAAGAAAAAGGCCTCACAAAAAAAAAAAAACAGATTCGATTAAAAGTATTACAGGCAGCACCCCTCCTCCCCCACCCCACACAGGGTTATTTCTGGATAACTAGGATGAAGCTTTTCCCCTTTCCACCCCACAGGTTCTAGAAAAAAAACTTTCGAATTTATTATTTATTCGAATTTTTGTTATGAGAAAAAAATTAGAATTGTACTTTCGAATCTAAGTATTATTTTGCATTCTACTTAATTCGTTTGGCTTCTGTTCCCCCCGAGAGCCTGTCTGGTGATCCCTTTCAGCAGACCCCAGCATAGACAGGCAACAAACATGTGTGTTTTATGTACCTCTACCAACTATACCCACATATTCCTTAATAGAATTTAGTCATAATATTTTTAAAGTTTTTTTCATATTTTTTGCGTCTATTTTTAAATAAATAAATATATATATATTTTAGAAACTTACAAACTTTATCTTGAAGCATTTATTAAGAGCAGATTATAAGTATTAGATATAACAAAGAATTCTTTACATTACGAACCAACAAAACAAATAGTCGAGAGGTTATTCTTTTGAATTATTGTATTCCGATTGTGAGAATTTCTCTTAATGTGAACTTAGCTTAGAAAAATACCATTATTTTAGAAAGCTTTCAGCTTAAGCCAAGGATACGATAATATAGCATAATCCACTTGTTTGAACCCTTTGGGATTTATTTTAAATCTCGCATTACCCGTACCCTTGACGAATCCGTTTGTGGCCAAATAATTACCCTTTGTATGAGTATTCCATTTAACGGGGTATTTATACCCAAAGAATTAACCAGTATAAAGAAAAGAAAATTAGATTTATGTACATATAATGCATCAATGTCCGTCTGTTTGTTGCACATGATCCTCTCTCATAAATAGGTTTTGTTGATGTTGGATTGGAGGTTATACATTTTGGGAGTGAACCGAACCGAACCGAACAGAACCTTTGTAGGCTGGGTTAAATGTATTTTTAAATTTTTGGTTCAGTTCCAGTTCGGTCATTATTTAGGCCATGTCGAAGAGCTCGCAGGCCTTGCAGTAATCTTATAAAGATTTACTCAAAATCGGAACATTATGTCTTATGGCTGCCATCGTTGTCTGATCGTTGTAAGAAAAACCTCTTGATTTCCATAGATAATCCATTTCCATTTGTTTTTATCCTATTTGTTTAAATACTCATAGCTAGGAAAATAATTTATTTGACTGTTTGCTAAATGCTAAGCGTAGAATTCCTTCCTTAAAATATTCCACAATTCTTCTTTCTCTCTGCCGCTCTTTGATAGACAATATCCAAGGGATTTGGTTGGGTCCACCCGAACATTATCTTTAAATCTGATTAATTGAAGATAGCAGACAGAACTGCTGTTGTGCTGCTGCATAGGAACAAATCATCTGCCAAGATGTCGACTGTCAGCCTGGCTAATTTTCAGAGTGGCGAGAGACAGAGAGAGAGAGAGAGAGGAGAGGGTGATACTGCCCAATTACTTGAATCCTTTGACATTAATTCAAAACACAATGAGGGTGGGGTGGAGTGGGGTGAACAATGCCACGCATCTTTAATTAATGCAAGAGCAGCAGGACGAAGGACCATTTAAATGCTTGACAGGCATTCCGTACCCACTGTCTCTGCCCTGCGAATGCGATCTGATGGTCTGTCTGTACCGGGCATGTCCGTGTCTTGTCTTGTGGTCTCCCGGTCTCTTGCATTGCACTTGAAACCATTCGGTGGAGCCATTGCTTTGCTTCGCCTTGCCTTGCCATGCTCCTTTATGCAATGTAATGTACGCCTCGATGGGCAAATGCAATGCCAAGCAATTGTCTGCGGGCGCCCAAGAAGGCTGTAGGTCCTGTCCTGTCCTGCCCTGTCCTGTACTGCCAGGGACAACTATTGTTTAAATACGATGCACAAACACTGTGTTGACACACAGGGGAATACAAAATAGAAAATGGTTTTTCGATTGCACTGCACTGCCCCACATGTCCTGTCCTTCGATGGACAGAGACAGAGCCACAAGCTACGTGGCTGGGCTTCGATGATGAAGATGTGCCCCCCCTGTCTTGTGAAAAACCCCCAAATCAGCATTGGAGTTTGCCTCTAACGAAATTAATTAGCAGTGTCTCTCTACGGTGATTGAGTATTTGTGATTGACAATAGACAAGTGGTTTTGGGGTGGGCTAGGATGAGGCATACGAATGGCACTCGTATATTATTAAATAAGTAACAAAAAGCAACAAAAATCCCCCAAGTCCATATAGTCAAAGATATTTTAATAATAGCTAGAAACAGCAGGGAATGGAATGCAACAAAAGACAAGCGAAGGAAAAACAATAAGCATACAAAAACTGTTGAAACTGCAGTCAAAAGTTGTAAAATTCCAAACAATAAATCAACTTTTGCGTGCACTTGGAACGAAACGTTGAAGGAGCTGAAACACCAAGAAGGAGCAGGCAGAAGGTGCAGAAAGAAGGAGTATCTACAGGACAGAGAGAGATAGAGAGAGAGAGGAAGGATGGACTGAAACCGAATCGAAAGTTGCGGAAGAAAACAATGGAACGGAAAGTTGTTGGTTGCTTGGGCTCAGAGTTTTTCTTATGCGGAAGTGCAAATCTTGTCAGCGGGTGGGCGCAGGCAGGCAGGCTGCCAGGCAGGCAGCAATCAACTTGGTCAAACCAATTTAGAAGCAGTTTATATACCAAGGAAGGGGCAGCAAAGTTTTGACCACAGATCCAAACTTACATATAGATAGAGATGTTTATATAAATAATAATGGTAGGAGCGGCAGCAAAAGAACAATAACCATTTGTGGGAGTTGTACCCGGAAGCAGGAAGCCAGGCAGGAAGGATGCGACTGCTTGTGCTGTACCAAAGAAAAAGGAGAAATTGATAACCATTTGAAACTGCAAATAAATATTGAAAAAGTTCTAACACTCGGAATAGAAAGGGAAATTTTCAATACATGGGATCCAATGAAAGAATAGCCGTCAAAAAAGAATACCATACAAAATTCTTAAAAGATTCCGTGAGCCCTGGCAGGGGGGTCGAGGGGCACACGCCACGCGTTTCTTGTTTAGAATGTGACAAATTTACACATTTGGCTTCATATAAATGATGCTCAGCGTCAGGCTTGGCAGTCAAGGATATATTGTACATAATACCCGAAACCCTTCTCAAATTTTGACAAACTAATTTTAGCGACGACAAGATTTCATATTCTCTGACATTTCGAATCATTAGTCAAATGCCAAAGAAATCTCATCTTCCGGAAGCCACAGAATTCTTGTCCTTCTGATGTCCTAGACAAAACTGGTTGTATTTACCATTATATGGTGCAAAGTTGGTTGTGCGATGTGCTGTGGGCATGCGTGGGATTGGTGCAGCACTGCAGCCGGAGTCTGCAGGCGCGTGGGGCGATTGTCGAGAAGTTCTGCTTTGTGCCGCTGCTGAGTTTTCTATTGAACAAAATGGAACGCGAGGAGCGGGTCTATCGTCTGCTGTTGCTGCTGCTGCTGGAGGACCCAACCTATGGCATACACATCGGGTAACGAAGAGAAGGAAACGTTTCCGACCCCATTGATCAGAATCAATAGTCGCGTCTCTGTCTGTCTGTCCGTCTGTTCGTCTTGATGAACGCCTAGATCACAGAGACTATAAGAGATAGAGCAACCAAATTTAGATAATGTAGATAATGACAATATCTACCAGATTGCCAAATCTGGTACAGATCGGAACATTATTATAGCCAAAGTAAAGAAATTTATTTTCAGTTGCTTCCCCCCACCTCCTCTGGCGCTGCTGACGCTACTTGTTCTCTTTCTCGCTCACACACTCGCCCTGTGACGTGCGCGACCGACTTAAACCCCCTGTTACATACTCTCCTTGAACAATTGAAACACACAAAACCTTCGCTCTCCTATTTTGAATTAGCAGAGAGTGCGAGTGGAGGGAACACAAATGAACCGAAAATTCATTTGGCGTGGGAGGTGAGGAGCACACAAAACCTTCGCTCTCCTATTTTGTATTAGCAAAGAGAGAGAGCGAAGGGGAACACAAATGAACGCAGATGATTCCATCTGTCTGTACCGAAAATTCTTTTGGCGTGGGAGGTGAGGAGAAGCACAAGCAAACCACCTTTAAAATTGAATTATATTCCAATAAGACCACGCGCTGCAGTTTGAGCAGAGGAGAAGAGGGGTAGCAAAAAAAAACCGCATGAAATGTGCGAGTCTTAAGCCGCCTACGCCATGATGAAATCATACATACATACATACATTTCATGTACATATGTACATGCATTTGCATGCATTCAAAGCATACATACATACATACATTTCATTATAGGTCTCTACCGCAAAATGCACCGAACTTTAACCATCTCGCCCTCTCTCACACACACTGTACCAACAAGTGGCCACACACACAAACGCTCGCTCACCTTATGCATTAGTAGGGAGAGGAGAGCATGGAATGAGCGAGTACTAAGCCGGCGGCGCAGTTACATCTCTCTCTCATCCAGTTCCAGAAGCTTCAATTTTCCGGGTTTGCACGCGTTTAAAGTCAGCTCCTCGTTCTTTTGCCGGTTTCGGTTCGGAAAAAGCGGGAAAATTGTGAAAATCAATTGGAAAATATTGTCGCGTGTGTCGTGTTAGTGTAGTGCAATGAAAAATATCAAAAAACCTGGCATTAAAGTGTTAAATCTACGAAAATTTGAGCGTGGCTAGTGCAAAGGCGAAGAGGCGGTAGATCAAATGGCAAATAAAAGGCAAGGGACGAAGCAGCGGAAAAAATGGCAGATCAAATGTAAAAGTGCAGTGAAAAAAGTGTTTTATTTAATGCGCGGGCGCAGCAGCGGCATAAAATGGCATATTAAATGGCAAATAAGAGGAAATATGTAAAAGAAGCGGCAAAAATGACAGATCAAATGGCAAACATGATGAAAATGTGTGAAGGTGGAGTGCAAAAAGATAAAAGTAGCAAAAATGCCAGAGAAGCCCCTACATAGGTTCCGTTATGACCGTGGTGTCGCCCACTATTTTTTGTTCCCTCGGCCATGAGGTCTTGCGCTGCATATGTGAGCGGGCGTGCAAAAGGCAAATGCAGAAAGTCTACAAATTGATTGCGGTTTTTCCGTTTTAAGATGTCTCCATATATGGTGAGGGGAGATGATGTCGCTCTCTCTCTCTCTCTGTTAGGTGTGTGCTCTAATTGGAATTTCGCTCTCATTTCTTATGCGTGTTCAAAAAGCGGGGAAAAGAAGCTGAAAATGGAGATCACAAGGAGGAAATGTGAAAATTGTGTGAAAGGGAAGTGTCTCAGGGCAGTGTTTGTGTCGTTTCGTACCTAATGAAATCGTCGTACGTTCCCAAAATCTCGCGTTCTCGTCTTTTCGTTCATCCTAATCTCAAAATCGTCTCAGATCGACAAAATCGACAAAGGCAAAATAACTAAGAGGGCAGCGTTTGTTCTCTTGTTTTTCCATAGGAATAATTAAATAAATTTAAATGACAAAGAAGAGGAGGAAGAGAATGTAATCAAGGTAAGTGAAACCTTCTCTTAACTATAAAGTCTTTGGTGAAACAAAAACAAAAAACTTATGGACAAAGATTATGGACAGAATGAATAATGATAGAATGAAAAATGTGCTGCACCTTTTTTCTGAAATATTATTGAAAATTTGAGTTAAATTTCTTTAAATTTGATTTGAATTCTGAAATTCAATTGAATTTAATAAAATTGTTTGAAAACTGTATGCCGTGAGTCATTAAAAATCATTGATAAACACCTAAGGAAAAACCAAATATATAATTCCACAAAAAATCATAATATTCACAAAAAATGCATTAAATTTGTTGATTATTTTTTTTAATATTTGACTTTTGTTTGAACCATTTATTTCTGGGGGAATTCATTCTTGTTCTTTAAGAAAAGGTATCCCACTCCGCCATCGCCTAGACATTGCTTCGGGGTAGCATATCACGAAACGCAAAGGGTCTGGAAAGTGAGGAGAAATAATGATAAACATATACGCATACTTGTATGAGAGGAGGCAGGCACTAGGTCCTGGGGGATCAACACCATAGTTTCTGACATTTTTACGATGTAGGTGCGTAACTAAATAACATGGCCGGAGGTGGAACAAATTATAATATGAATGCAAGGGCGAGATATAAAATACATTCCCGACCATAGCTGCAGGCAGGGCAATAGAAGGCGATAGAACAACACACACCACACTCTCTCTGCATCTCTCTCTCTCTCTTGCTTTCGCTGGGTGTGGGTGACCATCCCATATACTTGATATTTAATAGCGAAAACCCTGCATAATATTTTCTCCACTATATCCCCACTGCTCTCTGCAGTTTTCCGTTTGCTTTTGCTTCTCTGTGTTATCGCTGACAATTTAGAAGGAGCGAAAAAAAATGTAAAAAGGGGATCCCACTCGGAACGGCAAACGAAGTGTAATCTGATTGCATTTGGCAGCGTCACAAAGAGAATAAGGTGGTGTCTTCTAGAGGATGGGAGGCTGGTAGTAGGGTGTCATGTCCCAGTGCCTGCTGATGCCAAAGGCGCTGCTTCGCTTAATCAAACGTCGCTCTTTGTGTCAGCACGATTTTCCCAGGTAGCACTCTCTGCCCAGGTGTCTATTGCTCTTCGCTTGTCCTTCTACTACGCCTTGGGGGGCTACACACTCATTCAGTCCATCAGTCTGTCTGTCCGTCAGTCAGTCAGTGAGGCAATCGCCGAGATTGATTATGTCTGCTTTAATCTGGCAAATGTAATCAACATGTTTCTGGCTTTTATGCTTTAGCCGCCAGCACCCCAGTGCCAAACACCTAAGGCTTAAGAGAGCGTTTCAAAAGAGCGCTGACAATATGTTTGTGTGTGTGAGTGTGTTTGCTGACTTAATTTTGTTTATTTCACATTGCTTTGCCGATTCGTAATGGGTTTAAATGTCTCCCCCTCACCCACTCAATCGAGTAATCAAATGATGGAAGATGGAAACTATCAATCGGAAAATAAAGAGTAAAGGGAAACAAAACCATGTTTAAATTTAAAATTTGGTTTTTAAATAAAAACAAATAGAAATTAAATTAAAAATAATACAAAAATTAATATTAAAAATAAATAAATATAGATTCTTTAATTTTGAACCCCATCACACCATAGAGCAGGGTCCATTCAACTTATTTGTCATGGTCTCCATTCCCCCCTCTTAACTCCATTTTGCATGAATGACTTGTCCCCACTTCACTTCAGTGGGCACTCGGCACTCGTCTGCGGTGGAGAGGGGAGGAGTATCCCCAGAACTAATGATGACATATCGATTGACTTATCCTACGAATCTCCACAAATTGTTTGGACACAACGAATGAGAGAGAGAGGGAGAAAATGTATGAAAAATGTAATGAATGCCTTTCTTTGGGTGCAGCGACGACTTTAGCTGACTGCAGCGCGATGGCGATTTGTTTTCATTTGAGAATCGGAGAAGAGACTCCTCCGCAGGAGACACGACTCTCTGAAAACGGAAATCATTAAAAATTTCCGGCATATTTGGCAGCAGCATCAGAGATTGTTACGCCCCGCCATTCCAAGAAAAAGAAAGAATAAGGAAAGGCAAAAGAAAAAGAATATGGAAAGGCAAGGCAAGGAAGAAGAGAATGCAATAACCACAAAAGCTTTTTGGAGTTTTTTCTCTCCTCTCAAACTTCTTTTTTGGCCACACAAAAAAAAAGTTTTTTTTCTTTTCTCTCAAATCGGTTTTAGCTCTTTACGAAGTTCGTTTCTGGCGGCTGCCACACAATTCTTTTTATCCCCCGCCCCCCCGCCGTTGTGGTCTGCTGCCGCTGCTCTTTTGCCATATTTTTGCCTTCTATTTTTTTCGCTTTTCCCTTTGTGGCCCCCTTTTCCCAGCCCTTTACGCGTTAACCCGGTTAACAAAGGGACGCCTGCATATTCCCACAGCTCAATCGAATTTCGCCCTGAACCAATTTGTACGCAAATCATTTTATCGGCCACAGGAGCAGGAGCACGAGCAGCAGGCGGCAGAAGCAGGAGCAGGAGCATCATTGCCACCTACAGAAACTTGATTCGATTGTGGTTTTTTCCTACCTACCGGTAAAAGTACTCTCTACCAAGGGGTATGCTGGTATGAAAAGAAGTCTTAGTTTTGTTCATCAGAAATTGAGAGAGAGAGACCGCGGGTCTGCATTGCCTGCCTGTCTTTAATATTTCACAATATATAAAGCAAT
This sequence comes from Drosophila subsilvestris, assembly GCA_035043285.1. Classification (NCBI taxonomy): domain Eukaryota; kingdom Metazoa; phylum Arthropoda; class Insecta; order Diptera; family Drosophilidae; genus Drosophila; species Drosophila subsilvestris. The sequence goes on from JAWNNB010001719.1 coordinate 510,273, forward strand.
ATTTCGATTGGATTAAATTTGAATTCGTTTCGAAATCAAAGAAAAGTTTAATGAAGGATTTGAGGATTTTTTTAGTACTGCAAAACACAACTATAACTCATACTAATGCTGGATAAGGATAAGAGTATGCCCCTTGCTGGAGTGCCATAAATTCAGTTTAGTTTTTTTTCCCAGCTTTTCCATGGATTCCTTTCGGCCACCAGCAAGGACACGCGAATGAGTTGAAATTGGTGTGGGTGTGGGGATGGGTGTGGGGGTGCTGTGGCTTGTTGTCCTGCTGTCTGCCATTTTGCATTTGCATTTCCCCCCATAAAAATATGATTGTTGTGTTTTCCTTTATTACTTTGGCACCCCGAAACGCCCCTCAGCACCACCAAATGGGTGGGGGGAAACTTGCTGCTGCTTTTCCTTTTATGGAAGAAAAACTTTGAGAAAGAGCGCAAAACAAAACAAAAAAGGACATGGCCAGCGGGAATTGACAATTTATCATTTATGATTATGATGATGCCCTGCCGCCGCCTGATGACGTATCGGACTTTGTGACCTGCGACCCCTGAAATGCTCTTGGGGCTGACCCAAAAATAAGTTTGCTCCCCCCGCACTAATCTCGGTCTCTGATAGGAATGCAGGAAATTTGCATATTTCGGTTGGAAAAACGACAAAACTTTAGAATCATTTTCTTGGCTCGTTCGTTTTTAAAACGAACTTTAGGATTGCGGCTAATCGGCCATTGAGAAAAAGGGATATCATTTTATTTGACATATCTTTTATTGGGTCAATCTAAGAGAATTTCCGTAAAAAAAAATACCTTTAGATTGCCTACTCTACTCTACTTTTTACTACCCAGAATTTTCCGTAATATGCTTTCAATTTTTGTGTAAATCTAGTTATATTTTTGCCTAAGATCTCTCACAAAGTATCATTCATTTATACAAAAAAAAACAACAAACAATTGTAGGGACTTTTAAAAAATAAATACACTAAAAGTACAGTCATGTCCGACTCGAATGCATCATCCACGATCGATCCTCGTGAGATTGATGAACGCAACGAGATTGAGGACAGGCTGGATGCCATGCTGCCAGAGTACGAGGAATCAGCTCACATCGAACCTGCTGACGACCGCCTTACACACTCTCGCAGGATGCCTCGTCTAATGCGTCCCAGAGGGCGTCGCAGTATACTGCATGGCTTTCCACCAGAAAATTGGCATCGACAGCTATATCTGCCATCAGAATTTGAAGACGCTGAAGTAGTGGCCAGAAGCAACATCGAGTTCGAATATGCAGTTGGGCGAGTCCTTTACCAGCGACATAGTTTTTCCAGATATCACATATTGCGTCCTCCGAGTAGGTTTCCTTGCGCAGAAATGTGATGGCCTCGCAACGTTTAGCAGCTCGATTCGATGGTTTATTCCCTCAACAGAGAGAAGAGGATAGACTCTAATTAGAACATTACAAAAAAAAACAAAATTAAACAACAAATAAAAATGTTATCTAACTACAGAACGAAATAGAAATATATAATATATGTATTTCTATATATTTATACAGATAAATGCATTCCAAAAAATTTAACTTTTATACTGGACCTTTAGTTCGTGAAACTGCCTTTTCATCTACCATCTGGCGATTCCTTGGGTAATTGTCTGACTCTGACTTTACCGAACCTCAAACACATGTATACCGGATGTGGGCGGAGGGGATACCAGGATACCAGGGAGGAGAATGAATGAATGACAAACATTTGAAAAAGTTTTTCGGGAACTTGAGGGATTGCTAGTAGTCCCCGATTCCATTTGAACTTTAATGATTGTGCGGTGGCGCATAAAGTACAAGCCAAAGTACAACATTGAGTACAGTCACGCCCCCACACACACACACACACACATCCCATACCCAAAAGAAAAAAAATAGCAAGACGGAGAGAGAGGGATAGAGAAAAAGGGGGAAAAAGCTTTCGGGCATATCCTATCCTCTTGTAAAACTTCACACGCTCCTGGCCCGCCATCTCGAGTCGAGGAGGCAGAAAACTTGAACTTTTAATTTGTTCTAAAGTAAATTTTAGCCAAAAACTTAGTTGGTCTCTCTCTCTCTCTCTCAGCTATCTCTCTTTCCCTCTATATATCTATATCTCTCTCTGTCTATCACATGTGTGGAGAAAGGAAATCTTTGTGTGGAAATTCCTTCAATAGCCACACAATCGACTGCCAACGACAATGTCAATGTCCCCTTCCTTCACTTGCATGGCATTTTCTGCACAAAAGTTTTTCAATTAAATTTATGTGCAAATAAAATAAAAAAAAATAAAAAATTTGTTGCACTGATTTTTAGAGCGCGCTAAAAGCCACGAAAATCGTTTAACTGACGAATCGATGAATTGTTTCCAAAGTGTTTTGTAATTATTTATGGCTTTGCGATTGTGGGGGAAGGGAGAGTGGTGCGATTGATGGAGTGCGATCAATTAGCGCGCTACAGTTGCAGGCTCCAATTTAGTTTATTTTATTTTATTTATTTACAACAAATCTAAAAAATAAATGAAAAAATTTCCGTATAAACGTAACACTAGACGCAGCAAAAAAATAGACCAAGTAACAGAAACATTTTTTGCAGCTTCCAAAAATTGTAAATAAACTATTTTATAAATTATAGTTTTCCCAAACCCGAAAGATAAATGTGACTGCACTGGTCTGGCCCTTACCTTTCCCATTGCCAAATCTAAGGTAGGAAAAGAAAAGCGGAAAACGGGTTTCAAATTGTGTGCCAGCCCTGTCTGCTGTCCAATAAATGTCAATTACAATCAATTTGCGCAAGTTTTTCGTAGTCTACTGTACAGCAAATTTCCATTGTCCCCACGCCCCTCGACTGCTATCTATGGGGGTCTGACCTTTTGTTACCATTCCCTTGGCCGTTTTAAAGTCTGGCTCTAAAGCAGTAACAAATGCTGATTGACAGATGAAATTAAATTCGCCAGCCCAGCACACAGCCCAGCCAAGCCCAGCGGAGCCAGCGAGGAGAGACGAGACAAGAAAAGAAAAGGAAAGACAAGCAGAGACAAATCCAAAGAAAATTCCATGGCATTACATACTTTACAGATCAAAACTCTGAGAGAGCGAAACGAGGAACATTTCTGCCTTTTGTTTTATGCATGGGCATAGAGCAATTCCCCGTGGCAATATGATTGATTGATGATTAGCAATTGCACCGCTACACCCCTACACTCCTCTACCCTACACTTTCGAAAAAAAAAAACAAAAACAGACACTGGATAGAAGAGCTGCAAAGGAGAGCTCTCCTTTTTCCGCTCTCTGCCTCTCGGCATTATGGCAAATCAATCATTTTCATCTTCAACTGCACATTGTGCTCTGCTCTTGTGCTCAAACATTGTTTGGCTATGTCCGTCCGTCTCTCTTTCGCTCTCAGTATGCCACGTTGTTGCCTGTTGCAAATCAATCTTCCAGCAATCTTGCAGCGTGGAAAAATTTCAATCAGCAATCTCTGATAATACCCCAATATATCGTTGACAAATTGTTTGGCATTAACTCGAATGCAGAACTTGAGGCAGAAACTTATTCTACTGATTGCACGGCACCAGCAAAGCAACAGCAGAGCAACAGCCTTAAAGAGGCATCTCTAGAGTCTAGAGCATGTATGTTCTCTTGATTTATGCCCTCACTTGCAGCTACTTTTAATTAAATTTCACCCTTTTTTGTTTTTAAACATTTTTAAGCCTCAAGTGTCCCCAAGAAAGTATCATTAAAGTCAATAATTAAGTTAAGAACCGCCTGCTGGTGGCAAGGGTTAAGTGAAAATGTGAAAGACAAAGCGGAAATTAATGCGTATGCATTCATTTTCCACATGGAGAGACACACACACACACACGAGACAGCTGAATAAATGAAAGGATATTAGCCGCATATTTTGGTGCGGGGCTTTTGGACTGTGACAGCGACAGTGACTTGTCAATGCTGTCGTCAGCTACTCAACTTCCTTCGTCTCTGCCCTCCCCCCCTTCGTCAGCACCCGGAATTAAGTGCGAAAATGTGCAAATTAGATTTTGTGGTATATGTACATTGTACACTCTCCTACACGCACACACTTTTAATTACAGCACAACATAAACTTTTTGACACCACACATGCCACACACACATATGAATTAATTAGCAATTGAAAGCCTTCGCAGGCAGAGCAGAGGCTTCCTTCAGGCAGGTTGAACCAAATGAAATGTTGCATGCCCCCCACCCACGGTGTGTGTGTGTGTGTGTGTGTGTGCGTATGAGCAATGTGTGTGGCAGAACAGCAGGAACTGTTAAATATACTACTTTTGGGTGAACAGAACTCCTATCCATACTTTCAATTAAAATATCATTATATACCACCTCTCTCTCGCACTCTCTCTCTTTGGGTAAACCACCGACTAATTGATTTCTCATGGGCGGGGGAAACCAATCGAAGCACTTAAACATGTTTTTTGTTATTGGCAAGCGAGTCACTGAGTGAATGAGTGTTTTCAGTGTCATATTCAACATGTCGAAACCCATGAAAAACCCATTCAGATGATAGCATTCCACTTACATGATGTATCCTCCCCCTGAATCACCCCAAGTACAGGACAGGCATTAATGTTCATTGTTTTAATATCAATTGACAGCAGCAATATTCGTACTTGTTTTTCTGTTCATCCCGTTTATTGTTTTATATTTTCCATTTCGACAATTGAACATTTTTCAATTGCAGAGGGCCCTACGCTGATTTAACATCAGTTGTGGGAGCTACTAGATGCTTTGGTAGAGTTTAAAGTGTTACAGGAATGGTGGTTCCCGCGTTCTCTATAGAGTAAAAGGAGCCACTAAAATCCTTTCTATTTACCTGCTTTATGGCATGTGGCATACACAGAGCAGTACCGCAAGATTTGGCTTTTACTTTGACAGAAATTTAGCCACACACACATCACATCAGCAGCAGCAGCAGAAGCATCTGCAGTCCCCCGCATTGCACTGCACTTGCATTACCAGCAGAAATCAGACATCCTTAACTGAGGGCTGTTGTCCCTCGCAAGCACAAAGTGATATCATAACATGTAATCAACGCATCCACAATTTATGAGCCACACATCAAGTAAATTACATGACACAGAACATAAAACAGAACCAGAGAACCAAAAACAAACCACAATCATAAAGCAGTGCAAAACCCCCCCACAAAAGGTGAAATGTGTGCAAAAGTTGTTTGTATTTGATTATGCCTGTTGTGATGATACACATAAAATATGGTTCACTGGCAAATTCTATCCTTAATTAAAATACTCATAGTTGGCCTAGGGAATTCAGTCGAATTTATATGAGATTTTTGTATACTTTTGACTAATATATATTTGCAATTCCGAATAAAGAAACTGCAACATCGTGGTTCCTAGCCGCTCTTTATTAGGCACCTTTTAATTACCCTACCATTAAAATCTTCTATAAATATATTTTGAAACATTAAATTTTATTGCATTTTTGAATGTTCAAACCCTCCCGACTGTTGCATGTGAAGACTACCGATCTATCCTGTCCAGGCGTAGACTAGCAACACCGTCCGCCCCAAAATCCTGGACCACTTGCCCCGCAGCAGGAGTTGAATGGACCATTGTAGGGTCCAAAGCAGGGATCGTAGTAGCCACTGGGTCCACACCCACCGCAGGGGCAGAGGGCGGCAGAGGGATAACAAGGCCAGCTGCACATCTTTGTAATTTGCTTTTGTCCTGCCAGAAAAAAAGTTTAAAAATTTTAAATTTTATTTGCTTATATTTTTTTTTGGAATTTACTTACTTTGCTTGGAAAAAGTTGGAAAATTGTGAATTTAGGTTTTATTTTTTGTGGGTTTTCACAAAACAGTCTGAAGGGTTGGAGCTCCAAAGATTGAATGAAATAAATGTGTTAGACTAGCCACCGACAAAATGAAGTCCATGCGAAAGCTGAAATCAGGGCATACTTTATGTGGAAAAATAAACAAAAGTTTAGTCAAATACAAGGGGACAAAAATGCAAAATAAAGATACTAAATTTTTAGCTAATAGGGTGGCGCTTGAATATTGTTGTTTGCTGAGAGAGCCATAGAAGGATGAGCAAAGCAAAGCTCTCGTAAGAAGATAAAATAAAGATTTAGAGATAAGACAATTGCGACTGCACTGCAAGAACAACCAAGTCTTTCCATCTCTCTCTGACATGCACTTATGTATACAAACATATATCCGGGAAGGGGTACCGACTTGAACAATATTGTAAATACTTAAATTGATTGCTGAAATGCGATTCCAGCAATATTAATTCCTCCAAGGCCACATCTAAATATGGCCAACATTACACAGACACATACGAGGGGGTTTGTTCTCCTTTTCCTATGAATTAGTCCCATTGTACTTAGGTTTAGTTTTCACTCAAATCGAAATTTCCCCTGTCAAATATGCACCTAAGTAGGCTGTAACCCTTGGAATATTCAGGCATCGGTTGTAAATCCAAATATATTTTCATTCGAGCTCCGGCACTCGTTCGTAAAACACCTAAAATTATATTTTCGGAAAAAAAAATATTTTGAAAATGATTTATTTGAGTTAAAATTAAATGTGCGAAAAATGTTTGCGCGAATAAAAATTGTGTTTTTGTGAAATGTTTCACATGTGTAAAAATTAAAAATACGTAAATCCTAATTCCAATGATGGCTAAAAGGTGAGTGACAAATTAAATTTCTTTTGGCATATTAAAATAAATTCATTTATTCCACAGTATCCCGACACATACAAACTAAACGCTACAAAATTGTTGAACAGCCCGCACTCGACTATATAAATTAAAAAACATTATTCATACACATTCGTTAAGCATATACATATACGAAAACTTCTTATACGCTAATCTACACACTTATATCAAACTGGACGCACTGGATTGGATATAACCAATAGACGATGAGTCCCATTTCCAATCTATCCACAACCATATTAATCTATCCACAACTATATTAATCTATCCACAACTATATTAATCTATCCACAACTATCAAACTGGATCGAAGCAAATAATCGTCCATTTGTACGTGATTGGAGACACTTAGAGAGGATACGTGTTTAGCCATAAGTTTTGGAATTAGGGTACAAAAATCAATATGTACGTAACACCACAAAAGTTCTGGTTTTGATGGTGATTACTTCATGTAAGTTCTTAAGATATTTACTTATTGAATTCTTATGCTTATGCTACCGTGCCATTTCCATTTCAATTTGCAGATTGAAAAGCAATAATGATTTTTATAGATACGGGTTTAACACTGAAAGAAAGCTAATTCACTACACATCTACATTATGGTTGTTGTAAGTATTTAAACTGGGAGCTGCTCTTATTAATTAATAATTAATTGCAATTTTATTTGTTTAGGTTAATGTTCATACAAATTAATAAGCTTGGTAAGGGAATAGCTTAAATGTTACTTAAAAAAAAAAAAATTTAATAAAATAGATGCTGATTGTGATTATTTTTGACAATGAATTATTGTTTGTCTGTTTATGTTGATATTAGAGGGGGTGTGGGTGTTCTTGTTGGGCTCGGCACGGGCCCGATCATAGTGACTATGGTCCCAACGACCCCTTTTTTTTTTTTTTTTGGCCATTTTTCAAAAGTTAAAAAAACCGTAGTTTTTATCACTCTGCATTAGAAAAAGACGGAGTTGCGTACCAGAAATTTCTACAGATGGCGCCACATTCGAAAAATCAGAGGTGCAAACCAGCTGATATTACTAAAAAGCACGCGTAGTAAAATATGTCAATTAATTTACAATTTTAAATCTTTTATAAAGTGATAAATACTATTAACTGATGAAATTTTTTTAATGAATCTTGATCTGTCGGGCTTTTACTACGTGTTTTGTATTGTTTTTATCTAATAGTTTTGATGTCTTCGTAGTTACATATAGGTTAAAGTGAGTCCTTTCTTTTGAACCAATTCTTAATGAAAACTGATTTTTGAAAAGGTATAATAAATGAGTCCCACCGAGTCCCATCTTAAAATCTATTAAAATACCAAATTTGACAGATATTTCATGGCCAAGCTAGACCCGAAGGTTTATATATTTTTGCAATCTATTTTTGGGCTCTTGGTCTCGTTTTTAAAAAAAACTTAGTAGTGCTTGCTGTTTTTTAATGTCAAAATACACATTCCAAATTTGTTTTTCCTCAGTCCGTTTCCATTCCTGTTCTCGTAAACATCTACATATTTTTGTTTCATTTTTTGTTTAATGTAAGTGTAAAAAAAATTAACTAAAATTGTAAAATTTATTGTAAAAAAATACCAAAAAAAAAAACACCTGTAGGTGCCCCTTGTAGTAGGTCCTGCCGGGTAAATCAAAAGCAATAAGTTCAAAAATCCAGAAACGTCACCTATTTCCGTGAAGAAGTTGCAGCTAAACAACGGCAACAAGATGTGTGGAGGCTGCTGTAATTCTTGCTGCAGCCCGTGCTGTGGCCCCTGCTGCAGTCCCTGCTGTGGACCTTGCTGTGGACCCTGCTGTGGACCCTGCTGTGGACCCTGTTGTGGACCCTGCTGTGGACCCTGCTGCTCCCCCTGCTGTTCCCCCTGCTGCTACCCATGCTGTTATCCTTGTGGTAGTTGCTGTGGTGGCTGCTGTTGAGGAATTGTCCACCGGTCACTTCTTCAGAAAGAAATCTAGGTGATGGATCTGGATTCAGCCAAAATTAAACATGGAAATGGAATTGCAATAGAAAAAGAACAATAACAATAACCCAAATGTAAAATCATCAAAAAAAAAAAAGAAAAATTAAGTCTTAGTCTTAGTCTTAGCATACAATCATAACAAGCAAAAAAAAACAAAAAAATGTATAAATACAATATGTAAAATGTATTCATTTTTGGGGCTTTTTTATTGTTGCTTTTTAAACTAGTTCATAAACTGCAGAAAGGAGGGCTAATTTGAAGACGGGATGGTTGAGAAATCATGAATGAAGAATGTTTCATTCCTTCGTCCAGCTTGTCGATAGTCCTGTACTCCTTTATTCTTATGAATCTTCAATCTACAGCTACATTAACTCTACCTTTTCCTTTCTTGCTCTCTTTAATTCTCATCTTATCCATCCAGTACGAGGGGTGTGATTTATGTTTCTGGCCTAGGTCACTTCTAGTCGTTCTAGGACCAAATGGTCATTTGCATACAAAATTTTTGAGTTTTTTGGAATTGACATACCTAAAACTTTTTCATGTACGACCACGTTTGATGTCGATTAACGATAAATCAAAAATTCATCTCGGGCAAAAATAGAAATTTACACATGAAAAAGTCTTTGTCATGTTTTTCTATTATATTGGAGGTGGATTTTTAAGCCCAGAATGCTTAGATCAGCTTAGTTAATTTTTATTGAGGAAGCACCATGCATAGCCAATGTAAACAAATTGGTATCGCGAATTAAGCCGTGAACCCACAAAATTAAAAAATCTAAAATTAAAAAAATATTCGTTCGGGTTGCTTTAAAAGCTGCGTTTAACATCTACACAGTTGACGAATCAGGGATGTAAAAATACAAAATCGAAACAAAATCAACAATAACCGATGGTATGAATGTTTTAACACAAAAAAAACGTCGATTAAGGCCTGCTTTAGAGATACTTTTTCTGAGTGCCAAAAGTGTTGTGAAATTAGGTTAAAATGTTAAAAAAAAGTTTAATATGCAAGGAGAATATTGATAAAAAAATAATAAAATAAAAAAATTTTAGACGCCTAAGTTGTGTTTTTTCATAGTTGTGCCAGAAACTTAAATACCAGCTTACGTGTAAACGTACATAGCTCCACTTATACTTTCACATCTTATCCAATCTGTTGCCCTACTATAAGCTCAGACACATAGTAGTTTTTTTTTCTTTTTTAGCAACGAAGGATGGAATCCTTTTGCTATTTGCCAGCTAAGAGAGTAAGCTGTTTGCATTCCCAATTGATTTATAGATCCCTAAGATAGAGATAGATATAGAGAGAGAGGAAATAACGCATACAAATTTGTGTATATACTCCCATACTCGCGCACTCTTCTCCTCTCTCGTATTCTTCATCAATTTTATGCACACAAAACGCTGCTCACCAAAGATACGCGACTTGCCTTTTCAATTTCCCTTCGTATGCTTAGTCAGCGCAGTGCTTTCCACGCTAACCCCACAGACCATTTTCCCCCCATTTCCTTTGAACCTCTGACTTCAACTCGGACTCGGACTTTGGGCTTTTTGGGGTCGGGAGACTAGAGAGATTTTTGTTTGCATTTTGTTGGCCCAAGAGACTAATGGTGCATGGCCAAGAACCCCCGATCAGCCACCGCCTCCCCCTAGTCCAGTGTCTGTCCTGTCTGCATTTTTTTTTCCAATTCAACAGTTAATAAATCCCCAACATGCATACGATTCGTACTCGTATTCGTATCTGTGGCAGAGTGCAGGCCAATGGATGGCCAATTGAAGGCGCGTCCCCCTCCCCATCCAAACTGTATCTGGATGCAATTTAACCCTTGGCTTATGGGTGAAGCATTGCATTAAAAAAGTGCATTTTTAGAGATTTTATGGCATAGATATTGAGGATATATACGTTTGGGGAGCAACTAAATAAGGAATATTATTTGTAAATTTCTGTTGCAAGGAGAATCTTTAAGGAAAACACTGCTTTGATTTACATAAACTCCAATCCAAAATTAAACTAATTTTACATCTCATTGATATTTGTTTTCTTGTGCGGTTTCAATGGGTTAAAACCATTTGTGGGTGGTAACAAGCTCAATTGACCAAAAAGAAGTTTGCCAAAGACTTGAATGGATTTTTAACTGCATTTTTGGATTGCACTTTTATGCATAATCAGCAATTTATGTCAACAGCAGAGAAAAGGAAACCAGGAACCAGGAACTAGGAACCCAGGCAGACAGCACTCTCAGGCCATTGGGGGCATTGCGCATACGCCACGTTAGCCAACGCCATCGCCAGGGCCATTCCAATTGAAATCTAATTACCAAAATATGTGAGCGAGCAGCACAAGATCCAAATGCAGATGCAGTTGGCAGTTGCATGGAACTTTGCTGTGTTCCATTCGAGCCCTGCAGCTTCAGGATGTGTGACATGGACATGGTTCAGTTTTCTGTATGATTTTTGTGTATGTACTTTCTTTTGGGAAATGATGTGTGCCCCCTCCTACAAGATGGCAATTAGTGAAAGCGTTGAGAGTGAAAGCCAATGCCAAGAGCAATGGAAGGATTGCAGAATTTACTTTGATGCCAGAGTGTAGTCTACTTTTGAGATTGATGTTTGGACAGCTTACCCATAAGGGCAGTTACCTCAAAAGGTCCACCAGGCCAAAAAGCATGAAAAGTAAAAAAAAACACCGATTTCCATATCATTTTACCGGGATGTTCATTTCTAAATTTATTGAAAGGTAAAAAATTTACTTTATTGACACATAATTTCAATAACTTCGATCCTAAAAAAATAGTAGAACATTTGTCAAACCTCGGCTTACAATATATTTGTAAGCTCTTATTATCGCGGAATTTGGTAACGTCAAGCCAGTAACGTTCGTCAGATGCCTCCGCTGACTTATAGCAAAAAAACAGGAAAGGTTTTTACATTAAATAACTTTAAAAATGAACACTACATATTTCATATGCATTTTTGCCATTTTGTTTAAGGACATATTTTGGCTTATTTTTAAAATCGTACGCTCGAAAACCAATTCATATTCAACAAGGTAATATATTTTCCAAATTCCGGATTTTTCACTGTTTTTTTTTTTTAACATTTTATCGTACGAATGTGACGTAACGCCAGATAGGAACTGCCCCTTATGCATATGCTGCTTCCCTGTTATTCTAGGGGGGTTACTATTTGCACTGAGAATTCATAAACCCTTTGTATCCGCCTATCCACGCGCCATACGATTTTTACATGGGAATGTCAATGCAAAAATAATCTGCGTTTTTGGGTATCTTCTTATACTTTACATGTTATTTTATTCCTACCAAATGTTTACCTTTCCAATGAAATACCATATCCTATGTCTGGCCAACAAACCCACTGAAATTAACATAAGCACAAGGCAAAGACAATTAAGACAAACAAAAGGCATTTGGCTGCAGAGCCAAAGGACACTCTAAAGATGATACTATTTTGCATATGGCCCCCTGGCATTTGCCAGATATCTCTTTCATAAGATACATATTATAGATATGCAAGGCATGGCTTAGCCCTCCTTCTGTCAATTAAGGTCTCAATTCAGGTCTCATTTGGCCAACACCTTTGCCTGTCAGAGCATTCCGTAAGACGGTAAGTCAGATACTTTCTTTGAAATGACTTATCAAAAGGCCATCCATCGAGGCCATTCCACAAGGAGCAATTAATCTTAATTATTATCATAGAATTTCGTATGCAAGTCGGCTGGCAAAAGTTCTCCCACTGTTTTTGGGGGATGTATTTAAGCCAGTGCCTTTGATGGCTTCTATTCTGTTTAGAATGTCCTTTTCTGGCCTGTCCTGTTCTGTCCGAGGATTGTCAGCAAATCAGGTGCAAGACGTGATGTGCTTTCGATAAAGTGCACGGCAAAATATAAAGAATACAAAATGTAAGGCAGAGAATGAATGAAGTCAAAGCCGATGTTCGAAATACTCTGGCAGATGGATTTTGGGTATATTTTTATTATTGTTTTTTATGGCAGGTATGAGGGATAAAATATCTCAAACATTTTCCAATAAGTTTCATACTTTATAGGGATATTTTCTGGCTTCTGCTATTGGTTAATCCAAGCACAATATAACGGTAATATAAGTAACGCTTATATATTTTTTTGGTATAAGTTTTTTTCATCGGTGCTCTCATACCATTTTTTTTATTTTTATTTTTATTTTTTTTTGCAAATATTTTAAATTTACTTTAGTTCAAATAAATAAGATATTAATAGGCAAACCCCTTGCACAAAAAATTATACCTTTCTTAAGAGTACATATAACGATTGAGCAAGAAAAGTAAGGTAAAAAAAAAACTTTTAATGCGCTTAGGTTAGGCGACGAGCGATACACGAACGTAAGAACGGTGAATGGTGGAACGGTAAACGGATGGACGGTGAACGGTAAGCGGTAAACAAAATCAAAACCAAAGCAAACCCACAGAGAACGAACCAACGGTCCAAGCACTTAAAATCTACTACCGAGCGACCTCTCTTTCTGCACCCCTCTCCAACATACGCCCTTCCTGCTTTGACCCCTCTCCATCCCTATTAAAGGACGAACCGGTGCGTGAGCAATTTTTCTAAACGAGAAATAACATAGTAGTCAAGGAGAAGCACGTCTGGGACGAAACGAGGCGAGGCTTCTCTTCAACGAGTACGATAATGATGATGATGCTGATGAAGATGGTTGCTCAAGTCATGTTCAAGGTGTTTTCTAGCAAGGGTCGCAAGTTGTTAAATATTGAGCAGCATTCTTAGAGACCTTTTTGGTTCATTTGAAAGTTGATACCTAATTGAAGCGGTTAATGAAGCGCAACCCAATTCTCTGGACGGCAACCAGTCATCAACTGGCATTACAGGGTCTTTGATTTGTTTATTTATGACTTCCAGGGCTAATTTTTTTATTTCTACTAAAAACCCACAAAAGGTGGGCGCTCCATCAAGTTGAGTATTAGTCTGTAATAGATTCGTAGGAGCGCTATGAGCCTCTGCTTATGGGTTGCACCTCGTCACTTCATGAAATTCCGAATTAACTCTCGGATTTCCTTTTTTATGTCGAATTTATGACATTATTTTCCAACATGACCATGACGGAATATATCCCAAAAATAAATCTCCATCCGAGCAGCCCGGAATTATGCAGTTGTCTAGTTTTTGTTGTCCAAAAACCCAAAAAATATCTAATTCAGTTCACGACGTTCAGAGGTTACACAACCCAAATATTCCAAATTTTTATGTTTGTCGAAATTTTTTAGTTTATTAGTTTTTTTTTAGTTGAATTTAGTTAGTTTGTGTGTGAAGTAAATATGACCGAACCGAAAACTTTAAGTCTTTTAGCGAATGTTTGTAAATGTTTTAATGTGCGAAAAAATGGTAAGCCATCATCAGATACAGATAACCAACCATCAGGGCAAACATAATATGTACTTCTTTTAGCATTCAGTTGTTGGAGTCGGGCATGGAATAAATATGCCCTGAATAGTTTGAATACAAATCGAGAGTCTCTGCAGCAGGCAGAAGGCAATACAGCCTGGTCGAAAAATGGTCCACTGACTACGGTTCTAAGGAATACCTCCGAATCCCTGAAACCAATTGGAAGAAAGCGATTCGAGTTCCCAAAGGATGCTGTGCAGCAGAAAAACAGTGATCAAGTACTGAAGCGGCAGGGGAAGCAAAACGAGCAGCAAAGTCGGACGAGAGCGTACGCCGCCCCCAAGCCCATGGAAGCCGATGGAGGAATGAGGCATAGACTCATAAATCTAATGAAATCCAACATTACGCAGACGGAGCCACCGATGCTTGGCTATGATGACTTAAATCTGGCCAGCAAGTATGCCAGGTTCGTGGAGAACCATTACGAGGATAACCCCGCAAAGAGTAAACCCAAGCGAAGAGTAAGGAACGAGGAGGAGAATCAGATACCCTATCGCCAGGAGTACGTTTGGAACAGAAAGCCACCAGTGGTATATACCACACTACCAGAATCCGCATGGATAAGCGATCAGCAGAGTATAAACGAGCAGCGGCGTCTCAAGGATCAGCAGAGTGCCAAGGAGCAGCTGCGTTTCAAGGAGCATCAGGAAAAGTACAGAGAAATAGCCGGCCTGAAGGATAAAATTCAACGAAATGATCGCATAATGCGTTGCATACGAAGCGTGGAGCATAACGCCCATCTACCAATCGATTTCAAGCCTCAGACATATCGCGGATATAGCTGGGATTCGAGGAAAAGCGGAAGTGGTGTGAAATTCAATTTTGCTAGTATGCTGTCGATACCCAAGGTGCAACAGCAACGTAAGAAGATGATGCCTACAAAACAAAAGGCTCAACGCAAAGGCACAGAGAAGCAGCAGCAGCAGCAAAAGCCTGAACAAAAGGCTCAACGAAAAGTCACAGAAATTCAGAAGCAGCAACTGCAACTAAAGGACCAAAAGGTGCCAAAACCTCAAGGAAAACCGATAGATTACAAATATGTTCCATCCCATCGTACTGTCAGCGAACTGAAGAGCTTAAACAAGGCCAAGACAATACAAAAAAAATATAAAATTGGTAAGAGATTTGTATGTGAGAACTGCAAATGTTTTTATGTAATTTACATGCTCCCCAGGCTCAAAGTCTGAGACTAAGTCGAAAAGGTTTCCCCGAAGAGGATGAGGCGCATGCTCGACTAGCATTCCACTTTCCCTAAAGGACTGAACGCCCGCCTCAAGGTTTTTGTAGGATCTTCAGAAGAAAGACCTTTTCCTTACTGATCAGCAGAAGAAGCGGAGGTAAGGTTCATTCTTGAACCCTTAATATATGTAATATATATATTGCAAATACTCGTATATCTAACAATTACAGGCTCGAGATGTTTCATCCTTGGGGAGACTTTTAATCACAATATTTTTTAGTTCCAGATGTAGTAAGAATTCGCGTTTAATAAAAGTTTTGAATGTTGAATAATTTAATTGAGTTTTCATTGGCCCATTAAGGGGTGACACGTGTGGACACGAATAAATACACCTATGAATGGTCATACAATTCTCTTTTTTCATTAAAAATAATGAAAATGTGCAGTCACCAAATTGCGGGTTTTTAACTCTATAAATTTATTTATTTATTTACTTTAAATATTATACACAAATTATATCAATTAGCTAATATTATTGTTAAATGTCGTTTGTGAAAAAACTTTTTTTTTTATACATTTTTAAGTCTAATCCTAAATATTAAAATTTCTGGACATTTTTCTCTGGGCATAACCATTGAAATTGGTTCATATAGAAGATTTAAGCTTTAAGTTATCTTCAAGGGAACATGACCTTTAACAGTCCTAAAAAGCAGCCGTAAAATTGGCACATGAAATTGCATATTAATATCCTGTTTAAATCCTGGAAAACACACACTCCTCCAGCTGTTTGATTTTTGCCTTTGAGAGCCATTAATAATTTTACTGTTCGCTGATGCAAAAGTTGCAGAATTTACGAGTTTTATCCCCCATAAAATATGGGGCAAGAGCAGGGAACTCAACCCTCAAGGAACCGCAAAAAATGTTGGCTAAACAATTAGCAGGACATTTGAGTGTCATGCACCACTTATCCTGTTGTATCCTTCGCTGGTATATCAGTCCTTGTCGCAGACACAAGTGCCATCCCAAGCAAACGCTAGCAAAATTAATTAAAACTTACCTCAAATGAACTGACAGTCAATTAAAGTTTACGCAAGAGAAACAGGACACACAGGAGACAGGACAACAAGTCAACATCAGAGACATGCCCTCGCACCCCCCCTGCCAGCACAGAAGGATCCCAGAGGGGAGAGAGGGCGCACGGGACACTCCTCCTAGAGAACGAATGAAATGTTAAACGCACCATTAAACGCGACCCCAAGAGGGCCACCGCCAGAGTTGGCTCGTTTATTGGCCAAAAGTAAACATAAAGGCCAACACACACAGAGACAGAAAGGGAGAGAAAGAGAGAGAGAGACCAAATGCCAAAAACGACAGAACAAAACAAAAGTCGGGCAGACAGACAGACAGACAGCAAAAACAAAGAACCTCAGTCTCAGGGCGAATAAATAATATGAAACAATCTGAAGAGATGAGGATGAGGACGAGGACGAGGAGGGTTTCCCCAGGTCCAGGATGCGGCTTGTTTGTCTTGGACTTCAACCGGCCAGCCACCGCACTCTGCAGAGGCAAAGCGAAGGCAGAGGCAGCGCAAGATGTGGCAGCAACAGCAGCAACAGCAAAACAATTAACAATCTCCGTTTGTCGTAATTGACTCAAATGAGCGCAAACAATAAATAAAACAGTAACAGTAACAGGAGCTAAAGCAGTACGTAGAAATAGCAAACACAGCGGATGACCAGCGCCAAGAGAGAGCTAAGCAAAGGCACGCGGCCAGAAAAAAAAAACCGCCACAACAATGTTGACAATTCTTTGGCTAGAGATGAGCCATTGATTGAGGGATATACTGGCACAAAATAAAAAAATGGGATGCCATATGGAATATATGCAGAAAATGCAACTTAAAATGTCTTCTAAAATTTCCGATAGCTCTTTCTTTTTGGTTGTAGAAGATAAAGGTAATGGATTTGACAAAGAACAAAATATCTAGAGTAACATTTTGGATGTCCCAGTAAATAAACTTGTTAAATTCCACAAAAAATTCCTCAAAAATTCCCATCCACCACTAATTTTAGAGGGAATTCCCAGTCACGTTAGCATCTCCCAATAGTCCACAGATCCGCCACGTTTTGGTTGCCAACATTCATCACCCCCTGAGCAGTACGCTGGCACGAGCGTGGCACATTCTCATAGTTTGTTTCTGGCGTTGACCCATAAGCACTCCACTCCTCACCACACACACACACACAGCCCCCATATTCCTCCACTCATTCTGTGCAGCCTTCATCCAGCAGCAGCAGCAGCAGCAGCCCTGCAGCAAAATCACAGACCCAACCGGACTGCATTTTTCTTCACTCTTTTGTTGTCATGTCATGCCTTTTGCTTCGATTGTTTGCGCAGCTTGTCAGCATTTCCCCAGCATGTCCCAGTGTCATCCCAAGGATCTCCCTTCGTTGTCCTTGCAAGTGGATATCTTTGACTAAGTGCAGAAGGGAGACGACCATTCTCTCTACATCCTTTTTTTTCCTCTTTGCTGTGCTGTTCTGTTCTGTTCCGTTCTGTTCGGTTCTTTCTGCCAGATGTTTGCACTTCAATATTGTATTTTTAATTATTCAAGTTTTGGAGTGGAGCGAGCCACTGTTTGGGGGCTACAACTACAATGAGCGAATGTGGATGAGTATAATGTAGTGTCCTCTATGGCGTACGTTACTCTAGGGTCCGGCAATGAAGTGGACACGGATGACAAATGTCAAACACATGGAAAGCCACTTGATCCACAGAGAGAAACAGACAGAGAGCGGGAGGAGTCTGGGTTTTGCCATTGTTTAATGGATTAATTGTTAAATATCTTCATAATATTTTCATGACAGGCCTGCTTAATCTTTTCACCTGATTGAGGGACGGAACCTGCACATATAAATCAGTGGAAATTCTATGGAAATTCTCTATAAAACCCAACGTTAATTATTAGATAAACCCATTCAAAATATATACAAAAGAACATTCACATTTGATGAAGGCTTTTCAAATGGTGCCCTCTGAAATGCCATTAGAATTAAAATAGAACTCAGGCTCCCATTCTGCCAGTCTGCCACTCCACTAAATGGAAAATTGAAAAGCTGTGAAAGTGCGTGGAAAAGGCATATTGAAATTGGTAGGAAATGGCAAGGAATAGAGGCAGAGTAAATAGGGTGGAAAGGGAGTGCAAATGGGATGGTAAAAGGATGGCAAATGCTTGGCAAAAAAGATGGGGGGAAGATGCTGTCAAAGTTCGCGGCGGCAGAATTTGAGTAACATTTTGCAGGGAAGAAGACAGGAGACAGCAGGCTCTCCACCAACTACTTGCAAATGCAGTGCGCGGTGGGCTGTGTGGTGCGGTGCGGTGCGGGGCGGTGGCGTCTCCTACTTTGGTGGCATGTCCTGCAGCCGAAGGAGAGTGTGTTTGCCGCAAATAAATTTGATTTGCATGTGCAAATGAACGTGGAATTGAATTTTCTTATGCATGAAATGTGCGCATAATTGGTCTTTGGCGTCGCACCAACACACACACACACAAACACAAAGAGAGATGCCTCGCTCAAGTGGCAGACATCAGGCATCAGGCATCCATTGGTGGCGCCTTTCACGCCTAGACAAGTGCCCCATTTTGTGGCAGTGCTTCTCGTAACTTCTCGTAATTGCTTATGTATAAATTTAAATGCACAAATAATCACACAAGCAGAAAAGATGGAAGAACATCGCACATCCCCCACGCACTTTAACTATAAATATTAGGAAAATATTCTTTATTATTTCTAGGGAAATCTACGAAGAATTCGTACATTTTAGGTAGCTTTCTGCCCGAGAGAAATTCAATCAATAAAACTAAATTAAAATCTATTCGAATACTCGCTGGAATTCACGTGCCATTAGCGGACATTCCTCCGCTTTTATTCGAAATATATTTAAAAGCCTTTTGTGGTTTATTTTGTTGCCAGCTTCCGTTTAAACACTTTTGTGGGCGATCATTAGCATTTCTTATGCCGCGGGGGCACGTTGCCTCCTCCTTGGACTTTTCTACGCCCGCTTTAAGTTCCACTTTTGTTGGAGTACTATCCAGAGTCCGCTGTTTGGCTTCCGTCGCCGCACTTCCGCGGGGCTAATGTGATTTTTATTGGATTTATAAACTTAAGTGTCAACTTCCGTACTTTTAAAAGATTTTTGCATTTTAAAACAATCTCCCAACCGCCCCCAACTTTAGCTACAGTTTCTTTTTACGTTCGTTAGGAATTAGCCACATAAATATTCCCGCACGTATTCCAAATACTTTTTTTAAATTTTCCCATCGAGAATGCATTTTCCTATGCCACCACGCTTACATTTTGTGCACAATTTACATCTAACAATCAATGGTCGTCGATTGTTTTCCTGAGTTTTCCCGGTTGGGTTTTACACTTTTGGCTGACAAAAGTTTTCCGCCGACAGTTTGCCAAAGTTCGAAATTTTAGATGCGTCTCCCCGTGCCCCTTTTTGGAGTGTCATTTGCAGCCAATGGAGCTGTGTGCTGTTCATTTGTTTGCATAATTAAATTAGACAATCAAATTAAAGGTGGAAATGTATTTGCATTTATTTGTGAATAATGATGAAGACCAAAAGATAGTTTGTTCATTAATTGAGATTTTTACTAAATAAATTTCTTAAAAAAAAGGAATGGATGAACCTTTTCAATTAGTGGAATTCCCTCCATTAAAATCTATTAAAAACAATCAAAATCAGGTGTCATCCAATCCAATAAGCTAAACGTTCGCGACATATGATATCACATGGAGAATATTCCATTCAATTTGCATAAAAACAGTTTCTGGACAGAGACAGAGACAAAGAGAGAAAGAGTCAGATAAATGTTTTAATTTAATAAAAAACTTTGGACAGAATGCATGCATGGAGGAATGCGCCTGAAAGCAAACTACGACTACAAGTCAATGCATTTACTTCCAGGATATATCTCTGTATGTGTACGAGTATTTGTGACTTCTGTTTTTTTCGCACTCGTATCTCTATCTCACACTCTGTATCTCTCTGTCGCTCTTGGCTCTTCAATTAGCGTAATTAATTCTGCTTTTTGAGTAGAGTGTGCGAAAAATGACAAAAATGACCATCGCAATGGGAATGGAGCAAAAGAGAGGCACGACAGCCGACAGCCAGGGAAAATCCCTCTATAGTGTGTGTGTGTGTGTGTGTTTGTTTGTATAACGCTGGCAGCAGCATTGCATCCCAGCAGTTGCATGAAAGAACGCATGAAACACGTGACATTCCAGCCAAAGTTCGTTACGTTCAAAGTAGTAGGAAGGAGGCAGGTGGCTGGTGGCTGGTGACGTGAGCGCACTCACTCGTACTCGTAACACGAATGCTGTAGCTGCAATAACACTCGCTTTTAACATAAATCGAATATGTGTGACGGATTCTCACATAAGCGAATCAACAGATTGTGGATACATTTTGCTATTTCGAACAGTTGGATATTTGTGTTAATTGAGTGCATTTTGTTGATAGAAATTTCATTGAATAAACAAAACAGATTAATATTTTAGCAGCATTTCAATTAGTTTGCTTAATGTTGAAATCACAGCTAAACTCATGCCAGAATGCAAAATTTCACACATAAAATGATTATATTTCATATTTATAGTAATACTTTCATATTTAGATTAAATTCATAATTAAATTTAATATATTTCACACATTATTTTAAAGTGTTTTATATTTAAATCAAATATGGGCAGCATTAATATTATTTATTAATACTTAATACATATAAATATGTATGCAGCTTAAATCAAAGCGTATTCAATTTAACTTCATTATGTTTGCATTAAAAAAACCCAATATTTAATTTAAATATGTGCATTTTTAGTCTATTATTTTTCTCTGATTGTATGTTGGCGTGTGTTCATGCAGGGCTCTAATTTAAAAGCTTTATCCCCTCTGTTTAAGCACATTAAAAAAAGTCAAGGATTTGCATTGTTTTCTGCATTGGTTGCCTCTTTAACATGAACATATCCTCTGACAAGGGGACAAAATAATAGAAGAATGACACACAGAATGAGTAAAAGGTAGAAGAATGACCCCCTGTAAAAGGTAGAAAGAATGACCTCCTAAATGGATAAAAGCTAGAATAATGAACCCAGCTGAATGGCCAAAATCCAGTCTCAATTTGGCAATTTAGAATTTTTGTGTACTGTGTTTGGCTATGTGGTTTGTGTTGTGGTCAACACATGGAACGTGTATGGAATGGAACTCTATTTTGTGTGTGTTTGTTAATGAAATCAAAGCGAGTGAATGAACGGATGAATGCGGCAATCGAGTTTGAAGCCGGAAATGGAGCCTGGATAAGGGAATGAGAGTACAGGATGAGTGTGTGTGTGTTTGTGTGTTTGTGTGTTGTATGGGGGAAAAGTGCATAAAGTTTATCGGGCATTAACTGCAGTTTCCAATCCTCACTCGTACCGTACGCGTATTTCCGCACAAGTTTTTTTTTAGTTTTTTTTTGTCGAGTTACAACTTACTTGTAGCCCGGTAGTTCCGTGCTCATTGCTCATTGCTCACTTTGGTACTTACTTACTTACGCCTTCTTCGGTGTCCAACGAGGCGTTGGATTTTTAGCCGAGTTCTGGAGTGCACACACACACGCTGGCAAAGAGGCAGAGAGCGTGAGAGAGAGAGAGGGAGGAAAGTTGTGGGGCATCTGTAAGCTGTATTTAAAGTTTGCCTAAAGTTTTTAATTTAAATTGAAATGCGAGTTGCAGTTGAAGCGAAACGATTGAGGCTGCCTGCTTGGCACCTTGATTGACGCAATGAATGATTGCCCGGAATGCTGCCTGGAGTTGGCTGTTTGGGCCTTTTGCCAAAAAGTTTTTGCTTTGAATTTATGCACCTGACACTTTTGGCCAATAAATTTAGCCTCCGATTGGGAAGATTCGTAGCCTTTGGTTGGGCGATTTAAGTGCAATTGAATTGTGCGACAGACTCACTTGGAGTATGAATCTATCAGAAAAAGTGATGGAAAAAGGTGTCTTAGAGATATGTTTAGAGGTAAAAGTAAATTAGGTAGAAAATACTTTAAAAATAAATTGCAACAAGTGACTTTTATATGGTAATTTCTTTTAAAAATAAATAACCATCATGAATGGCTTTTTGAGGTGAATTTTCTTTAGTTGATTTCTCAATTCCCGCAACAAGAACCACTTGAAACTTTCTATTTACAGTGCCTGCTATTCCCCAACCCCCGCCATTGGAATTCATATTCTATTGTTTCTGCCCTAAGTGGGGTAGTCCCTGCCTGGGAGACTGTGACTCCTCTCTCCATGGGGACTCCTCATGAGCTGCTGCAGTGTACCCAGTCATGTGTGAATGTTGTTTTATTTTATTTTCTGTTGCTGTTTTGCCTTGCAAAAAAAAAGTTTTCTAGTTGTGAGAAAAGTTTGCCATGATACCCTCTATGCAAAGGGGGTATGCTTAGTACTGAGTTCCAGATGCAGCTCTTGTTTTCTTAAATATTTAGAGGGAATTCCACACTTTGTTTAGCTTGTCTTTAACTGCTTTTCAATGCCTTTTTTATTTGAGAATTTTGTTACTTTTAATTGCTGCTAACATTTGTAATAATTTTTGTCTTAGTTTATTTCATTTTCCATTCAATTTCAATTAACATTTTATATTGATCTTGAACAGAAAACATTATTACATTTAATTTTGCTTCTCACAAGGCCAAACCTTAAAATATTGTGCCAACCCCTGACCCATTGACCCGCAATCAATTTAAAGCGATCTCTCAACATATAACAACAACAAAGCATCGCCCTCAACCCACGCAGACAAAAGAGGAGACACTGCAGATCGAAGTTAAAGTCGAAACAAGACGTGATTTATCGGCCAGGCCAAGACACACACGAAGCCAGGCACTGGAGTTGGGAGTTTGGGCCAACCTTTTGTAATGATAGCCGCTGGCAGCCAAAGAGAGCTCCATAATTGTTGGTGTCGGCAGAGGCTCTGCCCGAACTTTGACTTGCAGATGGGTCCGTCTCCGGTCCGTCTCAGCCTTTGTTTGCAACAGGGACGGACTGCGTTTTGCTTATTGAAATGGCCTCTAATGAATGGCCTGGGGCACGAACTGAGTTGCAGAAATGAGTTGTGTGACAGACAGCAGACATCAGACATCAGACATCAGACAGACAGTGGACAGGTGTGTGTATCTTTTGTAGTGGCAAAAGGTAGAGATTTCTTGTTGAATAAATCATTTGAAGCCAGTACTAGTCAGATCATAAATCTGCGGCTTTAACAAATGTATTCCAATCTTTGAAATGATTTCTTTAGCAGGAGTTCTCCCTGCGGTCAACGGCTTTCTTACCCTAGATGAAAACTATGTTTATTTATAATATCTCACTATGATAGGGGGGAACCTTCACACCAAGTAGATACCCCTCTGCCCTTCCTCCGCTCTGAGCAAGACACACAAATCATTTCTCAATCACGTTGTTAGTGAGAGAGAACTCTCCTTCAACAATTTGCAACGCGTGGACACGCATTTGCCCCTACCCGCCTTTGGCTGCCTTTCATTACATATTTATTTTCATGTTTATTTATTTTCCGTTGGCTTTTTGCCCTCCCCCCATCCCGAACTACACCACACCACAGTACTGCCCCCCTGTTAAGGTCCATCCATACTTAATGTGGATTTAAAATGCGTGCTCATGCAATTTCTCACACAAATCCTTTTATTGCACATTTGGCTTATGCCGGGGGTTTACGTACCAATTTCGTACGCCTTGTGGCCCAAGCCACGCCCCCCTATCTGGACCAGCCATCGCTTGAGGGCCAACAGCCAGCACGCCGCCTACTTTATTGGTCACATAACAAAAGATTACAACCAACAGAGAACACACACACACACAGAAGAGTGGAAAAGAGAGCAACCCAGGAGACAGGAGGAGAAAACGAGAGGAAAGCGGAAGCCAAAAATTCGTTTCGGACCTTGCCCGTACTCCGCCTCCGCCTCCTCTTCTGCCTCATCCCTGGTGATAGGAATCTTTATGTCTACGTGGTTATAAAAATATGATGAGAATTTTATTTATATAATATTACAATTTTTCGTTTGCTTTCTTTTTTCTAGCATTTTGGTTTCTGGTTTGTTGATTGTGCGGGGCATTTTATTGCAGTGTCTCGAGTGCGGGTGACAAAGTGTTCGCTGCAATTTAATATTAAGCCGAAAATTAGAGAAAACTAAATGGGGATCCTTGACTTATTTAGGAGCAAACCAGTATTTAAATAGCTACAAATCTTAGTCGAAGATAAACTTGCGAAAAAGCAATGTTTATTTGTATCCTATTTTTTTTAGAATTATTTTTCATGTTTTCTAAAATTATTGAAAATCTTGGTGTAGTCCTTGATATTTATTCTTAATAGCGATATTATTTTGCCATGTCTAGTATTATTTCTGTTTTTATAGTACGAGTATTTGTATTGCATTGTTTCTTGTAGTTTTCCGGACTTTTTCCAGAAGTTTTCTGAAGATTTTATATATTATTTGTATATTATTTTTGCATATATTTTCGTGTATTTATGGCATTTATTTTTTTATTTTTTATTATTAACTTTATGATATTTTTATAATTTTTTTCATTTTAAACTTTAGTTTCTGGTATCTTTTCTTGTATCGTTAAAATACTGCCACATCCACTGCAAGGGGTTAACAATGCATGGTTAAAGATTATGCTTATTTTTAATAAAATAGTTTTTCAATTAATCTATTTCCTTGGTAATTTTTAGGTCAGTTCCTCAACAACACTCCCATGTGAGATGAAAGACTTTACAACCTGGTTTTATCAAAATTGTATTGGTAAGTGTAACTAATAAAATATTTAAGAATTTGCCCGTAAAACGATAGAAGATTCTCCCGCTTAACTATTATATGGCAATAGAAATTGAATTTTCCGGACCAGGGCACTTTATTCAGGTTAAAAAGTAAAAAAAACCTCTGATTGGCCAGATGTAAAACGCAGAAAAATCAGGCAGCTTGAAAAAAGAAATGTTTAATAAATTAAACGGGGAAAAAAGGTAAGGAAACAAGCAAATGTCGACAGCACCAATGTTCATGAAAATTTCAAAGCGACGATAGACAGCGCTGAGAGCGAGAGTTTTCCTACACAGCAACTCCCTTGAAGATTGCGTCCATATAGCAGCGGAATCTGTAGCATGTGCATAGAATGCAGATGGAGAGTTGGTTGGGGAGGAGTAGCGTGTGGAAGGGGAGGAACGAGAGTACGAATAGTTGCTGGGAAAGTTACCATCCATGCAGCGGAAAGAGCTCTTCAAATATTCAAAAGTCATTCCATTACTAAAATGACTTGAAAATGTTTTTGCCGCTGCAGCAGCAGCGGAGTGAAACACAAGCGAAAGAGCATTGAATTCTTGTCTTTATTTTATTATTTTCCCTTGCAACTGCTTCTGCTGATACTGTCTGCTGCCTGGCTTCTGGCTGCTGCTGCATTTGGTGTAAAAATTCAATGACATTTCCTTTGTAGCGAATTTGCTGGAGAGGAGATGCTGACTCTGCTGCGATTTCAATATATGTTTAGCTGCTTGGCCCCGTCGTTTTTATACGACTACAGAATAGTAGTACTCGTACATACAGAATACTTTTTGGCAGCCTGACAGTCTGGGGCATTGAGTCTGCACTGACAGTTCAGATGGCTCCAAGGGAGCTGCAGCAGCAGTCCCAAAAGAGGCGCCAGTTGGGCGCCAAATGGAGGCCAAGAAGATGTTTTATCTGAAAGCTTGATGAGCTGCGTTTGGCCTCTCCCTTGGGAGTAGTTTAAACATCTTTTCGCATGGGATCTGTGGTAGATTTTGATACTCGATTTCAATGCTGTTCGATGCTCATTTTCTTCATCTAGTTTTCGGGGATATTTCAATTAATTTCCAATATAAAACAAACATTCTTTTCCGTGGAATTAAAAACAAAAAAAAACGAAAAATTATTTTAAATTTGTTCAAAATGAGTCGAGGAAACGCTACAAGTATTATTCGCATTTGCAATTATATGCCCGAAGATGTTGTCGCATACATTCAGAGTGTGGGCAAGGCCTCCAAGGACGAAATCATCCTGGAGATGTCCAAATTGAAGAATCCCTGCTGCAGCAATGTGGGACATCTGCTCCAAGCAGTGAATATTGCTCTGGAGAGGGGATTAAAGTGGGGAATTCTGAAAGAGAGCCAAGGAAAGTTCGAGATGGCAAAGGAGAAGCTAATCCCAAAATATACCCAAACACCATTCAGTTCGTTTTACATGTAACAATTTGGCATGCAAAATTTAGGTGTTATTTCCATGGAACTTTCTCTCCAACGGATCGTTTCAATGAAGTGAAGAAATATGTCCAAGACGACTATTAAGGGAAATAAACTGGTTAAACTGCTTCAGGAGTATTTAACTGGTGTTTTTAGGGGATTAGATAACTCTTTAGTTCTATGGGCAAAAGTAGGTATATTTAATTAAAAAAATTTTTTTTTGTATAATAATTTTTTTTTTTTAATTCAAACTAACATTTTTCAAGAACTCTATTTATAATAAAATATTAAGTGCATTCTCTTGTAGATCTCGAACTGAAATCATTTCACTCGTACAACCCATTGAATTTCAAATAAAATTCGAACACCCCAGCCCAGCCTTAAGTTTTCAGTTTCTTTAGTGTTTTGTTGAACACTCACCCAAGAAGTTGTTGAAGGACTTTGCGGCTCCTGTTGTTTCAACAAACAACATCCTGGAGTAGGGTCCTTGAGTACAAGTTTTTGTGTCGTTCGCCCTGAAAGTGCGGTAATTGATGTCAAAATGTCAATTACCCAAAATGTGCTTAAAACACTTGCCACGCCTCTGGCTCTGGGGTGTGGAGGCAAAATGGCACTCAAGGAGTGCCCATCCAGAGCAGCAGCTCATGACAGGAGCTAAAGGATGGGAAACAATGGCAAAATCGATGGTCCCCCCCAAAAGTGTTTAATTGGCTTTGTGTGACCCACACATAAAAATACTTGGATTTACCGTCCAGTAAAATTTTCCAAAACTTAAATTTGCATACCCCTTGCCCCACCCCTCTCTCTCGTTCATCCCTTTTTGTCAGGACTTGAAAATAAAAAACGACAAGGACAAAAGCCTAAATTGCAGTTCACAGTGAAAATAAGGATAAGGAAAAGGATAAAAAAAAAGAAAGAGGACAGACTCTTCTTGCCTCTCCACCGGCAAAAGGAAGAATTTTTTTCTTCGAATGCGTTTCGCAAACGGAATGGTCTTTCAATTTCATTTTTCATTTTCCTGAATTCATTAAACGTAATTACGTAATCACAAAAGGATCCAGGGAGAGTCCACAGTCCACAGTCCAGAGTCCAGGCATTCCCTTTGTTCCATGCCATATCTCCCCTCCCCCCCACAGGCATTCATTCGTCTGTTCGTTGGCTTTGGGCCATTGAATTCGGAATACTTAATTGATTAGGAAATGAGTTTGAGCCGCGATTGCAGGCAGGCGGCCAGTAGGAGGCTTCCTCCTCCTTGACGATGAAAAGTTGGCTCTTGTGGCTTTCGAGATACGTCGTGGATATTCCATTCAGGCAAATGAATAATTAGCAGATCGTACGCATTAGCTTTGGAGGTTTTCTTTCAATCAAAATGGGGGATGATTGGAATGAATATGAAGTCTCTAGCTGGCACACAAGGCAGCAGCTCCCTGCCATTCCTCTAGCTATTGGAGTATATCTAATCATCACAAATGTGGTCCAGAAAATGCATTAACAGGCCGCAGCATTAGGTTTTGGTTGTGTGGTGGGGAGGGTCAAGTAAAGTAAGTGCCATATAAAATGCTCGTAACATTTCACGTGCCATGAAAAGCACACACACACACACACAGGAATCTCTCTCTCTCTCTCTCGTCTCTGTCTCTCTGTCTCTGTGGATTTGTTTACGCATACCATAAGAAACACTTTTAACTGCCACGCAGGACAAGAGCGGACTCAACACTTATACAAATTGCCTACTAAACAATTTATCTCAATTCTTGACAAACAAACAAACAAACAACAAAAACAAAAGGAAAATCAATTCCAATTTTCCTAGCGAAACTCTGGCCGTAATCAAATATAATTTTTAACTATTTACGAGTACATTGGCATACATTTCCCATATAAATTATTAACATTAATGCCCCGCACGGGTCACACACACACACCCACACAGAGTGGAGGAGAGAGTGCCGCCCGCTGCCACTCGACACCACTACGATGCCACTAGACAGAGGGAACACACACTGGAATAAATAATACGAACCCATAAGCGAAATGGAAGTGCCTCATACTCAAGCTCCTCCCCACCGCCCCACCCGCACAATAATTGAGTGATCATAAATATGTGAGCATCGGCTTTGCCAATACTCCTGCCAGTATTCTCTCTCTCTCTCTCTCTGTTTTTCTTTTGTTGGGGGAGGATTTTACCGCCCCTGCCTCTGCCTCATTGCTATTGTAAGTCGTAGAAAAGATTAGCTCTGGCCTAATGGGGGGGCGTTGGCGTGGAGTCTCTTTGCGGTGTAGAATGCACAGATATTAATGGGTGTATGCCCCCATGGCTGTGGGTTCCGTATCCCAAAGATACAAAAGTCAACACTTGGCCAGGCCCCTGCTGATGAATATTTCAAGACGCCAGTTTGGCAGCAGTTACAACTTTTGTCGCAGTTTTTATGCGGTTCGTGATTTTTGGGGCCTGCAGTTTCTGGGGTTTTCGATTTCCAGGGAATGTTTTAGGGGATATTTTCGAAACTCATGTGTATTATATGTATGCTATAATTTGAGCAGATTTAATATATATTCAAGCTGTTTAGAATATCCACAATTTTCGCTTAAATTCCAACCCAAAACTTTCACAAGCTTAAACCCAGACTCCAGCATCTAGTTAGTCACATTAAAAATACTTCAAAGACAGACACGATTCTCCATCGAGACTGCAATTAATTATGGAATCAATAAATAAATTTAAATACACTGAGATTTTCGGTTGAGTTGACCTTTTTCCCACCTTTCCAACTAAAAAGTTATTTATTTTTTTCCCCCCCCATTGAAAAGTTTCAGCATTTCCATTTTACATGGATTTTTGCTTCCCTGTCTGTGGATGTGGCTGTGTGGCATGATTCTTAATGCAGTTTCCTTGTTATCTGCCTGCCTGCATTTGAATGCCCGACGACTGTCTGTTGTCTGGGAGGTTTGCCGCAAGAGATGCATACTGCAATGTGTGGCATGAGGCAGGCGGCAAGCGGCAGGCGGCAGGCGGCACTGCCTTCAGGCAATTAGTCAAATTTCATTGGGTTGACTTGGTTGCGGCCGGCCTTTTGTTTTTATTTTATTTGTTGATTTTATTTAATATTCAGTGGTAGTGGAAGTGGAAGGGGCACAGAGTCAAAGACCGGTTTAGCGCGGCCCCTGACCTGACCTTTTCCTGCATGGCCCTTCCTTTGGGGGGCTTACTCGTGCGTTCTGTATCTAAATCTTAATTGTTCGAAACCTTTTTCGGGGGATAAGGATAACTGCTTACAAATTGTGAAGAGAACATTTCCCAGAGAGTGTGTCTACAGGTGATGAAAGCAATATGTTTCCATCTGTTCTGTGCGGCGAGTCTGTGGGGTCCCCTCTCTCTTTGTTGATTGTTGATTTTGCTGAAGCGTTTGTGCCCCTTTGTGGCATATTCGTAACGAAGTACAAGGAGGCATCGCTGAGGTCAGGTAAAAGGTTTTAATTGGTCATGGGTCAGCATTCAAATTCAAATTCGATTTGGTTTCCTATGAGCATAATGAAAAGTTATGTGATAATTTCTGGCTACTCATCATCATAACATTTTTGGGGGTGCTTTGCTTTCTTCTTTTTATTTTTTATTTTTTTGTTTACTTTTGTGGGTATAATTATTACGAAAAGGGTTCTGTTCTGCTGTGGCATCCCATCTATAGGTTTTATTGTTTGCTGTGGATTACTTCTTTATTTGGAGAGGCATCTATGATATCTGAGTGCCATTAAGATATTTCTAAGAGATTTTCAATGATTTGGAAATAATGTAATAATAGAAATGTTGATTAGTTCTTTTTATGCTTTTGTTGTGGCTGGTGCTTGAGGGATTATATTGATTTTTTTTCATGTAATATTTCACCACTGAAAATACACAAAATTAAATTATAATAAAATATAATCATGTAGAGGCATTCAACCGAATATTTTGATGGAGAAATCAAGCCAAATGTTAGCCCCCACTATCCATCGACAGCTTTAAAATGGCAATTGCCACACATTTGTAGCTATTTGTAGTTGTTGTAGTTGTTGTTGTTGCTGTTGCACATCCTGCAACCATATGAACAATTATGTGTTTGCATTGGCAGCAGCCAACAGGACAGCCATTCGAACGTCCAGCCAACGTCCAGCAACAGCAGCCGCCGGTAGACGGAGTCGGGCAAAAGTGCATTCGATCGAAAAGTTTTCATTATGCTCCATGCCACGTAGCCGTTGCTGCTGCTGCTGCGATGGATCCCTTGGAAGCCTGCGACCGAACCCAATGTCCATGGAAGCAGAGATAGAGAGAGAGAGGCTATCAACGCTTCAGTTCATTTATTTGCAGAATGTACCACCAATGTACGAGCAAGTATCGGTGTGGCATGCCCCCCCCCACCCTTGCATTGCGCGTGGGAGTATGTCGGCGTGTGTCTGCGTGTCTGCCATTCAGTCAACTATTTAGCACTTGCACAGTGGGGTAAATTGTCCTACGCACAGAGCCATGAAATTGAATTGCCATAGTCCATAGTCCAACGAAAGAAGAATGATAGCCTGAAAAATGCTGAAAAATTGTGCCACAAATAGGGAAAAATTTTTAAATAGAAGAATGAATGCCCTGCCTCAGAGGAAAGTGATTATATATGAAGCTAAAAATACTTTCCATAACTACACACTGCAAAAAGCACCATAAATTGTTGTTTTTTTGTAGATTGCACTTCCTAGACCTATCTATTCGCTAAGCCCCTCTCAATCCCTTTACAATATATAGAGTATCCCCCCGGTATAAATAAATAAATGAAAAAAAGCAACCATTCATCCATTCATTCATTCATTGTAGGGGGCATAAAGCCAGCCAGCTATTAGGCGCGTCATTTGTAAGCCGATTAAAAAAAAATACAGAAACAGAAACAAGGCTTCGAAGGCTATGTTTTTTACACAGTCGATTCTGCTGCTGCTGCTGCTGCTGCTACTGTTCACATTTTAAGGATAATTATAATAATTATTTAAGCGTGTCGAAAAAGAGAGTTACAATCAGTTTTCCATTTGCTGAATGTCCAATCTGTGTATGGCTCTCTGTCTCTCTCTCCATAATTCTGTGACTGTGTTGACCAGGCCTAAATGACAGTTGAATTATGACCACAAAATGGGCCAAAAGATTTCCATAATTTTTCCCACATTGGAAATTGATTTTCAATACGTTCTGATTTTTGGCATAATTTTTGTGCAATGTTTTATTCATATGTATGTCTGGTGGTTGTCAAGGGTTTAAATCAGATGTCGAGTGTTAATGGAAGTGTGAATTTTAATTCGGACCTGGATTATCGTTGGGGGGGGGGGGGGGAAGATCAGCTAAGGGGAGGCTCAACAGTGGATGCCTCAAGCTGTCTCTTCAAAATGGATTTTTATTTATATTTTAATTCTAATTAAATTACATATTTTCATTTGTAAATAATGCTACAATTTCTCCATCACGTAGGAAATTTTCCCACTTTGCTAAAGCTGTAGGTAAATAAGTCTGAGATTTTTTTTACGATTGTGGTGGCACTCATAAACCACCACAAAGAAAATCCCAAAGAATTCCCATAGCCCTCACATTCGTTATTGGTTCGTGTTGGCGTTAATAGGCTTACTTTTTATAAAATAAATCGAATGGATGCGAAAAATATGTTAAGAGATTGATTTTGATGCTGTGATTGGAATAGAAAGCATTGACAAAAGTCCAATTTTTATCGCCCTTTTATGCCCCACCACCCGTCACTCTCTCCCCTTGGGGACCCCCAGCATCGCTTGCATTTCTTCACCCAACAAAATTTTAAGCGCATTAGAAATAAATTGAAAAGTGGTCAGAGGTAAATATTCCGAACAGTAAGATACCCCTGCCCTGCCCCCACCACGCCACGCCACGCCACTCAGGTTGTGGTTCTGCTGAAAAATTGATCTGCGGGGAAGCACTTTAAATGTCGTCTAGCTCCCATAGTCTTCAAGAATTAGTATAGCGGAAAGAAAATTAGCAGACACCTGAGAGAATATATTGAGAGTATATTCAAATCGGAATGAATTTTCAATTCTCAATGTGAAACACAAAACGGATAAAATCTTCAATAATTCCTACGAAGATTATTTTATTTTGTACTCAACAAAAGTTGCGCAACAGTGTAGAGGAACATCTTGTCTTAATGCTGGCAACATATTGAGACTCTATTATTTCCCCTTATCGGTAATAATGTTGCAACATTACCCCTTCATGTTGATACTGTGTTGAGAAACACTTGCCTTGCAACAGCTTTAGTGCAACAAGATGCACCCTTTCTCATGGAGGGGAAATCGTACGTTTGAGTCAGCAACAAGCTTGGCAGCAAAAGTTGCTGGGCAGCATCAAGAACTTCTTGCTGTACGAAATATTTAATATTAAAAGATCCGAATTTTTCGACTGACTAATGAGGCTTGTTTAAAAAAGGCACACAAATTTAATACATTAATACAGACTTTAATTTTTTAGTTGATTGAATTAGTTTTTACTCTATTTTGCTCCATGGACTTGAATAAAAAAATTCAATCGCTCCACAGACACTACGAAATTGAAAATTCTTAACTGAATTTTTAATTTTAGATAGCAAAGCGCCACTGTCGCCAGTTTTTTGGTAGTGGTGGCGCGCTCTATTTTTAAAAAGTTAAGTTACCCAAAATTCTCGTTAGGTGTCGCAGTTACAATTTTACTTCCTTGTGGCCATGTAGCAGAATTTCAAGCAGCAAACAAATTTTTTTAATTCTTAATTTTAAGAATTTATCTACATATTTTTTATTTTGAATTTATTTTTCAACATTTTTTTTGAAAATTTTCTGTAAGCAAAATATTTGATTTGATGTTCGCAACATGTAAGGTAATATTACCCCTCCATTGGATTCATGCTGATTCACTTTCTTCTCAACAAATGTTAAGCAACACTCACCACAACTGGATAAACACTTTCCCCTTTAGAGGGGAAATCACCAATTTCACTCAAATGTCACTCAAACTCTGCAGCAATGTTGCTGGCAGCACTTAGAACATGTTGCTGGCGCATGGGAGACACGAAGCGGAAGGCCGTTATTTTCTGCCGATGGATTTCCACATTTCAAGTTTTGACTTTCGACGCGAACGGTTCGTGCCACCGGTAAGAGTGAAAGCCAGCCCCAAGACCCAACAGAGGCCCCAACTACACTGACACTGCGCTGAGCCATTGCTTAGAACTTCATGCCGCATGCCGCAAGCCGCTCCATGCCGAATTCGTACCATTCCGCGTGTGTGTGTTGCAATGATTGTTGTTGCAGTGAAAGTGCAACAAAAAAATATTAAACAAAATAAAGAATTATTTCGAAAATCCAACAATTTGGAAAATATTTAGAAATTAGTCGAAAAAAACAGAAAAGAAACCAAAAATTTGAGATCAAATTAAAAGAATTGCAGAAACCAAAATCGTGATAAAGTGGAAAACTTAATAATAAAATATATAAGAATATTAATTAATGAACAAAAAAGCTTGATATAAAAAAAGTGATATTTGATGATAAAAAATAAACCTGGATCTTGCGGATACAAAAAGATCATTTCAAGGGATATAAAATATCAAATATTATAAAAATGACTTGGGGACTTTAAAACAATTTCTTTGCGTTCCAAACTGAAACAGAGCCCGCTATGATATTCCACATTCCAAACACCATTTTCAATATCTTTGATATTTATAGAAAAACTTAAGCAATCTTTAGTATCTTTTAATATTTTTATACTTTCAATATTCCTTGAATGCAAAATAAATTTTGATTCCTTTGCTAAGGGTTTTCTGGTATTAAGAATAAATCAAATGGAAGTGGATCTTTAGATTGTAGAAGCTGCTAAGTTTCAAGAATTATTCGATTTTTATAGAACAGAATAAAACAGAACAGTTATTGAGTTCAATTTTGAGTGGATTTTAATGGAAAGAATAGGCAATCATTTGAGTAGAAAAACAAACATAAGTCACATAAAACATAATAATAATAATAATTTAATACCCAAAACCCAACTCCTAACTTTAGCTAAACACCAATTAACATTTAAACACAAAAGGATATAAAACAATGAAAACCACAAAAAAAATTAATTGAAGAACCGGAAAAGAAAGCCGCAAACTTCCGTACCCCTTTGATCTTCGCACGAAAACGAGATACAATAAAAACATATAATTATAATAAATACATCATAAAGAAGGTGCCCACCGCCATCGCCATCCAAAGGAGCACCAGGGATAACTTTTGTCGCGTTTTCGCGTTTTTCCTATTAGAAAATCCCTTTTACGCGCTCCAGCATCCAACAACAAAAAGAAAAGAAAAACAAAGAGAAGAAAAACCAAGAAAAACCCAACAAAGAAAAAGTAAAGAAAAAAAAAAGGAAGTGAAGTGAAGGGAAGGGAATTCTGCACGTCTTGAAAGTTTTTTGTGTTCCATGTCCTCCCGTATCCTGTGCGCGGGGCGGCAAACAAAGTAAAAGTTGCAGGCGAAAGTTGTTGTGCAACGTGTGGCAAGTGCGGCAAGTGCAGCAGCAACAGCAGCAGCAGCAGAAGCAGCGGGCAACTTTAATTCGATTTTAGTGTAACAATCAGTGAAAGAAATAAAACAACGAAAGCCCGGCTCACCTGTGTGTGTGTGTGTTTGTGTGTGCGTGCCACGCGCGTGTTTAGCCGTGCCACAGAGTGTCTGTGTGTGTTGCACGAGAACTAGTAAAGTGGATTAGCAGCAACAGCAGCAGAAGCAGCACCACCAACTGTTCTTTCTTCCTCTGCCGCGCCACAGCTCTTTGGATTCCCATGTGCGAGAGCGTGTTATCAAATCTTTCATCTACCGCCTGGGGTATGTCACTTATTGCATTTACATTACATTTGACATGACGTACATTACATTAAGGGTACTCTTTAGGGGGTACCCATTCCATAATTGTATCGCATTTTATGTTAAAAGAGATCTCCGGCACCAGTAAAACTTTTCAAACAGAGAAAACTTTTTTCTGCAAGTTTCGTGTTGCGAAAAAGTTCCTTAAGAAAAGCGCACAAAGGGCAAGGAATATTTAATTTACATTTATCTGTTAAAAATGGATTAAAAATAAAAACAAAAAAGGACAGGAAAAAAGAAAACAAATATTAAACAAGTCAAATTTAGAAGCAATATTTTCAGAGGGTCATATTAGGGGGCATAAGGAATTGTATACGGTATTGTAATTTTGCCATGGTACTCTAAACTCTTCTATGTATAAACCCTTCCATCCACATTTAATTCGGTTTGAGCGGTTATTTATATCTTCTACCGAACCAATGGATGAAATTCGAGACCATTTACCAGCAGGCATTTCTAGCAGGCTGCTAGAAATTAAATAAAACTAAGAAGCAGATGCTCCATAGTCCGTATATAACCTCATCTATCTCTCTCATATGTATATCCTGCTCTCTATGTCTAGAATACCTTTTAAGCCCCAAGACTCATAAAAACCACCTTAAAACCCCCAACAAAAAACACCTTACAGCCGGCCCCCACCCGCTGCTCTGACAACTTTTATGAACGTCTGGAACGAAGCCCTTTTTTGGGCCAGAACTGAAACGAAACTGTAAATAGTTTTGTGAACTTTAAGCCTGGTAAATGTTACATTACACACATTCATTGCGGGGGGTGCGGGCGGACAGCAGAAAGGACAATGAAAATGCAGAACCAAAACGTAGCAAAAGGATCATCAGGACTTGAAGATGGCACAGACATACAGACACACCGTCACACACCACAGCCACATAGGCAAAGGCGACAATTCCCGACATTCTCCACATTGTCTGCATTTCCTTGCGTGTCTCTGCCCCTCTTCTGTGTCTCTCTGTCTCTCTGTCTGTCGTGTCTGCGTGTCTGTCTCGGTCGACTCTTTTCAACTGTCGTTGACTTTTTGCATACTTTCTAGCATTTTATTTGCTTTATTTTATTTTATTTTATTCTGATTCTGATTCAGATTCTCGTTCTCATTCATTCAACAAAAACACACATTTTTCAATGCTTTATAATTTACTTAAAAAGTACCCTTGCCCCTTGCCTCTCTTTCTCTCTCTGGCTCCCTTGCATAATTCCCATTGTGTGTCTGGAACATTTTTAGGCTTTATGAAAAGAGCTCTCGACATTTCTCAGCATCTAAGTGTGTGTGTCTGTGTGTCTATTTGCGTGCGTCTGTGTGCGTTTTTAGATTAGCTTCACTTATTAGGGTTCGCCTTTCCGACGGCAGTCTGGATTTAGATTGGGCATCTCAAGCATCTGATCTGCCATATGTACGAGTATTTTTATGACAACTTTATTGGGGCCAAGCAGATTGGGGGCATTCTCCTTTGCAGCCTTTCCCTTTACAACCCAAATGGTTACAGGTAAACCTATAAAAAAAATCTTTACAGAGTGTCATATTTAGAGGGTTCTTTGAGGTGGTTTCCTTTGGTTTGGTTTCATGATTTGTAGGTTTGAAGTCATAGAAAAGTGATACTTTAATAGTTCTAGGAGGCACTTATGTTCGTAGCTTTTGTGTTCCCGTTGAGATAAGTGATTTTAGTGGGTGATTTTGAGCAAAAGTGTGGATGGAAAATAAAATTCAAATAACTCCTGCTGAAGAATATAATTTTTCCACTCAAACTGGCATTATATTCAGAGCCAAAGAGAGACATTTTGATATGAAAAACAATTTATTAGAGGTTTTAGCTTCATATTCTGCGTAAGAGAAAGATAATTGCTACGTTCTCTACAGAAGAAATACATGTATAAAGCGCTAACTTTTGTAAAGCCAGAGCCCTACGGAATAAGATCATTTTTCTAGAGAGATTTGACTTACAGGTATCTCCTGCTTCTGGGATATCTTAGTTCTCTTGGCTTACAGTGTTACTTTCTTCCTGTAATTATCTCCTCCACCTACAAGAAAATCCTTCATCTACAGAACTTCTACTGCTGCTCTGGGGAACGAAATCCTATCAGCATATAATCTCAATAAATTCGTTTCCCTATCGTATTAAAAAGAACTTCTTTATATACATTCATATTATATATGTATGTATATTTTGCAATACAATCTCTGTTTATCGCTCCGCCGTAATCCCCACCCCATAAGCCAATTATCGTCTTATAAAGTATTTCCGCACAACTCTCTTCAATCTGCAAAGCAGAGCAGCATTTATCGAAGCTTTAAATGCGCTTTAGCTGAGAATTTCGGGGTCGGGTTTTTTGTTTGGTTGGGGGTTGCTTTTTATAGGGGATTCCAATTTAAAGCCAGCGCGTGTGAGAGGGAGGGAGGGAGGTAGGGAGAGGATATTTTCCCTTCTATAACAGAATGAAAAGAGGGATGCGGTTAATGCAACTGCTTAATGGCAAAACTTCCATCCCAAAAACTCCAACTCCAACTACCGACAAGGCAGTAAATTATGAAACTGCATGGAGTCTCGTGCCACTGTCCCGTGTCCCGTGTCCCTGCCTTGCTGCCTCATCCATGAAGTTAAACACTTGAAATCTGCCACGAAATCAAAGACCAGACTCTCGTAGACCGCCAGACATGCGAACCGTCTTTCGAGTGCCCCCCCACGGCCCCAGAGGAACGATGACGACGACGACGATGAAGTTTTGTGCAAGTTGTTTGGAGTAGCACAAGTGGCAGTAGGGGCACGGGGCACGGGGCACAGGGCACCTGGATACGGTTACCCATAACCATACTCCCATATTCCCTGACACACATATTCTTTTTTGAAAATTAAAAATAAAATAAAGAACGTCGTGGGTAACATCTTCACCTGCAAATGGAACTTAACTTTTTAGCTCTCTTTCTCTCTCTCTCTCTCTGAACATTTTTAGATTTTTATTTCACTTTGGCCCCCACCCACAAACTGCAGGACGAGGCCTGAATGGACTTCTGCATCTAGCTCCCTGTTTCCCTGGAACTCCTTTCCATGCCTTTACCCGACTACAAATAAATCTTTGAATGGCTTTAACATGTTTTCAAGTTTCGTGTGCGCGTTCGCTCGTCTCCTCCTGTTCTACCTTGATTTATACATGGTAAATAATTTATTGGTCGGAGCGCAGGAAATTCTTTCTGCTTTTCCTCAAAATGGAATGAAATGGTTTTGCACTCTGTGTGTGTGTGTGCGGACACTGCGGCTAGACCGAATTTTAAGTGCCCCATAGATTTCTCAATGGGTTTTTTGTTTTGTTTGCTGCTGGTAGATGGTGGGGATGCGACGGAATGTGCCGCTGATTAAATATTTTTAGGGGGCATAAATTCTTTATTTTAGTGGCAAATTGATTTGTCGGAAAGTTTAGGCGCGAAAATAAATTGTTTTGTCTGGATAATTGGGTATAGAAATTGATGAAAAATGCAGGAATTTTTTTTTTGTTTAATTTAAGTAAATTTTGGATACAATTATTGAAGGTTTTCTCATTTGCCCTTCAGTTTTTAATCTCCTTCATTCATCTTTATTTTCTTTGAATATTTCTTGTACCTATAGCCACAAATTTTCTCTGAGTGTGGCATGCCAAAATACTTGAATGAAATTCATTGAAATCGAAACGGCATCAGAGTTCAAGGGGTGGATGGAGGCAGGCAGCCAGGCAATGCTTCGATTACTGCTTCCTTTCTCACCTTCCCTCCCGAAATCCCCTTCCCAGTCATACTGCCACTTGCTCCCTCCTCTCTTGTTACCCCTCTCATGTTGATTCCGTGCCTCGCTCTGCCTCTCTGCCCCGCTCTCATCTTGATTCCGTTTGACATGAGCGACGAGACGTTCGACGGAACTGTCGGCACTATTTGAAACTTATTGCTCGCTCGCCTGTCAACGGCAACATCGTCAAGTCGAGAAGGTGAATGGAGGAGGGGACCCCAAAAGGAACCGGAATAGCGGGGGAACTGTGTGCAGCAGAATAAGGTGAAAGAGCCCCCTGGGAAGGGGGGGAGGGGTGCATTTTCTGGTATTTTTCTATTTAGATGACTGCAAATTCGATTCAACGATGACGCTGGGAGTTGAGACTGCTGCAGGGGGGCAACAAGTTTCACCCAAAACCAATTTGTTGTTTCCATTCCCCCAATGCATATTTCGAAATTCTGATAATAAATAGATGTATTTCAATGAGGGGCGGAATGGGGAATGGGGCATGATGGTGGCACGGGCTACCTGTGCGTGGGCTTCAATCAAGCGTTGCACTCTCTCACTGGATGGCCACAAACACAGCGACAGAGAGAGATCGGTGTAAGAGTCGGCATCGGAGTTGAAGTTGTCGTCGTCGCACCTTCTGCTCTGAGCCGTCACTAATGATGGGGCAAACATAATTGCCACGCCCTACTGCGATTGCATTGCCTACAACAAAAAAAAGACAAAATAAAAAACCCAAACGAAAGCCAAACAAAGGGCGGCTTCAGCCTCATGACAGTGCGCGTACGCGAGGTATTGAAATCTTAATGAGGAAACAGACAGGGCAGACAGGCAGATAGAGGGTTGACTGATTAGTTCGGAGAGATGGCACTTGTGCGAAAATAATGTTCAGAAATTGGGATTAAAAGGAGCAAAAGATTTAGACAAATATCTGAACAGAAATAAAAGCAAAATGGAATGAAAATGCAGAAAAAGTATCAAAAATTATTCATAGTAAAATCATTTTTAATGTGGCGCCAAATGATAGATATTTTCTACAAATTATACTCTCAGAATATTTCAAAATCTCTGTGAAATTCCCCCTATAAAGCCGTTCCTTTCTGTCCTTTATTCGCTTTAATTTCCTACCTTCCTTTAAGGATAAAAAAGTGTAGAATTTATCCTTTTTTACATGCAAACCTATTCAGATATTATTGTTGCGCATCTTTCAAAATTCAAAACTGTTTAAGCCTCACTCGTAGCACATTTCATAAGCCCACGAACATTTTCAGCTACTGCGTTTTTCCAGAAACAACAAAAAGCAGTAAAATCGTTAGGAAGCTTTACCCGTACGTACAATAGGGCTTTTAAGGGGTAGGGTTTTTTTGTTTTACCGTGTGTTACCATGTTGGTAACGAGGCTGATTAGCCTGTTAGCCTGTTAACTGCGCAATTTTCCATCCATTCTACTTTGTCTGGCGGTTATTATTGTCTGTCCGAGGCCCGTCCATGCTGTGTGATGCTGTAACCAACTGTAACCGACCGACCCAACGAATGACTGACGGATTGATGATGGCTCTCTGATGGCTGTTGATGGCCCCCCTGTTGACTGATAATGATATATGGCTATTGAAATGTCAAAATTAATAAGCCTTGATGGTCGTTTAATGAGCCGCCGTCGTCACCGTTTCGGCCTGTGTGTGTGTTCGATTGGTTTTGCGTCATCAATGTGAAAAACCGCTGCGCTTCTGATGTGTAAACGAGTTGTCTGTCCATCAGTCGGTATGTTTTTCTGTCTGTTTTTGCTGGGTAGGTGGCCCGGCCCCTCTGGTTATGCTGGATTTGATGAGCTGTGAGAAAATCTGATTAGACAGAGCGAACTGACGACTGCTTCGTTAAGAAAATTATAGAAATTCCAAGGAATCATATGGCAGATCGCTAATTAAAGACAGAAATTCATAGCTTCGGCTTTTTCCTTTGGTTAATTTTATTTCATGAATTTCGGAATACATTTGATAAGTCTATGGAATCAATTTTTAAATGCGGCAGCCTAGCAATGCTCCTGGTATGACTCTTGATGGGGGCCCTTAGCTGCTATCAATGGCCTTTTTCTTAGCTTTTTGAAAGATTTTACCTGCTCCGCGCTGTCCGACTGCTTAATTTTGGGATAGCGTTTGGTGCTGCTCG
Organism: Drosophila subsilvestris; assembly: GCA_035043285.1. Classification (NCBI taxonomy): domain Eukaryota; kingdom Metazoa; phylum Arthropoda; class Insecta; order Diptera; family Drosophilidae; genus Drosophila; species Drosophila subsilvestris. The sequence continues at coordinate 551,756 of JAWNNB010001719.1, forward strand.
TTGACTTTCGCTTGGATTGCGCATAGAAGGACACATCATTGTCGCGCACCTCACCAAAGAGACGCTTGAGGAAGCTCGCCTTGTGCGATGGATGCCCCAATGAATCCGCACTGAGGATCGAGGAGCTTGGCGTGATGGTTGTTGTTGTGGACTCTTTCACCTGCGGCTTGGTCTGGGGTTGCTTTCGCTTTGTGAGATTCCGCGTGGAACGGTGGCACATGAGATCGGCCAGGCGCTTGATGAAACTGCTGGCGCCACTGCCCAAAACGCTGTCGATGTCCTCCTTCAGCTTCTCCGGTTCTATGTCCTTTTTGTGGTGTCTCTTGTCAAAGTGCTTTTGTATCTCTGTATCGATCTTTTGCTCCCTGCAATGGGTCGGTGGTTCTTCTTTATGAGGAATCTTTAGGGGATACCTTAGGGGATCCTTCAGGGGATACTTTAGGGAATACTTTAGGGGATCTTTTATCAAATGTGGTGACTGCTGATGTTCTTGTTTTCTTTTCTTTTCTTCATGCATTTGGGGAGTGGAAGCGAGGTCATTGCTGTGTGCCCCATAGCTTTGATACATCAGCTGAGCACTGCAGTCCGCATCGAAGCTGTTGAGGCTGCTACAACAGCCGCAGGCAGTCTCTGGAAGCGGCACACTGCACTGGTTGTATGTCCTACCACCGGCCGAGGTTCGGCTTTGGCTCTGAACTTTGGGTCTGGTTCGTGTCTGTCCAGAGCAACTGCCCTTCCCAGTGCTGTTCGGCAACGTTTCTGTGGACTAAGGATCAGCGATGGGAGGGTTAATCCTTTACTGAACGATCGAAAAGGATTCTCTACGCACCTGTACGGACGCTGTGTTTGGTGGGGGACTAAAGTTCTGTGGCAGAATGCCACTGTTTGGTGGCGGCATCTGCATCCCGTAGTAGTAGCCGTAGCTCTCGCACTGTGGCTGCTGGCAGATGTACCACGGTTGTACAAACATATTGGGGCCCATTGGGGGCTGCGGCTGTTGCATCTGGGCGATGTAGTATTGCTGCAACTGCTGTGCGTCCATATAGGGATACGTGACGGGAAAGGACATCGGCGATGCTTGTTGCTGCTCTTGTCGCTGCTGCTGTGGCTGAGTGCTCAAAGGACATGAAGCCATTGCCTCTTTATCGCCGTTTAATCACAACTTCAAGGGTATCTCACAGTTTGTCATTTAAGTGCTCAGAGGGCAAACATTTCGTACAAAATGGAAAGAAACGAAGCGCAAAAATCTGCTAGGCCGCTAAATCTAAGAAATTTACACAGAAATGGGTATTAATTATAGCTATTTTAAACACTATTACTACTTACTACTTCTTGACTTATTTTTACCATGTTTTTGGGTTTATTATTGATGGTATTTAATTGCTGTTGAGTGGGTGAATGGGTGAATTTCCATTTGTTATTTTATTGTTTACTGTCTGAACGGAATTTTTGGGCCTACGAAAAGACATAGGAATTTGGTTTGGATTTCGGTGGGGAGGGGAAAGTGTGTGCACTGATAGTGTAAAAGTGTTTTGCCGAAAAGTTTGTTTTTGTAAATGATTTTTGACAGTACAAAACGAGTGTGTAGTCGACAGTCCAAAGGCCAACCTTGTTTATATTGTTTTCCCCCCGAGAGAACACCCTTGAGATCCTCCACCAAGAGACGTTTGCAAACACTTTTGTTGATGGAAATTGCAAGAGAAAGATTTTAATTGTTTATATTTTTATGAACAATAGCAACAAGCAACAATTAAAAATGGAAAGATGAAATTATGATAAAAAAATGCATATAAAACCGAAGATTTCAATACACTTAGTAATCGTTTGCCCGTATTTAATATAAATATAAAACACTCTTGAATAAATTGAATATATTTAATTTGTAGGAATATATTTCATCTAATTATGAAAATATTTAATTTAAAAAGAAAACATATATATTTTATTTAAATATGAAATGTATTTAAATCAAATGTTCTCTAACAATATACACTCTCGGAGAATATCTTTTGGTATAAATTGTGTAATCTAAGTGTAAATATTTGGCCATATTTTCGCTCTTTTTCTGTCTGTTGATTCCAAACAGCTGCTCAATATCGTAATACCCTCTCCCAAGAGCATAACAAACACATGTGGATGATCCCATTCCCCCGTACCCATTCTTTTCTCTGGAGGCAAACAATCTGTGCATAGAAATGAATTTCACTTTGTGGTGCAGTCGCCCGTTTTTGGGGTGGAAAAATCGGGGTACACCTGCCACCCATTGTAAGTACTATATGTGCCAGTGAGCCCCTCTTTTCCTGCTCTCTGTCTGCTAATTAAAAGTTCAATGCGCAACATTTTCCCAACAAAGAACAACAACAGCGACAACAAGGGGCATTGACAATGACAGCGTCAGAGAATGGAGGGAGAAAAAAAGGAAAAAATGTGGCTGAATGGGGTAGAGGAAGGGTTTCGGGTGGGGTACCACAAAAAAAAAGAGCATAGCTAATTTATTTTTTCAAGTATTCCCTTTTCTTTCCCTTTCCTTTTTTTTGTCGTGTAAAGGGGGGACGCTGTTTTTGTGCCACCGTCTCTGTCTCTTTGGATTTCATTGTGTACCAAATCGAGTTTTTAATTTTTTAATTAATTGCACAACGAAATATGCAAATTGGGCATCGGGCAACCGGAAATCGGGTAGAAAACCATTATGGGATTCGGTTTGAAAAATAAAACCAAGAATTATTCCAAGAGAAAGAATGCAAAGATGGTTTAAGGTGGAGTAAAATGAGTTTGAAATGGCATTAAAGGACTAAATGGAAAGATTTTTAAATTTGAAGAGACATTACATGACATTTAAAGCGATATAAATTTTATAGATCCACAGATCTTTGGCGAAAGAATGATAAATCGGCTAACAAAACCACTCCAGTTGTCTTTCAGTACAGGAAATTTTGAAATAAAAATTTATATTTTCATTTCCTACCAAAACTATTAATAGAACTAAGTTATATCTACAAATTTCCTACGATCATATTTCAAATATATTTTTCTGCATAAGAAAATGACAGACTTCCAGTGTATCTAAATTTCCGGTTAATTTTATCTTAAGAGCTGCCACTATTTCCATGCCTCTTTCCCCTTTAAGCACACCAAAAATAACAGCAGATGTTCTTTACATTACATGCTCAATATTTATGCAAGAGAAATCTCTTTTCACCCACTTGTTCATACATATTTCAAGCAAATAAATCCCAAATTAAACGGATACATTCAACCACACCACACCTCTACAGATCACACACACACACATGCCACACCTCTCACTGGAAAATCTAATTACATTACGCACCAAACCGAAAAATGTGTCCCTCTGTCCTGAAATGGAGAGCCACCTCAGAGCACAGAAACCGCACATAAAAACCACATAAAATCACCTGCGTGAACGCCCACGTGCCGCATGGAAGGGGGGGGGGGGACAACAAAAGGGAAAGGGTATGTTGTGCCACAAGGGGACACGAAACGATTTTAATTTATGACCTGTGCTTGTGATTTTTGATGGAATATTTCTGGGGAAAATCACATCATCGTCCATAGGGTCAAAAACTGTTGACAACTGTATACAGTGAGAGAGAGAGAGAGAGAGAGAGAGAGTGGTGGTGAAAGGGGTGCGGTGCAGGGCGAGTGATAAATCCCATCTATAATTACCAGGGGAATGTTTCCCTCCCCAACTTCATATTCCAATAATATCCAAAGCTTGGCAAGGGGAGTATTTTTTCTTGGAATAATATGCTCCCCAATTTGTGGGGCGGCCTTTGTGTGCCACGTGTTTCTAGGGCAAAGTTCTGAGTGCTCCCCAGCGTGTATTTAAATTGATTTTAAATGAGAATGAACCCTGGAAAACTTTAAACCAATTATTAAATCGCTTTTTGGATTTATTTTTAGAGCAAAAACACAACAGATAACTCGGGTTAATATTTGGGGAAGTATTTGAGAGTAAAGGGAAACTTTTTTCATCAGTTCCGGGACTTGGGGGACTTTTATTTCCACAAATTAATATTCATTTCCCTAAAAGACCTTGTAAAACATTTATTTCTTGACTTTTTAGACATTTTATTGCATTTTAATGTGAAGAAAAGCCGCAAAAAGAAAACAGCAAATCAGTGTCCATAAATTTAAATTAAATTTGTAGCCAAGAAAATCAGGAAAAAAGGAAATACTTTTGCCATAAGAACGCCCATGAAAAGGGAAGACTTTTTTCATACGAAAACCGAAGAAAAGGAAACAATATTTTTCCTTAAAGCAAAACCAGGAAGAAAGAAATGGCTTTGCCTTTAACAAAAACCAAGTAAAAGGAATAAATGTGTTTTCCTTTTGCCAAAAGTAAATACAATTTGTAAAATTTGCCTTTTCTGGGTATTCCGAGGAAAAGCTTCGGCTCCTGCTCGCCAGTTCGCCTCGTTTTTGAAAAATGAATAATGTCGTTTGTACTTAATTTGAATGACAAATGTTCCAATGCCATAAACGTATTTATTACGTTTCGTTCAGCAGCAGTGGGTAGGAAATATGTATCTTCCGAGGGTGCATCTCTTTACTGGTTTCCTGTCTCCAAAGCCTGTCCGCTCATATATCTCTCTGGTGCCCACCCCTGCCCCCTGCCCGTCCTTATCCTTGGGGCAGCCATCAGCTGGCTTTTTGCTTCATTAATCGTTGAACGCTCTGTTGTATTTTTGCTTAATTATGTGAAAGAAAGGGGTGCCGTGGCAGCAGCACCACTCCTTTGCTGTCGGAAAATTTTCCTTTCCCCCCTCTCTCTAAGGTGTGAGTTGATAAGTATGGTACATTAATTTCAATTTGTTTGTTTGACTGTTTCTCTAATGAATCTGATTAATTTGTTTATTGTTAATTAATATATATTTTATGTCTTCTCTCTCTTTGGCAGCATAAAATCATGATTACGAGAAAATGCAGATAAAAATGTCGACGAACACCAATTGGAAGTCTCAGCAAAGTTTCTGGGCAGCTTTGTTTGTGGTAAGTAAATCAAATAATTATGATTTAATGGAAGTAGATCTAATCTGAAACCACTTGTGGAATATACTTGGAAATTTATGAAAACATTTGTGGTTGAAAAATATCAAAACCTTCTTTTATAAATTATATCCCGTTCGATGGCCTCATATTTCTTATAATTTATATCCCAAAAATATAGTAAATATTTAGTCGTTTAAAAACCGCAGAATTTCGCAACATTTTGTCTTTGAAATCCGAAAAAATCAACTCTTAAATGCATGACATAATCATAAAATCCACTAGGCCACAAAATTTGTGACAATTATAAACCTCAGGCTGTGGCCGAAAGCCTGACAGACCCATGACAACCCCCCCAACCCCTACCGAATCATTTCACACCCTGTCAAATGAGGGGCAAAATTTCATAAATTTTAAAGCAGCAGCCCGTCGTTGGCCCACGCGTTTGCTTGTTGGAAAATGTAATAAAGAATCAAATTACCAATCATTTTTTGTTCCTTGCTTGTTGCTAAACATTAAACCCTTTTCTCCCACAGACAGACACACAAGACAGAGAGGGAGAGGGTGGGTAGATTGGGCGGATGGATCCGTTTCCTTGTCCTTGACAGCAACACGTGCCGCTGTGTGATTGCGGATACTTTTCGAAGCACTTTTGGAGCGAGGGGGTTAGACTGGGGAATGGGGATGCAATGGAGCGAAAACCGAAGGAAAACCCATTTGTAATTCAACCGATTCGATGGTCAAAAGCAGAGTCATTGGCTTTCTGGCCATAAAGGATTACTCTTTCGCTGTGTGTGGGTGGGTATGGTTGTGTGTGTGTGTGTGGGTGTAACTTAAGTCTTAATGTGGGTTGTGAAGGCGTGTTCTTAACTTGTTACTGTGTGCACATTACCATAATGTGTTTTATCTGCTCGGGATCTGAATCTACGCTTCCCGTCGCAACAGTTAGAAATCACTTAAGAAGCTTCGTACTTTCACCGCCCCAATAATCCCGGAAAGTATCCTCTTTCCCCCCATTGTCTTTCCCCCTCTTTGTTTTCCCCCTTGTGTGTGACCTTTAGTTGTTTGGCCCTGGGACTGCTCCTTCTGCCTGGGTCGTCCTGGCATTTTGTTTCTTGCGTTGCGTGAAATTGCAAAATCAATCAATTCGATTACGTATACGTAATATTTATAAATATTTTATGCTAAGCTTTTGTTCGCATTCTTTTCTCTTTTCTCCTTTCTCGGTCGCATTCTCTGTCCCTTGTTCTCTTATGTAAATTACGATTGTTTGGGCGATGTGCCTCCGCCCTCTTGGTGGTCCAAGTCCCACACTGTATACTTGTATTTGTTGCCATGCGGGCGCTTTCCACAGTTGGAGTTGATTCTGATATGTAAATAATGCACAGGTACATGGGTTTGATGGGAGAGCATACACACACACACACACACACACGCGACAGGTACGACAGGTATGTATGTACAATGTACATATGTACTGTTCGACCGAAATGTTTGATGAGGTTAATGGCCACTTAATATGGATAGTCGTTTGATAAGGGACAGACAGCCCTTTGCGAAATAGTAGTACCCGATAGCAGTGCAGTGTCTGTCGGAATCAATTAAATGCTGACAGCTATTGGGTGTACTGCAAATCTAGATAGTAGTTTTGTTTGGGTGGATTTTAAAACAAATGAATAGAATGATATTATAGTGCTGATCATTCGATCAGCTATCGATAAATAGATATATGGAACTATGGAATTGAATGTAATAAATAAAAGTCAATAAAAAAAGGATTAATAGTCGATACAATTCCATAAAATATATGTATATACAAATTTTAGATTAATCGATACATCTCCGAAAAATAATCGCTAAATTTAGATGCAATAAATAATCGATGTGCTAAAAACAAAACATATTAAGCCCTACATCAGACAAATAACACCCATTAATCATACTTTTGATGGGATTACTGAAATAAAATTCAAACAACTTGCTAAAATAGGTCACTGACTATCATCGAATATGCATCCTTATCCCTTTTGCCCTTTACACCCATAAACCCATAGCTTAATGCAACATCAACAATTGTCTATAAATATGTACTCCAAATCTGAGAGGCAAGTCTTTTAATCCATCGATTGTTGCATTCAAGCGCATATTCAATAAACCAATCATAATTCTATAATCCGTTTAGGGCGCGCCCATTTTCTCGTACATAAATTATTTTGTCAGAGAGTGTTGTGTGTGTGTGTGTGTGTGTGTACGTGTGCAGGAAATATTTTTAATTTGACGTTAAGCTGAGAAAATGGCTAACAATTTAGATAATAATCCTCATCCATAACTACACACACATACTCGTATCCTCCAACATTTTCATCGACTAATTCGCTTTAATACAAAATTGCATATCATTGAATACGCATATCGATCTCTGGCTGTTGGCGTTTTCAATTGTTTTTGCAGCCTGTTCATTAAATATTTAAACGCTTTGCACTCGTATGCTGTACATCAATTTGCAGGCTCATTGTGGCTCTTGTTCATGTATTGTGCATACTCGTATGTATTTAGGGTTTGTTTAAAAGATACCCCATACTTTTTGTGAACACATGCATTTAAATAAATATTGCGCACACTCACACACACACACACAGAAACAGCAACCATCAACTTTATTTAATTGTTTTAAAATGTCTGCGTGTGTCCGTGGTATCGATGAGAAATTCATTTCTGGCTTTATTTTTTTTGTTTTTTGTTTTTATTGGCACACGTCCTACATAATTTATGTTCCCGCTGTGCCTTTAGTGCTAGAGGTTTAACAAATATTTTGGCTGTAAAAAGTCAAAGGATTTTTTGCGGCACGTTGGGTGTATGTGGGTGAGAGTCTGTTTGTGGGTGAATATTGTATGAGGGTTAAACTGATATTTGATCGATAGCTAATTGAATAAATTGTTTATTGATGGATACATTATGTGATCGATTTAGGTGGTATTATTTGACACAGAACAATTATACATTCATTATTTCGCTATAATTCGTAATTATTTAGTGTGGAGTAAATGCCTTTTATTGTTGCCTTACATTTGTTTTTGCGTCTCAACAAATATATCGACAATTATCGCTTACAGAATGTGTGTTTAAATGTCTCTTATTTCGACTTAAAAACGCATGTCGATGGCTTATCCAACACGTTTTTATTTATTTTTTGTTGGCTGCACAATTTGTGGGCCACACACACTAATTTTTTACGGCTCAACAGTTGGAAGTCGCATAGCGTGCGCCAAATCGCATGACATTTTCACGCATGATGCAAACACACACACACACACTGACACATGCATCATATACGTATGAGAGAGAGTGAGAGGGAGTGGGAAAATTGTTTGGTATTAATCATCGTTGGACTGCCCGCACAAGCCGCAAATCGTGTCAGCCACACACAGAGGCCACCAAATGTGTGTCCTGTCTGTTTGTTGAAGCGTGTATGGGAGAGAGCCATGTGTGTGTGTGTTTGTGGGGGGTTCCATGCGTGTGCCTGCTGGGGCGTAATAATTGTTTGGCCAAAAGCCTCAGCAGCATCACCACCCACACACACAAACACACATACACTCTGACACACAAAGTCGCACACGTGGAGTTTCGTGTTAGTCTGTCACGTGATTAGCCCCTCACCTGTCCCGTGGGATGGCGGATGGCCGCTCGTTCAGGTGTGTATAAAATTATGCGGAAATTGTTGCATATTTAAGTGGGCACGCGTGAATAACTGTTAAAAACTTTATAATCACAACTTTGTGTGACCGTTTTGCACACACAGGCGTTTAAGCCACAAAGTTGCAAATTGATGAAGTTTTCCCCCACTTGGCCGCAAGAGAAAGTCCCTGAAACGAAGGTCAGTGCCGGCTATTAAGGGAAAGTTTTAAAGAAAACATTGAAGTTTACATAATCAAATGTTGATCTATTTGAGGAGAGGAGTTCAAATAGATACTCGTATTACTTTAATCTTGCAAGACAAAACTTTTGGTAATTTCTACTCCAATTATTCCCCAAAAGAAAATCTCAGCCATGTAAAAAAAAACCACTTGAAAAATGATAAATTAATTTGCAGGGCAATGGCAATTGTAGCCAAGAAATTGAAATGCATAACTGAATTCTTTTTGTCTACTCATTTGGTTAGAGCAGGGCACACAAAAAACTTTGAGTAATTGAGCTCGAAAGCAGCGAAAGAAAATAGAAAAAAGCTATGAAAAGGAAGACAAAAAAATGTACCAAGGGATCTGGAAAGAAGGAAGCGCAACAAACGGACATGGGGAAGCGGTCGTAATGGAATATCTAAGATGCTGACTTCCCCTGCCCTCTGTAGTCTGCTGCTTTCTCGCGGGATGTGCTATGCCCCCCGCTCTCCATTCGTTCAGTTTTCAACTTGGGATTGTTACAAAGTCAAATGCAAGTATTATTGGCATGCTAACAGAGGGGGAAAGGGTGGAAAGAAGATAAAGAGTTTGAGGAGCTGAAAAAGAGAGAGAGAGAGAGAGGAGGGATGTGGATGAGGAAGCCCTGCTAACTCCACATAGTAGTACATTCCCTGGAGCATAGAAATGGCTAATGTACGAAATATTTCATGATTTTGCAGCTCCTTTTTTTTTTTTTTTTTAGCAGCATCACCCTACACTGACTTGGCTTCGCTTCTTTTTTTAATACACTTTTTAAAGGGTATACAGATTTTTTAATAGATGTTTGTAACACAGGAAAGAAAGCATATAGCATGATCATTGATCTTATATGGTAAATCGAACAGCAGCCACAAACATATGTCTGCGTTTTTTTCCCCAAGGTTTTAGTTTTAAAGGCTCTCCGCTTGAATTTTTAAATTAATATTATATTAATATTTTATTAAATATCTGCTAAAGAAACATCTGATAGTAGGACATGTGTTTGGGAAGTAAACTTTGAAGCTGGAAAACAATTGAATCAAACTGGAAAAATAATTTTATTTCATTATTCCACTTGAGCATTAAATGTAAATTCAATAAAAATCGAAGTTTCCTTCGAAAAAAGTTATCTTTTAGGGTATCTTAAGTTTCGAATACCTCAAGCTATCCTTCCATTCCATGTTTCTCCTCAGCTTTCTTTACTTTTTCTCTTGGTTTAGCTGAAATCTTGCATTCTTTTATTCATTTCATGCCATTCAGACTAGTTCTCTAACTTCCTCTCCCACTCTCACTCCTTCTCGCCTTCGCTACTTCCTGTCGTCCATTCGTTTTCAGCTGAATTCAGTTTTGTTTGTTTCCCTCTCTATACTCACACACACACTCATACAAACACTCATACACTCACTCATCTATGCAGTCATACAAAAGCCAAAGTGGCGCGATTTTGCTTCTGCTTCATTGTTATATGTTTGACGGGCGCCACTACGGAATAGGCGGAGGGTGTGCGGGTGCTGCTGTGCTAGAGGAGGGGGGCATTGCATTGAATTGGTTTGCTCAATGCGCTACCCAAAAGTTGAACTTTCAGTTGGAGGAAGCTTAAGGCAGGGGTCTGCTAGGGGGGAACTTGCGGGGAGAGTTTAGGTATGTACTATTGTATATTATATATTCTTATACAGATACAATTAGTAAGAAAATACACTACGATTGACAATCAGACGCTGTTGAGGGAAATAAGATGCATTTGAAGATTATGCAGGAAAATTCGATTTTTTATGAAAACTTAAAATTATATATTTTTTTGCATTAAGAATTGTTTAAAAAATAACTTTATTTCAATTTTAAATGATTCCTGAATTTTTATATAATTTAAAAAATTATTTTCTGAGTTTACTTTTTAAGTTAACTTTTATTTTAAGGGCTTTGAGGGTTTTAAATATAAACCAAATTAATTTCCTGAAGCAAACTTTCAATATTCTCCTTTGCGCTCTCCATAAATTTTTACTGGTACAATCATACCTTATAACCAAAGGAATGTACCCCATGATTGGAGTATATGAGTATTTTGCCTGCTTAGGAAAAAATTAATGATTTATTTTTGTGACTTGTATAGTTTCGAGGGGCTACCACAACATGGTCCCATTACCCCATACAAATTTCATCCAACAAATCCCAGGCTCCATTCCGGCATTCCTTTAGTTGCCATAATAACAATAGTCATGGCTGCTATATACTTCTATATGCACACATACCTACATGCATATATATATATATATATATTATATAGAGTAGATGGAGTATAAAGAAAGAAAGCAGAGAAAGCAGCAGCGAGGAGAAAGAAATGCCAGTAATGAGAGTTGTCCATTTGTGGTAATTAATTTTAATGCTGGAGCAGAGGCGACGTTGCCAATTTCGAGAGGAGAAAACGATGTCAATGGACATTCGGCGTCACATTTGTGGCCAGAACGTCAATGGTGGAGCCAACAGCAGCAGCAGCAGAAGCTCCCAACAAATGGGGCGAAAAAAAACCAACAAACCGAGGAAGCCACAGCCACAGCCACCAATTGAAATTAGAAAATGGCCCACAGCCAGCAGGAAAAACTCTTTTTGGACATTGTCCTGGATTATTTTGATATGGCCGCCCTGTACCGCAAAATGTTGCGCCTGTAATTAGTGCCAGACTCGGACCCTGTGACCCGAAACACCTGGTGACCCACGTGCCCCCTTCCTCGTGCCACTCTTTAAGCCCGCGAATCCATCAATAATTTATGGATAATTTAATTACTAACCGAAAAAGGAAGTGAAAAAAGGTGTAAGATGGAAAAGTGTGACTTTGGTTCACGGCTTTTGTGTCGATTCATTCCCGTCAAGATTTAATCTTTGTATCAATTTGTCGGCAAAGTCGCCTTGCGTGCTGCTCCTTTGGCTACCAGCAAACAACAAAAAAAAGGGTTCTTTGTTGTAAATGGGAACAGAGGTAGCCCCCCACCCCAAAGCACCCCTCCCTTGGACAGGTCCTTGAGGCAGGCCTTTGTGCAGGCTTTGCTTGTTGTTTGCCCGGCACCCACTTTTCGAGTGGATTTATTGTTACGTGTAGTAAATATTTTTCCTTGCTTTCATTCTAGTTTTTCCGTTTTCTGGGAGCTGCTTTTCTGTTCTGTTCATTTTATTTTTTTTTCTTTCGCCCGTTTGCAATTTGACTTTGGGACCCACAAGGTTTTTTTTTGGGTTTTGCGTGCAACCAACCTCTTGCTTCTGCCACACAATTTCTGTCTTTCTGTCTGTCTGAAGGAGTATCTGGCTGTGTGTCCTCCCCGATATTTGTTTTTGTCGCTCTGCTGTCTGCGTGTGTATCTGTGTGTTCTGTGTTTGTTCACTGTTGTGTTAGGGCGTGTTAATGGCCCAGGCGTAGTTGACAAGTTTTTGCGGTGAGTGTTTTCGTAGTGTGCTTCAAGAAGTTCCACTCAAGAGCTCCTCCTTACCCCACAGCACTGCAGAGGGAGAACTGCTGTACCATTTGTGAGGATGATTAATGGTAACAGTGAGTGGTAGGGCAGGGGAGTTGGAATGATGTTGAATTTGCGGTCAGTCCGGTATTTGGGTAAATTGAAATTCTTATAAATTGGTCAAAAGATATCAAAGTGGGGGAGCGATTGAAGTAGGAATGGGTAGGAATATTGGAAGATTTAATAGAAGTTAAAGCCGGTATGGGAAAAAAAGATAGTGCTGGGGATAGAATAAAGAATAGAGAAGATGAAGAATTGAGTTGAATCGATGGAAGCATCTGGGTATAAATCGATTTAATTATATCATAACTTTTACCAATATGATCACCTAGTATATAATTTCTTATAGTACATATAATACCTTCGTCTATTTGTTAGTTTTTGTGTCAAAGCTCATCATATTTAATAGAGAGATTTAAATGGAATACGAACTCATTTTACAGACCTTAAAAGCTTAAAAAAACCCCGAAAAGCGCATTAAAAGATGACAGCCCCCCTTCAGCAATTGTAACACAGTTTTTTTTTCGCCACCATATGATTTCCTTTATTAAGAGATATTTCGAGTGCCCCCACCGCCACTTCCCATTTCTGTTGGCATTTTGGCGAGCAATTAATAAATGCGAAATGGTCTGCATGAAAACTTAATTTAATGTTCGCTTCTCCGCCCTCTCTCTTTCTCACTCTATCTTTGGGTCTCCCTTGCTCTTGCAGTACTCCATTTTTGGATGAGTTAATGGGTGGTGCGGGGTTGGGGAGTGTCCCTGCCATTTGCCACTTGAAATGCCTGTCTTTTGTGCAAATATCACGTACCAACCGGCAACTAACAACAACAGAAATACGATGGACTGCTATGGCATTCCCATTCGGGGATACTCTTTCTCTGCCCCAGCCATTACTCGCCTTGGCACTGTCTCTCTCTCTCTGGGCTCCACTCGTTATTTACTTCTTTATGGGACTGTCGCACCGTCTCCCTGGCTGTTGTTGTCCTCTTGATAGTACTCTCTTTGGCTGCTCTGGGTTCTCCCTTTGGGTTCTAGCTCTGGGTTCTCCTCTTTATCGCACTGTTTGTACGTGTAGAACAGGCATACAAATTTGTAACACTCTCATGTAATCCGTTTGCCGGTCTGCACTCTCTGTCTGAGTCTGTCTCTGGTTCTTCCTCTGGCTCTTCCCTAGAGCTCTCCCTCTAGTTGTCCCACTGGCTCTCTGGTGTCTCTCTTTTGGTTTCTGCTACTGTAACTGTTTCCTGGCTATCTGGCGACAAACACTCGACGCTCTGGCTGTTTGCTTTTGACTCTTATCCCCTCTGCATTCCATTCAAATCCGAAACTCCCCACCCCATTCCAGCCACCCCACCCTCTTAACTCTCTCTCTGAACATTCGGCATGTCGTGCATTTTATTTCAATTTCATTTCGATTCCATTTTTGAGTTAATGACTTCGGGACATGCAAAGTATCCAACGGCAGCCTCAGCCCCAGCCCCAGCCCCAGCTCAGCCCAGCCCATTCCGCCCCCTCCTGAAACACAAGCGAAAAAGAAAAGTTTCTTCTGGAATTGCATGGGTAGGCTCCACTGTGATTGCTGCCATATCCTTCATAATCCTTACATACATAACCAACCATCGATGATATTTATTGACAAAGTTTTTGTCACATATCAATATTTTTGTTACGCTTTTTTTATACGTATATTTATTGTTTTTATTTGAAAGGTTTTTTTTTTGCAAAAGTTTTTTGATTTTTTTGTCTTGATTTTTTGTATTCTTTATGGTTTAAGTTTTGGTTTGGCCCATTATCACAGGACATTTGGTATGTGGGTTGTGTGGAAACTGATTGATGGAATGGATGGAATACTGACTGGGAAATACTACTTTTATGGATTGTATCAAAGGCCATAAAACACGCTTGGGTAACAAAATACACAGCTTTTGGCGGGGATCACAAAATACTTGCTTTTCGGCCCGAAAAGTACAGCAAAAATGGTTAATATTACAAAATATCTATAAATACCTTAACCTTTCACTTTGTGATAGTTTCCACAGCCATAGATGCCCCACATCTCCACTTAAATGTCAAATCTTTTAACCCTGAACGCTTGTGCCCATATAGAGAACATAATCCAATGCCAAATCTCACAGAATCCTACCCCGACGCTAGTTTTTATGGCCTACAAATAGTTTTTCTCTATACAGGTTCATTTCACTTCAAATAAACGCCTTTTTTTATGGCAGATTTGCCACATAAAAGCCGGAACCACCCCAAAAAACCCTCAGCCCAAATAGAAACCCAACCATCCTCCCCTAGCAACTCAATCGCCTGCTCTGGAGGTCATAGCGAAGCCATATGGAAAGCAGAGTGCGCGGTGTGTCGCGACTCTCGAGTTGCATATAAAACCGGAAACAGTTAACAAACGGCTAAGCCCCTTTGGCCACTTACAGCCAGTTAAATGGCATTAGAAAGAGACACTAGAAAGTGCTACACTCTACACAACACCCTCTCTCTCTCTCTCGCTCTATCTCTTTCTGTCTGTCTCTGTCTCATTTCCAATTGCGTCATTGTGCTTTTTCAGGTTATATTTTTGGAGTGATGCTGACATTTGACCTTTGCCTTTGCCTTTACCTTTACCTTTACACCATACTCATGTGTGTGTGTGTGTGTGAGTGCGAAATTCGCACTGCGAATGAGAGTGTGTGCGTTAAGTGTTTGCCATCGAAAATTAATGACAAAGTAATGTCAGTCAAATGGATAGACAGCAGCAGACAATCCGACAGGTTAGACACAACAGAACAGAGGTCCCCAATGCCCGAAACGTATGGACGCGGGGCCATAACCAGAAACACAGCGCTAGAACCATAGCCATAGCCTCCTGCTCCTGCTCCAGCATCAATTCAGAGAGTAGAATCAAAAGCCCGAAAAGCCAGTACTAGACAGGCAACCATCTAACCGTCCATCCATCCATCCATCCCTTGTCATGTCATCGTAGCCCCGACTGTTTCTATAGCGACACTCCAGTTTCCCAGCTCATCCTGGCATCCTCGCATCCCATTGTATCAGTTATATGTCCTCCTGCCAAAAAACCCTCCTCCTGCTGCTGCTGTTCCATCTTTTCTGTGGCAGCAACCTGTGCAACCTTCTCGCTCGGCATACGGAAATGTTAGCTCATTGACGTTTTGTGTGCCGCCTGTCGGCTGTCGCTTTGAATAAATAACTGACGTGACGCAACAGACACATTAACCAGAACAGAATATTTCGTATATATATATATATACAGATGTATCTGCAACTGTGTGTGTGCAGATATATGTATCTTTAGAGTGTATCTTTTCTCTAACGATCCAACAATCAACTAGCAGCAGAGCAACGTTTACCTGAACAAAACCCCTCCCCCGGACACTCACTTCTTCCATTTCCCATTCTAACCCCACCCCCCTCTAGCAGTGCTCATCTTTGACAGTCTAATCGTCTGTTGGACTCAGTGGCAGCATCCTGCAGGGAAGTTACAGAGAGCTACAGAGGGTACCTGACCTAACCAACCATGCCCCAGTATTTATGCAAAAATTGTCTGCTGCTGCTGCTGGTACTGCCTTGAGGCTACGCTCCCCCTTTACCGTCTCTTGAAGCTTTCCTTCTGGCTCTGGTTCTGGCCTCCCCCTTTTGTCACTAGCCTGGCAGCAGCACTTTTGTTTCTTGCCCCGAAGTCTTCCTTCCTTGCCATGCTGCTGCCTCGAAGGCTGTCTGATGTACTTCTGACTCTGTCTCCTGACTCTGTCTTTGAAAATAGACTCGACTGTCTGTTAGATTTCCCTGACAACGGTTCGAGGTGTGTGTTACAGTGGTATGCAAATGGTATCAGAATTTATAATTGTAAATAGAGGGCAGCTCTGGGAACAGTTTGGTAGGAAAAGTGAGTTAAGATCCTGTTTCTAGATAAAAGAAAGATTGTATAGGAAGCAGAATAGTCCAATGACAAGCGTTCCATATGAAGGGATAAATTAAATAAATAGGTTTCTGAGTTGAATAAATAGGAATTATTTATGATATTTTCAATATTCAATGAAGAATATTTACAGCAAAAAAACAAAAAAATCTTTTGTAAGATTTTAAAAAAGGAAGGGTTTAAGTCAGTGGTGCGGCTCTTTCGCTGTAACGATGCGGCACGCCAGTTCCATTAACAGATATTAATAATTAAATTCAATATTCAAAACTTGGAAAAAAAAATCTGTTGAGCAAAAAATGTGGATATTTTTATATCTTAAACAAAAATATTATTTCTTATTAAAAGCTATTAATCGAATCAAAAAATAAAATACAGAACCTCATCAAATACCATGATAATAACTCAAACATTTAAGTGGCTCTTTGAAAAATGGTAAATTTTTTAATTGTGAATTTTGACTCTTCCGTCTCAAAAGGTTGCCGACCCCTGGTATAAGTGATAAAAGTTACAAGGAATTATTTATTATATGCATATTCAAATAAATTCTTAAATTTCTGTAAATATTCTTTAAATATTCCACAACTCCAGGAATTAGTTGCACAATATTCAAGCAACAATGAATACAATTACATCCTCTTAATGCCTGTAATCCATCAACCCCCCCAATAGCCAACAAGCCTAGGAATTACACACACCCCTTCAACTACTTATAAACAGGGAAAAGCTAGTAGAAAACTACACCCTACCCTGCTCATTCTGCCTTCACCATTGCCCATGACATAATTACATGTAGCCCATAAATTCATCATTTTCGCACCACTGTGCACATTAACTAACTACCTTTACAATGACTTCCTGCCATGACGACGACGACGACAACAACGACAAGCATGCAAAGAAAGAGAGAACTCACATATAAATATATATATTTAGAGGAGTATAAATGGAGTGAACTCCCCAACATTTTACGTATAACAAGAGAGAGAGAGCATAGAAATCAAGTGAGAGGCATGTGGCAGGGCAGGGCAGGATGGATGGATGGATGGAAAAGTGAGTTATTGAAACTGTTTCAACTCATAAATAAATAATTACCGGGAATCGCAAAATGCTTGTGCATAAAATGTGTTTTGTGTGTGTGTGTCCTGCTTGCTGCTGCTGTTTGCTAATGTTTTTTCCCACATTGAACCAAAGCTCCTGGACTGAACCCGGCAAACCCCAAACCGCACAAAATACTCAACTTCCTGTCCAGGTTAGGAACGAGGAGGGGTACAGGGCTACCTGTCGTCATCGTAGCTGGGGCTCTGCTCGCTCAGTCTTTATTTGTTTTTCTAATGCTTATAGGGTCGTCGCCTACAAGGGTCGCCTCGGCTTCCGAACATTTCCATTAAGGGAGCACAAAACACACACACACACACACACACACACACAAAAACAGTGAAAGAGAGTGGTGAAGAGAGGGTGGAGGTGGAGAGGAAACACTTGAAACCCGTTGTAATAGATACTTAAATAGTAATTTAGTAGCTTTTACTAACCGCATGGATGGACATATGAGATTTTACGCCGATTTTGTTAAGAGTTTTCTCTCACTCTTCGCTCCCACTTTTTGCTACGTACTTTTATTGCCTCTCCACACTTGGTTTATCGGACATTTCATCTTTACATAGACTTCCCGCAGAGCCCTTAGACCCATTCTCAGACCATCCTTGGATCTATACCCATGGCCCATGCCCAGCCCCATCCTCTATGCTCCTTCCCCCTTTGATAACATCTAAACTGCAATCAAATGGCTTGTAGTGAGGGGTGGGGACTGCTGTAGTAGGTTTTTCTTTGGGTTAGGTCATGTTTCATGCAGGAGACAATCTGTATATGGAATGGGTATCCGTTCCGGAATGGTTTGGGCTCCCCTTTGCAGCCCCTACTCTCTGTAAAGCCACCTCCTTCTACTTCTCATCCTCCCTTTGACCATGTTTGTTGTGTGTGTTTGTGTCTTTGGATTTGTTTGCGGCTGTTGATTTGTTTTTACCATTGACTGGCTCTCTCCCTCTCATTCTCTCTATTGCTCTCTGGTCCATTTGGCGCTGATTTGCCTTTAAGATTGCCAACTACGGCCCATTTCAATGTTTACGGTTTATTGTTCTTAACGGATTTTGTATGCAGAGGTGTTACGGAGGGGTGCTCTCAGAGTGTGTTTCATGAGGGTGTTCTGTGGGTGTTTCTGTGTTCGGTGCAGAGTGCCTAAGACCTTGGCTCAGACAGAAAGTTGTTAAGCCGATTCTAGTTGGTAATTTGCTGTCGACTACAGGATATACACATGTACATATGTATGTATGTATGTGTATATGTATGGCCAGTCAATGTATGTAGTCAACGATTAGGTGGAGCAACGATAATAACTTTGGCTTACACAATGGACCTGCCTTGACCTGAGGTCTGTGGGGGAGGCTGTGAGAACTGTGTAGGACCCTGAAAGCGTTTAAGAAAGCAATGTTTAAGTGTGGATATTCTGAATTAAATTACTACTGGGATAAATATAAATTATTGTTCCATTCCTTTGTGGTTATGAGCAAATGCTCAATAAGTAAAATCTTGTTAACTTTATAGTAGTAGAGTTAATATTATAGTCACAGATTGATACATCAATTCCCCTCTGGTAGCCCTGACATAACCAATATCTACGAGCTGGAAACACTTGTAGCCTCGTTAAGCCAGAGACCCATTTAAGCCATGATTACGTGTGCAGAAGGGGCAGAAAGAGCAGCAGGCAGACAACGCGTCGTATGAGCGATACTCCCGCCTGAACCCTTGGCACGACACTGTGGCGTGGAGATTGTTTTCAATTCCTGGGCTACGCTCCCAACTGACTATACAGGCTACGTCTGGCAGTACGTATACGTGATGCGTGATGCGTGTCCTAAAGGTTAATGTGGCTTCGATATGAAAACCGAGAGAAATCCAGGAAGCCCGAATGCAAATTGTTAACGTGACTAACGTTGACGGCGCGTGCGAGAGAAAACAATTTATTTCGAATATGGTAGTAGCAGTAGAACGAACCGTAACCCAACACCAACGAACCGTAACGTACTTGAACCCCAAAATGAAGCACCTCAATCCCCACCTCCACCCGTGAATGTCGAATATGTGACACAGTTTTTCCAAGCCATCGCGTTACATCATGAACTAGTTAAGGCAACTATCTATAGTAAGTAGGTTTAGTGTTGAATGGTTAAACAATCGCAGCAGGCGGGGAGTAAGCCGTTTAATGTTGCATTTTATTATATTTTCGAATATTTGTGGACTCTAAAAGCAGTCTGTGTCCAAAATTTCCTGTGTTTAGTACTCAAAATTTAAAATTCAAAATTATTCAATCTGCTGCAAGCAAAGAACACCTGCGATAGCGAATTTCCAGGCTCTCGCATTGCATTCTGGCACTCTGTCGGTGTAGCAGACGCAGCCAGAAGTCTGAAACCTTCTTGGCCTGGGAGTGAAGTCTTTGTGCTGCTGACGAGTCGCATCGTTGGCCGCCGTACGCTCGTCCTGCAGCATGTTATGCTCCGTTTTCGCCGCGAGTAGATGCCACGCTGCAGCTTTGCAGGCAGATTGAATGTTCTTCATGTGTATGGGCTTTATCTCCTCTATGGCCGCGTTTGCTGCATATTAGTTGTAAGGGTTACCCATTGAAAAATAACAAATAACTAATTTTAAATTTTTATTTTTTTTGCTTACCCCAACTCTCCCCTTAGACCACACTTTGCCTATTGGAAACACATGCCGTTTGGGGCAAGAAACTGAATGCCAGCCAGGCATTCGATGACACATGGAACACAGCCTCCGATCTGGAAAATGAATTGGAAGTAAGTAGCCAGCATGAAAAAAAATATTCATATCGAATTCCTCCCTTAACTGAGACTCCCCTTTGCAGCAACAGAAACGAGCCAAAAGCAGCAGCCAGAGTGGATCATCATCATCCTCTAGTGGTGGACCTGGGCAATGGTCTGCCTGGTCGGATTGGTCCACTTGTTCGCGCACCTGCGATGGCGGCATTATGCAACAAATGCGTAGATGCAGCAATCCGGGCAGTTGCCGTGGGGAGAGTGCCCGGTATCGCATCTGCAACATGCAGCCGTGTCCGGACCAGCAGGACTTCCGCTCGAATCAGTGTGCGGCCTACAATGATGTGCCCTACGACGGGACCCTATACAAATGGACACCTCACTACGATTACGTAGAGCCCTGCGCCCTCACCTGCAGGTAACATAAATGCTGGCTTGTTGCTCATACACCTAATCGGAATGCTCACAGCTGCTACACCACACAGCCAGTTCAGAGTCCAGAGTCCACAGTCCAGACTGCACAGTACAGAGTCCCAGAGTCCAGTGTGGCGGGATATGCACTCATTATTCATCAGGGTTTTCGTTGTTGCCTCAAGTGGTGGTTCCCTTTTATATCCGGCGGTCTGCAGCAGTTCCGCCCATCCGCCCCCTCTGCCTCCTTCATTCATTTGTGACAATAAAAAAGCTGTTTTGCGCTTTTGTTTTTTTTTTCTTTCTAACAGTCGTTTTCTCTCCCCCCTTTTTGTGGTTCAAATTAGTGGCAGAGTCGTGTTTGGGTTTTGGGATACTGCGGTTTGAAGCTTTTGCTGTTAATCCCCCGCCGGTATGGGTTTTAGCTCTCCATTTTTTTCGTTTCTTCTAACGTAATTCCATTTGTTGTCTTTGCAAAACACACACGACAGGAGTGTAGGGAATGGGAGCAGCATGCGGGTAAAATAAATCATTTGCTAAGCTTTAAATTTCTGCAATTTAGTTGCAAATGAAATCGTATAAGTGGAAGAAAGCAATTTGTGTGGTAGAGCAGTGATAGAGGGGATTGGTTTAAGCAGTGGAGATTCATGACGCTGTAATTGGGGATAGTTTTATGAAAAAGTAGCTAACTTTTGGGGCATGCTTGGGGTTGGGTATTTCCGTTTAAATACAAAATAAAACAAAGTATTTTGTGGGGATATGATAATTGTCTAGGAACATTCGATCCATTAGATGTAGTAATATCAAATCCCTAATAGAACTAAGAGAGTGTTTCATATTACACAAATTAATGGAAACAAATCATAGTCCAAAAAAAGTAAATAGAAATCAAAGAAGTACTACAAAAGTACCAAGCCAAAGCACAGTATTCCCTGCGCTTCCTTCAGGTTGAATATATCTCCCCAATTATGTCACTAGCACTGCCTGCAACTCTTTCCCCCCCTTGAAGCTTTCCCATTACTCTTCCGTAACAATGAAGCCATAAATGTGTTTTCCCCGCAGCGAGCATTGTGGAAAGCATCTGCCTGGCAGCCTTCACCTTAATCAACGATTAAATCAAGCGTATGCCAGAAGGCAAATGCAGCATCTCCTTATCCATTAAATTTATGAATTACTCTAGTGAACCATTTCTCTCTCACTCTCTCCATCTACAGAGGCCATCCGGCACATCTTGCCGAGGACATGATGTCCCGTGAGACGGCCCAGGGGACTGTCGAAGATGCGGAGCACTATGACGAGCAGAGCGTCATTGTGCAATTGTCGGCACGGGTAAAGGATGGCACCCGTTGTCGTTCCGGCAGTCTGGATATGTGCATTCAAGGCAAATGCCAGGTGAGTGGAGTGCTCCCTCCTACCCCTACAATGTAATCGTAATATTTAGTCAAACTTTGAGTGGGGGAAACGGGTACCGAGGACAGAGGTGGGCTTACTTCCTTCCCCACATTTCCTTCCTGTTCTGTCTCGTCTGTCTGTGTGCGTTTGGGGGGCTGCCTGGAGCCGTCCTGTTCCTTCCACTTCAACTGCTCCCCAATCGACGCAGGGCGAAATATGATAAATTACGTCGACAATGTTGTCAGCGATGCGATGCAGGGGGGAACTGGAGCTTCTTTCCTGTGGGTGGTGGGGCCCTGGCCGAAAAACCACCCACCGAATTAACAAAAACAAAAAGCCTCGTTTCACCCGGTGTGCCTTTGTGGCTGTGTGGCTGTGTAGGCTGTGCTCCAGCGAGCGTTAAGCATATGTATATGTATGTAGATTGCATAACACAAGCCGCCTTTGTATCATTATGCTCGGGCGCATAAATAAATCATAAAGGGCAGAGCCAGAGTGTGGGTGTGGGTGTGGCATGCAGGGCTTGTTGTTATTTCTACCTCAGTTGTTGCCAGTGCCATTGCGGCTGCTACTGCTGCTTCCACTGCCACTGCCAGAGCCGTCAAAAGTCAACTATTGAAATGCCAATAAAGCGTGCTCCAGGGCAACGATGGAGAAGTAGCAGCCAGAGAAGAACTCCCCATGCAATGCGCTGCAAAGTATGCTACGATATGTTGACATGGGTGCCGAGGGGCGATTGTAGAGTTTCGTAGGAGTTAAAAAGAGTTTTATGGGATTTCTGTGAACACTGAAATATTTGATAGTTAAAGTATTATTTGGTTTTTGGTTTAATTTAAAAGGAATTCATATTGGACAGGCATTTGTGCTTGACCAACACTACTAATTAGGGCTGTAATATTGTTTTCAACACTGAAAATGATTGAAAACGCAATTTTAAAAGCGCATCGATTCTAGGCAACGGGGTGAATTTTATTCGAAGGCAGGAATAACCAATTCTACTAATTAGGTAATGTTGTTTTACAATACTGAAATTCCAAGAAATAGCTATTTTTTGAATGCCAATCTTTTTCGGCTCATTAAAAGATTAACCAACACTGCTTACTAGTGTTTTCATGTTTTCCAACACTGAAACTCATTAAAAGAGCTTGTTTTTAAAAATGCATCGAATCTGCAGAACTTTCTATGAGAATTTTCCTCCCTCTCTTTCTCCAAATAGTCCCCATATTACATTGATCATAATACTTTCTCCATAACTTGCCAATCAACCCACGGTTAGCCTCGAGTGCTGGTATTGCCTGGGCATGGTTTGTTGGCAGGCTTACAACTACAATAATGTCAAACGAAGTTGGCGACAGAAGCAACAACGAACGAGCAGGCATGGGGAGGCGGAGGCCCCCAGGGCTTCCCCCACTCGAAGCGTTGTTTGAGTTTCAGTTGGCTTTCACGGGGTGTCGATGGGGTGTTGCATGGATATGTGTATGGGTGTGTGGCGGCATCTTATCCAAGTTTCGCCTAGTTTCTGGCTGCGCTGTAATGCCGCCAAATCGTCACCCCAATTTGTTGTAATAAACGCCAATATGTCATGCGGTTTACGTTGTGTTTTATTTGTCGCCAAACAGCAGGGAACGGAGCAGCAGGAAAGGAGGAGTAGCAGTAGAAGCAGCAGCAGCTGCCAGAGGCATTCTATATATATATTCGCATATATGTATATGTATAGGTATTATGTATATCTGTTAGAAATAAATCAAATAGCATGGCTGCCTGTTCGACGGTGGCTTTTAATGCAAGCCCCGGGCTGACTTTCGCCGCCGCTGCCTGTTTGTCTTGCGGTTTACAGCAAACCCCACTCCAAGCCCCCCCCAATCCCTCGAACAGAAAAGTAAACCCCGCAACGCATCCAAAAAAGTTGCGGCTTGCATAAGATCTTGACATAGGTTTGCCCCCCGCCCTCTTACATTGGGATAAGGTTTCGTTTTCCCGCTTTCGTTTGGCCTTTTTGGTGGAATCTTCTTTACCGGATTTTCCAACGAATGAATTATAAATAGCTTTTCGTAGGAAATTGTTTGGTTAGGCAAGGATTATGGGTAGCATTTTGAGCTTATAATTTTGGTGAATGGCTTAAGTAACGATGAAGCATAGTTTGGAACGGGGCAAGGGGTTGATTTTAGAGTCCCCGCTGGGTTTTTAATCGCTTAGGAAAATATAATAGAAAAATATAGAACGGGGTAAAATTCTAGGAAATAAAGCAAAAACAAAGCAAAGACTTTCTAGCACAAATCGTAGGCAGAAAAGCAGCCTCAACGACCGAGTGGCACTGATGTATAACGTGTTGCGATGAAAAAACAATATCTTTACTATCAAATAACACTTGAAACATACCTGCACTTGCTACAAAAGTATTTGCCTCATCCCACCACGTGGCAACCTTTTTGGCTACATGCAACACAACGATTCACAATTGTGCAACCTTCAGATGCCAAACAAACAAAAAAATCTGCTGTCTAATTCCTTAAATATACAAAACATATTTATGGGCGGACGGACCCTGAACAATGTGAAATATTTATGCCAAGAGGAGCTGTTCCCCTCCCGCCTACCCTCTACGTGGTAGTATGTCTAAGTTTATGCAATGGATTTTCTTTCATTGATTTCCATATTTTATTTATTACGAGGCAAAGGCAAAGGTATGGTCTATTGGGTCTATATGTATGTTGTTTTTTTTGTGTGTTTGTTGTGTGTTCTGTTACGATATTGATACCGCTAACAGTTGATTTACACTTATTTATGTAGGAATTTGTATTTACCCTTAGTCTTAGTCTCTAACTCTATGCTTGCTATCTCTTTTCAGCGCGTTGGCTGCGATCTGAAAATCGGTTCAACAAAGAAAATCGACGGCTGCGGTGTGTGCGGCGGTGATGGCAACTCCTGCTCCCAGCCGTTATATTACTGGGAGATGGCACCGATGTCGCAATGCTCTGTCACCTGCGGCGGCGGTAAGTTGTGTGTGTGTGTGCAACCCCCCCACCCCACCCCCATCTTATGGTATCCTTTTGCCTGCGCTGGCTGTCCTGCGCTGTGCTGCTATCCTTAGTGTAAATAAACAAGTGGAATATGTCAAGAACATTGCTGGAATTGGAGGCGAGCCTGAGGAGCTCTTGGCGTGCCTGACTGCCGTTTGTAATCTTTTTCTCCCTAACCCGCAACCCAACCCCCCTCCACCAAATGGGAGTCCTGAGTGTATGCAGCATTCAGCTATTTGTCGTGCTCATTTATTTTCATTGAATTGGAATTTGTTTCGATTGAATGTTTGCATGGTAATCGAGTGGCAGCAGGTTCCCATTTGCCATTCCCTCATTCGCTCATTCCTTCCGTTAATCCCCGAAAAATGGCTGTTGAAAACTGTGTGTTCTACCTTTTGTTGTTGCTGGAGCAGTATACCTACCTGTATATGATTAATAGTCTTGAGGATATAATATATTTGAAAACTAAAGTTTGTCGATTAGACTAAAGTCAGTCGGGGTGGGCCTTAGTTTTCGGGGTCTTTCGTGTGCGTTGGGCCGGCCATAAATTGGACTGCCAGTTTTGTTACCTTTTTCCCCCCTGTGTTTGTGGGTTAAAGAAGTTGAAAGTTTTTGCACTGCCGCCTGCCTGTGCAACATGATGAGGCGGCATGAGGTAATGAAACTTGGCGTTGAAGTGCTCATATGTGGGGCACGGAGCTTTGGGCATAGTTTGAAGAGGTACCGGTAACCCAAAAAACTTTCATGGCAGTTCATCAGAGAGGTGCGTAGGTGGCAAAAGTTTGAATTGAATTTTTTGGGCTTGAATGTTATTTAATTAAAATTTAAGTGACAGGCGAATGCCCAACCTTAAAGGGGGAACCGTGCTGATGGAGAACTCTCCCTAAAATTAAACCCAAAAATCGTCTTAATTAACTGATATGTAAAGCCAAAACTTCTTGGCCATTTGTTTTACTTATTCATCATAAATAATCTGATATTCGCGCCCATTGCCCATTGAAACATGAGTCCTGCCCTATGCTTTCTTCCCTTCTGCCACCCCCTAATTGATTTGAAGACTTCTCAACCGAATTTGACCTCAAAGCAAACCAAATGCCACAGCGAAATATGAGCGGGCCATCAATCTTCGGTGGGGCAGTGAAAATCGATGCCAAACAAATTTTAAGTGGAGAAATATTCAAGACACGCAAATGTCTGAACACAAATATTATCGGTGCCTGCCCAGCAAAACAAACTCTCATACTGACAGCCTTTTTTTTGTGGGTGGTGGGCAGGTGCCTTATAAATTTTTAATCATTATTTGGTTCGGTGTTGGCTTTTTTCTCGGCCATTAGCCTGTCAGGTGGGGCAGCACTTGGCTAAATGCCAGTTGGAAGGAAGGAGTAGGAATAAGTAGCAGACGTTTGCTTATCCAGCGACAAATGGCAAAATCAATTTCTGGCTTCTACTTGGGGATTTTAATTGCAATATCGTTTAGAGTCGGGGCGTGCCCCCCTCCTGTTGGCTGTCGATGTTAGCTTGCTGGCCCCGCCGGTAATTACATTTTCAATGGGTGTTTGTCTGTCTTTAGTTTTTAGATGTCACTTAAATGTCAAGTGCAGTGCTCAGTGCACACACAGTTCAGGGTCTCTCCCCTTGGTACACCTGTGTGGGGGGGTTGCTGTCGACATGGAATTGATTTTACCCCTGCACCCAGAACGAATGCTTTCCTGGCATATAATTGCACACATTTCACGAAATCAATTATGTTCAATTATATATATTTAGTTGAGTAGTTTTCGCAGTTCCCGCTGCAGCAGCAGCAGCGGCAGCACTCATGCACGTGACAGGAGTTCCAACTTGTTTGATGGCTTCACTTTGGTCTCCGCCCTGTCAGACCCACCGCTGCTGTCCCTCCTGCTGTGCGGCGGTGCTTCCTAATGGACCTTGTCCCAAATTGAAAACACTTAATCGTCATTTATTTCGTAGTTTTTTATCCACATCCACCAGAGCTTTTACTCGTATGGCAGTGTGAGTGGGTAAGTGGAATCTTTGCCAGAGATTCCAAGTGGTGCAGGAAAAGTTAGTCTACGCGGTAAGAGTGCTTAAGATAACGGCTAAGAAGTGACAACTGAGAAAATGGTAAAAGAATTGTTACTTAAGAGAAAAGAAAGCAGGGGTTAAGCAGAGATTAGAGCTAGGGTTAAGACTGGTTTAGGTTTAGGTTAAGAAAATAAATTTTATAAAATAAACCTTGAAGGTTGGAGATTTATCAAAGCTACTTAAAGCGACACCAAGCTAAAGAATATTATGCGCTAATTCCATAAGGAATCGACCGAGGAGTGCTGCTGCATGACGCGTACAGGTTTAGTATATATGAAGAAATGTTAATCCTACGTTAGTTATGCTTCAAAAGTGTTGCCATCAAAAGTCACTCATCCATGGAACGGATATGAAACATTAAAGAAATTACCCGCTGGTACAAGGCCCATTAGCATTTCCGGTTTCTCCATAATTCAGCAACAATATAAGCGGCGAAAGAGAGAACGAAAATGAGAGTGAGAGAGAGAGAGTGAGATTGGATACTCCGCTTACAGACGCTTAATACTGTGACAACCTGCTGGGCTGATTTTGAGCTACATAAATCCACTGGGTCATGGTCCGCCCCGTGGCGCTGATGCTGCTGCTGCTCCTGCCACAAGAATGCAACAAACGAGAGTGTGAGAGACGGCTGGTAGTGGGTGGACTGTCTGTGGAGACTCACTTCTCTTTGGCGTTATAACAATTGACATAAATGCCACGAGAGGATATTACCAATTGCCTTAAGCCAATTGTGTCATGAATACGCAGTCAGCGGGAGATGATAATGATGCGAGGCAGCAGCAGGAAGATGACAAGGACTGTAAGAACGAATACCACCAAGACGGGGATGATGATGATGATGAGGATGACAACGGCATATCCACGGCACTCAAACACACACAGACAGACAGACAGACAGACAGACAGAATGTGGAGCTTATAAACGAAATTCAATAGCTGCAAAATCAGCGTCACAGCTGCTCACCGAAGCTGCGGGGTGTGGGGAGAGTATTTATAGCGGGGGATTTGGAGGCAAACGTATCCGTAACCCGTGTCCCAGGGTTCTAACTGAACCCTCCTCTTCCAACTATTTCTCAAACTGACAGATCGTTATGACGTTATGCATTGTGTGACTCCTTGCCCTTACCCTCGTGCTCCTCCCCCCTCCCCTCTCTCTTCGTGCTGCTACGCAACCCTCAGCGACGTCTGCTGGGTTGCATTCTGCCATCTGCCAATTTCCGGCTGTGCTTTTGGGGAGCTCATCCCCCACCTTTATCCATTTCTTCCCCACTCACACAGATTTGGCTCTCCGCCTGCTCCCTCCTGCTACGGATATTCCCAGCTGGCAGCTGACATTTAACCCTTTAAATCTGAGAAATTGAATTGAGCGTGTTCTAAGGATTTCAATGGGGAGCACTTAGCGTGTAGAGAGTGCTGGTATTTTATTACGCTAAGGAATCCGATAAATAGCTGGAATGGGCGCATAAAGAAGAGAGGCAATCAAAGCAGAGCTTAGAGTAGATAGAAAATACTTGAATACTAATAGAGGAGGGTGCTCTGTGCATAGGGGGGGGCATTACAGTGAAATTAATTTAATTAATCATGTGCCAATTATTTATTTCGCTTATACCCTACGCTAGGGCATACAATAGTCTCGCTAGCCTAGACCTCCGTTCGCTCACGTACGCTTCTAGTATTTACCGTTGCTTTAATCGGTCTGCACTTCATTCGCTTAGCAAATTGTACCCAGCTAAGGTGAGCTGCTCTCCCGTGCAGCCGCTCGCTTGCTTGCTCTCTGGTTGCTTGCCAGCGTAAACGAAATTAGCAGCAATCATAAGAGCAATCTCTGGCAATGGCAAACACCTAACATAAGCACACCCTGCCGCAACATCTGCCTTCGACAGTTACCGTTGCTTTAGTCGGTTAGCATTGCATTGCATTGCCCTACATTCGTGCGCTGAGAGCAGCTGCAGTCTCTCTTAATTTTACGCTCAATTTTACTCTCACTCATGCCAGAGTGGCTATAAATAGAATCTTATCACCATGAAGATCAGTCAGCGCGTTTCGAAGAGATTCAGTGAAGAGAGTCAGAAGAGAGTCAGTGTTTTTTGGAGTTTTTATTTGTGCACATCGAAGCCTAACATTTGCCGATATGCAGTCTCAGTGGGTTAAATCTTGGAACAGAAGTTTTGCTGCCTTTTTTTTTCAGCGTGGAGTGTCTTAAGTGCCTTAAGTGACATTAAAGTTGCACAAGAAACGCCCTCCCTGCCTCAAAACTTGTGCCTTGCCAGCTCCACTCCCACCCACACCCACCACTCAACTGCAGCAGCAGCTCCTGACTTTTATTGATTTTAAAGTACAGCAGCAGCAGCGGCAGCAGCAGCAAAGACAGAAGTAAAAGCAAAAACCGGAGACAATTTTCCTATAGTGTCTGGCTGTCGAATGCCATTTCCTCCTATTCTCTGCCCTTTACTAACATTATTTTTCTCTTTTCCATTTCTTTTCCATTTCTTTTCTTCTCTTTCCATGCTCACTGATTTGTTCTCTACACGCTTTAGGTTACAAAATGTCGCGTCCTATATGCAGGAATCGTCTAACCAACGCCGATGTCGATGAGACGCTCTGCAGCGTTGCTAATCGCCCGGAGCCGGCAGTGGTGCCATGTAATACACACAGCTGTCCGCCGCGGTAAGTACAGAAAGCTGCTCCTCCCTCCCTAACTCTACGCTAGTCTGGCTGACAGCCACCAGAGTTGACTAAGCCACCTACTGCCTGCGCCCTACTCTCTATCTCTGTCCCTGACAAGAAGTCCCCCAATGGCACCTAAGCAACCGCAGATACACTGAGAGAAATGTAATTGTGTGAATTTGTTCTCCTATTTTCTCTCTGTTTTTTCCTTAAGGTGCGTGCCCGCCTTTCTCTCAGTGTAGCTTATGTTGCCGTGCCTCACCTGCCCGGCTATCAATTTAAATGGCGTCGGTTATCGGGCGCACGTTTTGATTGCCATCCCAGGCACACTATTATCGCCCCAAAAACTGAACGCTACGCGGACGTTGTCTCTGGTCGCTGGGGGCCTTGTTCTTGTGCATGTCCACCTCCTCCATGTTCTCCATCTCCTGCTATTCTGGCTTCCTGCGGGGCTCTTCCTCACACTTATTTATCGTTTTGTGACATTTTGAAAACCAAACCAGAGCGAAAACCGCAACGAAAACTTTACGCCAATTTGGCCAATGTCTCCATGGCATTTCTACTGCTCCTCCTCCATGGTGCTCCTCCCTCTCCATGTTGCTCCTCCTTCGTTGACTTCGAATTCTAATCTCCGTTTGCTGCGGGTTTGTTCCTGTTCTCCGTTTTCCGTTTCGCCCTGCTGCCAGCCTTCGTCCCTCCTTCTACCATTTTCGAACTGTTTATTGCTGTTCGCGGCTTTGCGACTTTGCCTTCGGGCGTAGACATCAATTATGTTTTTGATTCCGTCTGTCTTGAGGTTTGTCTATTGCCTCCACCCCCACTCTCTTCCAATCTCCCACGCTGTACTTCCTTCCGTCCCTTGTTTTTGGCAATTTGTGTGCTTTCGACGGATGGGGAGGGAGGCATTGCTAATAGTAGCTTTGGGGCCTGAACTGCTGGACTGACACAGATACTCCTCGGTGCCTCACAGACAATTGGAGGATTGGACTGTGCAGTCGAATGATGAAGTGTTATGACAATGGCCAGAGATGGGGTCATCGATTGTTGGCTGAGCATTCGATTGAATGAGCAAAGGAAACTATTTAAAGTTTATATTGGCAGAGAAAAGCATTTAAGATAAATAAAAAGATATCAACAGAAGTATTTTAGAAATGTCGTGTTTAAAAGAACTCATCAAAGATCGCCAGTTTGAATTGTTGCTACGAGAATACGAAATTTGAATAGGAAATTTAATAAAATTCAGTTGAATATTGAGAGTTCTTTAAGAAAACAGAGATAACTAGGCATTGTTTTCGGAAATAATTGACTACTTCAATCGTTTCCAAGTGTTTCTAGTTGTATTTAATGACCCAAACTAAAATAGTATGAAATTAGGTTAATTTAGTCATATTTTCAGATATATTTTAGTACGTCATTGAGGTGATAATTGAAGGTTTTTATACACTGAAATTATAAGCACACTTAATTATCACTTGGAGTAATTACACTTAGAAACTTAGGAACTTTCTAGTAAAAATATATGGAATAAATTCCTAGAACATTCTGTGGATAACTTTCCTTAAATATATCCTGAACCTGCGCCACTCTCCTAGACAGAACACACACAGAACAAATAGATTAAAGATAACGCCCATTTCGTTTCCTGCAATTAATTTAGAGCGTAGCACTTTCTTTCATCGCACATCCCACGCTCCCTGCAGGCACCTGGAGTGCAATTTACGGGTTGCTCCAGTGTTTAACAGCCAATAACAGTTACATTCATTTGTAGTTGTAGTCTTTGAGGCATTGTCTGACCTCGCACTCAACGCTCTACCGCTCTCTGCCTTCCTCCCTCCCTCCCTCTCTCTCTCACGTTGTGTGGCATACCGCATGCACTTTAATGCCGAACATATTTCAGAGCGTGTGAATTTGCCTTTGCTTTACCCCCGTGACCCACACTCCTGTGAATTTCTGTCGGTCAGGTCAGGTCCAGTGAAAGCAAAATCCACATTCAACGTTCGTTTGGCTTTTTGGGGGTAGCGCAGCTCGTATTTATTTATTCTCCTTTCTTGGCCACTTGCGTTTAACCGAAACCAAAAACCGTTCCGAAAATTCTGCATTCACAGTTGGATAACCGACGATTGGAGCACTTGCAGCCGCCTCTGCGGCCACGGCTATCGGGAGCGAATGGTTGTCTGTGCGGAGGAGTCCAACGGGATTAAAACGAGGGTAAGTACAAGCCAAAAAAATGAGAGTGGCTAGCTATTACCGGTAGGGGCGCCGTGTGGCCCCGCCTTCACTTTAAACGCTTCTAATTTTGCATAAAAAAAGGAAAGGGGGCGAATCTAACACATTATTGCCATGTTTTCTCACACTTCTACTTGCCTCTCCGCCTCTCGAACAGGTTGCAGATATCATGTGCCGCACACCGAAACCGCCAACACAAGAGACCTGCATTATCGAGGAGTGTCCGCATTGGGAGGTGGAGGACTGGACCGGTGTAAGTAAACTAACTAACCAACCATTTCCCCACCCTGCCCCCCTCCACCAAACATTTCAGCCCAACAAGTCGTGTAATAATCATGCACTTTCTGTGCTGCAACACACAGAAGAGAGGGAGAGAGAGCTCAGACGCAGACATGGCCCATTGCACGTTGCACGTTGACGAGGGCCTGTCTGTGTCTGGGCCCATTGTGTATACTTAACTAAATGTCTGGGTTGCTGCTACTGCTACTCCTGCTACTCTGCTAACACTCACTCGCTGTTTGTATGCCTCGGGCACTGGTCAAGGGTATAGCTATTATCACATGATGTTGGTGCGCTTCCTTGGAGGAAAATTAGAGGGAAATTAAAGGGAGTAAAAGTCGTGAAACATAAATTTCTGGGCACTTCCCCAAAGCAACTCCCGCCAATCCTTGAGTCTCTGGCCAGAGCATTAGCCATTCGTATTTGCCTGTAACTCTTGCTTCCGTCTCGTCTGCTTGGTTTTTATGCCCACTCCATTTAGAGAGTTACTTTGCTTGGTGGCTCGTAATAAGCTGCTGCCTAGCCGCTAGACGGCGGAGACTCTCTGACTCTTCAGTCCCAGTCCCAGTCCCAGTCCCTGCCTGGTCATAGCCATACAACTTAATCAACTCGGTGGCAGCAGCAGCAGCGGTGTCGGCGTTGCTGCTTAAGTTTGTCTGGCCGCAAGTTCTCATGCCACTGCCTGCCACCCTCTAACCCACTCTGAACTCTCACACTGAAATTTCCACTTTGGTTGCTGTTCATTTAAACTGCAACTTTATTAATGGTCTCCTTCAGTTGCTACTATATGAGGCATGTCCCCCCACCAACACCCCGCCTCTTCTGAGCGGATTTAAGACGCCTGCTGCCACGAGGGGTGTCAAGTTTATGTGTTGCTTAATTGAATTGTCTTAAGTATTTTTGTGTCTGTCTGGCTGTTACTTACGACGTTTTTTGGGGTTGGCTTAAAAAGTCTTTTGCTTTTTTGGTTGGTGTTTTTTTTTGTTAATGGCTTAGATTAAGTTTAAAGTTGAAGGAGAATAAAGAAGTTACGGAAGAGCGAGTAACTGTAGAATTTAGAGAAAAAAAATGTGAAATTCAGATGAAGGAAAATTGGACAAATATAAACCAAAATATTTGTCAAAGTCTTTCCACATTAAAATAACTTTTTAATCAGCAAGAAAGGTACAAGAATTGTCATTCCATCGCAACTGGCAAGAAGTTAGCTTGCCTTGCCTCAACTTTTAAGTTATTTTCCTTTCTTTAACTCCTTTTTAAATACAATTATGAATCATTTACCCGTAAGTAAATTTTAATTATCTTTTTCCGCTTTTATTTTACACCTTTAATACAACTTTTTGTTAGGCGATTGACTTGATTTCATCAGCATCGCAAGGGAGGGGATTACGGGGATACCCAGCCAATGGAATGCAATTTCCGCACAGTAAAAAGTACCGTCAAAAGTAGCCTCAAAGCCTTTTCACTTTTCACTTTTAATTTTTTTTGTTTTCTGCACAAAAGGAGAAAAGGGGATGGGGATGCTGAAAGGATGAGTGAGGAAACTACTTAACGTCAGCCTATTAACAACTTAATGAACTTTTGCAAATATAATAAAACTTTGCAAAATGTTCTTCCTCTGCATTTCATTATTTTCTCGCCCTCTTCTTTTTTGTGTGTGGGTGTGTGAAAAGGTAGCAGAACCGCAGAGAACCTTTCAGAGGTCCCCCCTCCCCCACACTTGTGTGTGTGTTTTTTTTTAAATGAATTCCCATAATGCTTATGAGATGAAATGCAGAATAATGTATGGCCGGAAGGAGGGTGGAAGGAAGCTGGCAAAAAGTGTGAGGCAAGCCTATTAAAAAACACGTTAACGTTTATGTCCATTAATAATGTATGCATATATACATATACATATGTATGTATATATGTATATGTATGTGCCACACAAAATTAAGCGCCATTCAAGAGGTGTTGGGGATTTATACAAATAATACAATGGTGGCAGGACATTACGCATACGCCTCGTGGCAGCTCAAAATGCAAACAATATGATAATTTGCATTTGTATGCGTAAGCGCGTGCATGTACCCCCAACGCTCGCTGGCTTAGGGACTGTTTAGGGGCCATAAAAGGGTACAATTATTTAGGAGAATATTTTGGCACAAGGGTTTGGACTCTGAAAAGTCGGAAATGGAACTTCAGCGCTCTCTGGTTTTGCCTTACCTTTCTTGGAATATACTTTGGCAGAAAGCAGCAGTCAGGAAGGGAGCGAGAGCAGCAGCAGCACCAGTCAGGAAGGGAACGAGAGCAGCAGCGCTACTTTGTCATGTTTCGGGCTCATCCTTTGTGCAAACAAATGCCTTTTTATGTTGGAAGAAAGGAAACATATTGAAATAATTTATAATACCCTGTCTTCCTGTCCTCCCATCTAGTGCTCGGTGTCCTGCGGACAGGGAATACAAATGCGTGGCGTTGAATGCAAATCGACAGATGGCAGCCTGAGTGCCAAATGTGATCCACTCACAAAGCCCGCCAGCATGCAGCAATGCTCCACGGGCATCCATTGCGATGGAGGAGGAGGTGGTGGCGGCGGAGGAGGAGGCCAGAACAAAGGCGGCGGTGGAACCATCATCGTGGGCAGCAGTCGTTCGATGAATGAGGTATGACTCCTGACTCCCTGACTGGCTGACACTTGCTAAGTTTTACTGTTCCATTTTTTAGCGCTCGGAGCGACACATGGACAGCAATTCGGAAATGGACGAGGATGATGACGATGAGGAGATGGACGAGGCAGAGGATATTGAAGACATGGAATCGGGTCAGGATACGGATGATGGCGAGGGCTTGTCCTATGCCGATCAACCGCCCAGATACGCGCATCACACGCAGAGCCGCCTGCACCATGAGACAGCCGATGAGCCGCGTGCCATGCGCTTGATGAGCGGAAATTCCAACAATAATTACAATCGAGGCAATGTCGGCACAGATGTGCCATCATTGGATCCCACGTACGTATTACTCGTAGTTTAAGGCCTCAAATTGGGTTCTTTGAAGCCTCTTTGGAACTAGTAATCAATCAATGTGGAAGCATTACCCTTTCCCCCTATGCCGCCTTAATCTAAGTTGAATCTCGTGTTCGTTTGTTGGTTGGTTGGTAGATTTCAATAATTATTCAGTCGGTGGCTAATTGATGTCACGCCTTGCTCGGCTATAGCCGTGTCCCCAAGGGACATGGCACACTGCTGCTACTTTCCAGACGCCTCGCTCTTTGGCTAACTTCAGAGCCAACTATCTCCAAGCAGGAGTGGAGTGGAGTAGTGGGTGTCCTGCTGTGTCGCCTCGAAGCCAAACACTTGACATATTTCAACTTTGGCTCCTCCTTCGGGGCCTCCGCACTCCACTCCACTTTGGCACTCGACTCTCGAGCACTCGAGCTTACACACTCTACATCATTGGCCCTCTCCCTCTCTCTCACGCGCTCTCTCTTGCTCTCTCTCCATGAGTCATCATAATGTCCTTGAGCAGTGTCGACACCTAAAATTAAGGATACAAACATGCACATCTACTCGAACTCGCACTCGCACTGTTTTAGAGGACGCCCCAAAGTATCGACTCTTGGAACTCTTGTAAGTGGGGGGGGGGGGTGAGTTGGAAGACTGTACTGTAAGTACAGTAAAGTGCGCCTAATGACAATTAAAGTGGCGCTTTGACATGTCCTTCAGCTACATTGCCCCTATTGGAAAACGATAAAGAAAGTACACCACCTTCCCCTCCCCACCCCGTGTGGCACACGGATAAACGAAGTCAAACATATCACAATTGTGGCCTTTAATTAGCCAACAAACGAAATGAATCTGAAATGAAATCGTTAGGCAGAAGCCAGGAGCCAGCCGGGAAGGAGCATGGGGAGTGTTGGCCAAGTGCTTTTATCGGTTAATTGGTGCATGGGGAATACTTAGGCCAAGGATAATAAATTACAGTCCACTGATTGGGTGTTCCCGTCAGGCTCTAACAGCTGCAGCTGCAGCTCCAGCTCCTCTGTCTACCCCCCATTTCTGTGTCTCTTGGGTTGGACTGCAGGGAAATTACTGATTGGTGTGGGGGGGTGGGGCAGGTCTAATGTATGGCAATCATTTGGTGACCAATTTCCGGCTACCATTTCTAATGGAAGATCTATGAAATTAGCAGAGTTTTCAGTGGAAAGAGGGACCTATATTATATGGGCTGTACTTCATGCCAGGAAGTTGTTTAGTTATTTGAATAATTACTACGAAAAAAATGAG
Source organism: Drosophila subsilvestris (assembly GCA_035043285.1). Lineage (NCBI taxonomy): Eukaryota > Metazoa > Arthropoda > Insecta > Diptera > Drosophilidae > Drosophila > Drosophila subsilvestris. The sequence goes on from JAWNNB010001719.1 coordinate 588,288, forward strand.
CAGAAGTGGCAGAAGGTTAGAAATTTGATTTAGTTAAAGATTTCTTATAGATTTTCCCACTCTCCCTGTCAATTTTCTGCCTTTTCTTAGGCTCAAGCCCACGAACATTGACCCTAGGACAGCTCTAAACCAAAAGCCCAGCCAACAAAAATCTGTAAAATTCGTATATCTCATGGATTTAATGGAGCGTTGACCAAATAACAACAAACTGCCGCTTTTTATATTCCGCTCAAAAAAGGCATTCAACTTCAATATTTTGCTTTCTTTTCGTTTGCCACTAAACTGAAACTATTCGATGGCTGTGTGGCTGTTTGGCGTCGCCATAAAGTCGCGTCTTGATGCCGCCGGCGAAAAAAACCTTGGCCTCCGATGCCGCAACAAAATAAAAGGCCATGAAGCCAGCTTCGATTGAGAGACACAGAGAGAAAGAGGCTGGAGGCTGGAAGGATGATGGGCCATGGCAAAACGCCAGACAAACAAACACAGAGAGAGAGAGAAACACACACAGAAGTAAAAGATACAAAGTTAGGAGAGGGGGAAAAAGAAGTCAAACAATGATGGGAACACGCGCACCGTTCCTGGCCAACGAAGAGGGAGGCGAAGCTACGCAAAAGAATGGGAGAAATGTCTGGCTGGGTAACTGCCTGGCCTGGCCTGGCCTACGAGGCGGCTGAGCAACGCATTGGTTATGAAATCAGTCGAACAGTCAAACCGACTACCCTGTCATTCGACCTACTTAGAGGATATGTCCCACACGCCGAGGACATTCAAAGATGTTTGTAGCCATTTGGCGCCGCTCTACAATTTGACTACAAATCAATAGGGGTGGGAACGCGACACTGCCTGGAGGGGGCTGTGCTGTCCAGCAGCTTTTGTCAACCTCCACGGTTGGGTCCATTTCTATGTGTGCTGTCAACGCGGTCATAAAAACCACTTCAGGCCACAAAACAATGCGCCCCAACAGCACCACTAATACTAGTCGAACCACTATAGAACGACTATTGCAACCACCAAGCATTTCTGGCTCTGCCCCTGCCACTGCCCCTGCCCCTCTACTGTTTCACTCCAAAATAAACACAAAGAGAAGCATTTTCTGCGAAGCGGTTTTGGGCTCAATAAATATGTGTGTGTGTGTGTGTGTGTGTGTGGCAGCGAATGCAGCATGCCAGGCGCGCGCGCTTCCATTGTTGCAGGGGAATTTGTTTAGCTTTGGGCTTTGGTCAGCAAAGGGGAGGATTGGGGGAGAATGGAAGACAGGTTGACACAAGGTTTAGTTGATTCGTTCTGTCGGTTCGAGGGGTGTGGAGCGGATGTCTGTCTATTGGTCCTTTTGAAGAGTGCCTGGACATGTGAATGCTGCTGTCAGGCATCAAATTTTATAAATGTTTTTCCAACTAAATGGAAAATCTCTGAAGAGCAGTTGAAACTCCATTGATGGGTTATGCCAACGTTGAGCAACAATTCTAATCCTATCTTACGTTCTTTCTCTTGGCTCTAGTTACATCAAGGACACGGACTGGTCACCCTGCAGCGTGACCTGTGGCGAGGGTATACGTCGCCGCATGCACAAATGCAAGATATTCCTCGAGTACTCGCGCACACTGGTCACCGTGAATGATACGCTGTGCGAGGGCACCAGACCCCATGACGAGGTGGAGCGCTGTGTTGAGGAGCCCTGCATGCTGCCGTCGCATGGCTTTGACGATCAGTTTCCCAGGGACTCGATCAAGGTGGGCGTATCGGAGCCGGGCAAGACCTATGTGTGGCGAGAGCAGGGCTACACCTCGTGCAGTGCCTCGTGTTTGGGTGGCGTGGAGGAGCTGATCATAAACTGTGTGCGAGAGGACAATGGCAGAGTCGTTTCGCCGTTCCTGTGCTCGCCCGAAACCAAGCCAGAGGCCAGGGTGAGGACCTGCAACGATCGTCCCTGTCCGCCGCGATGGAACTACTCGGACTACACGCCCTGCTCGAAGAGCTGCGGCATTGGCATCAAGACGCGCGAGGTGCAGTGCATCCACGAGGTGACACGCGGCGGCGAGAACACCATGGTGGTGCCCAACAGCATGTGCCCCCAGCCACCGCCCGCGGATCGGCAGTACTGCAACGTGCTCGACTGTCCCGTGCGCTGGGAGGTGGGCGAGTGGGCCAAGTGCTCGCACACCTGCGGCTACGGCTTCAAGGACCGAAAGGTGGAGTGCAAACAGATCATGGCGCAGGAGCACAAGATCGAGCGACCCGAATCGATGTGCCCCAGCGTCAAGCCGCCGGACAAGAAGCCCTGCAACGTGAAGCCCTGTCCCCCCGAGGACCCGAAGCCCGTCATTCAGATCAGCAACTCGACGCACATCCAGCACGATCCGAAGAAGACCAAAATCACCCTGAAGGTGGGAGGCGCTGGCGTTGTGTTCTTCGGTACGCAGGTGAAGATCAAGTGCCCCGTGAAGCGGTACAATCGCACAAAGATCAAGTGGAGCAAGGACCACAAGCCGCTGCAGCGTTCGCGCAAGTTCAAGGTGTCCAAGAAGGGGGCACTGCGCATCCTGGACATCACATTCCGCGATGCCGGAGTGTACTCGTGCCATGCGGGCCTCAGCTCTGCGGAAATACACATTGAGGTGAAGGCCAAGCCTGGGCAACAGGCGGAGGAGCTGGAACGCCAGGAGGCAGGTGGGTGTAACGACAGCGTCCCTAATGAGCGTCTAACTATACCCTTTTCCCTCTCCCTCTCTCTATGCCCACAGATCGCTTGGTGCGTGAGCGTAGCGGCACGGAGGCTTTAACATCCGCCGATATGACGTCTGCGGGTGGACTGGCAGGCGCTGGAACTGATGGCCCCGCTAATGGGTAAGTCCTGTGACCCTTTGCGCAAAAGTTTTCCGCCCTCAACTTCTTACTTTGGAGGCAGATTGAGGCAAGAGTTGCGTGTGGCAGCCACTCACAAGGGGTTGAAGGCATATTTTGTGTGCTAAAATAATAATGTGCGAGATTGAGTAACTTTTTAGTCCAACGCTAACTGCTAACTGCTTAAATATTGAGTAATATTTTAGGGGAAATTAATCATTAGTTTCCCTTTCCCTTGGGAAACTTTTCCTCTTTAAAGTTCTTCGTTCTACCTTAAGTGCGCTCTGCTGTCTTTCGATTAGGTTGCCCACTTTTAAAGTTAATTTTCATATTCCTGGCATTCCTTTATCATAAAAACAACTTGACAGTTTTTCTTGGACACTTTTTCCTTCGTTGCTGTGCCCTGCAGTAGCTTAAGAGGATCCTTTCTCTTTAGCGTGGTAATCTGTGACTTCAGAGACTCTCCTTGCCGTTTGGGGGGACAAGGCGTTGCCGCCCCATCCCATCAGTTTAGTGTGCAAAACGCCTTTGCTGTCCAGCTATTACCTCCTTATCTCTGCCACTTTCTCTCGTACTCACTCTCTTTCTACTCTCTCTCTCTCTCTCTCTGTTTGTGTGTCTTTCTGTGGCAACTGCACCACTGACTGTTGCCATTTCCGCTTTTGCGTACACCACGTCGTATACAATATTCGCGCCTTTCCTTTGGGAGTGCAGTGGGTCCGTAAAGTGGCAGCCGCTTAGTGTTTCTGGTCAGTTATGCACTCGTGTCCGTGCAGTGTTCTTTTGGTTCTTCCAGTCTTCGTGTTTTTATCTAAAAGTCAGGGGGGGATGTGCTTTTGGTACCCTATAGAAAAGAGAGTATAAGAATTTAATCTGAGGTCGCTCCAAAAAAGTATTCATTGACTCAATTGGAAGAGTTGGAACAGTTTTCTCTTTTTCTGTATGTTTATGTTATGTTATGTTTATGTATGATACCCTTTATCATAATGTTCGATTATGGAAGCTAAAGCCTTCGTTTCTTGTTGCTTAACAGCTCACTGCCAGTCCAGTTTCTGCTGCTCCCTCTGGCTGTACCACTCCTACGGCTCTTCCCTACATTCCAGCTCCTTGCTAGCAGTTTCTACTTGCACTCCTGACAGCCCTCTCCGCCTTTCCTTCAGCCTACGCTGCGTATGCGTGCTATCATCGTTTCGTGTCGCTATCTAAGTGTTATATCCGGCACACCTTTTGCACTCCTTCCACCCGTACTTCCACCTGTACTTGTGTCTCCCCTACTCATACCCATACCTGTATTTGTATTTGTCTTTGTTTTGCATTAAAGTTTTATGCGCTTGTGGAATAAAAACAAAAGCAAAAACAAAAGCATAACAAAAACAAACTCTAAGTAAATTTCATGGTTACTTAGTTGCTTCACCTTTTGCTTTTGCTTTTGCATGCCCTGCCCCTGTCCCTGTCACACCCACGCCCACTTTTAGAGCCCCCCCATTTCGCTGAGGGCGAAACCACTAAGAAAAGTTTGCAATGACATTTTATGCTCACTGCGAGAGAACAGTGTTTGGTACTTAAAGGAAAGGGTATATGGGGTTTTGGAAGTCTTTTCTTAATTGTTGTTGCTGAAAGAGTAACGTGGAGTTCCCTATAGAATCTGCATAAGTTTTAGCTTCATTTCATTGCACATTAAATTTCCCCATTGCAGCAGTCAGTGTCTGTTCCTTATCACATTCGCATTCTCCACCATTTAAGGGTATGCCAAGGTCCTTGTCTCTCGCTCTGACAGTCGGAACATATGTAGGGGGCTCCTGCTGTATTTATTTTGAGTATTGAGAGTCCTTGAAGGTTGCCTGCTTGGTTAGCTTTTGGGAGCTGTTCTGTGCTGTGCTGTGCTCTCCTTTCCATGGATGGAGCTCTAAACTGCAAAGCTCTTGAACGTTTAAGTCTATTGAGTACCTCGCCTGCAGCAGCACTACCCACTCCCCACTCAAATGCAAAACCAGCTTGCCACAGAGCAATGCCACACTCTTTTGCCTCTCCCTGGCAGAACCCGCCACACTTATTTGCCGCTCAAACCCTTTGCCACATTTCCCCATACGCATTCGCATACGTGTGTGCGGTTTATTTTGCAATATTGGGTTACGTGTTTTGGTGGGGGTGGGTTGGGAGGGGGACGAAGGATCGTAGTTTAAACATGCCAAAAATTACAGATATTCCTACACATATCTATGCGTGTATATACATATTTATTTACAAAGTGTTTGGCAGGACAACAATTCCATATGTTTGCATTCGCGTAAGCCCCAATGCCCAGTGCCCAATCCCCTCCACAACCTACTTTTCCACCTGCTTAACGTTCAGGTAAATGGTTAAAAGCGAACAGCAAACAGCCAACAGCAAAATGCATTTTGGGCAAGCCACAAGCGTTTTTCCTCCTCGCCCTTCTACCGCTCACGATAAGCCCCATAACACACACACACACACACAGATACATATAGCGGTGTATTTATGGCTTTTCAAATGCATCATCAACGGCCCTGAAAAGCGTTTGTCCCGCCCGCAACTGCAAAAAAAAAGGAATAACAAAATAAACAAAATTGTGACTCAATCAAGAGGGGATGCAAAGGGTTCTCCAGCCGCAGAGAGGGGCGTGGTGGAAGTTTTCCTATTTGATCGCAATTTAAATATTTCAAAATATATATCTCTGCGGCTGCCAAAATGTTATCCTGTATCTTTTTGTTGTTGGTCGAAAATACGGATGCATGGATGCACGACGCACACACGGAGGACACGGGGACACGGGACACGGTAGCGAAACAATTTTTGTCAATTTTGTGTGTGGCGCATGGGAAAATATGCAAATATCCGCCAGAAGCGAAGAAGGAGGAGGTGGAGAAGCAGTGAGGGGAGAAGCTTAGTCTTTTGACCGGCATTAAATGATGTTTTTCTCTTTATTTTTATTTTTTGTGTTTGTGGGTGTTTTGTGTGTGTGTGTGTGTGTGTGTGTTTGATGTATGGCTTTTTTGTGTATTTTTGGCTCTTAAATTATTATTTATGTTGCCTTGAGAGAGCAGCGGAAACTGCAGTGCATTGCAAATAGGAGCCTTGAAATATGCAAATTGTTTGCGATGAACTTTGACCCCACATATAGATATACATACATATATAAATTCTAATAATAATTGAGTGGGAGGTTCATTGTCTGATAAGTCAAGTCTCATAAATAACAACAAATGTACGAAGAAGAAAAAGATTTATTTATTAAAATTCAAAAGATTTTAATTGAGAATTTGATTGGTTAAAGAATTGCGACAGAATTTGAGAAGGAAAAAGAATTGCTGCCTTTAAATGGAAGGGAAGAACATTTCTTGAAACATTTGAAGATTTTGCTTTGTTCTCTGACTTGTTCAATGGATTTTCTATAACTTTTCTTTGGCTTTTCCCACTGGCATTTGTCCCTACTGCAATGAGGCTTCCAATATGCATGAGCATGCTCCAAACACAATTTCATATTTCAGTCAATTCAAAGTCCTAAGCCCCACAACCACTTCACACCCACACCCAGACGTACCCCAGACCCTAGGAAATGCAACACTCACAAGAAAACCCCGCCCCCAATATTTGTAAGAAAGGGGAGGGAGGTAGAGGTTGGTGGTGCCGCCACAAAATGCCACTCGACAAAAGAGCTTTGTGTGTGGGAATCAAGAATCTGCATTTGACATTTTCCACCGAAGTGAAAACTGAAAACAAGAATTTCGGACGCAGGTTCAGGTTCAGTTAGGTCCAGGTCCAGGTCCATAGCTCCCCACCCCCTAAGAAAAGAGTATGGTTTTAATATTTTCCCTGTATTTCTCTCGTATTTTCACAGGTCCACGCAGCAGAACCAGCAACAGAATGGCAACGGGCGACGGAGGCAACAACAATCGGAACGTTTGCAGAACGGAAGGGAGCGTAACCGGCGACCAAAATCGGATGGAATACAGCATGCGGACAGCAGCATTATGGAGGATGATGTGAGTACGAGTATATAGCACCTCCGACACGCAATTCGGTTATGATTGTCCCACTCTATCAACATCATTGTCGTGGGGGGGGGGGGGGGGGCTTACATTTTAAATACGACTACGAAGTGGAAGGGGAAACACACTTCACAGTCTCAGTCTCTGTCTCTGTCTCGTATGTATCTTTGGTAGAACGTTCCGTTCTGTCCCTTTAGATTTTACACAATTTTCGTTGTGTATTGGATTTGTGGTTGCTGTTGCTCCTTTTTTACCCACACTCAGCCCAGCCTCTCCATTCTCCACTATCCACTCTGACGTCCGTCCCTCTGTCAACATACAACGTAATTTGATAGTTTTTCCACTTGGCTTTTTCTTATTTTCTTTTTCGGGTTTGTTTCCCTCTCATATCAACAGAATAAATATCTGTACCAACTGTTGGCAGTTTAGATTTGTATCGCCCTACCACCTAACTATCTCTCTCTTCTGTCTCTATCTGCGAGTATCTCGTATCTTTTTGCGACTGGCCAAACATATAATGTGCTTTAGAATGAAATTACGTATACGTAACGTTAGCCAGAGTGGCCAGAGGGGGGCGGGCGGGTGAAAGGAGAGCAGATCTGGGTCTAAGCCTGAAAACAGAGCAGAGCAGAAAAGTAAACCAATAGAAAATTTCAGCCACTACAATGGGAACGAACAGAGGCCGAGGAGGCATTGGCTACGATATGAATGCCTTTGGGTCTGTTTTTTGGCCAGGTGGAACCAAGCCTGAATTGCTGCTTGCCCCGATGAAGGAATGAAGGATGAAGAAACCTGAAATTAGCGTAAATTCCTTGATTGAATCGTCGTAGTAGTTGTGGGTTTGGTTTTCGTGTAATTGGAAATTTGATGAAAGAGAAAAACAAGTTTTGTGTGGCAAATTGAAAATTGAAAATGCGGTTAAGATGTGAGGCTAAAAAGGAGTAAAGGCCAATTCGAATGAAGGAGTTTTTTTGGAAAAGAATGATGTGGAAAAAGAATAAAAAGAAACTTAAAGGAAATGAATGATAAAGGATAGGGCTTAGGATAGGTTATAAAATAGATTTTTTGGTTTAAGGGAAAATAACTATATAAATATCAAAGGAAAGTGTTAGGAAATCAATTCCACAAGAATCTATAGACTAAAATGGCACGAAATTTAATCCCTTTCTTGTCAGATATTTAGGTAACTTCAAGATGGAATTTTAGTTGATTTACTTGGGGTATCCTGCTTCACTCAAAATGCTTTCCCCACCAGATAAACCCACTAACATACCCTTACACCGCTCACACCTATAATATATCACTATCTCTATCTATATCTATATTTGACGAACCAATAACCATACAAATATTGCTAATAAATAACGTCACACTTAATAACTATTTTCTGTCATAATTCTTTCTTCCTTTAAACCTGTAATCCAACTCCGCACATTCCACTGCTATATAACCTACTTCTACTACTCCTGCTCCTTCTACTGTTTTGGGGTACCTCCTACTACATATAGCATTCGCAATTAGTGCAATCGGAGGACCGTATACCACAGCCAGCAAGCGCCAGCAGTGGCGGCAGTCGCACCAAGACACTGCTCGCCATGCCATATTTTCAGGCGCTGCTCAGCAATCTCCAGGTGAGAAGCATCCTTTATGCATCCTTTGGTTCAACGTTTCGTTCGTTTTGTTGTCTCTCTCATTCGCTCTCATTCGTTATTCGTTTCATTCGTTTGCTATTTGTTGCCATTGTTGTTGCAGCTGCATTTGTTGTTGTTGTTTTATCATCTATAAAGATTCATTCGTTTGCGATACTTTCCGGCTTTTTTTTTGTATGATTTAAATTCATTTGCTTTTCGTTCGCTGTGGCCTTGCCAAGAGTTTTTACTGGTTTTCATTTTCATACATTTTCATGCATTTTCCCAACCAGAAGGCAGACCCTTGCCCACGACTACGACTACTATATCTCGCAGTCTCTCTGCGAGGTGTTGCATGCGTATAATTAGTGCCCCCAAAAAAGAGTGGGAGGCGTAGGCGTAGGCGAAGGCTCATGCAAATTGCCCAAAGTGTTGCATATAAATTTTGCTACGTGTGCATATTTGTCTTTGGTCTCTGATTGGGCCTCTCTCTTTCTCTCTCTGCCGCCTAGAAATTGTTGCAATTTGTCAAATGACAATGCAAACGAAAATTAAATTTGAGCAGGTTGGGCAGCCTCCTTGCCACAATGTCTCCATAATCCATTTACAAAGAGAGCTTTGCCAAATTATATTATCCGCTTAGTTTATTTTGCATGTGTTTAATTTTTGTATTTCTATTTTCGGATAAATTAACTTTAATTAGTCTGGCATTTGATATGCTTGTGAAATCGTAAGCTCAAATTGATTGAATTCTGTTTCGCAGTTTCTGAAGTTGAAACGTTTGAAGAGCTTTCCGTATGCAAAGTTGTATAATCTGTAAGCTGCTTTATAAGCTTTAAATTTTGATGTAAAAACTCTTTCCTTCCCAAGGAAGTTTCTACTAAAATCAGCTGCACCCCAAAGAAGATTGTACCCAAAATCTATTCAGACAACCAGGACACTTGGGATTGAATTCTGATTATGATAGTTCAATATCAACTCTTACTTATGGGCATTTTTGAGTATAAATTAAACTCTACATTTTCATGTATTTCTCATGTTTTTTTCTCATTTTTAAATGGTCATTCTTCTCACAATAAAAGATTCTTGCATGATTTTAGGTCTCAGAAAGTGCCACTATGTCTGTAGCTCTCACTTTAAACGTTGATTTAAATTATTTTTACATTCTTACCGAATATATATATTTTTCTTTCCTCTTCGGTTTGAATTCGGGGTCTCCACCAATCTACTCTCTCCACAAATCCAACACAAACAACAAACATATCACCAAAATGGGAACCAATTTTGAAATACACCAAAATCTATACCCAAACAAATACAAAACAAAACGTAAATGCAACGTAGGTAAAACCCTTCTATAGAATATTTATGCCTGATTCCATAATACATTTTTCCACACTCTACTCTCTGCTGGGGCGGCTCCAGGAACGCGTAAACAGTTTACCTGATCTTCCAACCATCCCATCCCCGACCAACCATTGCTCTTCCATCAAAATATTATAGCGCATAATATTTAATTAAAAAGAATTTTCATTAAAATTGGCCTCCTTTTGCTCCTTGCTCGCTCCGGGTAAAACTTTCTGCGCGCCCGAACCGCCCCATCGCCGCCATCAAAGACATTTTCTGCTGACTTTTTTTATAGTATGCATTTTCGTGCATTGTGAAATGAGCAAACAATTGGCATAATGGGCAAAAAGATATGCCCACACCCACCGGCCCCCAAAAAAAGTTGCATGCTGCCAAAGTGAAGAGCTGGAAAATTGGCAGAGTACGCACAAAGAGATATTTTCACTCGAATATACTCTCAAATTATACAATATGTATAAAATTGTGCATTTAAATTTGGCTGCTAATTCGTAGAACATTTCTCTTTAATATTCATTGCTAAATTTGTTGCCTTTTTATTAGATTTAAAATCTAAAATCTTTTCCACCAATTACCATTATTTGTCTACTTAAAAAACAATTAATAAACATATGCAAATGCTCTGGAAATAATACCACAAAAACAGCAATTCAACAAACCCACCCAAAAAATGTATATAAATCATTTAATTAAATTCACATTACTGTGAATCAAATTTGCACTTTCAAGATTTCGATTTTATTGAATTATATTTTTATCAAACTAAAATAAATATAGAAAATAGAAAACAGTTTTGTGGACTTGTGAAACTATGCATGGCAATCAATTAGGGCATGTAAAAAATGTATTTATTTTCTTAATTTGTTGTTTTGCAAACTGTTTTTGGTTTTGACCAATTTGTTGAAATTAAATTCAGTAAAGATTTAATGCTTTAATCGTCTCTCAAAATTGCACTTTAAATGATAAACCAATGAGAAACAGCAAATCTAACCACAGATTTTGCTTTACCATGAAATCATTTAATTTTGAATCTTGATAAATATACTAGAACTAATTCCATGGCTTTGGTTTTTGTGGTCTGTCAATTGGAGCAGCTAAATTTTGCCATAATTTTTTGCCTTTTAAATTTTAGGGAACATCTCTTCTCATAAATACATAAATATGTTTACATATGTGTGTGTTTCTTTGTTTTATTTGGTGTATACTCTGCATGAAACATAAACATACGATAATTAAAGCACACACTCGTATTCATTCATATGTAAATTAAATTGTATTATCAATGACCTATATCCTATACTTAAATATCTGTATGATAATTATACTTGAAACTAATTAATACAATTCATGCCTGGAAGGTTCTGGCTGGTCGTTGGTTTTTTATTATCGTTCGATATGCCCTGGCCGGGTAAGTGCCACAACGCCCATCGCCCGTCGCTGCATTCCGGTACAACTTTTATGGCATCCACATATACTCGTCGTATGATGATGGTTCTCGTATATGTTTTTTGTCTGTTTTTTGCACCCACCAACAAACAATTACGAACAACTTTTATTATAAGCTTAATTTATTAATTGAAAAGTTTATTCTTTACCGCCGCGCGGCTTATCAGAGAGAGGAGCCAGCTCGCTCACTCAGCCCTTGTCCTCGCGCTCTTCCCAACTTTTTACCGCATAAAAGTTATGTGTATTACGCCACTGTACTGTAGCACAGCAACAAAAAACATTTTTGTGGGATAGAAAATTAGCTTTCAGTCTACGTTGTGCTTGCCTTTTTACCTGGTAGACAATTTTCGTAGGAGTATTCGAGTATGTGAGAGATGGAATCGCGGTTTTGCTCAACCTCCAAAAATGTATAATGCAATAGAA